>CM021108.1:388663326-389343276 GCA_007115665.2 Sequoiadendron giganteum | reverse complement strand
TAAAAGTAAGTTTACTAAACTTGAAAAGTATGATGGAGGTATAGTCATGTTTGGAGATGTTTCTGGTGTAAATATTGTTGGAAAGGGAACAATTAGTTTTGATGGAAAACAAAATATTGATGATGTTTATTATGTCAAGGGCTTAAGGCATAACCTCTTGAGAGTTGGACAGACTTGTAGCAAAGGATTTAAGCTTGTGTTTCAGGATAATACTTGTGAGATCAAAAAAGAGTTTGGAGTTGTGGTAGCTGCAGGAAGAAGGACATATGGAAACATTTATCAGTTTAAGGGTGCTGATGGTCGGTGTTTTGTGTCTCAAGTTAATAAAAGTTGGCTATGGTACCAGAGGATGGGACATGTAAACTTTGGCAACCTAATCAGGATTAGTTCAAGAGAATTTGTTAGGGATCTGCCAAAAATCACAAAGCCTACCTATGTTGTCTGCAGAAGTTATTAGTTGGGAAAACAAACAAGTTGCAACTTTAAAGAAAAAGAACAATCAACTACTAGAATGTTGGAATTGATTCATATAGACCTCTGTGGTCCTACAAGAACAATAAGTCTTAACGGTGACATGTATTTTATGCTTTTCATTGATGATTACTCCAGAATGACATGGGTTACTTTTCTTAGGGAGAAAGCTCAAGCTCTAGATAGATTCAAGGTATTCAAGGCTATGGTAGAAAATTAAGTGAATCTGAAAATAAAATATTTAAGGTATGAAAGAGGTGGAGAATTCACCTCCAATGAGTTTAATATGTTTTGTGAAGAGCATGGTATAAAGAGGCATCTTTCTGCTCCTAAAACTCCTTAGCAAAATGGAGTTGTTGAGAGGAAGAACCGAACACTTCAAGAAGAAACAAGGACTATGATGAGTTAGGAAAATGTTCCAGAGGTATAATAGAGAGAAGCAATTCACATTATTGTCTATATTCTTAACATAGTTCAGATCAAAGGAAATGACACAAAGACTCCTTATGAACCGTGGTATGGAAAAATTCCTATTGTTAAGTACTTTAAGGTGTTTGGAAGCAAATGTTATATTAAAAGAGATGATGAGAATCTAGGAAATTTTGATGCAAGATGTGATGAAGGTATTTTTCTTGGATATGCAACCAAAAGAAAAGCATTTAGAGGCTTCAATAAGAGATTAAGAAAGATTGTTGAAAGTGCAAATGTGAAAGTTGATGAAAATATGCATAGTCTAGTTGAAATAAGTGAAAATGAACTAGATGAACCTATCTACAGACAAGAGCAAGAGAAGAATAAGAAAGAAGAAGAATAGATTGAAGAAGAAGAGACTCTGAAACCTACTCCTAAGATGCCAAAATATGTCAGAAAAATCATCTGAAAGAACAAATAATTTGAGACAAAGGAAAAGGTGTAACAAGAAGAAGAAAAGTGGTAGTAGCTGAGGTAAATTTGTGTCTACTTTCCAAGATAGAACCTAAAATGATGTGTGAAGCATGCAAAGATGAAAATTGGGTTAAAGCAATGAAAGAGGAATTACAATAGATAGAGAAAAATCAAACATAGGAATTGGTTCCTAGACTGATAAACAAGAATGTAATTAGTACAAAATGGGTATTTAGGAATAAGTTGAATGAAGATGGTGAAGTAGTAAGAAATAAAGCAAGGCTTGTGTGGAAAGGTTATTCACAAGTTGAAGGAATAGAATTTGAGGAGACATTTTCTCTAGTGGCAAGAATGGAGGCCATTCAAATGTTTTTGGTATTTTTTGCTCACAAATATTTCAAGGTATACTAGATGGATGTTAAGTCTACATTCTTGAATAAAGAATTGGAAGAAGAGGTCTACATGGAACAACCAAAGGGATTTCAATTTTCAGATCAACCGGATATTGTCTGTAAGTTGAAAAAGACACTATATGGACTCAAACAGGCTCCTAGGGCATGGTATGTAAGGTTGGATAGGTATTTGACTCAACAAAGGTTTTGCAAAGGCTCCATAGATAGTAATCTTTATTTTCAAGATTGAAAGAAACAAAATCTTGATAGTAGTAGTGTATGTTGATGGTATTATCTTTGGAGCAAATGAGGGCATGTGCAAGAAATTTGTAGATGAGATGCAAAAAGAGTTTGAAATGTCCATGATTGGTGAGTTGAATTTTACTTGGAATTCAAGTGAATTAAATTGATAAGGGAATATTCATTTCACAATCAAAGTATGTTAAAAAATTACTAAAGAAGTTTGGAATGGATGACTCCAAACCAGTATGCACTCCTATGGTGAGTGGATGAAAACTAAGTAAGGATGATGAATCTCCTAAAGTTGATCAGAGCAAGTATAGATCTATGATTGGTGGATTGCTATATCTTACTGCTACTAGACCGAATATCATGCATGTAGTATGTATGGTTGCTAGATTTCAAGAAGAACCAAAAGAAACACATGTTACAACTTTGAAAAGGATATTAAGATATCTAAAAGGAACTTCAAATCGTGGTTTGTGGTATCCTAAGAATATTGCTTTTATTTTAAATTCTTACATTGATGTAGATTGGGCTGGTTGTGTAGATGATCGAAAGAGTACAAGTGGTGGTGCATTCTTTCTTGGATGTAGGTTGGTTTCATGGCTAAGCAAGAAATAAGATTCAGTTTCTTTATCCACTGCAGAAGCTAAGTACATTGCAACATCTTGTTGTACACAGGTACTATGGATGAAGCAAACATTGAAGGATATAGGTGTGATGTGTGATGAGCCTATCCCTATCTTATGTGATAATAAAAGTGCAATAAATATTTACAAGAATCTGATAATGTATTCAAGGACAAATCATATATCTATCAGATATCATTTCTTAAGGGAGAAGGTATTGGAGAATGAATTCGGGCTTGAATATGTGTCTATAAAGGATCAAATTACATATATATTTACTAAGGCTCTTCCTAAGGATACTTTCGAGTATCTCCAAGAGAAGTTGGGGGTTACTGCCCCTCCTTCTTTGAACTAGGTGCACATAGAGGTGCATTAGTCTAGTGGATCTACAGATTCATCAGTTGTCTAGACTGATGATTGGGGTCTACTCCTTAGGAGGGGTAGAGAGAATCATTGTTGTTGTATGATATGTGTGTTGTCATGGGTGCACTCCTAAGGGGGAGCGATCAAATTTTTTATATGGCTGAAGAATCATGTAAAAAAATTTCTTTTCCATTGATGTCAAAGGGGGAGAGAGAGTCATGTGAAAAATCCTATCTATATCAAAAAATTGAAAGGGAGAGATAATCTTGTAAGGAGAAGAGAGTGCAGGAATGTTGTGTAGGCTGTCTAATCTGGAAAAAAGAGGGAAAGTGTGTATGCTGTCTAATCTAAAAAAAGAATAGGGAAAGTGTGTATGTTGTCTTTGATGTTTTTTCACATCATGTGTTGCCATCAATGACAAAGGGGGAGATTGTTGCAAGTATGAATGAGTATGGTGGTGTTGTCATTGATATCAATACAATACAAGTTGTTGTAGTGAAAGGAATCAAGTGATTGCAAGTGGTTCATGCATATTTGAGATACTGTAGAGATGTTGTGAGTACATGGAGATATCTTTATGGTGCTGCACATGTGTTAATATGATGAGTTACCAAGTGCTTCTAAAAAAATTAATAAATAGTGAAGATAGAATGGTGTGTGTGTGTTCAAAATGTGCTCTGATAATGTGCTCTACATTTCTTCTATGTTGATTCTATGCTTGTGCATATCTATAGTGTTGTTTATGGGAATACTTGGGTGATATATCCTAGATTATAGCTTCTGGTTTGATGAAGATTGAAAGTTGAGTTCACTGGTTTGTGAACTGGTCTGGTAGAGTTGTTTGTCTGTGGACTGGGATAAATGTTTTTGCTTCGCAGTCCTCTGATGGTTTGTTTCAGATCTTGTGGATCTTGAAGAAGGATAATAATGGTGTTATCTATGTTTTGGAAAAAGTTTTCATGGTTTGGTGCTTCAGAAGACTAGTTCCAAAGTTATTATGTTTGTCTGTATAGTTCAGATGGATTGATGGAAAGTATTATTTGTATGAAAGTTGTTGTAGTTGCTATAGATGAATTTGAATGCTTCTAAGAGTTTTTCCAATGTATGGTGAAGTTTTTATGTTTTCCACATGTTATCCTCTTGTTGCAAATGCATGTACTTCAATGGTCATTAGTGTTTTCATTAGGTTTGGCCAACCTGGTGTTTACATGTTATATAAAGGATAAGTACCAATTAAAGAAGCGTGTGATTGATCCAAGATGTTTTTTTGGGTCTTGATTAAGTATTAATTTGGTCCACTCTCATTCTTATCCACCGCGAGAATTTTGAGTCGTTGACCTAATTTGAATTTGTAAAATAAAGAGTGTGTATCCAACCTTGGTAAAAGTTTCTAAGATTGAAGATGGTATAAATATAAGGCAAGATGTTAAGGTTTGCAAGCCATAAGTGAGAGAAGCGAAGTAGATGCGAAAGATTGTGTGAAAGTGATCTAAGGCAGTGAGAACTTTAAGGTATTAGACTTTTGAAGGCAATGAGCTTATAGTGTCTGCAATTCTTTGATCAAGGCTACGAATGCATGTGAGTTACAATGGTGAATTTTCTGTTACATTGAGATAATATTCTCTATGTAGCATTCTTCTTTCTATGTTTCTATATTTGTAGGCAGTGAGCCTCCATCTGGACAATGATAACTAACTTGGATAGTGAGTCCTATCTTGGGTAGTGAGCCTTTGTAATCGATTTTGCAATTACTCTTATATTGTGAGTTAACCCTCATTGTGGTTTTTTCCTCATTGGGTTTTCCATGTAAATCTAGTGTTTCTTGTTTTTGCTTTATGTTATCTACACTTCATTATTATACTTAATAACATATTAAAGTGAATGTGGTGAATGTGATTAGATACAACTGATTCACCCCCCCCCCCCCAACTCAATTGTCTTGTGCAATTCAACAGGATGATCAAGTTTGACAAAACATTTGAGGAAAATCTCCTAAGGCAAAAATCACTCGTTTGAAACTTGATATGGAAGTCATGGCATCCCTAACAACCCAATAAAGAAAAAATACTTTTTTTAACAAGGTATGAATGGGTTTTTTGACCAATAGGAGAGGTATGCCACTAGGGAAAACTCTTACAAGCTAGTAAAACACATAAAATACCCATGGAATTCCTTAGACTTGGAATTTTTGTAGACATAAGTGAATTTTTTACTTCATCAATGTACATATATGTTCATCCTTAGAAAAATTTAGAAATAGAAACCCACACAAGTTACTCTCAAAGTAATTTTATAAACAAGAGTCAAAAGAAACCTAAGTAAACAAATTAAGAGGGACTTTATGAAAACAATCAAATGACACTAAAATATTGAGTCCCAAGATAGAGGAACTCTTGAAAAGTTAGCCTTTTCTTCTCTTCTCTACTACTATTTAGTTTATATTCCCATATTCCATAAAATATACTATTTATTTAATTTCTTGAGGCATTATATTTACTATAAGCAAGTGTGCACTAGAAAATTCAACTAGCTCTACCAATTGTAAATAGGTAATTGAGCTTCTTATTCAATTTACTAATTTTCACCATGATTTTGGAGTCAAATTATTGAAAAATAATTATCCATCTACATGCATGCCCTTGTATGACTAGCTTATTCATCTAATACTTTAGTGGTTCATGTTTTATGTATAATATAAGTGGTGTAGCTAAAAGATAATGTCTAATTTTTTTTAGTGCATACACCATCATAATTTATCTCTCTCTCTCTCTTGGTAGTATTGTAATTATTTCCTATTGTAACTAGTTTCTTGCTTGTAAAAGTTATACAATGATATTTATATCCTCAAGGTTGGGCTAAACAACATCTATTGATGTCCTTGATGCATCTACATGCACATGCAAGGATTGCTTCTAATATGCGAGTATTAATATTGGTGCCTTATATTTTTTATTCTTTAGTATTTTAAATTCCTCTTAACATTATGTGCTCCACTCAAATTTCCTATTATTCTTATTCCATAATAATTCTTATATATGGCCATAAATTACCACATAATTTTTTTATGATTTTTTAATAGTAATTGAAATATCCTATAATGTTTTAGTCTCAATGAAAATCCTTGGAGGGGGGAGATTCAAGATTATTTGAATCTTTAAAGGGTCCATCGTAATTTATTCTTTGCATGTAATATTGTTGCAAGTATGAATAGTTGGTGTTGTCATTGATGTCAACAAGCTTGTGTTGTCATTGATGAGTAAGAAGATTGTTCAAAGAGTATGTTGGTGTTGATTTTCTATGTTGCAATTGGCTTGGTAGTGATGAGGAAATATGAAGATGATAAGGATGTGTCTTTGATGCTTGGTTTTCAAGTGCTTTTGAGAAAAAATGATAAAAAGGGGAAACAATGTGTTGCAGTGTTGTTTTGAGTTGCAGAGTAGTGTTTTGGTGTTGCTCCACATTTCATATAGGTTGAGGATCTATCTGTGCATTTTGGAAATGTTGATCAAAGGTGCTTAGAGGCATTGTATCCAGAATTTGGTGTGTTGGATCTATGTACAAAAAAAGTTGTGTTCATTAGTGTGTGAATGATGTATTACAAAAGTGTCTGGGAGAAATGTTTTTGCTCCGTGTTTCTCCGTAATTTGGTTTCAGGTATTTTGGATATGAAGGGTTGTTGATAGTGTTGGTATCTTTCTTCAGTCGAGGTTATTTGAGGTTTAGTGATTTGGAAGTCAATTTCTTAAGTTACAATATATGGCAGAGTTGTTTGAGTGTACTAGGTGTGTATATTTCTTAGGTGGAAGTTGTTGTGAGGGATTTTGTTAGATTTTAGGGTGTTTATGGAATATTCTAAATTGTGTTTAGGTGAAATTTATTGTCCATGATTTGTTGTTGGATCAAAGGAAGCGTGTACTTAAAATTTTAATGGTGTTTACATGGGTAATGATCGACCTTGGTGTTTGCACTAATTGTGGTGGATGTTTATTGTTTGTAGAAGCATGTTGTAGTGTGGTATATTTTTGGGTCCCAAATAAGGAATTGTGTGGTCCACCTTCACTTCTATCCACTAAATAAGTGTTTTGGTGCTGACCTAATTTGATTTTACATGGTTTATGTGCATTGACCTTGGAGAATGGTTTCAAGGTTGAAGATGGTATAAATAAGAGTTGAGTTGTTTAGGGTTGACTATATAGACAAGAAATATGTGAATGATGCAAATTTTGGTGTGTTAGAGTGTGAATTTGGAAAGTGCAATGCAAGCTTTCATGTGTTAGATTGTTGGATGCAGTGAGTAGAAGGTGTCTATAATTCTTCAGTCATGTTGCAAAGGTGTTGATGATATTGTGGTGAATTCTCTATTGCATTGAGATGAATTTCTCTATGTAACATTCTTCTCTATCTTCTTTTCTATTCTGGTAGTGAGCCCTATTATATTCAGTGTTGATATTACTTTATATTGTGAGCTAATCCTCACCATGGTTTTTCCCATCTTAGGTTTTCCATGTAAATTTGGTGTTCTCTTATGCATGGTGTTGATTTGTTTCAGTTTTTATTATTTTCCTTTTATGCTAAACCATTATAACAGGTTAAGGGATAATTCTATTAATGTGGATCTAAATCTATATGAGGGTTTTGAAGTTTTACTTGGTACAATTGATTCACCCCCCTCTTTTAGTTGTCTTGTGCATTCAACAATTGGTATCAGAGCAAGGTTCCTTGGAAGAAAGGTTAACTACTCGAGGTAGATCTGGGATGCTGCACAAGAAAGAGATCCCTAAATTTTATTGAACAAATTATGCATTTTTGGAAGACAAGGGTGGAAGGATTTTTTGGTTTATCTTGGATATGATGTCTGGAAGTCTGTTAAGACTGAATATATTGAACCTAAAAATGATCCAAGTACTGCTGATGAGATCAATGGTAAAGAAAGGTATGCTCTCTTGAATAGTCTTACAAATTTTGAATTGGTGAAATTTATGAGTATAAAAACTGCTAAACGAATTTGGGAAAAGTTAAAAAGCATTTATTAAGGATATAATAAGGTCAAAGAAGCTAAGATAAAAAATCTAAATATTGTGTTTGAGAACTTACAAATGTTTGAAGAAGAAAATGTTACAAGCTAAATGCAGAGGGTAGATGAAGTTGTTAGCTCCATCAAAGGTCTTGGTGGCGAACACAAAGAACCATAAGTGGTAAAGAAAATTCTCATAACTCTTCCTAAATCCTATAGTCATAAAGTGTCTGCTATTGAAGAATTTAAAAATTTGAATCAATATACCAAAGATCAGTTGTATGGCTCTTTAGCTGCTTTTGAGATGAGAGAATTTGGAACAAATAGTGGTACAAAATATGAGACTACTTTTAAGGCTAGGAAATAAGAGGATATCAAGGAATCGGATCAAGAGGATTTTTATGATATAGAAGCTAACTTTATAAGGAGAATGAAGAAGGATAATGGTAAGTACAATGGTAATTTTCCTTTCAAATGTTTTAGTTGTGGAAAGATAGGTCACTATGCTTCAAGGTGTCCAAACAGAGCTTTGAATAAAAAAAATAAGGAGAAAAAAGGTAAGATGATCAAGAAAAGTTATTATGTTAAAGAAGATGCAATTATTTCTATTGATGAATTTGATTATGGAGATGATGATGATGAATGCTTGTTCATGGCTCTAAAAAATGAATCTGTTTCTACTAACTTTGAGAGATGTGTGAAGGAAAACCCTCCAGAGATAAAGGATAAGACTAAGGGTACTTTGGTATTTGCTTTTCATCCTAGACAAGAGAAGAACTATAGGATCATTGATAGTGGATCCTCTAATCACATGACCGATGACAAGAGTAAGTTTATTAAACTTGAAAAATATGAAGGAGGATGTGTTAGATTTGGTGATGATACATTTGCTAAGATATGTGGAAAAGGTTCTACCAGTTTTGATGGTCAGCATAATACTAATGATGTCTACTATGTCAAGGGTTTAAGACATAACCTTTTGAGTGTTGGACAAATGTGTAGCAAAGGATGCAATATTGTGTTTCGGGATTATGGATGTGAGATCAAAAAAGGATCTAGAGTTGTGGTTACTACTAAAAGAAGAACATATGGAAATGTTTGTCAGCTTAAGGGTGCTAATGATCATTGCTTTATGATTCATATTAATGAAAGCTAGCTATGACATAGAATAACGTGTCACATTAATTTTGATAACTTAATAAGAATTAGTTTAGTTCAAGTTGTAAGGGATTTTCCAAAGATTACAAAACCTATCAATGATGTCTATAAAGAATGTCAAATTGGAAAGCAAGCAAGAAGAAGCTTCAAATCCAAAGAAAAATCTACTACCAGACTATTGGAATAAGTGCATATAGATATTTGTGGTCCTATAAGAATAAAAAGTTTTCAAGGTGATAGGTATTTCATGCTTTTACTTGATGATTATTCTAAAATGACATGGGTTAATTTTCTCAAAGAAAAATTAGAAGCTCTAGACAGGTTTAAAGCATTCAAAGTTATGGTTGAGAATTAAATGGATATGAAAATAAAATGTTTTGAGGTCTGAAAGAGGTGGAGAGTTCACCTCCAATGAGTTTAACACCTTTTGTGAGAATCATGGCATAAAGAGGTACTTGATTGCCCCTAGGACTCCTCAGAAAAATGGAGTGGTTGAAAGAAAGAATAGGATTTTTCAAGAAGCTATAGAACAATGATGAAAGAGGAAAATCTATCATAAGTCTATTGGAGAGAAGAAAAATATATTGTTGTTTATATGATTAATAGAGTTCAAGCAAAATAAAACAATACAAAGACTCCCTATGAGCTATGGTATAGAAGGATCAGACTATTGTCAAGTACTTCAAAGTGTTTGGAAGCAAATGTTATATCAGAAGAGATGAAGATAACTTAGGAAAGTTTGATGTAAGGTCTGATGAAGGTATCTTCCTTGGATACTCTACTAGAAGAAAAGATTACCGGTGCTACAACAAGAGATTAAGAAATATTGTTGAGAGAGCAAGTGTCAAGGTTGATGAATATTTTCAAAATAATTCAATGATGATAGATGGATATGAAACATATGAGTCATCTTGCAAAGAAGAAGAAAAAGTTAAATTAGAGAAATGGAGATTGAAGAGGAAGAAGCTCTGGAAAGGACCCCTAAAACTCATAAGTATGTGAAAAAGAATTATTCTGAGGATCAAATTATTGGAGATAAGAACAAAGATGTACTAAAAAGAAGGAAAGCTATTGAAGAATAGGTAAATATATGTTTACTTTATCAAGTTAAATCTAAATAGTTATTGAGGCATGCAAAGATGAATATTGGATCAAGGCAATGGAAGAAGAACTATTGCAGATTGAGAAGAAATGAACTTGGGAACTTGTCCCAAGACCAATGAACAAGAATGTGATTGGAACTAAGTGGGTATTAAAAAAAACTAAATAATAATGGAGAAGTGGTAAGGAACAAGGCAAGGCTTGTGTGTAAAGTCTACTCACAAGTTGAAGGAATAGATTTTGAGGAGAAATTTTCTCTGATGGTAAGAATGGAAGCTATAAGGATGTTTTTGGCCTTTGCAACACATAAGGATTTCAAAGTTTATCAAATATATGTGAATTTTTCTTTCTTGAATGGAAAATTGGAAGAAGAGGTATACATAGAACAACCAAAAGGATTTTAGTTATCAAACAAACCAGATATGGTTTGTAGATTGAATAAATAATTATATGGATTGAAGCAAGTTACCAAAGCTTGGTATGCAAGGTTGGATAAGTATTTGATACAACAAGGATTCAATAAAGGTACAAAAGATAGAAATATTTAATTTAAAGTTGAAAAAGATCAAATATTGATTGTGGTTGTATATATTAATAACATAACATTTGGAGGCAATGAAGATATGTGCAAGAAGTTTGCAGAAGAAATGTAGAAATATTTTGAAATGTCTATGTTTGAGGAGATGAATTTCTTCCTTGGATTGCAAATAAATTAGAAAGATAAAGGTATTTTCATTTCACAATCAAACTATGTCAAATAAATGTTGAAGAAATTTGGAATGGAAGATTCTAAATTGGTGTGTACTCCTATGGTTACCGGTTGCAAGTTGAGCAAGAATGATGAATCTCTTAAGGCTGATCGGAGGGTGGACTACTATATCTAACTCCTACTAGGCTGGATATCATGCATGAAGTTTGTCTTGTGACTAGATTTCAAGAAGATCCTAGAGAATCACATTTTGCAGCAGTGAAGAGGATATTTAGATACTTGAAGAGCACTCCAAATAATGGCTTGTGGTATCTAAAGGATATTAATTTTACTCTGAGTGCTTACATAGATGCAAATTGGGTTGGTTGTGTGGATGACAAGAAAAGTACAAGTGGTGGCGTATTCTTTCTTCTATGCAGATTAGTGTCATGGCTAAGTAAGAAACAATATCTAGTATCTTTATCTACTACAGAGGAAAAGTACATTGCAACAACATCTTGCTGCACATAGGTGTTGTGGATGAGACAAATATTGAAGGATATCAGAGTAGTATATGATAAACTAATTTTTATCTTCTATGACAATACAAGTTATATTAATATTTCAAAGAATATGGTAACGCATTCAAGGACAAAATATATCTAAATTTGATATCACTTTTTGAGAGAGAAGGTTGTAGAAAATGAAGTTAATCTTGAGTACGTGCCTACAAAGGATCAGGTTGTTGATATATTCACTAAGGATATTCCTAAGGATATATTTGAGTTTATCTAGGAGAGTTTGGGGATCATTTCCCCTCCTTTGAACTAGATGCATAAGGAGATGCATCAATCTAGTGGATTTCAAGATCCATTCTTTTTTCTGGACTAATGTTTGTGGCTACCTCTTAGGGGGAGTAGGGAGTGACATTTTTGGTTGTTGCAATCGAGGTGAGTAATTGTTGCCATTGTGTAATGGTTATTGATTGGTGTAGTATAGTGTGTGCTCCTAAGGCGGAGTATAACAAGCATTGAAGGACAAAAATTGCAAAGTGGTTGTGAAAAGGATAAATGGTGTCAAAGGGGGAAACATAAGTGATACAAATATTTTTTCCTTTGCCATTGATGTAAAAGGGGGAGAGAGTCATGCAAAAAAGAAGATAGTTAAGGGAAAGATAAATAAGATAGTTAAGGGGGAAATAATAATAATGCATACAAAAATAAAAAGATATGTTGAAAGGGGGAGAGTGAGTAATTAGAAAGAGAAAATGAAATAGGTATGGAGTAGAGATGTGTCTTTGATGGTTTTTCACATCATGTGTTTCCATCAATGACAAAGGGGGAGATTGTTGCAAGTATGAACATATGGTGTTGTCATTGATGTCAACAAGCTTGTGTTGTCATTGATGAGTAAGAAGATTGATACAATAATATGTTGGTGTTATCCATGCTTTGATAAGTTGCATTATGTTTTCATTACTAAGCTACTAGTGTCAACCTCTAGTATTGCTTTGATAAGATTTTGTCTATAGATATATAGTTGAGTTTCTATGTTGTAGTTGGCTTGGTAGTGATGAGGAAATACTGAAGATGATAAGGATATGTCTCTAATTCTTGGTTTTCAAGTGATTTTGAGAAAATTTGATAAAAAGGGGAAATAGTGTGTTGCAGTGTTGTTCTAAGTTGTAGAGTAGTGTTTTGGTGTTGCTCCACATTTCTTCTAGGTTGAGGATTTTCCTGTTCATTTTGGATATGTTGATTAGAGGCATTTTATTTAGAATTTGGTGTGTTGGGTCTATGTATAGAAAAAGTTGTTTTCACCAATGTGTGAATGGTGTATCACATAAGTGTTTGGGAGAAATGTTTTTGCTCCATGTTTCTCCGCAGTTTGGTTTCAGGTCTTTTAGATTTGAAGGGGTGTTGACAGTGTTGGTGTCTTTCTTCATTCAAGGTTATTTGAGGTATACTTCTTCGAAAGTCAGTTTCTTATGTTACAGTATATGGAAAAGTTGTTTGAGTGTACTAGGTGTGTACATTTCTTAAGTGGAAGTTGTTATGAAGGAGTTTGTTGTATTTTAGGGTGTTTATGAAATATTCTAGATTGTGTTTAGGTGAAGGAATTATGTGGTCCACCTTCACTTCTATCTACCACAAAAGAGTTTTGGTGTTGACCTAATTTGAATATGCACAGTTGATATGCATAGCCGACCTTGGAGAAGGGTTTCAAGGTTGAAGATGGTATAAATAAGAGTTGAGTTGTTGAGGGATGAATATATAGACAAGAAAGGTGTGAATGATGCAAATTGCAGAGTGTTAGAGTTAAAATTTGAAAAGTGTAGTGCAAGATTTCATGTGTTAGATTGCTGGATGTAGTGAGTAGAAGGTGCCTACAACTATTATTTAGTCATGTTGCAAAGGTGTTGATGATATTGTGGTTGATTTATCTATTGCATTGAGATGGATTTTATGTGTAACATTCTTCTCTATCTTCTTTTCTATTCTGGCAGTGAGCCTTTGACAATGAGCCTTTCTCCTTCTTTAGGTAGGGAGCCCTTCGGTAGTGAGCCCTATTGTATTTGGTGTTGATATTAATTTATATTATGAGGTAATCCTCATAGTTGTTTTTCCCATCTTGGGTTTTCCACGTAAATATGGTGTTCTCTCATGCATGGTGTTGGGTTTTTTTTAGTTTCTATTGTTTTCCTTTCATGCTAAACCATTATAGCAAATTAAGGGCTAATTATATTAATGTGGATTTGAATGTGTATGAGGGTTTTGAAGTTTTAAGGTACAATTGATTCAAACCCCCCTCAGTTGTCTTGTGCATTCAACAAATATGTTCTAATATGGTTCCAAAAGGTGTAGCAAATAACTATTTCTTTAAATTTAGAATCCTTAAGCTTCCACATTTTGATTTTTTATTGATTGTTTGGTGGGGGTTGTATATTTTGTACGAACTTTGCATCCATGACACCATTGTTGGTAACATTATTACTCTTAACTCATAGGTGAGGTTTATCATTAAAGCTTGATGTATGATCCTTTTTATCCTTGTAGATTTGGATAAGTCCCTTAGTAATAAAAGCCTTCTCAATGGTGATCCATTTTTATATGATTTCTTCACAAGTGTTGACACATTGTATGGTTAAGTGAAAGCCAATTTCTATGTTAATATTTTGGACAAATATATTCACGAGTTATTTTTTAGGAATAGGCCATTTGCATTTGCTACCCTTGTGTCTCCAACATTGTAGGAATGAAGTGAATGCTTATCCTAGTTTTTATTTTGTGCTACATAAATTGGCCATGGTAACTTCGTGTTCTATGTTTTATGAGAAATGATCGATAAATTTTTCAACAAGTTCGTGGAATGTTTTGATACCATGTGGTAAATGGGAGAACCATTATATATCTTGTCCTCCTGAAATTTTAGGAAAGAGACACATTAAGTATGTGTCATTGTATGCAACTTCTAGACATGCTATGTAAAATTCTCGTTTGTGTTCTCATGGAACACATCTTCCCTTATATTTGTCAAACTTAGGCATTTCAAAGTTATGAGGGAAGGATATCGTAGCTATATTTATATCAAATGGATATGGACAAATGTCCTCAAGAGTATAAATTTTCTTTGTTTTTCCCAATTGCATGTTGGTAATCTTTTGATTCAAGCTTTGAATTTGTAATTCCAATTCATTGTGTGGGTTGTTTTATGGTTGGTTAGATAGAGTGTATGTTTGATGTTGAGGGATGGATAAAGAATTATATGATGGATTTTGGTTTTTTGGGATGTTTTTAGGGATGATATATGATTTGTATGAGATTTTTTGGTGTTGGGGATTGAATTGTTGTTGAGGGGTATTTTGAGATGTTATGTGGATAGTTTTGAGTTTGAGTGAAAATTGTTTGTGTATGTATGGTGAATGGAATGGATTGAGATTTTTGTCATGAAATGAATTGTTGTTGGGGATACTTGTTTTTTTGGATGTGTTAGATATAAGAGTTTGTGAAGAATTTGGGATGTTGTAAGTTTTGGATATGTTGAATGTTTTTGGGTATGTTGAACATGAAATCTTGTTTTACAATGGTAAGTGATGAGATTTGTGAAACATGAGGTTGATATGAATTGGGATTATATGTGATCCTTATTATGTTGGGTGCTTGTGTAGCTTATGGAATATTAGGCAACACATAAAGTGTGAAAGTTTGGATTGTGAAATGATTGTTCGAGTAGTTTTCCAAGTTTTTTGGTGATGAGTGATGAATGTTTGTGTTTGAAGGATTTGGAACATGTGTGTTTGTTTGACTGGGAATGCATGGTGATGAATGAGGAATGTTTGTGTTTGGTAGATTAGGTATATATGAGATGGTTTGATTTTCCATGTTTGGATTTTGATACAACGAATTTATGAATTGTTGAGAAAATGGTATTAAATTTGTGTCGTATGATGGTAAAGTTGGTTGACTAAGTATGGCTACATTGAAGGTTGTGGTATAGCTTTGCTAATAGCTTGAACTATAGGTATGTTTTCATGTGATGGAACATTGGATGACATGACATGTGTGAGAGATTTTTCCTTAAGTGTAGCAATGTTGAAATGAAAAGGTATCTTAGTACCACTTGTGCAAGTCTAAGAAAGTACATGTTGGGATCCAAAATAATGAGGGAATCAGGTGCTCTAGCAAATGAGGGATCTTGTTGCATTTATAAGAGTCTCTCCTCAATAAATTCCTCATATCCCACAATCTAGTTTTGATGTCTTCTATGATGATGAGTGGATATTGAGGTTGTTGTTGCAGAGTTTAGTATTCACAAGGATCAAATAGATGACTAGGCATTCCAAACACTAATTTAGTTCTACCCGTAGGTGCTATGACATTTGAACTACTAGGATTATACTCCATGATTATTTTGTGTTGTGACCTTGTAATAGGAATAATTTTTTTTGATGACCTTATAGAATATGATATGTAAGTGATGGTTTATGATGTTATATGGATGTTTTTTTAAGATGGAATTATGGGAGCTATGTTGGGTAGATTTGAACAAAAATTGATGTTGATGTTATTTGATTGATGGAAGATATGATAACCTCTAAAAGTCAAAGTTAACATAGATCTCCATTTTGATAGGTGTCAATGACGATCTTTGTTTTTACTAGACTAATGAGTGCAAGCAAAAAGGATGATGGTGAGTTCACTAACTTAGAACTAGACGAGACCACTAAGCTAGTTTGGTCACAAATATTGATGCTAATCCAACTATTTGCTTGAAAAGGTTGACTTCCGAGCAAAAGATAAACTAGGAGATAAGATGGGAGATCTAAAAAAGAATGTGACTAATATTGGTTTTTGGTGGATTGATGTTTGATGTGGATGATGATGGTGTTGTTTGTAAAAAAATAAAGATAGGTAACTCTAAAATTCCAAGATGAAAATGGTATGAAATATATGTGAAAGTTGGTTTGTTGTGTGAATGATGAATTTTAGTTGTAGGTCTATTGTACTATAGGTCTTAGATCCTAGGTTGGTTTGCTACTAAATTTTGGAAAATAAAAATTTGAGGATCCTGGAAAATTGTTTTGACAGTCAAAAGTGTTGTTATAGATTTCAAAAGTGTCACTGTGCTTTTCAATAACATCAGGGTAAAATCAAAGGCATCACTGCATTTTTCAAAGGATTCCCTATTTTTATCAAATGTGATAAACTAAGATCAAAGGCATTGATGTATGCCAAAAGTGTCATTGTATTTATCAAAAGCATCAATCTAAGATCAAATGCATCATTGTGTGAAAACTAGAGTTTTAGACTGATAGAGCGTAGTTTTGATCAAATGCATCAAATTGGTCAAAAGTGTCAATTTCTAGATCAAAGAATTGTTGTGTTTTTATCAAGTGTCAACGGATAATTAGAAGCATTATAGGCTAATCAAAAGCATCACTATGACATAAAATACGTCACTGTGACAAAAAACACATCACTATGACAACCAATGCGTCACTATGACAAAAAATGCGTCATTGTAACATCAGATGCACAATTCTAAGAATGAACCTAAATTTTTTCTAGGGTTTGACTTATTTGACTAATTTGAAAGACTAATTTTGACTTTTTTTACTATCAAGAGATTAAAAAATAGAGAATAGTGGTAAGCTAACTCCAAGGTATGGTATGATTGGTATTCATGGGTCTTCACAATAAAAACATGCCAAGAAGTATAACCTAGCTAGTATTAAAGGTGTGTCACACCAGTGTGGGCCCAATCTAAAATATTGTAGGTTTATGTTGATGCACTCCACACTCTCAAGAGGGAATAACTAGATCTCTAGTGGAATAAAGGATCACCTTCTTCCTTCCCTTGTAGGTTTTTACACCTCCAAAGAAATTATATCTCTCCTTAGGATAATACATATTGAGTAAATTCAAGCATGATACTGTAACTTGCACCATACTATATTAACAATGATCGATCTTAGGTTTCTAAAATATAATGGTTCATAGTGGTTTTGAGATTAATGAGCCCATCTAAGGATTCTTGATATGAGGGAGTATCTCCTCTTCTCTTCACCAAAAAAGTTATGATGGATTGAGGGTCTTATGGTTTGGATTTGATGATGCTAACCACACCTAGAGGTAAAATTTTTATTCTCCCCCCTTAATATACCCCACTAGTAAATGTGTTTGAGGTCACCCTTGGGGTGATGAAATCCCCAAGAAGGCCTCCTACTAAATAAAAAATAAGATACGAGTGTTTTTGATTCTCAATCTAGCATTCAAAGTGCAAGAGAAGAGCATACTTTGCTAGCATTTATTAGGTACGCATAATATGTGCAAGCTAATAGTGCTTTTGATGTCTAAGATCGCACAGATGGTAAGGAGAGATCATACACACTAGAAGCCTACCAAACACGACAAAGGATTCTTTAATTAGACCCCAAACAAAGTGTGAACTAATCTAGAAATCAAAGTAATTAATTTTTTTTACCCTGCATCAAATTCATCAATAGTTTGTTTTTACTAGTCTTCTCCAAAAATTTGCAAAAGCTACAAAGATGTGTTAGCTCCAAAAAATTTAGCAAAAATTAGGGTTAGATCAAAATTCAATAAAATCGAATTAGATTTGTCACTGTAAAATCAAAAGGCATCGTTGTAAATTTAAAAAGTATCGATATGCCTTTCAAATACATCACTATACCTTCAATTGCATCGATATGCAAATCAAATGTGTCATTTTTTTAGAAGAATCACCATAATTGCAAAAGCATATTTTTTTGTAAGATGCATCATTTTAGGTTGCAATTGCATTGCTATAAACTTCAAAACTTGCAAAATATAATGATCAAATGTGTCGATCTAACTTCAAAAGCATTGATGTGGGTTGCAAAAGTGTTGCCGTACTATTAGAAGCATCAATATATATTTCAAAGGCATCAATTTGGGTTCAATTATGTCACTATAATGTACAACTTGAAAACTCAATAAAACAATAAAAATCAATTGAATATTAAATCATGGATGTGGGTCCCACCAAACGTGCTAGAATGTGAACATTAATATTTCAAGACAATCAATAAATTTAATATAAAATAGGAAATCACAATCAATAACCCTAATCCAATAATCAAATAGACATATTACTAATGAAGCATTAGTAATAATCAAATGAGAGCAATCAAATAACAAGAACATAAATCAAACTAAGCTAATCTAACCTACTTTACGTCACCTAAAAATATACTCCATTATAAAAAGTATAAGATTATGGTTTTTGATATGATATGTGTATTGCTCATAAATCTAGCAAAAATCTTGTTGTGCAAAAGCAAGATTGATGATGATGTGCTATGGGAGCTTGAATGCCAATTTGAGGAGATGATGAATGATCAAAGAATGTTTGGTTTATAGATTTTCAAGGTGTGAGATCAATGGTGGAAGATGTAAGATCAAATCAATGAATGAGGATGGATGAGATATCAAGAAGCTATGCATGGAGAGATGAAGTAAAGTGAACTAAAGTTCATTCCCTATTTTTAGGAAATATTTTTTAAATCTAGTTTAGTTTCTAAATTTAGATTTTGGAAGAATCAAGAAAGTACACGCTAATATTAAGAAATAATTTTTTTTTTTGAGGTATGTGCAACTAAATAAATTAAATAATTTATTTAATCTTGGAAGAATACTTAGCTAATTAAATAATTAAGAAATTATTTAATTAGGTGGATAAGAAAGAATGCATTATGTGGATGAGAGGAATATGAAATATTTAATTAAATAATTAAGAAATTATTTAATTACGAGGCTAAGAAGAATATTTGGAATTAATTAAATAATTAAAAATTATTTAACTAAAGAGGATGAGAGGTAATTATTTAATTAAAGGTGATGAAGGGAAAAAATATGAAATAATTAAATAATTAAAACTTATTTAATTAAAAGTGATGAAAGGGGGTGATGAACAATAATGACTAAAAATGATGAATTCAAAGACACATGGTGCATGATGATGACGAGAATTGATGAATTAGAAGAATGTGTTAGACATTTTCAGGTGTCTACAATACTCTAGATATCTTTGTAAATCACCAAATATTATTTAATTGGGTAAATTTGATGTGTGATATTCCCCCTTTTATTCAATATCCTCTTCTATTTTTCATCTTGTAGTATCACACTTTTTATTTGTAGTTTTACTATGTTATTCTATATTTTTTTTAATCGGTAAAAGGCATAGGCCTATAATATTTATATTAGATATAATATCAAAATTACAAAAAACCAGATTTATAGTACTGGCATATCATTAGTTACTAATCACATATGATCTCATGTGAAAGTATCAACAATGCTAATAAACAAAAACATATTGTTTATCAACTTATCTAACTATGATAATCCTATTCCATCATATCATCTGCATTGTCATTTGCAGTTTGAGGTTTTATATTTATATCCAACAAGTTATCTCCTTGTTCTTCTTCATTTGAATCTCCATTACCCTCTATAGGGTTAGTGTTGGCTATTGCAGGAGGAATTCTAGTATGTCGAGCTTGGTGGCCAATGATATAAGACATTGCATAATACTTTTCTTTGATCATATCTATCATTTCTTGACCCAATTCATTTGAATTCAGATGAATCATTCACAACATGAGCCAAGGATTATCATCATGCAACCCCTTCTTCACAACACCATATACAAATGAAAAACCTTTATTTTCTTTGAGAAAAATTCTTGGAAAGATTCCTGCAATATATGAATCTTCTTTATCCAAATTATATTGTTGCACTGCTTCTAAGAGATCCTCCTCTACTATTGCCTCTGGTAACACAACTACTGAAGAAAATATTCTTAAAGCAACATAAGATTGCAGGAAATCCATGGAGTTTGACAGAAAAATGGTTAACAAGTTAGATGGAAAGAGTAGCCTGGGAGAATTTGGCCGTATAATTTCATCACCTATCACTATTTTGATGCAATCCACCATACATAGACATGCTGTATGAAAAAATTGAGCCATTTCATCTTCTGTCACCTCTTCAGAAAATGGAATTTTGAACCTTTTAACTGCAACTAGAATTTTGTAATTTTTAGTGTTATATTCTCTTGCCATTTGTTCTTGAAATTCCACAAATTTCTTTGCATATACTCTCAGTAAATACAAAAGATAAGCAACTGGATTAGGTTTTAATGTTGTGTGTAAATGAAAACATGCAGTGAGTTCCAATTCAACATAGAAAATGTAAATATTGGTCAAGCCGATTTCTTTCCACTAGAACCCAAAATATCATTTGTGAGTTATTCTTCTTATCAACAGTTATTATGAGCCAAATGTTTCCAGAACTATGAAACAAGATTTTTAATTTAGATTCACACCTAATGCGAACTACCCCCAAAATAGGAGAACAATTACACCCTGGAACTGAACCCTTTTGAAAAAACAAGACACAATTTTCAAAAATTGTAACCTTTGAATCTCATATATGAATTAAGCCTTCTGAAAGAACCACCTATCTATGCAACCATTGTCTACTAGAAAAACTTACTAAAATACCATATTGAACAAAGGAAAATAGAAACATCATACTAAAATTTTGTTAGAGTCACTTATGTCTCCAAAATTTAGAAATGAGAACATTTCTTACAAACCCGTATATCGGAAAGAACTTGGTATCATTCTAAACTTACAGATTGAGCGCGTTGCTACTTGATCTAGAACGCTGCAAATGACCACACTTTTGATTTCCTATCACCTAATACTACTAAGACTTCACAAAAAAAATCTCAAAAAGCATAAAGAATGAATAACCTTGGGTTTTTAAAGACAATGAAGTAATGATAATTTTTGATAGAGCCATCATTTCGAGGTACTGTATATTGATACAATCTGAAGGCAGGACACTTACTGAACTTCCCACACTTATGATCTTTTTGATACCAATATATTAATTCGCACCTGTGATATTTTAACTCATTGCTCCATATTCATTCACCAAGTGTTACTCCACATTGAAATATGATGGAGCTAATTAATGATGACTTTATGAAGCATATATTTTTCTAAAAGCCACTCTCAAGATTATGATGAAATTTTTGTACTTTCCTTGGGAAACTGTGAACAAGCATGATGATCATTACCCATGAAGTTTGTTGATGCTATTCACAACACCTGAGTGTCAAATCACTTAAAAAGGACAAACAATACCAACTGACATAATGTGAATTTTTAGCCTGTAGAAAATGGCCCAAGTAGTTAGCAAAACATCTCTACAACTTTAGGAAATTATTTCCTCGTTGCTAACCCATATTTGTCGAGCAATTATTTGTCTTCAACTTGACGACTGAAGATTCTTCCATCTTACTACTTGCTTATTAGGCCGTAGGTATTAATTTTGTTTGTATGTGATTTCTGCACATCAAACAAGTCAAAACTTTGGGCAACAAATATTGCCACATAGAGAAATCATTACCTGCAAAAGCAACAAACATAATTAGAAACACTGATCTAGCCAAACGCTAGATTTTTCCATCTAATGAATACCAATAGTTATTTGCTTGTACATTTTGTCCAATCCAATTATTTGAATTATCTAGTGACAATGCTTATTTTGTCTTTATCCTTGTTGACTTGTTCTTGAATGATGAAAGGTGAACATTTATCACTGTCCCCATAAACTTTTATTTCTTCTTTTTGATCACATCCTTCATTTGCTAGTCCATCAACAACATAATTAACTTCTTTGTAAGCATGATTAATCTAGAAATTCACAAGCTTTTCTAACAAAGGTAGAATCTGCCTCATAACATATTTGATTTGCTAGTTACTTGATCCTTTTTGTTTACAAGCATTTATAACTAATAACGAATCTCCTTCAATTATCAGGTTAGAAATTTTATTTTGTACAACTAAATGTAAACCATGAAACAAAGCATGCACTTCTACCTAGTTGTTTGTCCCATTTGGCAATGAAATGGACTTTGCTAATAATACTGAACCTTCCTTATCTCTTAACACTGCTCCAACTCCTGATACTCTAGGATTCCCTTGAGATGCACCATCAAAATTTAGCTTGACAAAACCATTAGGAGGAGGGATTTTTTTGTCCACTTTTACATTCCCTGAGTTGAATAGATTTCCTTTGAATGTAAACACTAAGAAATTTCATTGTTTCAATTGATTAGAATCCCAATCTGTAAAAGGAGATCCCACATTTTTATTATTTTGCACATATGCATTAGACACTTCACAAATAGATTTTTCAATCATTTCCATTACTGAGTTCATACTTGATTTTTCTTTTCAGAAAATCCTTTTATTTATTTCCCACCAAATTTCCCAAACTAAAGATGAGGGAATTATTTTCCATATGCATGCATAAGAGATGTTTTATATAAAGATGGCCAAGACATGAAAAAATCCCAAAGCTTGCTTGGAATAGGGGTACTCCAACCTAAATTATTTTGAACAAAATTCTAGCAAGAATATGCAAAAGAGCATGTTAGGAATAAATGGTCTACATCTTCTATAAAATCTTCACAACGCACATTTGAAAGGAGTTGCAATCCCAAGCTTAGCCAATCTCTCACTAGTTAACACCCTGTGCTTTAGAGTGAGCCATGAAAAATAACCTGCCTTGGGCAAAACCATTGCATTCCATCAAAATGACAATGCTCTTTGATTACATACCTATTCTTGATCCAACATTGCAACTTTGTACCCCAATTTAACAGTATATTTGCCTGATTTTGATGGAGCCCAAATCAACTTATCATCTCCATTCTCAACGAACACTGTTCTACCTATTAATATTTCTAACATTTCTTTTTGCTGATCTTGAGAGAAAATTGAGGGCAGAACTTTCCAAGTGACTGACCCAGTTAGAGTATCTAAATCCTGAATGTAATCTTTAAGATTTGACCCCCAATTGACTATGGTATAAACGATTGCAGATTGATTGAATTTTTTTTCCAAAGGAGGAGATCCATTCCACAAATCTTGCCTAAAGTTTACACTCTCTCCATTATGAACTTCCCAAGATAAGTATTTGACTAATAAACCTCTACAATTTAGCAAAAAGTTCCACATTAGAGAGCCTTGAGGGGGGTTGGAGACTATGAGAATACGAGTATGATCTACATTGTCAAGATATTTACCTTGCATAATTTTACACCATTTACCAAGAGGTCTTGAATATAAATGTCATACTAGTTTTTCTCCTAAAGCAGTATTTCTTACTGACAAATTGTGCACTCCTGCTCCACCTTTAAGGTTTTCTTTAAAAATATCTTGTAATGATACTAAATGAATTTTTCTTTTTGAATCCATGTTTCCTTCCCAATGAAAAGATCTAATTAGCTTTTCAATTTTAGAAATAACTGTCCTTGAGGCCGTTAAGACTGCCATAAAATAATTAGGGATTGAAGACAAAACTAATTTTATCAACAAAATTCTGCCAGCAAAAGTTAGCCTTCTTCCCTTCCAAGAAGATATTCTGAGTTTGATAGTCTAAATTATCTTTTCCCAGTAAGACAATCTATTTTGGCTTGCAAAGAATGGAATTCCCAAATATTTACAAGGCAAGGAAGCCAACTGAAACCCCAAAATTTGAATAATCTTCTGTTTTAACCTTGATTATGTGTTAAATATATATATCTTTGACTTACTAGCATTCACCATTTGACCCGAAGCAAGAGTGTAGTTTTGCAGAACCTCTTTAATCTTTCTTGCTTCTACCAAAGATGACCTTCCAAATAAGATGATGTCATCTGCAAATAGTGAATGAGTAATTGATAAATTGGTGGGAGGCAGAGTAATACCTTTCCAATGCTCATCCAAATGAGATTTTTTAACTGATCTACTTAAAGCTTCTGCTAGAATGATGAATAGAAAGGGAGATAAAGGATCTCCTTGTCTCACTCCTTGAGTAGACTTGAAAAAACCGAAGGAGTTCCATTAATGAGAATTAAAAAAATTGCACCAGACAAACATGAATAAATCCACTTACACCACTTCTCATGGAATCCAATTTTTTTCAGGATTTGTAACGAAAATGACTAATCCACTCTATCATAAGCTTTCATCATGTCTAGCTTAACTATAAAAGCTGGAATATCACAAGTTGAAACAGAGTGCAAAACTGCATGAGCTACAATAACCCCTTCTGTTGTTTCTCTGCCAGGAACAAAATGCCCCTGCTCCTCAAAGATTATACAAGGTATCTTTATCATTCTCAGATAAATTGCTTTAGTAAAAAAATTATATATAGTATTGTAGAGAGAAATGGGTCTAAACTCTGCAAAAGAAGGGTTATTTACTTTAGGTATCAATGCAATATGAGTCACACTGAATTACTTTAACAGTGTCCCTGAGCTTCTAGATTCTTCCAATGCTTTCAATAAATTGGATCCTATGAAGTCCCAACATTTATGAAAAAAAATAGAGGTAAATCCATCTGGACCTAGAGCTTTATTTGCTGACATTGAGAAGACAACATGCCCAAGCTCTTCTATAGTGAATGGCTTCAGTAAGTGCACATTATCCTGATCAGAAACAAGAGATGGAATTTTTTGCAACAACTCTTGTCTTACTAATAACTAATGGTCTAAAATTCCTAGAGGAGCAGAAAGTAAATTAGAGAAGAATTGAACCCCTTCCTTTTGAATATCCTCCTCTTTTGTTAATCTTTCACCAGTATTACCATCAATAATTGAAAATACTGAATTCTTCACCTTTTTTTATATGATATGATCTATGAAAGAATTTTGTGTTTTTATCACCTTCTTTAAGCCACATTTCCCTTGATTTTTGATTCCAATATATTAAATCCCAAATTGATAACTCTTCCCAATCATCTTGTAACTTTTTTTGAAGGTCAAATGATTGTGGGGATAAGCCTTTGGCTATTATTTTTGAGTTTATTTGTGTTAATTGCTTGAATACATCATCTTTTTCCTTAAAAATATTCTTAAAAACTATAGTGTTCCATTGTTTATTTTTGCCCTTTACATGCTTTAATTTGCAACAAAATCTAAACATAAAAGTACCATTTAATAAGGGAGCTTGACACCTCATTGCTTTAAAAGATCCAAAAACTAAGGATGACAGAACCATATTTTCTCAAACTTGAATGAAGACTTTGTAATTAAATCCACCTTTTTCTTTTGGATACATAAAGAGATTGGGAAATGGTCTGAGCCTATCAATGGAATTTTTTTAGACATTAGGTTAATATTCTAAGTGGACCAATTAGAAGAGACCAAGGCCCTATCCAAACACACTGAAATCTACCAAAAATCCTTTCATTTATTTGTCCAAGTGTAATTTCCATTAGCTAGTTGGATATCCACTAAAGCATTGTTAAGAACAAAAGAATTGAAGTCTTCAACTATTTTTTGAGGAGGGATAATTCCACCCTTTTTATCTTTCAAAGAAAAAATTGCATTGAAGTCCCCCAATAATATAACTTTTTTTGCCCCAACTTGATCCAATATTTGGGACAAATCATCCCATAAAAGATTTTTCCCTTTTGTTGCATTTGGTGCGTAGATGTTTAAAAGATAAAACTGAAGGTCAAACTGCACTACCTTCATTAATTGCCAATGATGTTCAGTTTTTATAATTTCTACTGACACCAACTGGGATTTTAAAAAAATGATCATCCCCCCAGAAGCCCCTTGAGCAACTGAATGAGCTGATTTCTAGCCTCCCCATTTACTAATTAACATATCAAAATATTGTTGAGATAACTTGGATTATTGTAAGAGAATAACTTCTACTCCAGAAGCATCCATTTGATGCTTAATGCGAGCACACTTGTTAGGGGCATTAATACCCCTAACATTCCAAGATATAATCTTCATTCCAAATACATAGAGCTAATGGCTCCCCTCAACCTTTTTTTTATACTACCATCTAAAGTGGACTTCCTACCCAAGGCAATTTCTTCTTGAATTTTCACTGCATTTGATTTTTTGCCTCTTTTCCTAGGAGATTTTTGTGCTGGCTGGGATAGAAGAGGAGATTGTTTAATTGAAAGAGTTTGAGAGAACTGAATGTCCTTATTTACCTCTTCCACATCAATGTTTCCATCTGACACTTCTACTGGAAAAAAATCCACCATTGGCAAAGCATCCTTTTCCTCAGTTAATAATCCAAAAAATTATTTAACACTTGCAACAGTCAAGTCTTGTTCATCATTTACTAAAACTCCCTCTCCAACACTTTCATCAATAAAGTATGAACCAACCAAATTGATATAATTCTCTGCTAGTTCTTCTAAATTTGCCCATCTGGAAGAAGAATGAAATTCCTCTGAATCCAAGTCCTCACTCTTCCATTGGCCCGAAGGAATGATAACTTTTTCTTGATTACTATCTTTGAGTAATTTTTTTGGAAAACAAAATAATCCCATACTAAAACGAAGGAAATACTCTTGACTTGATGAATTGGAATATGGAAAACTAGAGGAGTATAATAATGTATCACTTTAGAGTTTACAAAAAACTGTATGCTACAGGTTTTCCTTTTGAATTAAAAATTTCAACAGCTCTATGCACTCTCCTTTTTGTCCAAAACCCTCTTTAGAACTTGAGAAAGAGAAACCAAAGGACTAGTTTCACTTGAAACACTGAGATCTGAGTGAGAACCATTTGCACCTTTAACAGAAAGAGAACTTTGATCATCACCTTCCTGAACCAAAAAGTTTGAGGAGCTCAAAAAAGGATCCCTCTTAGTAATATTCTATATTGTTTTTGTGTTTATTACCTTCTAACTATATATTCAATTTAATTCTCACATACCTCATCTCAAAAATGAGTGCATTAAGCATATTCCTCACCTTTACTTTCTTTCATTGGTATTAGAGCTTGATTAGCTTATTTCCTAGGTGTTAGGGATAAGGTTTTTCAATCCAATCTTTATATGTGTAGGGAATTGCATAGGATGAAATATTGTTGCAAGAAAATGGAACAAAAATCAAGGATAGAGAAATGGAGGTTCATTATCATTAAATTTGAGTTGTTGAAGATCAAAATGGAAGATATTCTTATAGAAAAAGATCTATAGGTGATTGTAATTAGATAGATATCAACTATAATATCATAGGTTGAATGAGATCTATTAGACAAGAGGGTAAAGGGCCTTCAAAAATTTCTTGTAATATTTATTATTATTGAATGTTCATGAAGAACCCACCTCAATAGCTCTTTGATAGAAGTTTATAGACTTATAGTAGGTTGAATTAGTGATCAACAAGATTTTCTTGAGAAAGAAGATGTATACCTTGAGAATAGATGATGGTGGTTTTATGGACAAGAATTTGAATGGATTCAATATGATATGAAATAGTTTAAATGTTTGGAGTAAATATGGAGGACAATTATAGTATGAAACTTTTATGTTGTTTTCCAAGCTCATGGGATCACTAATTTATGGCAATTAGGAGCACTACTCGAAAGATTTAGATGGATGAGGTAGTGGTTACTTTACTCTTATGAGATGCAATTAAAACCTTTTGAATATACTAAGAACATGTAGATCAAAGGAGATATGCATCTAGATCCATATATATTCAATCGATTAATGCATAAGATACATGCATACAAATCAACAAACCAATGAATCCCTTATTAAGCAATTCATTGACCTAGATGTACTACATTTAATTTATCAACCAGAGAATTGTAATTTCTTGGATGATGCTAATACTGTATGTGTAGCTAATAATTCTAAATTATCTTAATGAATTATGTATATAAGAGTTAACAAAAAGAACTTTATTTGAAAGAAAACTTAATTGAAAATATGTTTTTCTAGAAGCAAACCTAGTTGTATAACAACTTCTATGGTAAAATTATCCTGGAAGTCAATGAATCAACTGTGTTGAAACTACTTAAAATAATTGTGATAACAATTAATGACTACTCAACATTAAATCAAGAAATACAACTTAGCAATTTATTCCACTATTAGTAATAACCTAAACTACAAGGAAAATTGTAGTTACCTCAAGTGTCTCTTGCTTGAGTGGCTTCAATCCCATGATATCTCTCTTAAATCTTAACTTGAATTTGTATGGATATGATTGAATCTATATTTATTGCAATTCAAACAAATAACATAAATTGCAAATAAAGTATTGATTTGAAAGGAAAACTACTTACATCCAATTCTACTAACACTAGCATACTAGATATCTAACATCTCACAAGATCTAACATATGTATAGGATCTCGAGATTGATTATTCTTGGACTCAAAATAACTTGTAAATAATTATCAACTCCCCCAAAAATGTAGGAAGAGGACTCAATCTTATTCTAGATAGAAACATAAAACAAAGCACATAGAGGAGTGTTGTAATCACATTAAGACTTGCATCATAAATAAAAAAACTATAATTAAAAATGTGCTCAATAGGGCATAACCATGACCATTGTTGTCAAAAATATCTTCTTTCCTCCATGACTATCTTTACATGGTGACAACATCAATAAAAACAAAATGATCTATGATAAATCATTTCCACAATCTCGACCATTGCCTCCATCAACTATGAAATATTACATGTGTTGTAGGTGATCAACCCCTTGGTTGTAAGTTGATAGACATAATTTTCTATGGGTTGACATATATTTTACTGCGGGTTGACAAATATTTTGTTACAAGGGTTAGTTTATGTCAAAGACATCTCTTCATCATTAGTAACCATAATAAATATAAAGATCAATTAAGTTTCATATACATTCATATATTCACACAATCATTTAGCAGTAAAATATATATCATCCTTAATGCTTTAATACTTAAAATGAATAGGAAGGTCTGGGTAATGTCTTTGAAACCATAAAAAATATCATGAAAGTTAAGAAACTTCAACAAGGAAAAGAAGACAATTTCAAGAATAATCATCTCCCAACTTATCTTTTTGCTTGTTCATAAGCAATTCAGGGCCTCTGGTTATACTATAATGTAATGTCTTGTAGTCGATAGGGTTAGTAATTCCTTCTCTTTGCTTTAGGTAGAACCCTTTTTATGTAAATATTCTCTTCCATATGACTTTCTCTGTTATCCCTTGTTCTCCCTTTCTTCCTAACTAATGTGGATGTGGATATAGGAGAAGGGGAGGATGAAATTTCAGAGGAAACTAAGTAATATTATGTTTAAGGGAAGCCTTGATGTACTTATGTGTCCTTATGACTTATGTTAAGTAGTTAAAAATAGAATGGTTCTCTTTCCTTTTTAATTCTTGAGTCAGTTCATTCCATCTGTCTTGGGTGAATTTAAATGCCTCTTTTCATGTTCTAGATGACAATTCTTTAAATCTTTTATAGTATTTTTCCCTGCATTCCAAGTTTTTATTTTCCACTAGTTCAATCCATTCCTCATTGCCTTATTAGGGTTCTCTGCTTTTTCTCTAATATTATTGGGAAGTGACTTATCCCTTTCATGATAATGTTGTCACAATAGGCCTCTTTGATGTTCATTCCGAATGAATAAGGCTACCATGTTTATATGAACACCTCCTACAAAAATTAGTGGGTTCTAGACAATATCATATGAAATGACCAGATTATGCAAATAAAATTCACATAGTTGATCTTGCATGTGGCTTGCCAAGATTTTAAAAATAATGTTGTTGATGATAATGAAATAGAAAGATCATTAATTAATTTACTAAATATTTAAAACTCAGAAAATTTTCTTGCAAGAATAGGGCATGGAGCCTAGTAGGTGGTCTACATCTCATGAGTTGAACAGTCATGTCATCCATTTCTTCAAATTTTATCATCAATCTCTTACTTTTTGAGTTTTTATTCTCAATTTCTCTATCATACTTCACTATCAATTTTGTTATTTCTTTATTCCATTCCTCTTTTCATTAATATAAAATCAAGAAAGGGCCCGTACCCATTACAAAATGGCCACAAAGGCCAAGCAAAAGGAGCTGACGAGAAGTGAGACAACCAAAAAACTAAATAGCAGCTAAAAATAAAATACCAATAGAGAACTAAACAATAGTAAAGAAGAGATCAAAAAAGAAGCATACATAGATAGGGACCAAGACAAGTCCATAAGCAACTATTGATCACTCAACAACCAAATGCCCTTGTGTTGAACACCCAAAATACTGAGAGGGGGGTTGAATCAATATTCTCTTAAACCATTAAAATATTAAACATCCAATCACTAATGCATATTCAACTGCACTAAGGAAATAAAGCATGAAAACATCAACAACATTACATAACACATGAACACCAATATTTTTACATAGAAAAGCCAAAATGGGAAAAACCACGGTGAGGGTTAGCTCATAATATATTATAATCGGTTATAGTATATGTGTGAGGGGGAATGAGGATGTTAGATTAATGATCCAAAAGGGACATTAGAGCAGTCTGATGAAGAAATCTAGTCTACAACCAAAAAGCTCAAAATCTAAAATCTAGAAACCTACACATAAAAAATTGAACTATACTAATGCAAACATGATAAGAAATCTACTAATTAAAGATATCAAGTTTCCACAATCCATCAATTATCTGAATGTGTTTTCTGGATTAGATTGTGTTGTCAACTTTTATCATCAACGTTTTGAATCACACTACGTGATCCATCATAGTGATTCTTCAACTCTCTTTCATCTTGATGATGGATCATGTAGTGTGATTCAAAACGTTGATAAAAATTGACAACACAATCTAATCTAGAAAACACATTCAGATAATCTACTAAATACCAAATGAACTGAAAGAAAAAGATAGTTTCACCATCCCATAGTGGAGTGTATTCGCTTGATGTTGGATTGTTCTTATCACAACAAAGCCTCCAAATTTCGTGTGCAAAGTATGGATGAATGCTTGTTGTGTTTGGTTGATCAAAGATGATGGATGAATCTCTCTCTCAAGGGTGATCTTGATAGCACTTCGTTGCTCAATGTATATGAATTCTCTGATCTTTTTTTGTGAGGAAAGGGGTTTATTATATAGAAAATGATATTTGAAATGGACAATCGAGATCGTTTTGAAAAATATCCAAATCAATGGTCGAAGTGTGTTGAGAGGATTTAGACATGAGATACTTATGCAAATTTGATTGCACAATTTGTGTGATTGGGAAATAGATTGGCTAGTCAAGACTCTGATTGAACAGTTAACTGAATAGATTGATTAGTCAACTTTGTGATGGCTTAGTTAGGAATGTGATGTTTTAGTTAACTGAATAGATGGATTGGTTAAAAAAATAGATTGATTAGTTAATAAATTAGATTGCTTAGTCAACAATCATAATTTTCTCAATCAGAAAGTGGGTGAGGAATATGAATTAATTGATTTAATTAATTAATTCCTTTTTGGGATTTGAATGTGCAAATTAGATTTGACTTTTGCAAACAAAGTTTCATTAGTTTGATTTGATTTTTGATAATTCATTTGAATAGTTTGATTTAATTCAAATTTTTGGAGGGAAAGTGTTGTAATTAAATTATTATTTAATAATTTAATCCACTTAGGGGAATATGGTGATTTCGTGACGTAATTAAATAATTGACGTTATTTAATTAATTAGGATGAAATAAGGTGGGATTAGGACTTTATTAAATAAATGAGATTTATTTAATTTGTCGAAATGATGAAATGTGAATTAATTAAATAATGTTGTATTATTCAATTAACAGAGGGATTAGGGTTTCTAGGACTTTATTAAATAAATGGAATTTATTAAATTTGTTCAAAATGATGAAAAAGTGAATTAATTAAATAATGTTATATTATTCAATTAATAGATGAATTAGGGTTTTTGATGTGATGTGATGTGGGAAAATTGCGATATGATTCTGAGAATTTTGGGATGATTCTAAGATGATGCAAGATATTACAGGATGATTCTAAATTGTTTCGAGGTGATTCCGAGATTATTCGAGATGTTATGTGATGATTCTGAGTTATTATGAAATGTTACGAGATGATTCCAAGTCATTCTGAAGTGTTACAGGATGATTTCGAGTCATTTTGAAGTGTTACAGGATGATTTTGAGTCATTCTGAAGTATTATAGGATGATTTCGAGTCATTCCAAAGTATTACGAGATGATTCCGAGTCATTCCGAAGTGAGATGATGTCCATATCATTTGACACTACTTGAGGCTGTTCGATGTTGTTTGATGTTGTTTGATGTTGTTCGATGCTGTTTTATGTTGTTCGATGCTGTTTGATGTCATTCGATGCTATTCGATGCTATTCGATGTTGTTCGATGCCGTTCGATACTGTTCGATGCCATTTTAGTGTTGTGTGATAGGTGTCAAGTTAATTTTACATGTCTACAATATACTACAAAAATGCTCATTGTAGGTGGACTCACTGTCCAAGTGTACTCATTTCCCATAGAGAAAAAGATAGAATAAATCAGGTGGCTCACAACCTATTTTGAGATGTTACAATTTCCATCTTATGTATGTAGGAATATAGTTCCAATGAAGCACAATAATAATCTATAAGAGAGGGGGACCAACCATGTCAAGGCTCCAGGTCATGAAAAGCCGAGAGTGGAGGGCTGACCTAACTTACCTCACTCTAAAGGATGAGGATCAAGAATGAAGAGCATTATGTAGTACTTCTATCAGTCTTCAGACCCGAGTTTTAGGTTTAGGCTAGGTGAGCCAGTTTTTGGAGTCGATACTGCACCTCAGTCAGCTCTCTCTTTGAGGATGACATCGCAGTTTTGGGACAACAATGCAATGCGCTGATGTCTCTAGCATGCTAGTGTTTGTACGACCAAAAAATAGGAAGCACGATAAAAAATGCCTAAAAACGTACTATTAGCCTAGCTAATTGATGTTGATGGGAAAAACAGAATAAGGAAATATAGAAAGTAAAGGTGAAAATGATAAAGCGAGTAAATAAACACTAGGATGATAAAGATTATCTCACCAAGGTACCAGTTCTCTAGCTAGCTCCATGCGCACGTATCCCCCTACACACAAGAAAGAGGGGAAATTGTTGGGGTTGTATAGGGGTCTACCTTAGTCAGACCCTTATTTTGATGTTTCCACCTCCACAGACAACCAAAAAGCAACGAAGTAGAATATGTGATAAAGGAAAGAAGGGAGATTATTAAACACTACAACATAATACAATGCTACTCTATCAAATCACAAAGGAGAGGAGTGAAGCGTTACCACCTCCACCCAAAATCTCACTATCCAATGGAAGGAGAATGCAAGATATGGACTTGGCAAAGTTACCACAACCATAGTGGTGATGAAGGGAGGTCTTGCAAGACTCTAAGACCACACTTCTATGGCCTCACACTTGCAATGTGGAGTTGAAAAAGCTTCAAAGCTATTTTAATGGAGTGTTGGAATGCTTCTTGAGAGTGAAGAAGTGATTGAATGTGTGGATAAGTTGCAAGACAGTTCTAGAGAGATCAAATGAAGTGATAATGAGTGTTTTTGAAGGTGAAATGAGAGGGAATAAGGCATTTTCAGGTCGGTTGGTCAAAGAGGGACGTTCTAATTTGACCCCAATCGGGTGTGTAATACCTCTGCTAACTTTAGACATAGGAATCCATCAGGGACGACAACGCACCGTGCAGAAATCCATGCACCATGATTTTGGCCTTGACAAATATTCTCTCACCTACACATAGGATGAATGCCAAGTAGATGGAAGGTAGGTAGGTGATGTGGAATTTCACCTTCGGATTTGATTTTCTAAGGTGAGGGCATGTGAGGGGAATTTTCTTAAGGGGTGAAAATTCACTCCTATACATTTTGTCCCCACTTTAGTGAGCATGAGTATCGATGAATGCTCGGTAAAGTAGATCGAAGGGATAGAAATGTATACCTGAACTATCAAGGAAGAAGACCGTGATCTGGTGAGCTCAAGAGCATAGGGCAAACAAAGGACTCCACAAGTACTCTCCCTGGGGAGTTTTGAACAAAAGGACTCCATAGCCCCGCAAAACTATGAACTTACACAAAGTACACTGAAGGCTCTCAGACCAACAATGGAAAAATTCTGCAGGATGAAAGTGTCTTATAGGCCCACAGACATGCAATAAGGCAACCTCCAAGTTCTCTCTCATGAAGGAAGCCTAGTGTAATAAGCGCTTTATAGGCCCGCAAACTTACAAGGAGGCATCCCCCAAGTTCTCTCTCATGAGGGAAACCCAATGAAGTAAGTGCCTTACATGCCCACAGACCTGCAAGGAGGCATTCCCCAAGTTCTCTCTCATGAGGGAAACCCAATGAAAAGTGGACTCCATAGAGTCAGACTGGAAAGCGGCTTCATAGGTGCACCTGCAAAGCAACATGTTAATCCACAAATAAAACATGTTAGAAAACAAAAGCAACCACATAGGCAAACAAGCAGACAATCACGTAGACAATCAAGCAAATTGAAAGGATTTCAAAGGGGTCACTTGGGAACCCTCCAAAAGAGGAAGGATCAACTCAAGGGATGCATTTTTTGAAAGTGAGATAATTTTTTTGTAAATTGATCCAATCATCAAGGAATCCTTTCGAAATATGTTCACTTCATCAAGGAATTCGAAAGGAAGAAAATGCCCCCTCGCGAGGGGAAGGTCGAGGCTTCTCAGATAGGAATAGCTACTCCCTCTTAAGAGGAAAGTTCTCAATTTTTTTCTTTGCAAACCCATGATGAAGGAAACATGTTCCATTAGGGGTCCAAGTTGAGAATGTGACTTTTTGAAAAAGTGTGCAAGGGTTTTCAAGAAAAGATTTGTTGGTAATGAATGTGTTTTCTAAAAATAAAAGTATCATGAAAGAGATGTTGTCACACATACGAGGGACAACTTAAGAAAAGAAGAGAGAAAGATAAGAAAAGAGTGAAAGAGAAATAGCAACTTCATGAACAAGAGACACAAGGGGATATGGTTTTGTGGGGTTAGATTTTCTCATGCTTATATAAATAATATGTAACCACAGTGCAAGGCAAAAGATCATCAATCCCCACTAGATCAAGAGGAATGCATAAAAGACAAAGTAAAAATAAAAAATTGTGTCAATATGGAAGGGAAGCCTAAATGCCCCCAATGCTTTGCATCATCCCCAATTTGCCAAAACAAAAGGCACAAACATGGAAGAATGATGATATAGATAAAAGAAGGTTTACAACACAAAAGCACTCCTATATCCAAGCACCAACAAAAGGGTGACAAGGGAGGTCTTGCAAGAATCCAAGCCCACACTTCTATGGCCTCACACTTGCAATGTGGAGTTGATAGAGCTTCAAATCTACTGTAATGGAGTGTTGGAATGCTACTTGAGAGTGAAGAAGTGATTGAATTTATGGAGAAGTTGCAAGAGAGTTCTAGAGAGATCAAATGAAGTGAGAATGAGTGTTTTTGAAGGTGGGATAAGAGGGAATAAGGAATTTCAGGTCGGTTGGTTGAAGAGGGATGTTACAATTTGAACCCAATTGGGTGTGTAATGCCTCTACCAACTTCAGACGTAGGAATTCATCAGGGATAACAATGCACCACGCAGACGTCTACGCATTGCGCTTTCATCCTGACAAATATTCTCTCACCGAAACACATGAAAAATGCCAAGTGGATGGAAGGCAGGTAGGTGGTGTGGAATTTTTCCTTCGAATTTGATTTTCTAAGGTGAGGGTATGTGAAGGGAATTTGCTTAAGGGGTGAAAATTTTCTCTTATACACTCTGCAATACTATTCATTAACACAAATTAGATCTTCAACTTTACACTTCTCTGCTCAAATTCGCATTACACACAATACATGTCACATATATTATGTCATCTATCTCAAAACACCAAAAATAATCTAGCATATGTATCCACATCCAATAGAACATCAATTAGGTTGACCTAATTAGATGTAATACCCAAAATATCTTGTCGAATCCAAAAAATATCATTCATAACTCACACCATAATTCAAATCTCAAAACACCTTAAGATAGGTTGACATGGACCTAAAATAGATCCCACATAAGACTAAAATAATTATTCATCCTTCATACAACATCAAACGTGTTAGGTCGGCTCTAAATAAGACTTAAAATAAAAAACCTTCATATGTACATCCACATCTTGACACATGGACCCAAAAACTCGATACCATCTAGAATTCAAGCTCAATTGACATCTAGAAACTTAACTTCAACACTATAAAGCCAAAAAATTATTTGTGGAGAAGTGTAGAATCTCCCACAAAACACAATGTACAAAAATGACTATAATATGCCAGACAAAACTCTGTTACATATATTTCTCAAAATTATTATCCAAACAAGATGAAATATTGGATTTAGTTGTATTGAACATCCATCAAATTAATGTTATAATTGTAGAGTGATATCTTCATTTGTGGAGTGGTGTGGACCAAAAAATCGATGCACTATAACATTAAACTGGTAGATTTGACATAATCAATTTTTATACAAAAGATCTTTTTGAACCAAGTCAACTTGCACAAATGTCTTCCACAACACCTCAAAAACATGTTAGGATTAATCAAAATGATCCAAAACAATGTTGACATCAATGGAAACATTGTATCACGTTGTTATGCACATTCATGCTCATGTTGCCAAACAACATCATCAATGGCAATCTCCTCAAACTTCCAACAATATCCCCCTTTTTCATTGATGGAAACATGCCCAAATCTTCAAAAATACTCTCCAATACTCTCCCCCTTTTACATCAAGGGCAAATGATTCCTATATAAAACTAAACTGAGTCTAACTATAACTTCCCCTGAATGATGTAGTCATATATACAATAGGAAAAATAATGAATTGACACCCCTGAGTCAAGTACTAGAGCAAAAAATCAAAATTGTATTGAAAGACTTCTATATTATCCATATATTTACAAAGAATATGAACATAAATGCATAAAAAGATAGAGAAATGAGTCAATCGGAGGTGGATTATGCTTGCAACTTCTTCAATTGGTCTTCCCAGGCTTGCTTTCCTTGCTCCTATTCTTGCTTGGCCTCCACAAGTAGCTTGTTTTGCATTTCAAACTCCAATAGAAGTTCTTCTCCTTCTTCTGGTGTAGCAGGTACCAAATTCATATTCTTTGCCTTATCATAACTAATAAGAGATCCAGAAATAATTATAATTTTGGGATTGATTATATCCCTTACTTCTCCAAACTACAAAATAAAATGTTCTTTTTGTGCCTGTAGTTGGAATAACTTCTTGTGAAGATCCTCTATGATATTCCTTGTCACACAAGTGAGGTCAATTATTAGGTCATATATTCTGGAGGATACATTGATTTGAGACTCAATGGATTCTATTTAATTTCTTATGCTTTGTGTGGATTTAGGCCACTTCATACCATACTGCAATAGTTCCTTAGCCTCACCTACACATGCTTCTTTATCCTTCAACAATTTTAAAAATTTCTTATGTGCAATAACACATTTTTTTTAATCTCTAACATCCTTTTGTCACTTATCTTCTTGTTGATCTCTTTCTCTACCTCTACCTTTAGTATGGATGCATATGTTTTGAAGGAATCAATCAAAAGTTTGAGATTATCCATACCAGAGAGAGATGCATCTATGTTTGATCTAGGTATAATCTCATGAGATGCCTTAACTACCTCATCCATTAACTCTCTGCTCTTTTGATGTGAATCATTTATCTCTTTCCTCATGGATGCATGGAACATGTCTCCTAGTTGTATCTTGTGAATAGGAGAAATCTTGTTCAAATCCACATTTCCTTGATTCATTAATAGTTGCAACAGCTGAGAGGACACAACTAGCTGGAAACTAGGCTATACACCCAATAAATTTCTTAGAGAATCTTCAAAGGAGCTAGAGGATTCACCAAGAGTCTTTGTAACTTCCTCTGCATTTCCCTTATTATTTGTAGTACTGGAGTCAACTGATCTATCTTTCTCTGCATCTTTAGATGCACCCTTGATTGTGTCTTCATCTTTCTCTTTATCCTCTTCTTCTTTTTCTTCATCAAATTTCTCTTCTTCATGCTCTACATCATCAATTTTATCATCAACCCTATTAGTGTTCTCTTCCTTTGCAGTATTTTCTGTGTTTTCCGAAGGAATAAATTCAACATTTTGTACCAAAGAATTGGTTGTGACATTTTCCTTTGTAGTGTCTTCTTTGATCATTGCCTCTTCTCATTCTCTTTTGTCATATCCTCCACTTGTGGAGGGGTGTTATCCTGTGCAACTTCATCATTAATATCCTACTCATGTTGAGCATCATCTATTTTCACTTCTTCTTTTACATTTAGTTCTAGAGCATTGATTTCAAACTTCATTTATTCTTCAATCACCAAAGTCAATCCTAACTTTTGCACAATATCCTCAACTTTATCATTGATCTCCTTTCGGATTCTTTCCAGATCACCTTTATCTTTTCCCATGAGGGTTCTAACTCTTTGTTTGGTTCTCATCTCCTTACTGTATATGGTGACTAATGTGGCCTTGTCATCTTCAAAAAGTGGAGCACCAAACATTTCCAAGGCTTCATCTTTTAGACTTTCATGCTCTTGAATTTCCTCTTATCTTATTTTCATCAAAGTATTCCATAAATCATCATTAGGAATACCCTTCTTGATATTTTATATCTCAACTTCAAGCACAACTATATACTTGATTATTGCTTCTACAATGGTAGCCTTGTCTACCTCATTTTCATCCTTGTATAATATCGCAGTCTCTGCCAATATTTCATTCTATAAAATGCTATTAAATAGAGCCTTGAGTTTCATTAGGGAGTGAGGACTTACCAATTCAACTTATTTCTTTTCCTTGCTTTTTCCCGGAGTCTTGTTTACTTTTGTAGTCTTTTTCTTCTCTAGTGAAGCCTTCTTGGCTTCCTTCTTCTTCTCCCTGATATAAATTTTAAATGCTTCTTTTTCCTTTTCTATTTCCTCTTCACTTTTAGTATCTACTATGGCAACCCTTCTTTTTGTACTAGCTTCACCTTATGAAGAATCACTTTTTCTTCTTTTGACTAGTGGGGTTACATATTCCAACTCTTCTTCTTCATCAACAACATTTATACCAATATCCTTTTCTCTTGTTTCTTTTTGTTTCATTCTTATCTTGGATGGGCAATGGGGGGTACAACAATGGTGGTCCTCTTCTTCTATGCCCTTGTGTCATGCACAACTGGAGGGGATTTCTCCCTTACTAGAGGACTGGTGATAGTTTTTCTCTTCTCTCCAGTAATAGGTAAAGCCTCAGAGGACTTTTGTATAGATGGTGGAGTGGTAGCTATTATTCCTAATATTCTTGTACTCCCAAATGCTTCTCCAAGACTCTTATCTTCTCTACCTCTTTCTCTTCATACTGTACCTTTCCTTTTGAGATGCCCAATTCTTGTGCATATACATCTACCATTTTATCAACATTGTTCCTCATTACAATTTCCTTTTAGTTCAAGTGTACTTCCATAGATTTTTCCTCAAAAGTCCCATACCTTGGTTTTGTTGCATCTTTAGGACTATTCAATAAAACATTTGCACAACCAATTAGCTCTTCCTCTGTTACCTCATAACCTAACTTAGGAACCCAAACTTATCTTGGTTCCACTGCCTCCACAATATAATGATCTATGGAAACCAAGAATGTGATATCATTGTTGTGTATTTTCACAATTGACCTAGGAATCCTTTCTCTCTCATTCATTCTTCTCTAAAATACTGCAAAGAAAGCAACAAGGTTATCATCTTGTGCATTGGAATCTCCAAGGCTCCTCATAGAGCCTATAATTTGATGAGAAAAAGCCTTCCACTTATCTAGTTTAATTTTTGAATTATAGGAAACTCCTTCAAAAAAGAGAAGAGTAAGCACATTACCAAAGTGCCATACTTAAACACATATTTCTTCTTTTTGATCTCCTTTAGATTCTCCATCAAATATTGCCTAAACAACTCATACAAGTCATAGTATGCACCATTGTCTACCATATCATGTGACACATTGATTGTGGTGGTAGAAACAAAGTTGTCTCTATTTGTGAAGTAAATCTTTTAACCAATGACCATGACAACATACCTAACAGTAGGATTTCTAATAGGATTTATAGTAAGGGCTCTCTAATCAAATATTTCACTAGTTTTCTCCATTACATCTTTATTTTTAAAATATTTCAAAATGGGAATTAGTTTGGTGGAGCATAGATAAATGATATCTCTTATCATCTCCTTTGTGATCATGTGCGACATATCAATCCAAATGAACTGATCATGAATTTTTCTTAGAGCTATTCTAATCCACTTGATATCATAGAAGAAATTAGGGAGCCACTACTACACATCTAGTTTCTTCTTGGATAGGGTTTTATATTTCAAATTTAGGGTGAAGTCCTCACTAGTTAATTCATTTTCCCATACATTAGTTAACTTTTTGGGAGAATTCTCTTCCATATTTCCATGAATGTATTCCCTAATGTCCTTAGTTTGTAAGACCCCATATGGAATGTGCAAGAAAGCACCTAGGGGGTCATCTTCTATGGTTTTTGTAGGGTATCTCTTAAATTTAGGTGGGGTTTCTCCGTAACCTCTATAAATTTAGGTGTAGCCATCACAATATAGATTCAAATCGACTTCAAACACAAATTTCTAAAAGCTAGGGCACACAAGATTTGCAAAATACTTTTTAACCCATTCACTAGACTAGGATTTTGATGCTTTGAATCTCAAATTGCCTTGAACTCTTCAAATTCTCTTCTCGATACTTTTCTCCTCTTTGAATGCCTTTGGTGAAATTATTTTTCCTTAGAAAATTTAATTATAACCCTTCGATCTACCAAATTCTGCAATAAATGCTTCAATTCATAAAGTTGACAACCCTAAAACTGTATGCATTGTTAGATTTTGAAGCTCCAAAATCTTCCACAATACCATATTTTATTCTACAATCTTCATCAATAGATCAAATGTGTTGGTCTTCATCTCATATCTTCATGTTGAAACCTCAAGACCTCTTTTCTATCGAGGGAAAATATATTCATTAAAGCTCCCCCTAAGCCATAGCCCTTGGCTTAGTTTTTGGAGGAAATATTTACACCAAAGGATGGTACAAATTCTACCTTGTCATTTTTTCCTTCTTTCTCCAAACCTTTTTCGTTTCCTTCTTTGTTTCTATCGGATCCACCTTTTTAACTAGTTCATTCCTCTTTACTGGATTATCCTTCTTTGTGTTTCTGCTTTTGCAGAACTTAGCAATATGTCTAGGTCTACTACAATTGTGAAATACAACATTCTTTTGAATAGATTTCCTTTCATTCATTCTAGATTTGCTTTTGATTAGCTTTATGTCCAAATCCATAGCATGTGTAACAATAACCATTAAAAGGTTGAATCATTCTACCATTTTTATATTCATTCATCATTTGAATTTTGCATTCACTTGCTTTATGACCAAATCTATTGCATGTAAAGCATTGACCAGTAAAGGATGAAACATTCATATTCATTTTGCTTCTACATTTCATCTCTATGTCCAAATTTATTGCAAGAGTAACAAAAACCATTAAAAGATGGGTACCTTTGAGCATTTGGTTGTTCGATCAAAGGTCTTCTAGCATTATTTCTTTGATTCTGAATCTTGCCATTGTTCTTCTTATCTTTAGTATTCTTTGGTTCATTGATCTTATTTTTTGCATTAGGTGTTTGATCTGATTTTAAGTTTTCACCTTTTTCAAATCCCAATCCACCTTTATCTTTGGATGTTTTCTGACGTGCAATCATCTCATCAAGCATTGTGGAACTCATTTTGAATTTTTCTTCATGACTTGTTGCTTTCTCTGGATCTGATATCAGATTTACCTATTCTTGTTCAAGCCTTATGCATGCATTATATTTTATTTTTACCATTGTATTCAGACATTCCTCAACTCTTTTCTTTTCTTCAACTTGTACTTTCAGTCCGGTGATAGTTTCATTTCCTTGTTTCAATTGCTCACTGACTTCCTTATGCCTTTCTCTGAACTTCTTGATTTCCTCTTTCAATGTTTTGATTCATTCATTTGCTTCTTTAACATTTTCCTTTAGATCTTTGTTTTCGCCTTCAATCTTGTTAAGATCTTCAAGAGCAACTTTGAGTTCTCCATATTCATCAATCATGCAATATTCTTCTATAAACCTAACTATTGGAATCTCTTTTGGGGGAATGGGATGCCTTCTATCAGTCACGTGTTCAATCTCCAAGACCTTCCCAAAGTAGTGAAGCTCCTTCCATGGAACCAAGCTCTTATACCAATTGTTGAACACCCAAAAAATTGAGAAGGGGGGTAAATCGGTATTCTCTTAAACCATTCAAATATTAAACATCCAATCACTAATGTATATTCAATTATAGTAAGGAAAGAAAGCATGAAAACATCCACAACATCACATAACACATGAACACCAGGATTTTTATGTGGAAAACCTGAAATGGGAAAAAAATGGTGAGGGTTAGCTCACAATATACTATAACCAGTTATATAATATTACATAAATGCTCACTATCCAAGTGGATTCACTTCGCATAGAGAAAAATATAGAATAAAGAAGTTGTCTCACAACCTATTTTGAACTATTACAATTTGCATCTTATATATGCAGGAATACAATTCCAATGAAGCAAATAACAATCTTTACACTGATTTTGATTCAACACTCTACAATGCTCTTCATTCACACAACTTAGATCTTCTTCACACTGCTCTTATAAAATTCACATCACACAAAATAAATGTCACATCTATTATGTCATCTATCTCAAAACATAAAAAAAAATCTAGCATATACATCCACATCCAGTAGAACATCAATTAGGTCGGCCAAATTAGATGTAATACCCATTTAATATAACATTTTGGATCCAAAACTTATTATTCATAACTCGTGCCATAATTTAAATCTCAAAAAACCTTAAGATAGGTTGGCATGGACCTAAAATAGATCCCACATAAGATAAAAATAATTATTCATCCTTCACACAACATCAAATGTGTTAGATCGGCTCCAAATAAGCCTTAAAAACAAAAACCTTCATCTATGCATCCAAATCTTGACACATGGACCCCAAAAATCAATATAATATGGAATTCATGCTCAATTGACATTTGGAAACTTAACTTCAACATCACAAAGCCAAAAAATTATTCATGGAGAAGTGTGGAATCTCCCACACAAACACATTATATATAAAATGATTGTAATATGCCAGACAAAACTCTGTTACACATATCTCTCAATCTTCTTATCCAAACAAGATGAGATCTTGGATTTAGTTGTATTTAACATCCACCAAATTAATGTTAGAATCATAGAGTGATATCTTTATTTATAGGGTGGTGTAGAGCCAATAACTGACTCACTGTAACACTAAACTAGCAGATTTGACACTTAGTCAAATTTTTATGCAATTGATCTTTCTGGACCAACTCAACTTACACAAATGTCTTCCACGACATTTCAAAAATATGTTAGGATTAATCAAAATGATCCACAATAATGTTGACATCAATGACAACACTATATCATGTCATTATGCACATTCATGCTCATGTTTCCAGCCAACATCATCAATGACAATCTCCTCAAACATCCAACACCTTGATAGCCTACCATTCATTCACCAAGAATTCAATCTTCTCTCCAAAGGATAGAGACTTTTATTTCTTGCTAACATCTTTAGTAGTGAGTGAGGTAGAACTTCCCCTTTCTTTCCTTTCTTTTTGGAGTTGGCTTGAGCAATATCTAAAAGATCATTAGCAACACACTTCCCCCTAATAATTTGTAAGCTCCTACTAGAACACTTGAAAGGTGACAATAATATTCTTCACCATATCTTTACTGTACTCCACAATCTTCTAAAGGCTACGAAGGGTTTTCTCTTAATTGGTTTGTATGATAGCCACTTCATCTTGAATTTTTTCTCTCCTTAGAGGTTTCAACAACATACTTTAGCTCCTCAACCTCTTCTTCAATATTATCCCACTTCTTAAAAGTATTTTCCATACAAGACAACAAGTCCCAATGACCAAATTCTTCCACTTCTATTGGTCAATCTTGGGTTTTATTTAACACAAACATCTCCAAATTATGTATCTTGGTTTTAGAAATGATGAGTTGGGATAACAAACAGATCAAGATGTCATTTTGAATGTTCATGGCTTGAATTATTTTGCCCAATTTCAACTATAGGGGAGCATAGCTCTTGCAAAAAACCAAATCTAGCATAGAGTCTTCAGGTTCAAGGACCTATTTTATATTTTGGAGAAGGGATTTCGTGGGACTAGTATGGGAAGTAATCAAGGGGGAATTGGGGGGAGAATCAATAGGGAAAATAACTCAAGGAGGAGAGACAACATGGGTCCCATGAAGAGTAGGGTACCATGAAAAATTAGAGTTGTTCGAAATGAAAATTTGGGGAGGGTCAACAAAGTCAATTTTTTCTTGTTGGTAGGGGCGGGGTCCTCTAAAAATGGGTTTTTCATTTGGAGGCATGAGGAGGGTTAAAACTTGTTATTCTAGGTTGGTGGCTCGAGGTCAAAAAATTCTCAAGGCCAAAGGATGGATTACCATTTAAAGGCTTATAAGAACTTTTAAGGACCAATGCAGGATTTGCCACCCTTAGAAGAGAGGCAATGACAGGGGAAAGGGAAAAATTATACTAGTATCCTATAAATAAGGTCTTAGTGTAGAGGCGTTTGATTCCCTTTATCATGGACATATTTAACAGATTACTTGAGGGATGAAAAAATTGAAAATTGAAAAATTATTTTGAAATTGTATCAAAAATGGTTCAGCATAGGAAATAAACGAGCATGAAAGAATCTAAATATTCCATCCAGAGTTACATACCTCATGAACACCTCAACTGTCTTATTCCATACTCCAAGAAACTCCTCTTCGTTGAACCCATTTTGGAGTCAGTTCACCTTCTCTCATTTTTTGAGAAATCATTCCATGTATTTCTAGTAGTGAACCTTAGGTTTCTTGGGAATGCAAGCCTTATCCAAGGGAACTGTAGCCACAAAAATGAGCTCCATAGAAACTATGAAATAAATACCTCTAACTTCAAATAGCCCACCCTTTTAGGAGTTGGAAAACTCCATGGATAAGTTGGGGTCGTTCCCTTTCATTGCCTCAATATAGGATGCAAGCTTCCCTTTCTAAAGAATGGGCCATAAATATTTGTTATTCTTCAAGTTTTAATGGGAAGAAGGTTCCTCTTGGACCACATCTCCACCAATTTTTCCAATATCAATAGCAAAAGAAAGAGGGCTTAGAAAATCTCTTAGGAAAAAATAGTTACAAATAGCAACCGCAGGCATAACTAACTTGTAATTAGGAATAGGTGGAAGGGAAATATCTCCTTCATGTAATTCAAGTCACTCATGTTTTTATAATTAACTTTAAAGGGATTCCTTTTAATCTCTATTTTGAAGTGCATTTTCTTCATTATTGATTAGCATTCTCATTTTTTTGAGATCATTAAATGATCCTCCTAGATTTTCCATCCCATCCACCACATTGTTCCTTTCATGGAGCATGTGATTGATCTGATAATTCCTTATATTCATGATTTCAAGGTGTTTCTTAGTGATAAGATCCTACAAGGATAAACAAAGAGACACTTTTCCATTTAAAATCATCATGCTATTATAGGAATCACCTTCTATGGATAGGTTGGAAATTCCTCTACTATTAGAAATTTTTAACCTATGGAGAGAAGCCACCACCTCAAAAAAACTAGATGTTTTCCTTCCAAGATTAAAAAATTAGAAAAGAATCACCTTACCTCTATGATCTTGTATAATACCACCCCACCCGCTGGACCCATGTTCCCTTTAACCAAGCCATCAAAGTTAAGATTTAGCCATCCAAGGTTGAGGGACCAATGAGTGTTACTTCAATTAGGAGGGACTCTAGAAACTCAAGGAATTTATAACATCAGATAAGTTCCAGATTAGTGGGATTCCTTTTAGGATTGAAAGAAAGAAATTTGAGATGCTCCTTAACCTTATTGATGGTTTGATCAACAAGAACCTTCCAAGGGCATTTCCCCCCTGAATATCTTGTTATTGTGTTCCTTCCAAAGCCCACATCTAGTAGGGAGGAGGAACTACTACAAAATTTTGAAAATCATTGGATTGTTTACTAGAGGGGCCCAATTATCCATCATGCTTTTGGAATCTTTATTCCAAACATAGCTGACCTGAAATAAGGATTGAATTTTTTGCTGAACTCTCTAAGAATAATATCAATGAAATTAAAGATGAGAAATAGAGTCTTCATCTTTCTCACAAAGAAAATACATGTTAACCAATTTCATCCTATTCTTTTGAAGGTCATCCAACATGAGATTTTTCTCATGACAGGTCATCCACCAGAAGATTTTAACCTTAGGAATGGAACCATTCTACCATATTTTTGACCAATAGAATCAGGAAGCCCAATTGGTATCTAACTGATTATAGTTGGACTTGAACATTTAATTTTTTTCCTTTGAATCCACCCAAACCAAGGAGTCTGGGAAGTTAGATCTATATAATCTCATATTACCAATTGGTCTAAGAAGTTATTTAGCTACTAAACAAATTGGGGGATCATACTAATTAGGATCTATCCTCCAGAGAGGAGGAACCAAGGAGTGGTCCAGATAATTAAGAACTCTAAAACCCAATATTCTACAAAGATCTAATTGAATAGTAGAGTCAAATGGGTTGAGCACAAGAGTATACTTTGAAATTCAAACATCCTCCCAAAATATCACTGTGGCCCTATTCCCAATTTTCCAAAAAACACCTTATCTTATTATCTCTTTGGTTTTGAGAAGATTATTCCAGATGATGGAGCCTTTTGGGATATAATCATTATGCAGGAGAGAGATTCCTTCCCCTCCATTCAAATACTTGGCTCTAAGAATATTAATCCATTCAATCTGTTGTTTTATCAATTTCCAACTAAATTTGAATAGAAGCACCAGGTTCATTTGTCTTGTCTTTCTTATGTCAAGGATTCTATACTTTTTTGCAAGAAAACTATATCCCAATTAACTAGAGAGAATCAATCCTTTTATTTAGTTCCCAACTAAAGAAACATTCTTTGAATCTTCTCTACTTTATTAGTCTAGATAGAAGACATCATGAATAGGGAGAGGAGGTAAACCACAATTCTCTACAATGTAGCTTTCAAAAGAAGGAGTTTGTCTTAAATCTCGATAGTCAACATTTGACATTTGAAATTCAAATAATAAATTACTATCATCGACATATACAAAATTGGAGGCAAAATAAGGGAAAAAGTCTCCCTAGGAATCACTTTCCCAACCTTATTTTGCGGGTGTAAAGTGTCGGGAGCAAAATATTAAATATTTTACATGGTATTTTTTACATGTGATTTCTTTATAAATGTTCAAATGGGTTGCAAAACGAATAATTTAGGAAATTAGGTGTATAATTAGGTCCATGCACATAGGAGAGAGAAAAATCTTGTGTGAAATTGTCAAGGGTGATAATTTATGACACTACATTTAGCCCCCACTTTAGTGAAAGTATGAACTTATGCTCAAACTCACACTAAAGTAGAAATATGTCAAGATGGGTATGATTATCCAAATGTTGAAGAGATAGGATGAAAATGAATATAGGGGGAGTACACAAGGCCCCATGATTTAAGATCCTATGGAAAACCAACATGAGGGCAAAGGAATACACAATGTACGTAATGAAACATGACAAAGAAAAAAATACATGAAAATAACACAACATGCAAACATAATACGAATGCAATGTAAACATAATGCAACATGATACGAAAATAAGAAATAATATACAAACACAAAAATAAACACAAAGTTAGTACTAAAAGTATTCGAGTTGATAAGGTAAAGAGACATCAATTTTAAATTTGTCTCAAATACCAAACATCATATCTCAAATGTATGTTAGTCAAGAGGATGCTCTCATAAGGATTCAATATCACTTATGAGCTACATGGATCTACTAGCTAGCAAGTTGTGTTATTCTAGGTGTCCATATAATATGACATATCCCATAAGGCTAGCAAGTTGTGTTATGCTAAGACACTTATGGAACACATGGATCCACTAGAAATAAAGATGTGCTATGCTAGGTGGTCGTGTTAAAAAGGGGTGTTCAAGTTCATGAATTAGCAAGCTGTTTTATGAAAAACCAATGGACTATCTTGCAAAGTCTCACTTCAGAGAGCACATAAAATTTAATGTCATGGGGGACAAACAAAACTCACCTTAGGGGCGCATGAAATTTTGACATCCAATGGGGCAAAAAAAAACTCATCTTAGGGGGTGCATAAAAAATTTAATGTCCAAGGGGACAAACAAAACTCACCTCAGGGGGTGCATAAAAATTTTAACATCCAAGGGGATGAACAAAAAAAAGTCATACCTCAAGGGGTGTTATAAACAACACCATCATAAAGGGCGCCTTATAAAATAAAAGGGGAATTTCTCAATACATGAAAGGTAACACCTTATGGAATATCACACATGACACCACCACTAAGAGAGAAAAAATCATGGAATGAAGGATCACATGTTAGGGAATACCAATCATATTATTACCATGAAAGGAATTATCATATGCCATGAACAGTCACACCTTTAGAGGATATTAAGCCTAATATCACCACAAAGGAGACACCAATGTAAATCAAGAAGGCCACACTTTTAAAGAAATTCATTGCAATATTAATGTTAACAAGGTCACTCTTTCTAGGAGATGTATTATATCATCACTAAAAGGGACCATTTCTTATGTAAAAATTGTGTGAGGGACTATATGCCCGCCTTTAAATGTTAGTGTACATAATACACTAATATTTTAAGAAGATACAAAGGGATCCCTTGTAGTAAGGAATGCACCTACTGTAAGGCTGCCTAACCCTTGTCCCCCCAAGTGTAGGGACAAAGATGAGCCAAAATGATCATGTTTCTCCTTATAAAATAAATTATGATTGCATAAAACCTAATTTATACTCCCATATATGTTAATGATCATTCTGTGATACTACAACTACCATATGGAAATGAGCAACAATGAATACAATTCAATCTATTATCCTATCAAATTTATCATTGTAAGGATCTAACTCTTCCAATTTCTTCTTTAAAACACAACATTCATCAATAATATGTCCAAATGCTCTATGATATGCATAATAGGATATGTTTTTATTCTTTCATTTAGTATAGCATCCATGATGTCATCCTCTTGTCTCAAGATATCTTCATTGAGGAGATATACATTGGGAGATAAAGGACTATAAATTTTATCATCTAAATTAGAGTCAACATGGAACATCAACCAATAATTTCAAGAAAGTCAACATTTTACCAACGAACTTATCCATTATGACAATACTATGTATTCAATGACGTTCAAACCGCTATACTACAATAATTTTAAAAATTAAAAGTAAATTTGAATAGAGGATCCTGAGAGGGACTTGTCACAAAAATCTGAGCAAAAATAGCTTGGAAAAGGTCACCAAGAGTGCCCTTTTCTGGAAAATATTTTTGCTAAATTCAAAGTTTGGATGTCTATAATACTATTTTATGTTTATGTTTTTTGACTGTGCAAGTGTGACAATGAATAATTTTCCATAATTTGACCAATTTATGATTATGCAATACAAAATGCAAGTGTGCAAACATTTTCAAAAAGTTCCAACAATAAAATACAATTCCAAATACAACTTCTAGATCTAAAATGCAACAATTGACTGATCGTAATGTGTAAATTCTAAAAAAGGATGATGTTGATGTCTTTTTAAAACAAAACAATACACTTTTTCACCTTTTGAACTATATGCAATGAACACTTTCAGTTTTAATTTCAGATTTAAGATGAACTAATACAAATTTTTAAATGTAATTATGATGTAGATCCAACCTATTATGAACAAAATTAACCCTATTGCAACCTATGATGCAATATTATATACAAATTTTTGAATTTTTTTATGCTTTTTGATGTAAAAATGAATGCCTAGATGAAAAATGCAAACAATGCAACACTAATCTTAAATCTAAGATGGTATGCTTCATATTTTAGAAGGTTTATAATGTTAATGCATTAGGTTCACCAAAATGGTAAGGTTGAAAAGTGAAACCCTAAGACTTCACCTTATGATCAAGCACTTTTCTAATGCCATGTTATCATTTAGAATTTGAGGTGGCAAGGTATAAGATTGATTGGTTTGCAACCTGGAAGGTGAGTTAATCAGACCTTATGTCCCAAATTAATTTTAGGAGGGGAGTTTTAAATGAATTTTATATGACATACAATGATGTAAATAACTAACAATGAACATCCACTATTCTAAAGCGAAAAAAACAAATCTGAAAAGTGATTATAAAAAATGGACCGAGCAGACTTGTGTGCACCTAAGGTTTGAATTTTTGCTTAAGTTGACCAGAAAAAGTTGCCCAAGGTGACTATGTTTGAGTGATTGAATTTTCCACAATCCTCAAGTGTCTAATCAGAGGCTTCTTCCTTCTGGATCTCATTGTTGGATCTTCATCAAATGTTGAGATAATTGAGTTTCTGTATCTTTTGAAGTTGTAGGGTTAAAATGAAACAATGAATAAATGGTCTTCAATATTCTTCCAATCTCCTTTAGATTTGTAAACTACACATTCAAAGAGAGAGGAAGGGTTGTGCTATATAGGGGCTTGCCTCGATCAAACCTTGTTTTGGTGTTTCCACCACTCAAATCTAATTTCCTTGAAGGAATGAAGTCATGCACATCTCCTCAAGGCTTGATTTTAATTTGGATTGGCTTGATTTAAAGACCTACATGTGTTAGTACTCACAAAAAAAATGTATGCATAACATAAAAAAACTCACATAAAACTTGGCATAATGCTTTGATGTTGAAATGCTACAATAATTCTGCTCTTGACTTGATAATAATTTCTTGATAATGCTCTTGATTTCTAATTCTTGCTAGATTTCCTTCTTTATTTTCAAATGGTGAAATGACTAGGTATTTATGTGCAATTAATCTAATTTCCTAAAAATTAAATCCCAATAGCCAATATTTGACATTTGAGATTCAAATAATAAATTAATGTCCTTGACATATCAAAAATTGGAGGCAAAATAGGGGGACAAAGTCACCCTAGGAATCTTTGTCCCAACCCTATTTTACGAGGTGTAAAATTTTTAGAGCAAAATATTAAATATTTTCATTGGCTTTGTACTTGTTATTTCTTGATAAATGTTCAAATGGACCACAAAATGCATAATTTAGGACATTAGGTGTATAATTAGGTCCATGCACATAGGAGGGAGCAAAATCTAGTGCGAAATTGTCAAGGGTGATAATTTATGATGCTATAGTTTCTTGAATGAGCAATATGTCAAGATTGAATTACTTGATGAGGTCCCTAACAATATGTTTTTTATGGAGACTATTTAGCCCCCTCACATTCTAGGAGAGGATCAACATTTTTTTGATCTTTTGGAGCCCAATTTCTCTAAGGTGCATTGGTTCCCATTAGTGATATATTTCATTGTGTTTCTTTGTCTCATTTCTCTGATAGATTTTTGAGTAGGTTTTGAGTTGGTTCCTACATCCACCAATTTACATGTCCCTTTTCTAGGTTTAAGACTAGGAAAAAATGAAGAGATAGCAAGAACTAGACCAAATCTAATCTTTCCACCATTGGTAGAGGTGGAAGTTAGAGATTACAAATCCCCCAAAGGGGAGAGGCTATTTTCACCATTTTAATCAAACTGGGTTCCTTGAAAGGTGTTGGCAAGAGACACTGCTAGTATCACTTAGTGTTGTCATTGATGACAACTCTAATCGATGATCAGATACACACACTATCATTCGATCACACTGGCAGATAGATTGAAGATTAATCAGGAATAAGAGAGTATCCGATAACATAGTGTTCATCGATCAATATGAATATTTCATGTTATTATTTTGTGTTGTGCATCTCAGGAAATATTTTTTGGTATATTATCTTTGTTATTACTAAAGCACAGTGGCTCGTATCAATTTGTGTGCAAGTTAGAAGATTTGGTTGGCTTATTCTCAGTCTTTCTTGTATTGGATCTGACTTCATGAATGTATTATGTCGTAGATGTATGAGAAGCAATTAGTTAAGTATTCTTATGTTTGTAAATCTTTATTTGGGTCCCCTTTATGTCTTAACCGACGTTGGAGGATGCACATGAAGATTTAATTAAGGATCTAGCCGACGGTGGTAATTATTTTTGTGTTCTATTGAAGCCGACAAAGTGTAATTGAATTCTATGTTGTGGATATATATAAGATCGTCTGTATCATTTTGATATGTGTATGAAGTGTGTATTGGTGTGAATTATGAATAAGAGCAGAGAAAAAGAGCGATAATGCGTAGTTTCACTTGCACATAGAAGATTTATGTTGTGGGTGAGCATAACAAAGCAGAAGTGCAAAATCAGTCTGTAAGGTAGCAGATCTATTATTGAGCTTAACTAGAACTGCAATTAGGCATTTGTAGATGCTAATTTTCTTAGTTCAAATTCTTAGATGGTTTTAATATGATTTTCTTTGTAAGGCAGTGAGCCTTCCCTTTGAGTGGTGAGCTCTAGGTAGTGCGCCTGAATGCAAGTGCATTCCCCTTTTTGTAATCTTCATTTGAGTATACTCAGATCATAATTGTGGATTGGCCATCCATCGTGGTTTTTCCCCTAACAGGGTTTCCACGTAAAAATCTTGGTGTTATGGTGTTGTGTTTATTTTCATGTTTATGCACAATGGTTGAATGTTACTAATGCTTTGAAGATAAAGGTTAATAAATTTAATTTTTGCACAACACTGATTCACCCCCCCTTTCAGTGTAGCTTGTTTCCAACAAAAGGTATATTTACCTCCTTGGACATGGGAGACAATTGGACCAGCTTGAAGGAACTATTCTCCCCTTGGATTGAAGAAGGAACATCACTAGAAGGCTCCTCCATTATTGAGGGAGGTTCAATAATGGCTTCTATAGATGGATGTTGTGAAGGATGGGATTCACTACTCCCAAGTCCCAAGATAAATAGGGTCTAAAGGGAGTGGATTTCCCTTGGTCACCTCAAGACTAACTCAAGGTTAACTGAAAGGATCAAGATGAAAGAGATTGCAAAAAAAACATGTTTAGATAAAGTTCTCAGAATAATCACAAATAAAAGACCTCTCAAGGACTGAAAGAGAAAATTGCAAATATTTGCGAGGTAAGAGAACAAGCTCTCAACCAAAGGATATTTGTATGGGAGTGGGATGATATGGTGACACACTGACATCTCGTATAATAGAGAACTAAACCTTTTACACAAAACTCAAGGAATTTACCAACTATTCAGAATCTAGAGTTTCATTTATTCTACTAACTTGATAGAGAGCAAGAATGAAAATAAATGAAAAGGAGGGAAAAGTATTAACTTACAAGGGGTCGATGCTTTTAAGGCTCCAAAAAAAGCTTCACACAAGCAACCTGCACACAAGGAAAATGAGGAAAAGTGTTGGGGTTGTTTTGGGTCTTGCCTCAATAAAAACCCCATTTTGGTGTTCCCACCTCCATAGACAACTAGATAGATAAAGAGAATAAAAGACACAAAGTAAAGTAGATACACTTGAGTGATAAAAGAAAACCCCACAATGGAAGAGAACCCATATCACGAAATAGACATGAGTGATAAAAGCAAACCCCGCTATGGAGGATAACTTATATCACAAAATAGAGACATAATGAATATGATAGAAAATGGACTAGAGAGCAAGAGAGGCTCACTATAGAATCATGGCATAGAAGAGAGAAGTAAGTTGGAGTGAGAGAGATAATTCTTGCAAATGAGAGTGAAAACGAGAGTTTTGTTAAGCTACATGGGTGGGAAGGTCTGTTACACTCAAATTTTTTCCATGACGACACGTGTCATAGGCCAAGATTCCATTCCTCATTTGAACTCACAAAGCTGGGGGATGCTAGCATACCATGTAGATGTGCACGTACACATAAGCATTCAAATCATAATTTTATGAGAAATAAGGTGGTTGATTGATGTCTCTCCATCATTGGTCCTTATGGAGTTGAAATCACAAAACTTTGACTCATAAAGTTCTTGTCATAAATGTGCCTAGGAACCATAAATGTGAGTAGGCAAGTTTAAAAATTTGAAATTGCCACGGGGTGTAATCTTACAACATTAAATTTTTCCCCCACTTTAGTGAGTTGATTTTTGAGAAAAAATAGCTACACATTAGTACAAGCCTAAAATTTTGAAAATTTTACAAATTTGTGTGCCAAAAGTATACTGTAGATATTGACGATTCCTCCAATGCTCGAGCTCAACAAGAAACCACAACATTAGATGTGAAGTTTTATTCTACAAGACTTAAATTTAGGTCAACTAAAAAATTGGAAGAAGCTACCAAGGTGAGAAGAATGCTCAAGAAAAAATTGATGGTTCAGAAGAAAAACATGATGAAGAGGTGAGTATATGCCCTAGCTAGGTGTGGTGAAAATAGAAAAAATGAAAGGACCACATTTTTCAAGAAAAATGAGCCCCAAAGGATCTATATATACCTAGGAGGACCCATAGAAGGGTCATTTTCACTAGTCACTGTTAGTAAATTGTTGACTTTTGTGAGAGAAAAGTTATCAAAATCCCTCGTAGACAAGATTTTGAGGAGCTAAGGATTGAGCAGCTACATCGAGTGATAGCCTAGGGAGATGCAATCAATGAGGTATGCCCAAATTGACGCTTGTTATTTTTGATATTTTTTTTAGGTTTTACAATTTTATTGCAACACATGCATTTGACCAATGCAAAGGCATTCAATTAGCACAATGTCATCCCGATTGCCTGTTGGAAGCCTTTGTTTGTGCAATCGTTTGCCATGTGTGCTATCATCTAGGAAATTTTCATAGCAGACAACCCCAGACAATAGCACATTATGTAGACATTTGTGTGATGTGCCTCTGTCTCAAAGGCCACTTAAAAAATTGATGTAGAAATAATTTATTTGATATAAAATTTGCTTCTATTTTGTAGGATTGGCCTAAGATGCATGAGCATGGAGGCGGGCTGTAATCGGGATACTACAAGATCAGGTGGGCCAGATGTATCTTGACGACCAAGATCATCTCTGGTAGGTAGGACTATGGTGGGTCTACACACTATTTGAGATGTTATATCATCTGCCCACACTGATGGACACCAGGACCTCCACTTTCCACCTGACATCAAGAGAGATGATGATTAATCTAGAGGATGTATACCAGATCATTGGCCTACTCATCTATAGATAACAGGTGGCTCATGATGACACATGCTTGCCCTAAGAGGTGTTAGCGGGGTAGCAGTACTATGCGGGGTGCACAAACCCTGCATTGGCCACATCTACATTCAGTGGTTTGAGCACAGATGGGTGGTAGTCCCACTACTAAGGAGGGTGATGATGGTTACAATACCCTTCAAGTTACCATGGATGAGAGAGGCTCGCACTTTCATGAGGGACATCCACATTGTTCGAGAGATGGAGGAGCATCAAACTATTTTTGCTTGGGGTTGTAGCATGCTTGGTCACCTGTACCACGAGTTGGGTAGGTATGTACATTATGAGTATGGGTGCCTCACAACCTACACACTCCTATAGGTTAGGGCCTTTGCACATATCACTTGCATCTAGCTAGTCAGGTATCCTCAGGAGATAGCCCCTATACATTGATGGCCCATGCATACCATTGGTACACAATTGAAGGCTTGAAGATGTATAGTTTTGATAGCTACAATTTGATACATTGCAGTTTGATAATGTTAGATGGTGACTATATTAGGGTATGTGATGGGCCTCTAATAGGCAGTAGCTATGAAATATGCAATGTGATCATTTTCTGACAGGCCATACAAATTATGTTATTATACCATATTAATGGTATAGGGTCTCCCACTAGTTCAAGATTTTATAGGCCATTCCCTCGACTCCTGTGAAATATGCGTGAGCAACTAGGATAATGATTAGATCGGATGATCATTGTTGTCCAATCATATAAGATGTTATTAGTGAAAATAGGTTAAACAATGATGATCAACCATCGATGCTTCACATGGATGATGTAGGGATCACACATGGCTTTTGGACCTAGTGAGATAGACGTGGTCCTGCCTCAATTTCCTAGTAGATGCCCCTAGGGGAGATGCCGATGCATAGGGGAAAATAGAAGTAGGAGAAGGAGGAGGAGGAGAGGACCAAGATGGTGACAACAAAAACTAACGGGGAGAGGTGGCAGGTAGAGCACAGAGAGGCCAAGGCGGTGATGAATTATTTCATCTCCTCCAACCACCATCCTAGTCTCAATGGCACCACCTATAACATTCAATGTATGCACAACAATAGTAGAAACATTAGACACTAATCCTAATGTCGCACCTACCCTAGATCCATATTGGTAGCCTGGGGATCCAGGTATAAGAGTGATTTATATTATTTCCTTTTAGTATTTCAATTTCATGTATGTAGAATTGCTCATGTTTTGATATATCATAGGTTACTGATAGCGTCTACTACTCTATGGTTGCAATAGACACATAGGAGTGGATCACATTTATTATGCGGTGTATCTTTGAGGTGGCCCTAGTTGTGCTAGTTCAGGGAGCATCCTTGATTCCTACAAGCTTGCATCAATAGGGTGACACACCCACATTTTTGATCTTGTAGTGCATCTACAAACCACTTATGTGGAGGCACAAGTTGAGGTCATGTAGAGGACTATGGATGTCACTACTATGACTTGGCAATGAGATCAATAGGTGGTGGAGCTTCACATAGCCCTTAGCGAGAGAGACTAGATGATGATGCAAGCTAAGTGCTGAGAGGTTACATGATGCTCCGTAGAGCCACCTTGATGACCATAGTGGGAAGGCAATAACTATGAGGCTAGCTACGAATCCCTAGCAGTAGCAGCTTTAGGATGAGTTGCAACTGACCCGATAGTGTAAGGCATAGTTGTAGATGGAGGCTGTAGAGCTATGGGGAGAGATACAAATATTGTGAGCCAATCTTTATCATGCTCTACCACATCAGTCCAAACTCAACCTCCATCACCACCAGGACCAGAGGGCTCTAGGACCCATGATCTTAGGGGCTAGATGCTTGTTTTGTATATGTGTCATTTTGTACCAATGATATTATCTTGTATAGCATTATTTTGATGTATAGACATATATATAGTCACCTTATTTTGTTATAGAGGTGTGATACATGTACATGATACACATTTTGATATATATATATACATGAGATACCAGTTCTCATATCATGGTGTTCATTTTATGTGTATGATTTTACTTTCATGTATGATTATGTGATGAATGTTATACTTATGGATGTATATTTAGATTAAATTCTATCTTGATCTAATAAACACAAATGGATGTATGTAAATTAAATACAATGATGATCTAATTGCCTAACTAAAATTTCTAATTCAATGCAATATAAATACATAACATAATGAAACACATGTATAGATAATTCATAATCAAAGAAATTATTCACATACACATGTTTACATCATAACACAAAATAATAGAATAATATGTTAATAAAGGAATGCCATAGCATAATGAGCCACAATCCATGAAGGGAGAGTGTTACACACATGACACATGGACACTATGCATAGTATTGATGAAGATGCATTACATTGATAGGCTCTTTTAGAGGTGTTCCATCCATAGATGACAGTCCATAGGAACCAAAACCATACAAAAAGATGATAATGTAAGGGCCTAACCAATTAGGGTTGAACTTCCCCTTTCGATTAGGTGGCACATTTACATTTTTTTGATTCTGATAGAGAAATAGGTCACATGCCTTGAAAGTCCTAGAAAGAACACCTTGATTATAATGTTTAGAAAGAAATCATTGATAAGCTTGAAGGTGGTTGAGGGATTGTAATCGGTGCTCATCGAGCGTCTCAAGCTGATGCAAATGATTAGCATGGTAAGCATCATCATCAATCAATCCTTTAAGGGAAACTCACAATGATGGAATTTCCAACTCCGAAGGCATGATAGCCTCAACACCATACATGGGTTTATATGGTGTTGTGCTAGTCACCGTATGAACACTCATGCTATAGGCCCATAAGGTGTATGTTAATTGAGTATGCCAATCCTTACCATGTTTATTTACTATTTTCTAGAGAATGAGCTCAAATTTTTGTTAGATGCTTCAGATTAGCCATTAGATTGAGGATAGTATGGTGTAGAAAAATGATGTTGAATGTGAAATTTTTCTAGGAATTGCTTCACCTCTTTGTTCTTAAATGGATTACCATTGTCAAAAACAAGGGTAGAAGGCAATCCAAAATGAGCTATGATATTATTTAGAAGAAATATACAAACCGATTCAACATTCGTGGATTGAAGTTGAACAACTTTGACCCATTTTGTAAAGTAATCCATAGCAATAATGATGAAGAAATGTCCTTTAGAAGAAGGAGGTGATATTTTTTGATAATATCTAACCCCCATTTTATGAATGGCCAAGGAGAGGTCTGATTTTGAAGCTCTTGAGTAGGATCATGAATGAGATTACTATGTTGTTGACATTATAGACACTTCGTAACAAAGGCAAAGGAGTCTTGCTCCATTATTTTCCAAAAGTATCCCATGTGAATCAGTTTACGCACTAGGGATTTACCACCAAAATGTCCACCCCAAAGCCCAAATGAGCTTCATGAAGGGAAAGGGGTATTTCTGCTTTAGTGAGACATTGAAGAAGAAGAAAATTATAAGATTTCCAATAAAGAACATATAACAATATAATGTATCAGATTTAAAGTTTTTGTATCTGAGTGTGAGTGTTCTTCATTGCATCATCAAATTTTTTTATAGTCTTTAGATAATTATAAATGCTAGAATACCATTCCTCCAAGTCCACATGAGCACACATGAGAGCATCAGATTTAGGCTAATCTAAGACAATAGGAGAGAAATGAATGTAAACCATGAAGTGGTACTCTTCCTTACCTTCATCCAAATATAGAAGGGAGGTGACACTCGCCATGGCATTTGCATGTTAGTTTTCTCTCCTAGGAACACTATCTATTATAAAAGGAGAAAAAATCAAGGATAAGGCTAAATCCTGATATTGAGACAACTTATTCTTCTTGGCTTGATATATCCTTGTAATTTTATTTATGATGAGTTCAAAATTACCATGTATGCAGAGATGTTTAATCTTCAACGTAATCATGACATGTAAACCAATGATAAGGGCTTCGTATTAAGTGATGTTATTAGTACAATGGAATTCCAATTGAAAGGATATAGGAATTAACTTTCCTTTGGGTGATATTAAAACTACACCTATTTCAAAGCCAACCTAACATATCAATCCATCTAAATACATATCCTATATAGGTTCATGGTTAGTTGCAAAAATGTCTTCATCTGGAAGTAAATCTAGATTATGGAAGAAGTGAGATGAGGGAGCTTCTGCTAATTGATCAGTAACAACTTGACCTTTAATTTCCTTCTAGGTCACAAAATTAATGTCGAACTCAGAAAGCAAAATGACCCATTTTGCTAACCTTCCCAAAATATTGGTTCTAGTGAACAAATGATTTAGAAGATCACTTTTCACAATGACATGAGTTTCAACATGAAGAAGAGAATGTTGTAACTTATGTGTCACAAATACAAGAGCAAGACATTGTTTCTCCATGGTGGAATAATGAGTTTCATAATCAAGAAGAATATGGATAATGTAGTAGATCGCTCTTTCCTTACCATCATCATCATGTTGAGCCAACAAAGCTGCTAAGGCATGAGGTGATGCAAAGATATAAAGAAAAAAGGGCATATCTTGCATAGCTAGCATTAAGATAGGAGGATTGGCCAAATAAATCTTCATTGACTCAAAATATTTTTCACAATCATTGTCCCATCTAAAGTGAACATCTTTCTTCAAAAAACATGTGAAGAGAATAGTATAATCAGCCAATTGAGACACGAATCTACAAATTACTTGAATCTTCCCCTACAAAATATGTATTTGAGAGATGTTTATAAGTGGAGGCATGTTAAAAATCACATCAATCTTATTCGTATCGACTTTGATTCCACAATCAAAAACAATAAATCCTAAAATTTTTCCTGTGTCAACACCAAAGACACTCTTGAGAGGATTTAGTCTCATATTTTAGAGTCAAAGCCTTTAAAAAATAAGATAAATATTTTCTACGTGGTCTTGATGAGTTATAGACTTAGCCAAGATGTCATCGATGTAGTCTTCTAAACTTTTGTGAATGAAATCATGAAAGATTAGGGTCATTTCCCATTGGTAAGTTTCTCCTGCATTCTTCAACCCAAATGGCATGAACATATAACAAAAATTACCCCAAGGGGTAGAGAAGGTTGTCTTATACTGATCCTTTAGGTTAATAGAAATCTAATTATAGCTTGAGAAGCCATCTATGAAGGATAACAATACATGACCTGTAGTCGAGTCTACAATTATATCAATATTAGGAAACATAAAATAATCCTTAAGAGAAGCCATATTGAGATCATTAAAGTCAATACAAATGTGAATACATCCATGTTAGCCCTACTAATAGCTACGATATTCGATATCCAAGGTGAATAGTCAATGGGACAGATAAAGCCTACTTTTAATAGCTTCTCTATCTCAGTATTAACAAATAATATGACCTTAAGATTCATCTCATATATTTTGTTTAACAAGCTTAACATAAGGACATATGAGGATATTGTGAACCACCACAGACTCATCAATACCAAGCATGTCCTCATATGACCAAGAAAAGATATCAGGATGAGAGTGTAACAAATCAAAATGTTGCTTAGATTCTTCTGAAGAAAGGAACTTCCCAATCTCAATCACCTTTTTAGAATATTTAGGATCCATGGAAACATCAACATTATCCCCTTTAAGGAGAGAACTATGGTATTCCAGATGGGAAATAGGCACATCATCATCCACATTAGATAAAGAACCCTCCTCATCCATACTCAAAATAGATTCTCCAAAGTACGCTTGCTTATGCAAGCAGTATGAGAATCTTTGTTTATGGTGATAAGAAGGCAGATGAGAGTAGACACTTAAGAACTCTTCTTGCACTCGCTCCAAGGAGAAAACATCTAGAGGAGCTTCATTGGATTCTACTTTAATCTCAATTAGTTCAATATGAACTAGACTAAGAGGTTTGGTAGAAATCATGTTGATACTCCACCATCACCTAGGCTGTTCAAGGGAAAAACCAAGGCCTAAGTTATGCTTACAAGGTATAAATTATTTAGGGACTTTGATTCCTTTTTTGTTAGACCCATGATCTTTACATTGATAACTATATTAAGAAACTAGTTCGTACCCAAGGTTGTAATGTGTTTGCAAATCCTGAGACGAGGGTGGATCTACATAGAGGGAATCACTCCACCAATGAGTATCATACACATCTACATGATCATATTTATCCTTTTTGACATGACTACAAACATGAGCCTCATTAATAGAAGCATGTTTATCTTCCTCATCAAAGGTAAAATCATTCTCCTTGGCGGGATTCTGATTGTTTCTCTCAATAGGAGGACACAAATTTCTTCATGGAGGTGTATGAAACTGTTGGAAGGTCAAGGTATGATCAAATTTTTATTCTTTGATGAATAATTCAGAGAAATCCAATGACCCCCAATCATCACCAAGACATGCATTTGATTCAAAAGAAGAAGGAGAAGGGGAAAACTTAGGATTCTTCACTTTGGGTCAATCTTCTTTGGGGACATCCATCTCTGGGATAGCCTTTGAAATATGCACTACCAAAGAACATGTCAACGCATCGAAAGATATTGATATAATACAATTTTTAATAGTAGAAACAACTAAGGCCCGACCAACAACTACCATCTCACAAAGGTGAACAACATTAGGGTCAACCTTGATTGCAATTACTTTGTTATTAGTAATAAAATTTATACAACGATGCAAGGTGGAAGTCACAACTCCCAAAGAATGAATCCAAGGTGGTTATGATAATGATTCCTAGCCTCAGAGGCAATATTATCGTGCCTATGGCTTGATAACCAATGTTATCAAATCCATAAATATATAGAGAAGATGCAAATAAAGAAGAAGAATAAGAATCAATTTTAATCTTAGGTAATAATTCTATGCTATATACATTGAGATTCGAACCAGTTTCAACAAGAGAACACCTAATACCAATTTTATTAATGCTAACTATAATCATCAAAGGATCCACTTGCTTCTATACTTCCGAGGATGGGATGTCTTGTGGATAAAACGTAATATTTTCTGAATTCGCATGAATATGAGCTAACAATGCAACATCCACCGACCTAGTAGAAGAAGGAAAGAGGATATCTTTCAAGGTTTTCTAAATCATACCTTGATAAATTGGAGTAGATTGAAGCAAGTTCCATAGTGAGATCCTGATCAGAGTAACATGTAGTTGCTCAACAAGATCGTAATCTCTAGGTGCTTTCGCTGTGGGTTTAGATGTTGAAGGAAGACTTGGTTGAGGAGGTGGTAAAGAAGTAGGAAAAAAATATGGTTGATTCACATTCTATTGATTTATTCTAGTGTTATATGTATTTTCTATGACATTATAAGAGTTTGTAGATTTTAAGAATCTTGTGTAAAGGTCTGATGATTCCTTAGAAACTGGAAACACACAAATAAAATGAATCATCTTAGGAGAAGGGATAGCTGGAGTCAAGTAAATGAAGGATTTCTTAGTCCTTTGAGGGGCCATAGAGACAATCACTACATTCACAAACTCCTCAACTTGCAAAGAGGAAGTAAACGATTGTGATGAAGAAGTTTGTTCGAGAGATCTATAGATAAGAGAAGATGCCTCTAGGAAATCATCCAAGGCATCATCTAGCATATCGAAATCCTCCCTAGAAAAAGGATTATCATAAAAATTGAAATATTGTAGAAAAATATCTGACATGGTTCACATTGGGTTCACCAAAAATGTGGAGGGGATTTGCTACTCCCATGTCCCAAGATAAATAGGGTCCAAAAGGGAGCTGATTGCCCTTGGTCACCTCAAGACTACCTCAAGATTAACTGAAAGGATCAAGATGAAACAAATTACATAAAAAACATGTTTAGACGAAGTTCCCAAAATGACCACAATTAAAGGACCTTGAGGACTAAAAGAGCTGATTGTAGAGATTTCTTGGACAAGAGGACAAGTTCTTGGCCAAAGGACATTTGCACGGGAGTGGGACGACATCATAGCTTGTTTTCATCTCAGGGATGCACTAGCATCTCGTACAACATAGAACTTAACCTTTTGCACATAATTCAAGGAATCTACTAACTATTCAAAATCCAAAGTTTTATTTATTCTATTAACTTTGCAAAGAGAAAGAATGAAAATAAATGACAAGGAGGGAAAGATATTAACTTACAAGGGGTCCTGTGCTTCAGAGCCTCCTGAAAAATCTTCACATGAGAAACTTTCTTACAAGGAAAACAAGGAAAAGTGTTGGGGTTGTTTTGGGGCTTACCTCAGTCAAACCCTCATTTTGGTGTTCCCACTTCCATATACAACTAGATAGATAAAGAGAATAAAATACAAAAAATAATGTAGACACAATAGTGATAAAAGAAAACCTTATTATGGAGGAGAATTCATATCATGAAATAGACACAAGAGTGATAAAAGAAAACCTCGCTATGGAGGAGAATCCATATCATGAAATAAAGACACAATGAATATGCTAGAAAATATACAAGAGAGAAAGAGAGCAATACCAATAGTTTGTGGCTCCCTCTTGGCTTGATAGGCATGATTTCAAGCACCTACAAGAGGGATTTGGTTGTTGGTGATACTTCAATCTGATAGAGCTTCACCGTAGAATCATGATGTAGAATAGAGAAACAAGTTGGAGTGAGAGAGAGTGATAATGCTTGCAAATGAGAGTGAAAAATAGAGTTTTATTGAGCTGCATGGGTGGGAAGGGAGGGCCAGTACACTCATAATTTTTCCATGCTAACACATGTCATGGGCTAAGATTTCAAGATTTTTCTTTGAAATCAAAAATCTCGAGGATGCTAGCACGCCACACAAACATCTATGTGTGCACAAGCATCAAACCCATGATATTATGAGAAATGAGGTGGCAAACTGTTATCACTTCATATTGGTCCTTATGGAGTTGAAATCGTAAAATCCTAACTCATAAGGTTCTTTCCATAAATGCGGCTAGGCACCATAAATGCGAGGGGCAAGTGAAAAAATGTAAAATTACCACAAGGTGCAATTTAAAGACATTACAGAGCCATTGTAGAAGGGAAAAGTAGATCCTTAAAAAGGGACCAAGAAGTCGAAACAAAATTCATTAGGGGAGTGGTGACCATTGAGATTTTCTTTAGTAGGCTTGAGAGTATTTAAGAGAAAAATTTATTTAATTTTATCCTTACTTAGAGGGTTCACAAAATGTTCCACCATTTTGGGGTAAGTATTGCAGAGATGACCAACTGTAGAACATAGTTAGCAGTAGAGATTTATTCCATTCTTGTTTTAATTGATAATTTTCTTCCATTTTATTCTACAAATTTATCCCTTGGGTAATTAGAGTTGGGGTTATTGATGTTGTTGGACAATCATTATTTTGATTAGGTTTTGGGATTTTCTTATTTATTTCATTGATGCCCAATTGGGTCAATTTTTCCAAACTTGTTCCTTGCTGTTGATAACCATGCAACTAATTTCCCAACTCTTTAACTTTTTTGTCCAACCCTTTTTTCTTTTTGTTGGTACCCTTTTAGTTGTTCTTCTAATTCCTTGATTTTCTAAAGAGCTACCTACACCTCACTAACTTTCAGATTAATTTTTAAAAGTAATTCCTCTTCATCCTTTAAAAATATGTCTTCATTAGACTTAGCTAGGGAAATGAGTTCCTCTTGGTTTGATAGAATACTAGGAAGTTTAGGTTTCTTCATCACTATAAATAGATCCTCTTCAAATTTAGAATATGAACTTGTGTCAAGACACATATATTATAGGCACCTTGATTGTTCTTTCTCAATAGATAAATTCTCCTTTTTTGAGTATGTTTTTAACTCTAGAATAACAATATTTTCTTGTTGAGAATGAGCCTTTCCTCTTGTAATGCCCCTTTCTTTTAGGCAGTGTGATCGCCTTTTAGACTGCATATGCCCTTTCTACTGATTTTTGAATGTAGCGGAGGAAGGTGTACATTTTATTTTATGTGTTTTAGACATGGAAGGGTTTTCTGTGGAATTAAGGGCTTCAAATTCTAGAGGTGTCGTGGGTTGTTCCTTAAAGGCTACAAGTTGGGTTTCCTGCATCTCCAACTCTGGTTGTGTATAATTTTTTCAAGTAGGTGAGACAACTTATGGGGAAGAGGCTAGACATTCCTCTTCCCCTTTTTTTGATGGCTCTTTCACCTCTTGAGCCCTATTTTCTTTAGCTATCCCAGGCCTCAAAGTTCTATCATTTATGTTATTGCATTGTAGAAAATCTTCCCAAGAAATATCTTAGAATTGGGCACTAAGGATTCTCTTTATCAATCAAGTGAAATAATGATGATATAAAGCAAACTGGTTTCTATTTCTCTTATACTCAACTGACATTCATTTTAGAAAATTATATAATAAATTTGGAACATTCACAAACCTTTGATGGCAAGGGTGACCTAATAACTTAAAGTGTATTGTATATAAAAGGGATCAACTACCATCACAAGTCAAGTATTTAATTATGTACAAAACCACATATTCCCATAGCCAAGGTAAGGAAACATGTTTAGTTTCTTTGGAAGAGGAATGCAATTTCTCTCCTAGTTGCATGATTTTATTTCAAGCTGTAATTGCATCTGCTCACACTAGAAAATCTTCCCCAGTTGAAGGCAACCCAAAGACTTCTACAATTGCTGCTTTTGAGGCATCCACTCTCACACCTCTTACTATAACTTCATTATTTTGTAATGTCTTATAATTTTTTTGTGTTATTTCCTTATTGTATTATGTAATTCAAAGAAAGTAATCTAACCATCTAACTTTTTGAAAGATAGGTAAACATACTTGGTCTTCTATTAGTGCATTATGGGTTGCTAGTTCCCTTATGATGATATATTCCCCCATTCAAAGTTATGTATCCTTCTTCAAATAAATTCCTCTTCAACCTACTCACTATTATACCTTATTTATTTCTTCTCTAAATGACTATGATCTATGTGTTTGTGACTTTGCAATTTTAGCTGATGGTGCCTTTACCAAAGATTTCTCATGTTGGTATATGCAACTTGCAATGTAACCAATTTATTGTTAGCTTATGAAGGTACAAGTCTTAGTATGACATCCCACATATTTTCCACATTTGTAGTTAATGCGGAATCCTCCCCCAACTTAAAGTTCCAATTTATCCTCAAATGACAAGGTATGCAAGAAGTACAAAGGGAATTATATTTAAATCATCATGGATATGAATATATTATAAAATAAATGTTGTATGAATGTGAATCATAGAGAAAATAAATAGAGTTAATTCCAATTATAGTTGATAATGTGAAAAATACTTGTAATAGTTCCGATGATTGGAAATTTGGTGCGTTCGATTTGATGTGAATGGATGTCGAGAAGAAACTAGTTGAGAAAAATATGATGATAGAAGAAAATGGATGTGACTACATGTAGCTCACTATATTGAGAAACCATGTAAGTAATGACACATATCTAGAAAAAGGTAGATATTGAAGAAAGGTTATAGAATGCATGGAAATGACTAGTAGTGAAATGATAGGATGTGTGTAATTGGTGACAAACTTGAAGTGGCTTCATTTAGATGTGATGAGAGTGATTTCAATGGAAATTGATAGTTGTTGTGTGGTGAGTGGAAGTGATCTTGATGGAGTTGTTATGGGTAGTGGTAGAACATGTCCCTTGTGTAAGTGCCTTGAGACTATTGTTATAGGTCTCATGAGAATAATTACTTGTAATAGTGTTGCATGCATATATGGATTACCTTTTTTTGGTTGTATGATTTTCTTTAAATGTAGTGTGTGTGTGTGTGTGCATGCATGTTTTTTGACTAAAAAACATACCTACAAAATATCAGTAGGCGAGTTGGTGGGCTCATCTACATATGTAGCAATGGATGATTTTGTGTCTTCTTCATTATTTTAAACAAATGTTGAATCTAGTAATCCCGAGGGTGGTGTAAAGTGTTGTTGCAAGTGCTATAAAAATTGCTCTTTATGTAATGGATTTTTTTAGAGCTTGTGATAGTGTCCACTTACCAACAAATAAAATATGAATGGATCAATAATGGTTAATTATACTGATCCAATTTAAAATACTTTCTTTATTTCATAATGATCTAACCATCATGTTTGTAATTTACATTTGTATATCTTGAATCATAGAATAATGCTCAATCTCCTTCATAAAATTCTTGTCTTGATGGATTGGTCATGCCATTTGATTCTCCGCTTTTACGTAATTTATGTATGATGGAATTCCTCTATCCTCAACTTATCCAAAGCATTGAGATGGTTCAATCTATCATTCTAAGCTTTAGAGTGATCCATTCCAAGTTGCACCACTGCTTTGAGTGTTTTATGTTCAAATTTAATGGGAAGGATGTTGCACAGACGGTTGTCATTGCACCGAAAGATCGACCTATTAATGTTCAATAAAATCATGAGAGTTAATGAATCTATAGGAGGTAGTTAAGCCATGTCACAAACCTGAATGTTGCATTTCACAACAAAAAGATACCAAGGGTGCACACCTTGCAATAATCCCCCTAACACAAGTAAGGGGTTTGAACCTGTGACCCAGGCTCTGATACCAATTGTTGCACAAATAGTTGTCATTGTACCAAAAGATCAACCTGTTAATGCTTGATACAACTACCAGAGTTAATGAATCCACAGGAGGTGATTAAGACATATAATGAAACTGAGTGTTGTGTTGCATAGCACAAGGAGACCAAGGGAACACACCTTGCAACAAAATGATAACCTTTTCCCCATTTACTAATTCATATGGTGTAAATCTTATGGTGGTTTTCCAAGTCAACTTGTACACCCAAAATTTTTTTGGTAACCTTTCTTCCCAATCCTTTCTATGCAATTTAATTTTCTTGGTTAGGATGGCTTTAATTTCTCTATTTGTAACCTCAACCTACCCATTTGATTGTGGGTGGTAAGGAGTTGGATTCTTATGTCTGATCTCATATTCCTTGACCAAATGGGAAATCATATCTTAAGTAAATTATGGTCCTTAATATGTGACTATTTCCCTAGGCATGCCATATCTTGTGAAGGTTTCCTCATATATGAATGTTGTAACTTTGCTACCTCTAGTTTAAACTATAATGCTTTAACCTCTACCTATTTGGCTAGATAGTTAACACAAACTCGTATATACTCCTTATAATTGGAAGTGGGATCTATTGGTCCAATGAAATGTAGATCCCACTTATCAAATGGTGAAATGACTAATTATGGTTTTAGGGGCATCTCATTACTCTTTTTAGGTCTACCCATCCTTTAATAGTGATCACAACTTCTTGTTTAGTTGATTGCATCTTTATGTAGTATTGGCCAATAGTATCCAATGTTCAGGATCTCAGGGGATGTTCTTTTGGCTGCAAAGTGCCCTCCACAAGTCTTATCATGACAAGCCTATATAATATTATAAAATTCATCCTCCCTTATGCACCTTTACATAATATTATTAGGTCATGTGTAGAATAAGTATCCACCCACCCTAAAATATGGAAGCTACAATCAACTAAATGATGCCTTTCACTTAGTGAAATATATTGACATGTCCTTCCTACAACCAAATAGTTGGCTATAAATGCATGCCAAGGTGTGTGCATTGTTAAGAAAAATAGGTGTTTATCAAGAAAAGATTCATCCATAATTTTTTTAATATTTAACCTAGAGATAAAATTATCGACCACATTTTATTTTCCTGATTTATCTACAATAGTGATATCAAATTCCTGCAACAATAATAATCATCTAACAAGGCATCCACCAACCACTATTTTTTTCATCAAGTATTAGTTTTATTTATGATTAGTATGAACAAAAAAGAAGATAACTAGTGATATAGTGTCTGAATTTGTTAATTTCATAGACTACTGCTAACATCTCCTTTGTAACAGTGCAATTAATTTGAACTTGTATATTTTGATTATGTATTAAATAACATACTCTAAATGACCTTCCTTTTGTACTAAAATAACTCCTATAGAAAATTCAAAGACATTTGTATGCATGTGAAAAAGAATTGTCCAATTAGGTCCTCTCAAAATAGGAGTCTTTGTGAGAGATGTTTTAAGAGCTTCAAAAACTTCTAGGTAGGAAATGTTATATTCAAACTCAATTTCCCTAGATTGGAGGAAAAATAGGGGAGTTTCTATCTTATTAAAATATTTAATGAATCTCCTGTAATGTCTTGCATGGTCAAGAAAAATCCTTACAAGGGTAGGTAGAGTGGAGATAACTTCTATTTTATTAGGATCCACTTGAATTCCGCTTCCTGACATAAAGTGTCCCAAAACCACTCCTTCAATTGTCATCATGAAACATTTATCATGAATAAGAGAGAGATTATGGTCTTGGCACCTTTGAAGAACCTTCTCCAAGTTTTCTAATGCTTCTTCATAATAATCTCTATAGGTGGTGAAGTCATCCAGATATATTTTCATAGGATCATGAGAAAAATATGAAAATATTCTCAAAATAGCCCTTTGGAAGGTTGTGGGGACATTACATAGCCCAAATGAAATGATTGAGTAGGCATAGGTACCCCATGGAAATGTAAAGTATGTTTTATTCCAATCTTTAAGAGTTATTTTAATCTAATTTTAGCCACTACACCCATCTAGGAAAGAAAATTATTTCTTCCCTGCCAATGAATCTAACACTCAATCATTAAAGGGAAGAGGGAAATGATTCTTCCTTGTGCCTACATTTAATTATCTATAGTCAACACATACTATCCACTTGCCTACTTTCTTGGGTACTATTACCAATGGGGAAACCCACTAATTGTCTAATATTGGATATATAAACCCTACATCCAAGAGTTTTTGTAACTCTTTTTTCACTATATCTCTTACAGCTGGGTTCGGCTTTTGTTGTGGTCATCTTACTAGTTTGTATCTATCATTGATGTAGATAATGTGCACACAACTATTAGTATCTATTCCCTTCATGTCATGGTATTCCCAAGAAAATCTTGTTGTGTGAGCTTGAAATATTTTAAGCAATTCAGACTGCTAGGAAACTATCGATTGATTATTGACATTAAGTGTTATGCTGGGTGATATTTCCATTGGTATTACAGAAGCCATGATAAAATAAACATATAGCATTGATAAATTAAGATTAAATCTGTGTGTAATTAATATATGGAATAACTGTGAGGTAGATTCAGAGGCTATTGTAGGTATAATATTATGTAATGGAAAATTAAAACATGCTAGACATTGGTTTTACTATGGGTACATCCCATAAGAGTTTTATATAATATCAAAAATAATTTCATCCTCATCCTAAATATTGACCATTGGTCTTTGTTCAATGGTCATGAGTGTCTAGAGAGAATATTGGTCATCATCTTCTAGGTTTGGCTAGATAGGTTGTTACAAGTCAGCATGAGGATGTGCAGGTGGATAGAGGACTAGTTGTTTTATATTACTATTGGAAATGATCATATTATCTAATCTACATCTAATAAATTCATTTGATGTGGCTAACCATTTCCTTCCTAGGATTAATGGGTATCCTAATAGATTGGATTTAGGTTGTAGGACCATGAAGTCTGCTAGCTATTCCCATGAGTCTAATGTGATGAATAAATCTTTAATGATACCCTTTGGTTTAATTGTGGACCTATTTACCAATTGTAGAATTGTGGTTGTAGGTCTTAGATCCATTATTTGAAGCTTTTTTCATTATTTCTCTTGTCATCACATTTATTGTTTCTCCTAGATCAATCTGTTGGAAGTGGCATTGATTTGTCATTGATGTCAAAGGATGGCTAGTAATATTGATGGATTCGTTCATATTTTCCATTTTGTTTGTGAGTATTAATGCTAAATAACTTCATCATGTCCTTGATCTAAAAAATGCATTGCTCATTCAATCTCCAAGGCTAATAGGTGTATGAGATGACTAATGTGAAAATTGGTACTTAGTTGATGCAACATGAAGGAAAGGTTGATGTCAAAGAGTTGTTTGTCAGAGAAAATTGGTTGTAGTGCTCCTTCAATGCATTTATTCATGATTGATATTTATGTCAAGTTCTTGTTGAAAATACATTCAGAGAGTTTCAATTTGGAGTTGATGGTTTATTGGTGATCTTGCAATTGGATTTATAGAGAGTGCTATCTTGCTTCATAACAAGGGTTATTATCTCATGATAGTATATGCCAGTTTTTCTACAAGGTGACTTTGATTACAAGTGTTAATGACAAAGATAACATGGTTTCCAAGCATACTACAAACCCCTAGAGATCTAGGGTTTAGGGTTTATGGGATCTTCAATACAAATCCTTTTTATCTTATAGTGAATTATATTACAACGTTTATATAACATTATTGGTTATCTTTTAAAAAAATCTAGCGGGTGTTAAGAAGTGAAGGCTATCATTTAAACTTCCAAAAAGGGATTATTTCTATGAGATATCATTTTTGACGGGTTTTTGAATTACAAACACCTTATTTTCTGTTATACACAGTTAGGTAACTGCTTTGCTACAACGATGGGTTAAAAGGAGTTTTTCCTGTATATGGCGTTGTTGGAAAGATAAGTGAGCACTGCAAGAATGCGTAAAAAAGAGAGAGGACGAAGAGGGAAGACTGTAATAACAATGTTAAATAATGCCTCTTTATGGTTTCTCTATGTAGTTTAGTGTGCACATAATCACTATTGATTGCCTATGAGTTGAAGTGATTTAAAGTAAGGTCTGAGCTTAATGTCTTATGGAGGTATCATGCATAGTGAAGAAAAATTAAAGATCGGTCTTTAGAAGTGTTTCGTGATTACTTTAAATAATAGTATTCATGAAATATTCCTTTTTCTTTTGCATAGATTAGAGTACTATGGAGAAAGAACAATGATAGTGCTTTGTATTGTTAATGTCAATGAAATGTATCTTGGGTTGAGAGTCATGACAACATAACATGGTTATGCAAATGTTTTTTGGGTCTACAAAGAACTAGATTTAAATGATAGTAAAGAAGAAAATGATACCATGCTTTGAATAATAGAGACAGAGTCTTAGATGTGCATTCTAAGAAGGGTTTTAGTCAAGATGTATGAGAGGTCATTAGTCATTATTTATATGAATTTGTTCATAGTATGTTGAAGAGAAGTTTTGGTAGAGAGGTATTTATCCATGTAGGAGGATTAAATGTTGAATGTTTGCATATGAAACTGGGAGATGGAGTTTGTGAATCAAGGTGTTGAATGTTTTTGTAGTTGATGCATATTGTAATAGGGTAACCCCCTAAAGTTATGTTTCTTGTTTCATTTAGAAATTTTTCCAGTGAGGTATTTTGTGTAACCAGTGAGGTTCCTTTGCCAATGAGGAATTTTGTATCCAGTGAGGCATTTTGTAGCTAGTGAGGCTTATGTTTCCAGTGAGGCATTTTTAGCTAGTGAGGCTTTGCCAGCGAGGCATTTTTGATAAGCCAGTGAGGTATTTTTTGAGTGGTTTTTCATCCCTATGAGGGTTTTCCACTCATGGAAAACATCGTGTTATGATTCTATTGTGGATGCAATTTGGTCTTGCTATTTTCTTCATTTACATTGTAACATTTGAGTTTACATATTGTTTAAGAATCTGCAAATTGGTTATCACATTTGATTATACTCTTGAATCTGAAAATTTATAGTTTTCAAAGAGATTAAGTGTTTTAAATAATCATTAATTTGAAATTGACTATTGAAACATTGATTCACCCCCCTCTCAGTGTTTCCCATACTCCAACACAATCCGAGTATTCTTGATGAGTGTGCCATTAATTTGCATGTCTCCACAAGAATGCCATGGTCTGCACACTATGGGAAAACTAGGTCTTCCAACATAATAATAGCTGATTTTCTTATAACATGAATAGTTTGAGGGTCTTTTTTTTCCTTCCTAGATTTTTGAGGCATAGTTCCTTCACATTATTTGTGTATATAGGCACTTCCTTGATATCTTGAATGAAGGGAATTTTGACAAATATTTTTAGCTAACTCAAAAAGCTAAATTCAGGTTCAAGGTCAAATTTTTGAGTGGTCAATCTCTCTAGAAATGGTCATTAGTTTCAATTTTTGGTTCTTTATTAGGAAGTTTTGTAATATATAGAGATGAAACCTCAACAAGAATTTTTCCTAAACATAGGTGGACATCACTAACCTCAATCCCATAGGTTGGCTATTGTATGAGTTTACTAGTATAGGCTTGTAGAACAAGATTATTATTAGGGTTTGGTGCAAGTTGAGCAAGAAATTATGGCACTCTTGGTTGTATTGGGGTAGGCATGGTTGGGTTTGGCATAATGGTTGGCTATTGTTGAAAGGATTTTTGTGGTTTTAGGTAGCTTGCATTTGGGTTCTGCTACTATTGGTTTCCATGCCATTATGGTGGCCATAGGTTATGAGAGGATTTCTACTATTGGAATATAATTTGGGAATTCACATGGTTATTGTTGCACATCCCCTATTGTAGAATCCTAGTAGATGATTGAGAATTTGACCATGGTTGTTTTGACATGTTATTCCAAGGTGGATTTTTCCAACTAGGGAAATTTGAATTGAACCCCAAAAAAGAAAATCGTAAGACAAAGGGTCTTGAGACATACCTTGTCTCTGTTGCCATGGTTTTTGTTGGGAAATATAGAATACTTGACCTTCCTCATCTTCTAAGGTATACAATTCAAGTTTTCCTTGCTTCTCATTGTAAATACTAGCAATATTTTGTACTTGTAGTTAACCTTTTTTGATAATAGTGTGGAAAATATTATGTGACAACAACCTTTGATTCTTGTTTCTTTTTGATATACAAATTTTCCAAATGGGTCGCAAGGTGGCTGATTATATCTTCCTTCATATTTGATAGAAGGTTGTTGAGTTCTACCCTAGAAACACTTGTATATTTTTGGTGGAAGAAAGGGCTCTGAAACCCCTATTTTTCTTCATGGTTGATCTTGAATAGTTTCTACATATTTGGAAAATTTTATCAAAAGGTAATTGAGAGATATCCCATGCTCCAATAAGGTTTAATGCATCCATAAAATCTTCATTCACCCCTCTCAAAAATACCAATTTGAGTATTTCTGGGGAGAGCCTATTCTGGTGTGACTTATAAGGAAAAATTAGAATATCTCAGCATAGTCTTCAAGGGGTTCATCATCCTTTTGTGAAATTTAGAAGATATCATCTCTCTTCATATCTCCTCCCTGACAGTAATCTTGGTATTTTTGTAAGGAAATTTCCTTCATTATTTCCCGATTCGGCACTGTATTTTTCCCTAGCCCCATGAACCACCACAAAGAGACATCTTTCAATATGGTAGGAAAGAGTTTTAGCATATAGGAACCTATGTTATAATCATAGCTTTGGCATAACACATCAAATTCAAATAGGAATGTATCAGGGTCTTATGTGATTAAATCCTAGAAATTAGGTAAAGTTGAAGGAGGTATCATGCTCTTTAGGGTAGCCACCCACTCTTGATTGGCTATTGGAAATTTAATATAATAGGTTCAACCAGGTTGTTTACTGCCTCATCTACCATTATGTCAAGATGTCTTATGGTGATTCTCATAAACTATAGAATAGCTACTTGTGCGAGGGGTATTTATATGCCGTTGATTCCCTCAGTTAGCTCCTTTGATGTTGATAGTTCTTGTCTTATGCCAATATCTTCAAATAATTCATTTTGATTCTGGTTTAATGGAAGAAATCTTCCTAGAGAATCTCTATACTATTGCATGTAATAGTGGTTTAAGCTTAATAGATTTTCTTGCACACTATTAGTAAGTAGTTCGAGATTGATTTGTAAATTCTATCAGTCCTAATCATTGTAAATAAACACTCCTAAATTAAGAAAGAAATATATAAATGAAAAAAAAGAACTTTAGAAATTCTAAAATTTACCACCATCCCCAATAACGAGCCAAAAATGTTTATCTCCACCTATGTTCAATCAATTGATGTAGAATATGCATACACACAACTCAACAGACCAACAAATCATGTTATTAGGTAATTCATTGACCTAGATGTGCTACATTTAATTTATCAACCAAGAAATCATAATTTCTTGGACGATGTTGTCACTGTATGTATAGATAAGAATTCTAGGTTGTCCTAATCAATTTTGTATAGAAGAGTTAACAAAACAAATTTATTTGAAAGAAAACTTAATTGAAAATATTATTTTCTATAATCAAACCTAACTACTTAATAATTTCTATGGGTAAATGCTCATATGAGGAGTGTGATGAATGAATCAAATGTGTAGAAACTATTTAAAATAATTGTGATAATAATTAATCACTAGTCAACAATTCAATCCAACTTTAAATCTAGAAATACAACTTAGTAATTTATTCTACTATTAATAATAACCCAAACTACAAGGAGCATTGCAATTACCTCAAGTGGCCCTTGCTTGAGTAGCTGAAATCCCATAGTATCTCTCTTAAATCTTATCTCAAAATCTCATGGAAATGATTGAATCTATCTTTATTGCAATTCAAACAAATAACACAAATTGAGAACAAAGTATTTATTTGAAAGGAAAAGTACTTACATCCAATTCTACTGACACTAGCATACTAAATCTCTAACCTCTCACAAGATCTAACATACATATAGAATCTCGAGAGTCTGATTACTCTTGGATTCAAAAAAACTTGTAAACAATTGTCAAATCCCCCAAAAATGTAGGAAGATGATTCGATCTTATTCTAAATAGTAATAAAAACTAAGCACACAGAGGTGAGAGTGTCACAATCACATTAAGACTCTACATGAAAAAGAAAATTATAATTGAAAATGTGCTCATCAAGGCATAACTATTTGTGAGCCATGACCATCTCCACGACTATATTTAGTTGGTGACAACACCCAAAAAAAAATGATCTATAATAAATCATTTTCACAATCTTTGACCATTGCCTCCATTAGCTACGAAAGACTACATGTGTTTTAGGTGATCATCCACTTGGTTGCAGGATGATAGACATCCTTTGTTATGGGTTGATAGATTCTTCAGTGTAGGGGTTTGTTTATTTCAAATGCATCTCTTCATAATTAATAAGCATAATTAGTATAAAACTCTATTGAACTTCATAAAAATTCATAGATTCACACAATAATTTAGCAATATAATATATATCATCCTTAATGCTTTAATACTTAAATAAGTAGAAAGGTCCGGGTAATGTCTTTGAAGCCATAAAAAATATCATGAAAAGTATGAAACTTGAACAAGGGAAAGAGTACAATTTAAAGACTCATCAATAGGTAATTGCTGGATGTTGTGGTTGCATTGTTGATATGTGGTTGTCATTGCTGTCAACACCATTAGCATTGGTGTTTCTGAAGGCTGTATATGTTGAAGATATTGAGAAAATTGCAATAAATATATTGCAGGAAGCCAGTGAAGTTGATAAGGTTAGAGTGATGGAAATTTATGTTCGTAGATGATTAGGTGGCACACATTAAAGGGTTTGTTGCTGAGTCTATCTAGTATGTTGTTCGAAAGTTTCAGTGGTACGTATCAAGATTTGAGAAAGTTATGAAGTTCTATGTTCCTACAGTCATTTTGTTAATATAGCAGGTGTTCTTGGAAGATGTGATTGAAATTCTAGAAATTTCAATTGTTGTGTATGTTCCTGTGATGTTCATGGATGAGTCTAGATCGTGCTCTATCCTTGTTGTACGTTCACATTATTTTGTGTGATCGTGATCGAATATTTTTCTGATGTGTGCTCGAGTTTTCATGTTCTTGGCCGACATGATGGTGGTAGCGTGTTGCAGATCCATGAGGATTAATATTTTATTGTTTGGCATGTTCGAAGGTGTTTATTTGGGTCCTCACTATGTTGTAACCAACTTGTTTTGATGCACATTAAGATTTATTTATGTATTGAGGCTGATAGTTGTAATTTATTCTTTATTTGTGGCCGACAGAGTAGTTGATGTAAATCTATGTGACGGATATATAAGAGCATTCGTTTTCCTCATTTTGATGTATCCTCAGTGTGTGTATGTGAAGTACATGTGCGAATAAAGATAAAATCATTCAAGAGCAGAGTAGAGTGTGAAAGAGATTGAGCATAGTGTGGAAGAGTTTGACCAGAGTGTGTAGAAGTTTTTCTGTGCCTAACTGAAACTATCATCAGGCTTTTATAGAAGCTAATTTCTTAGTTCAACCTCATTAGATGGATTTAATCTGATTATTGTATGTAAGGCAGTGAGCCTTCCTCTAAGCAGTGAGCTCTAGGTAGTGTGCTTGAATGAAAGTGCATTCCTTATTCATTCTTCATTATACATTTAATAGGGTATAATCTTGTGGACTAACATCCACCGTGGTTTTTCCCCTAACAGGGTTTCCACGTATAAAATCTTGGTGTTCATGTGTCTCTGATGTGTTATTGATTTATGCTTGCACTGTTAATTATCATATCTGAGATTAAAGGTTGATTAATGTTGAATAAGTTTGATTTTGGTAACAATTGATTCACCCCCCTCTCAATTGTCTATCCTTGTTTTTCCACCAAGTTATAAGGATAAGAAGAGAGGAAACCTTAAGTCCAAATCTCCTAGAAAGTCCAAGACTAAATTTTAGAATTGTAAGAAGGTTGCGCTCTTGAAAAGAGTCTACAAGATCACATTACTTCTATGGTAAAATTCATATTTCCATAAAAGTTTCAAATTTTAAAAATAAAATAATTAAACTATTCTAAAAATATCCAGTTATAGCCATTAATGGATCTTCAGGCTATCATTCTAAAATATTCTTAAAATTTGAAAAAACATAAAATTAAAATTCTATAACTACTCTCTTGCCCCAAATTGACTCAAAAGTGCACTTTTACACTCACATACAGTATTTGAGAATTTTTTAAAGGGTTTAAAGAGAAATTTCACATTTTTCACTAAAATTAAAAACACATTTAATTAAAAATTCTAACAATATTCTTATGACCCAAATCTTACCAACATTACATGTTTATAATCACATGATTTTTGTGATAATTTATTAAGGTTTGGGTAGGAAATTTATTTTTCAAATCGAATTCCCATAAAAAAATTAAGCATTTTAAATGAAACTATTACCATATTCAATTTTAATGGTCCCAACCCCAAGCCATATGATTTACTACATAAGGTATAATTATGGCTAGTAAGAATCATAAAAAAAAATTGTATTTAAATTGAGAAAAATACCCTAGTCTCAAGTTTCCAATGGAGGTTTTTTTAATTTGTAAACTCTATTTCAAGAAAAATGAGATCCAACACAATTTGCAATCATCGAGCAATTCCAAGCAATCCCAATTAATCACAATAAATTTTAAGCAATTATCTAAGGGTTTCAAGCTCCCTAAAATTCACAACATATAAAAAAAATCTTCTTCTTCTTTTATTACATAAGGTGATAATGAAGTAAAAATGAAGATTTTTCTTCATAAAAGTCACTTTTATGTATTTATTAAAAAACCTAAAATGAGGTATTTTTAGAATAGATAATTTTCAAAATACTATTGGAAATAAGTCACATAAGATCAATGATGGGCTATCCAAAGAGGGTTTAGTAGCCCAATTGGTAGACCACTCCAACAACAAATAGAAGGTCCTAGGTTTGAGTCTTAGCTAGTCTATATGAGTTGTAGCTCAATATTTGATACATTATCACCTTAGTCTTCTATATCCTGATAATTAAATCCATTGCTATATCAAAACAATATTTCTCTCTATATGCCAACATATGTAGCATTTCAAATAAACATTTCTCCATGTCTCACCCTCCATTTTCATCATTGATTTTTTTGTTTTTCTTACATCTATCTCTTTATGTTCTTCCATCATTTCTCCTCTTCCACATATTTTTCTTATCATTCTTCTTTTGAGAGATTAATCATGAAACTTTTAGCTGAATCACCTCTCAAGGGGGCATCATCATATCACAATCCAATCTTTCATTATTTCCTCGAGATGATTAGGGGATATCATCACTTTTTTCATATATTCTAATCAATTTCTTCATAGCTACTTTTCTTTTCTTTGAAACAATGTAACTTTAAACATCATCTCAAAGAGGAAAAAATGTAGATACTAAAATAGTATCACCTTCACCATCACTTTTCTATCATAATTGATTTGTACACATTATCACTTAGTATACCTAACACCTAATCATTTAATTAAATAAGTCCTAAGTATTTAATTAAATTGAGATAACATTATTCATTACTTTAATCATTTTTCTATTTTATCCACACATTATGTATTAGTAAATTAATTAATATTAATTTCCACCTAATATGCATCTATAATTCATTTAATTAATTATTAAATATAATTCACCTACTTAACTATCTAGTTTATCCAGTTCACTCGGGCATGTTCCTAGTCTTACTCACCAATCAAATCCATTTCACTCACCCATGCATTTAGTTAACTATTTCATGAAAATAATCAAATCCCCATAGTTCCAAGATTGAATCTCAACTGTTCATTTGATTCTCCTAAAAATATATAAATCAAACTTATTGTCTATCATTTGATAAGCACTCTTTTATATAACTAAATTCTATTATTTTATCATCTAGGGAATGCAATTGTTATGTTTGTGAATTGAGCACCCACATTTTCAAATGAGAACATATTCACATTAAGATTGATCTAAGGTTTACATGAGTAGGATTGAGTATCTTAATTTATTTTATTTGATGCCTATTTGTTTATTCTACTTTGCATGCATTCAAGACCAACAACAAAAAAGATTGTTTAAAAAAACAAAAAAAGTGGCTAGCCACTATATATTTATATATTGGATATTAATAAAATGTACATTTTTTGGCTCAAGGGGCATACTGGGAGGAAAGAGCCAGTGAGAAAACCTCTAGTTGTAGCCCAAAATATGAAAATCAGAACAATATCTAGTTGTTCAAATTACAAAGAGATGACTATTTACAGTCTTATCAAGATTTATCTATCTAGGATTTTAATCCTATAGATTATATCTGATACAAATAACATAATCTAAAGGCTGAAGGCTTACAAACTATTACAAAATCTGCAACACCTGCAAAAAAACTTTGACTGCATTTCCTTTTACTCCTCCATCTGCATGAAGTCATTCAAATTGTCACCCTATTCTTCATTTCCTTCTTCCTCCAGCTGAGAGTTCACAACTATGTTCATGTCAGGAATGCTAGCAATAGCAAGCCTCATATTATTACCACCATGTGGCTGAGTTTGTACCATAATACAAGATCCTTCATGAGCTGGAGTATGCATAGATCTTGAATTTCTTTGCAATGGAGACGCTGCATGATAACAATTATGATGAAGAAGAAAAGAAATGTAATGATATTTCTCCCTGAAAATTTTAGTCATATCCCTCCCCAAATGGTGAGAGTATCTTGTTAATGCCTTATTCAAGTGACTGGGGTCAAAAAATTCTAAAGATAATTTTAAAGCATCATAAGCACTAACAATTGCTTTGTTGTAAGGTAAAAAGTGAGGAGGAAAGATACCACCCACATAACCTTCTCCACGCGAGAAAATATATTTTTGTGCACTGGAAAGAATTGCCTCGTTTTCCAGAAATATGGCATTTACCATTTTATCAGCAATGGCATTAACTAAATCCAAGCACTGTAAAATATCCATGATATTAGATAAAAAGATGGAAAGAACATTTGATGGAAAAATCAATCTTCTTGATTTAGGATGAAGAACCTCGCTCCCAATTATGCATTTGAAGTGTTTATAATCACAAGGGTAGCGAAACTTGAAAACAATTTGAAGATGCTGCATATCAAGCTTACCAATAATTGGGCTCTCCCAGCTCTCAACTGGGAGCCACATTCTTAAATTCTATGGGAGATAGTCCATTTAGCTACTTGTGACAAACCTTGATTTTCCAGCCTAACAAACAATCTTTGATTAGAGCAAAGATAACTAAGCCAACTTAACTTGTTCGATGGAGATTAAAAGGAAATTCTATCCATATATATAAGCATACGACTGCCTTTTTCCTTAAAATCTTACCATCTTATCATGACAAAATACCTTGAAAGACTTAACACAAAGTACTGAATGTGTTAAATAAATTTAATAGATTTATTTGACAACATATGAAAGTCATCGTACCAACAATACCTCCCCACTTGGCACAGGAAAATCTTGAAATTCTTGCCATGTGATTCTAACTTCATACTGCTTGACACCCTAATCGTGCCAGCACTAAATATATGTTAAGTTTTAAATACTTGTACCTGGAAAAATGATTTGGAAAAGCCACGATATATACAAACTCTATCAAAGCTTGTTAGCAGATATTTAAATTGTACACTTTCATAACATATAATCATACTCACAGTAACCCAAGCTTGCCTTATGATCTTAGCTTCGTACTTCTTGAATCACACTTACTCAATGATAGTGACTCACAAGATTGATAGGAGTCACAATCAATCAATGCCATCTTCTAATATTGATTATAACTTAAATGCCAAAAGACTAGTTGAAGATTGATAAAATTTGGATGAAATTATCAACAATAAATATGTTAGTTGAAAGTTGATTAAAAACTTGTGAACTAGCACCTCCATGGTTGACAATTCCGACTAAAAATTATTAATCCACTTGAATACAATTTTGCTCAAAGACAAAATTCCTCTTTTGAAATTAATTTTTCCAACTCAAAATCAACTTTCCCAATTTGAACAATATGAGTCACTTCTTTTTCAATTTGGTCACATCCCAAATTAGCTAAATAATCTGCCACCATATTTCCTTCTCTATAAATATGCAATAAATTGTAATGCGACAGATTTTCCAATAGTTTCAGAATTTGCTTTACAATATAAGCTAATTTCCAATTATGGGAATTTCCTTCCCTGTAGGCATTGATCAGAATAAGGGAGTCCCCTTTGATCTGTAAACTTGAGATTTTAAAATCTTGGGCCATTCTCAAACCATTTAGTAAAGCCTGTGCTTCAACTTCATTATTTGTACCATTTATTAATTTGATGGATTTGGCACATAGGACTAAACCTTTATAGTCTCTTATTACTATTCGAGCCCCTGAAATACCTGGGTTACCTCTTGAAGCACCATCAAAATTTAGTTTAAAGATTCCCAAAGGTGGAGTTAGCCATACAACCTTAGATCTATCAATTTTTTTTGAGATGTTGTGAAGACTAACTTTGAAGGGGAGAGTCAAAAGAGGCCAATTTGAAAGAGTTTTGGATTCCCAATCCGAGAAAGATGAACCAGTGTGCTTGTTTTTGGTTACATAGGCATTTACTATATTTGAAATTGAGATTTCCAAAGAAGACAAAATATGGTCAACAACTCATTTTTCCTTCCTAAAAATGCATTTATTTCTTGCCCACCAGATAGACCATAAATCTGAAGGAGGAATTACTTCCCATATGCAAGCATAAAGGAAGATTGATACATTTTGGGCCAACTAGAAAATAAATCCCATATAGTGTTTGGAAGAGGTAACTGTAACTTTAACCTTGATAAGACAAAATTCCAACAACTTTGTGCAACTGAACAATAAAGAAATAGGTGATTGACATACTCTAACTCCTAATCACATAGGACACATTTGAAAGGAACATAGATTTTCAATCTTGATAACTTATCACTTGTTAGGATTTTATTCTGTATTGCTAACCAAGCAAAACTACCTGCTTTAGGTAAATTTTTTGAATTCCAACAAAAACTATAAGCTCTGTGAGTTTGGAATTGAGAATTAGATTTTGAGATGGAGAGATAACCTTCTTTGACTAAGTAGCAACCTTTATGTGATTTTGTCCAGATTAATCTGTCTGAGCAAGATGAAACATAGACTATTCTATCCTTCAAAATAGAGGCAATGCTAACCTTATGATTGTTATCAATTGGTTCCTTAGAGAAATCCTTCCAATTGAATTTTCCTGATAAAGACTCAACATTGTCAAAATATTGATGAACATATGTACCAAATTTTTGAGACAAGAAAGCTATTGAAGAGTCCAAATTATAATAGTTTAATTTCTTAAACCCATTCCAAGAGTCATCCCAAAAATGTGTATGTTTTCCATCCTTAATTCCAAAGATAAATGAGGAAGGATTAGCTTTCTGTAGGACAAGAGAAAATTCCACATTGTAGAGCCTGTAGGAGGATTTGAGACAGTAAAGATTCTTGATGAATTCTAGCTATCCAAATATTTATTTTGCATTATACAACACCATTTTAATGAAGGATTTGAGAAAAAATGCCAAACCATTTTGGCTCCTAAGGCCAGATTTCTATCATTAAGGTTATGAAGACCTGCACCTCCATTTAGCTTATTCATACACATAGCCTCGAAAGAAATTAGAGGTATCATCTTTTTAATATCCACATTACCAGACCACAATAATTTTTCGATTAGTTTCTGGATTTGGGTTAATATAGACTTGGGTGCTTTCAAAATCGACATAAAGTAATTTGGAATAGACGAAAGCACTAACTTGACTAGAAGAATTTTTCCTGCTAGGGAGAGCTATCTTCCTTTCCATGAGAGAAACTTTGATTGGATAGTTTGAATAATTTTGATCCAATAAGACACCTTATTCTGGCCTGAAAAGAAAGGAATTCCTAGATATTTACTAGGCAACTGATCTTGGTTGAAACCAAAAAGCTTGACAATAGATTTTTCAGTTGAGGCTTTAGTGTTAAACAAATAAATTTTTGACTTATCTTCATTTACCTTTTGGCCTGACACACTTGTGTAATTATCCAAGAGAGTTTTTATGCTTTTCACTTCTAACAGATTAGCTTTACCAAAAAGAAGTGTATTATTAGCAAATAAGGAGTGAGTTACAAATATATTAGCATTTGGAAAGATAACCCCTTTAATCTTCCCTTGAAGATTTGTAGTTTTAAACGATCTACTCAAAGCTTTAGCCAAGATGATAAATAAGAATGGTGATAAAGGATCACCTTGGCGAACACCTTGAGATGAATTGGAAAACCCTACAAATGAGCCATTTAGTAACACAAAAAACCTTGCACCAGAAATGCAAGCCATTATCCATTTACACCATTTATGGGAGAAATTGAACTTCAAAAGCACTTGTTTCAGAAAGCACTAATCAACTCTATCATATGCTTTTTTCATGTCTAGTTTAATTATCATGGCTGATAATTTATTTGAAGCTATAGTATGCAAAGTTTCATGAGCCACTATTGCACCTTCTGGGGTTTCTCTGCCTGGAACAAAACCACCTTGCTCCTCTGAAATAATTGAGGAAAAGAGAGGATGAAGGCGAAGATAAATTGCTTTTGTGAAGATTTTATAAATTGTATTGCAAAGCAAAATAGGCCTAAAATCTGAAAAAGATTTAGGAGCCAAGATTTTTGGTATGATGGCTATATTAGTGAAATTGAACTTTTTTAACATTCCACCAGATTTTCTTGACTCTTCCAAGGCACTTAAGATATCAAACCCAATAAACTCCCAACATTTTTGATAAAAAATGCCTGTGAATCCATCTGGACCCGGGGCCTTATCTGGAGACATTGAAAACACAACCTCTTTAATTTCTTTAAGAGAGAAAGGGGCAAGCAATCTCATATTGTCTTCTGAAGAGACCAAAGATGGGATATGCTATAAAAGTTCCTCTCTTTCTGTAGATAAATTCACAATTTTGTTATCAGGATTTGATAACAGTTTGGAGAAGAAATTGATTGCTTCTTCCTAAATATCTTTCTCATTAACAAAGATAGCACCTGAAACACTATCTTGAATTGTGAAGATTTTGATTTTGATTTTTTGGCCTGGGCTGAATGATGAAAAAAATTGGTATTTTTATCACCATCTTTCAACCACAATTCCCTAGATTTCTGCCTCCAATATTCCTCTTCACGAGATAACAATTCTTTCCATTCAAGTTGCAAATTTTTTTGTTCTTCAAATGTATTATTATCCAGCCCATTTAAAATGATTTTCTCATTGATTTCAACTAGTTTTTTATACACCAGATCTTTTTGAGAAAAAAACATTTTTGAAAATTAATTGGTTCCAAGATTTAAGATTCTTCTTGACATGATCCAATTTTTTGCTTAATTGGAACATTTTTGACCCTTGAACAAAAGGAGATGAATGCCACCATTGTTTTACACAGTTGATTAGGTTTGGATGTCTAAGCCACATAGACTCAAATTTAAAAGGTGAATGACACTTTGACTTGAAATTATTACTAGAGAGATAATTAGGGAAATGGCAAAATGATCAGAGGCTACCAAGGGTACAATTTATGAAGAAAAGAAATGCTCTGAACCGATCCAATTTGAAGAAATTAAGAACCTATCTAATCTCTTTGCAATTTGTAAGAAATTTTTCCTTCTATTGGTCCAAGTGAACAAACCATTTATAGGTATTACATCCCTCAAAGCATTATCTTGAATGAATGATGCACAATCAGACATTACAACTTTGGGAGGGCTTATTCCTCCTTTTTTTCCATATCATTGGAAATAGCATTAAAATCACCCGCAAGAACACATTTAGCTTGACCTATCAAATCAAGTTTTGACTTTAGTAAATCCCACAATAGTTTTTTATCTGAAGAGCTAGTTGGACTGTAAACATTCAAAAGCCAAAATGAAAGGTCAAAATGAGTAACATACATTAACTGCCAGTTGTGATGGAATGAGATATTAGAAATACTAATTGTCTTAGTATTCCAGAGAGTTATTAGACCTCCCAAGGCACCTTGAGAGGGTGAATGAGATGCTCCCCAAACATGCCACTTTTTTTTAATTAATAAAAAAGACTCTTCAGAGGTTTTTGTTTCTTGTAAAACTATAATGTCAGCCCCTGAAACATCCAATTGCTGCTTCACTTGGGACTTTTTGTTAGAGGCATTTAATCCTCTGACATTCCAGGAGATAAGTTTCATTGTAACTTGGGAGAGCAACAAGCTCTCCTTGGCCTTTTTTTGTTTTAAAGAATTACCTAGATTGGCATCTAGGGTCGATTGAATTCCCGCTGAAATATCTTCTTGGAGCTTCATGGCTAAAGATTTCCTTCCTCTCTTTGCAGGAGATTTTGTATTATTAGGAGGGGAGAATTTTGACTGAGAAATAGAACAATAATCCTCCCTAAGGGGTTCATCACCAAATACATTTGAAGCAATGTCATCAATAAATTGCTCACCTACGAAGATTAGAGACTGATCCACAAAATTCACCAGATCTTCTTCTGATGGCAACACATCATGAATAAAATCTTGGTTTACTAAAAGATGAAGATAGTTGAAGACTACCAACTTCACTCTGATAAAAAATGGCAAGATTGCTATCACAATTATTTGTCACACCCAAAGTTAACATCGAAGCACACTGGTGAGCTTGATGAAGACTATTGAAGCTTAGTTTAGGAGAAAGAACATTTAAAGAATAAAGAAAGATATTTATTGGAGAATGTAATGAAAAACCCCAGTTATTGGCACCAGGAATAACAACCTGCTTGAAAAGAGACCGGCTGACATTTTTCTTGCTAAAAACACATCCTAAAAAAGAAGCTTTATATGAAATAGAGACTTGAGGCGATAAAGCTACCTCGTTATTTAAAGAAGCAACATGAATTTTTTTCCAGAAGTGGATCAAAACCTAATTGGGAAGGTGAGGTAGGAACACCAAGAAAATTTGTGGGGGCGAAGAAAAACCATTTGAAGCAGAGATCAAAAATATTCCCAAGGAAGAAAAAATCAGAATTCCAAGAATTTTTGAATGAAGGTAAAACAACAGATGGAACTGCCGAAGCTGCTAAATTTATTGGATTTGAATTACACCCAGGGAACCCACCAACATGAGATCAATATTTCTTAAATGGATGAAGAGGTAAATGACATGAACAACAAACAAGCTTAGGGTCTTCCATGACTACCAGTTGATCCCAAGAACCATGAACTATTTTAATTTGAACACTTGAAGGCATTTTTTTGGTAACTTCAGGGTAAAATCCATATCTTGGTTCATAAAAATACCCAGTTTATTAACGAGAATTTCGATAATACCCTGTTCTCTATATTCCAAGGGTAAACCCTGAAGTTGAACCCAAAAAGGAATAAAATGCTGCTTGACCCGATTAGGGTTAAAATTCAGAGTCCATAATGTTGTAAAGAGGCCATTTCCTTCCATCATCCAAGTTTTTTTTTACAAAAAACAACATTTCTTGAATCTTTATCAGAAAAAATAACCACAAAATAACCTTCTCCTTTATCTAAATAAAAAACTTGGTTGGAGCCAACCCAAGTATTAAAAACCCATGATTGCAGATTATCAAGAAGTGAAAGAAATTTCCAAAACTTACTGAACAAAGCTACATCCTTTAGATCCGAGATTTGCGGATCGAGCATGCAGTGAGGCAATGTGCCCTCGACCCGAGAAGGACGATTCTTCAAAGATTTCCCCTTTAAATTTCGGGAATCAACAGATTGATCAAAAACTCGAGGCTTAACAGAGTGAACATGAGCAGGTTGAACCGACAGGCAAAAGGCACAGCCGAAGGAGGGGCCAACGGCTTAGAGTCTAGCCATTTCGGTAAACCTTTCTGCATTGGAAGAACAATGGTGTTAGGAAACGTGAGAGGGTTGGAAGCGAAGGAGTTAAAACAAGGAATGGGAATGGAATTGGGAAATGTAGCAGGAGCAGGAATGGAGGGAGAAACAAGGGAAGAGATAGAAGAACGACCAGCTGTAACATCAGCCCACGAATGAACTAAAAGAGAAGGAGAGGACGATTTACATATATCAAAGGTAGGTTGGGGATCCCTGATGAAAGATTTCTTCCGGCGAGAAACTGACAACCACTTCCCGTAACTGACATAAACATTCAAAACCCACTTCCCATTTCTGAAAATAGAACCAGGAGAGCCCTTTCCGAAGACACCAGAAGAATTAGTAGGAAGACCAGCATACCTGAACCGAGTTGGACCAACAACCGAAGGCGACCGAGGAGCAAAATTTGAAACCCTAGAATGAGGCCCGACTTTGCTAAAAACATTTTGGCAAGGAAGGAAACTAGCATTGTTCGGGCGGAAAGACCTAGGATTTTCATAGATGAGAATAATCTAAAGACCTTGAAAAATAAAAGACTTATTGAACTATAACCTTTTTTTTTGTGAATATTGTGTTTATGGAAAAAAATCATGTTTATTTTTATTTCCAAGGTATTAGACTTGATATATTTAGATATTTTTGTCCTATTAATATTCCCTTGATTTAATTTTTTTAATTTTGTTTGGTTCATTGATGACTAAATTATAAGGACATTAATATATTTATTGAAGAGTAAATTTTAAGTATTTCTAAGTTAGTTTAAAGAGGTTTTGAATCTTGTAGAAAACTAAATTGGTAAAAAGATTAATATTTTGAGGATTGATATGGTAGTGAGTTTTGTACAATATATTTTGACAAGTTCTACGGGGATCATGAAACTAGAAGACATAAGAAAACTCTTTACAACCTTAAGAAAAACATATTTGTAGAAAGAACATGATGTTGATAGAGAGTGGTAGGAGTATGCTTAGTGCAAATGACTTAAAACTAAGGTTTTGGGAAGAAGCAATTACTATTAATTTTTACCTAGTAAACATGTCTCCTACATAAAATCTTTTTAATAAGATATTTATGGAGGTGTGGTTGAGAAAAAAACTTCCATTGATACATTGTAATTTTTTTGTTGTTGTGAGGCATATGCTCATTTTCCTATGGAAAAGAGGTCAAAGTTGGAGAACAAAGATTATACAATAATTTTCTCCAATTATGGTATTGGTGTGGAATGGTACAAGATTTTGGATCTTGTGGCTAAAATATTTTTATATAGAAGTGTTATCTTTAGATAATTTAAGCCTTCTTCCACTATATTTCAACCAAAAAAGGATGGAAAGAAATATGTGGTTCAAGTACAAAAGGTTGAGAAAGTTAAACTAGACTTGCTCATGAAGGATATAATGAGGAGAACTCAAATAGTTTAGAGACTTTTGAAGAGGAGGTAGAATCTCCACATCAACTCTTGAGGAGGTCCACTCAACATAGAAAAAAACCATATATGTATAATCCTCATTGGATATGTATTCTTCATTTGTTCTAACACTGTGAGATTAGGAAGTAAATGAAGCTAGGGGTATGAATGATGCAAAGTATTGGGAAGTGGTCATAAATGAGGAGACGGTTGTGGTGAAGAAAAAATATTTATGAGGCCTACTACTCTTTCTAATGCATTCAAACCTTTTGTATAAATTCAAAAATAAAATTAGTTTAGATGGCAATGTTGAGAAGTATGAATCAAGATTGGTTGTGAAGGGTTATCCCTAAGTTAAGGGAGATGCTTATGGTGACATTTTATCTCAAGTTGTTATGGTGATATCCATTTTGTTTCTATTATCTACTGTAACAAAATTTATTTTTGAGGTTAAATAAATGAATATGACGAAGAATTTCCTTAATGGTGGTTTAGAGGAAGAGATTTATATGTCATAGCTAGAGCATTGCATTGAAAAAGATAAATAAAATTTGGTTTCTAAGATAAATAAATATTTGTATGGTCTCAAGAAATCTCTTGCATGTGGTATCAAAATTTTGATTCATTTATGTTTGAATCATAATTTCTAATGTCCAAATCAAATCGTGACATCTACTATAAGATGGGCTGTCATGTCCCCGAAATTGGACACTAAGGTAACAAAGACATATTTAAAAAAAAGTATTAATGACTTGAGACCATTATAATTATAATTGTCAGAAGACAATATTATAATTATAATTAGTATACTATAAATATCGCAATCCCCAAATTAAATATTAGATATCATAACCATTGTAATAATATAGAATAAATAAAATGTATAACTCAATATCGAGAATAAGATAACAAAATCAAGATAACCTAGGATATCATTACTTCAATTGTATTTGCAAAATACATTATATTTTTGCACACATATATCCTGCGTTGTATTTACACAAACACTAAATATTATATGTAAATTTAATATCTTTAACCTTGTGTTATTCGCCACACATAACAAAAGCATAGTTTGATCTTAATCACACCTTTAAAAAAAGGTGCAATCCTCCCAAAAAGTCGCAGACACAACCTCTCCGCAAGATAGAAATAGGGAAGTTTTATTGGGGAGGGAAGAGAAGAGTGAGCAACGGACAAGGGAGGAGAAGAGAGACGCAAGTAATCAGGTGAATCTCCATTCACATAGCCTTAATATTCACTTCTCCTAAATTCGACATGATGGTACTTGCAAAATTTCATTATCTGATCTGAATGCGATCTTATTCTTTAGTCATGACCATTGATCCATCTACTTCATCCTCTGCTCAATCAATCCTTCATGCTGCATTATCTTGTGGTTAAGTCTCACATATTTATCAACTTTGCATTATATATAAATATGCACTCCTCAATCGACCTGTGTAGAAACATCTTCTTAGATCAGTCATAGAGGAACTCTGTGATATTCCGACACTTAGGAGAGACAAGATTAACAAATTGGGGTTGGTCTCATTGATGATAATTTAAGGAATCCAATCATATGACTGCATTTAGATTTGCTTGATGTTGAATCTTCTATTTGATAAAATGCATTATCATTGATAGAAAATAATATGATAAGAATGGACATGGATATATTAAATGGATACATATACTTGTGCATTTTGATACATTTTCATAATATATCTCATTTGGTTATACTCTCAAAGCATAATGGATGATATAAATGAATCAATAATAAATACATATATATGTGGCTGTACAAAGATTGTCTTCTCTGTGCTTGTAACCCTATTAGGGAGGGCGAACCATGAGTGGAGTGGTGCCTAAAAACCCCACTTAAGATTCTGCCCCTAGAACCCAAGGAAGGGATGTGCCATGGAGGGGTGGCAAGTCCACTTAAGGTTCCTTTAGTTCCAAGGCAAGGGTTGGGCCATGGAGGGGTGGGGGTCCCACTTAAGATTCCGCCAAGGCCATGGAGGGGTGGTAGGCCTAGGCCACTTTGAATTTATGGTTCCTTTCTCCTAATAGGGTGAGTGTCTTCCGAAGCGTTGCCATGAATGGAGTATGTAGGTACTAAGCCGTTAGGAAAGGAGGATTGTGATGAACAACCTCTTAAGCTTGGCATGAGGGCTTCAGGGCAGATCCACCTATGAAACTCCTCATATATTTGCATAATTACATTATGATTATGTCGTATTTGGGTACTAGATATTAATTCTAACATATAGATATGTGGAAATGTATGCATATGGTGAATGCATGTATTAGTCCAAGGTTACCCTATTGCAAAAGGCCATCCAATAGGGAGATAGAAATCCAAATTTCATAGCCAATAAACAAATTTTAGAACAAGATAGGTAAGGGACATCACATGGGCATTAATTACTTCCTTACTATTATGTTGTATGTTGTTTTTCATAAGAAGAATATAATTTATGAATTGAAGTATCAACTTTGTTTAAGATGAAGGACTTAGAGGAAGCTAGTGTCATCTTGGGGATGATGATAATAATATATAAAGCTAATAGAAATATTTGGTTGGGCCAAAGTAAGTATGTGAACTTAGTGTTACAAAGATTCAACATGTCGACTTGCAAACCTTTGTGTGTTCTATTTCAGTGGGAACTAGGTTATCATTTGAGTAGTGTCCAAATTTTCTTAGTTATAAGGATATGGATTAAGTACCATATACCAATGATGTTGGGAGCTTAATGTATGCTATGATTTTTACAAGAACAAACATTATTCAAGTAGTCTAAGTCCTTAGATATTTTATGGATAATCTTGGACAAGTACATTGAGATGTAATGAAGAGGGTATTTAGGTATTAGTAGGGTACCTTTAAGTATTCCATATTTTATTATGGTAAAACTACAAGGGACTAACACTCAATAAATATTCATGGATTTGTGGATTCTAATTAGGATAAAGATGTTGACAATAGTAGATCCTCCAATGGGTATGTTTTCACTATGGTGGTGCTATCAATTATATAAGCAAGTTATAGGATATGGTCACTTTACCAACTATAAAAGTAGAGTACATGTAAAATACTCATACTTGTAAGAAATAAATTTGTATTAAGTGATTGTGTTTAGATGTGGGGCTAATTCCAAGAGCTATTATAATTCAATGCGATAGTCATGGTGACATATGTCTAGCAAAGAACCCAAAATTTCTAATGAGGACAAAGAATATACATGTTTAGCATTATTTACACTTTAAATAATGTTGTAGATGCATTAATGAAGCCAATGAGTACATAAATCTTCATGAGTGTTGTGAGTCTATAAGCCTCTTAGTCCTTAGCAGTTATTTTGTAACTTTTAGTACTTATTTTGATCTTGAAAGGTTTTAAAAGTGGGAGAATGTTGGAAAAAGGGTCTCAACATTTCTTCTAATATTGCTAATATGAATAATGATTTTTTATTACTATGAAGCACAAAAACTAAATTTCTAGGCTATAGACTTTATTTTTGGGAAAAATAAAAAAAATTCCAAGTCATTTGGAATTACTTTTGAGGATTCTTATTGTGTAGATATTTTCAATATGTATAGTTTAAAAAAGGTTCCACTTGCCTCTTGGATCAAATTTATGGCCTCTAAAAGTTGGGCCTCCTACATTAAAAATGTAAAAACACATTAATCATAAAAAATAGTTGTAATAGGGAGTTACACTTGTTGACCAACTTATGATGTATGTTATGAAACATCACAAGAAATGTTTGAATGAAGATAATGAATCCAAAATGGAACACTCAAGTTGAGAGTGGATTATGATGCACTTATGATAGGTGGAAGGGAAATGCTATTTTTAACATGTGAACATTTTGGGATTTGGGTGTTGGTTTTCTAAATAGGTATTTGGGTGCCACTTTTTTGGGTGGTTTTATCTCATGGTTTTATAATTACCATTTGATGGAATTTTTTACTAATTATCTTATTTATAGGGATTTTGAGATGGAGGTATTTTTATGCTACCAAAATTAGTCAAGATCTTTGGTTATTGATACTCTTGTAAAGGTGCACTTTGTAGGTGTATCATATCTATGTTTAGATCACTTAATAATACATTGGTTCTATTTTTGTAGACACATAAAAATGACCAAGGCCCGCAAGCAATATTTTATCACCTTTTGCCCTAGCATAATTATGATATTTTAATTATGTTTCTAACCCACCTTCAACTATTAATTAAATAATTCATAATTATTTAATTAATTCATAATTATTTAATTAATTCATAATCTTTCATTCATCCTGATTATTAAATAAATAAATCTTATTTATTTAATGGGTCACTAATTATCAAAGTCTTCTAATAATTAAATAAAATCCTATTTATTTAGTTAAATCTTTATCATTAATGTTCTCCTGATTATTAAATAAATATATTTAAAATATATTGATTTAATATGTCACTAATTCCTAAATCCTCTTAATTAAATAAATTCAATTAATTTATTTAATTAATTAACCATTTCTCCTAAATTAAATAATTATTTGTAATTATTTAATTACTGTATGTGACACTTATATATTTTTAAATAAAGCAAATCATTTAAAAATATCCCACATACTTAACTGATTCTTCATTTAGTAATTAATTTCAAAAATCAGTTACTTATTATCTCACAAAATCCATATTTTGAATTAATTTAATTCAAAATAGAATTATTCTTCTACAAATCAAGTAATTTCTAAAATTACTGATTTTCTAAAATCTTATCCTCTTGTCTTCTGATTTTTACTAATTTCATCTCAACTGTCACATTCAGTCTTGATTTAATTCATTTAATTAAATCTTATTCACACATATGGGTATTTTGCCCTAACCCTAAATGAGAGTTGCCTTATTGAATCTTGACCTTTGATTCTAGGGCATTCTTCAAATCTCTCATCTTGTCCATCCGTTCAAGATTGCATTTTCTATAAAATGACAATCTTGATCTCATTTTCAGGATCGATGAATCATTATTATCTCTTAGCATTTTTATAACCTCATTATCATCTTTCATATCACACCTTTGGCACATATTAACTATTATCAATAATAGAATTAACTTTCTAGTTTGCATAGTTTATTTTATTAAATCCTTCAAAGGCATTTTGCTAAGGCTAGACATATTAGTTTGCTCACAAAAAGGTTGAGGGCATCCATTTATTATAACAGCAAGCTTGAGGAGGTACAATGGAAGTAGTCATGGAGGAGAGAAATGGGTGAGATTGTTCTATTCTCATTCCATTTTCTTTCATATTCTCCTTTGCATTCCATTGAATGATTATTTATATTGCATGCATGTTCTAATCAAGATCTATTTTGCAGGATTTATATTTTAGATCATTACAATTTTTAGTGTGGATTTTTTTTTTGTCTCCAAAGGGTTTTAGCCATATACACCTATGTTGTGGTGTGACTTTATTTATATTCTACATGTGTTTATCCTTTCTATAAATGTAAATATCTAAAATTTGCACAATATTATCGTCTAAGACTAGTTTAGGAACCACTTTTGTGTACCTTGATTCCTTTCACTATGGATGTGGATTTTGTTGCGTTAATGGATGATATTATAGTTGTATATAAAAATTAGTTTATAATATTACCTAAGGAGGCCATCAAGGATTGTGAATATTTATAAAGGATTTTCAAACGGTGCCTAGAATATAGCATTTTTTGAATCCCAATGACTTATATTTGGGGGTACAAGAATGAAAGTTATCAAGTCATATAATTTCAAATAAGGCTGTTATTATTGAACTTTCAAGATTAGTTATAATTGATAAGATTCCCAACCCAAGCTAATTAGATAATCAAAGGAATTCAATCCTTCTTGCAAAAAAAAAATTTATTAGGAGATTTGTTCCTTACTTTTATAAAAGACAAAGGTCATATAAAAACATTGCAGAAAGGATAAGAAATAAATTAGGATGGTGAAATAGCCTTATCATTTAAAGACATCAAATATGTGATAATGAAAGTCCCTATCTTGGATAGTCCAAATTTTATTGTGCCATTCTAGTTGTTTTCCTTTGCATTTTTCCACATTATAGCTATTGTCTTGCTACAAAATGATGGAAAGGGATTCAAATAACCAATTGAATTCTTTAGTAAATCATTGTAGAATGTAGAATTTAAGTATTTTATAAAGGAAAATAAAGCCACACTTTGGTTAAATAAAATAAAAAATTATAACCATACTTCGTGGTGCTAAGATTATAGCATATGTTGTCCCCCACGTTATAGATAATTTTTTTTTTACACAACAAGAGGCTATGAGAGAAAAATTGATATAAAATCAAGAGTTTGAAATAAAAATTTAAATCACCAAGTTGGTGAGAGGCCAATGATTGACAAATATTATGGAAAAATTAAACCTAGAGGCAATAAATGTGGATGGGATGAATGTAGAGGTGAACATAAAAAATTGTAATCTAGTCACACACCCATTATATAAAGACATCCATTATTAGATCTATATAAACTTCCCACCAACTATGAGTGATAATCAGAGGAGAACATTGAAGTTATAGTTCCAAAAATTAAATAATTTCCTTATGTGGAGAAATAATGAAGGGATATTTCTTATATGTTTGAATGAAGAAGAGGCTAACAAGATGGGATTTGAGTCCCATTATGTTAACTATGGTAAAATTTTTATGGTAATAACTACTACCCACAAAATTTAGAGCTAGATATTGATGGCCAAGCTTGTTTATATATGTGATTAAATTGGTAAAAATAATACTCATGTTAAAGACTCTCTAGTAAGCTAAAATCATTGTTGTTTTTCCTTTAAGAATAATATTTGCACAATCACCTTTTTAGCAATGAGGTATTAATTTAATTGATGAAATAAATAAGTATAGTAATAGCTTTAGATGGATAGTAGTTGCTATTGACTTCAAAAAATAGGTAGAAGTTATCCCCATTATAAATTCCATGATAAGTATTATTGAGTTTATCCTATAATATTGTAACTAAATTTGGTATTCTATATAGGATAAATATCAATAATGTAATGTGTTTCAAGGCTTAAAATTTTATGGAATTGTGCAATAAATATGGGATAACCTTGACTCATTCTTCACTATACCCCCAAAAAAATGACTAGGTGGAATCTAGAATAAGAATTTGATACAGATTTCCAAAAGAATGCTAGAACATAAAAATAAATATTTGGATAAAAATTTGAAGCTAGCTATGTGGGTAAACATAATTGGCCCATATAAAAAACATAGGTAGGTATCCATTTGAATTAGTAGATGGGATCAATGTTTTGATTATATGAGAAAAATAGGTTTTGAAGGGACCCAAAACCCTTTACAACTTGAGATACAAAATGCTGCTTTGAAGATAGGAAACAAGATACCAACAACAAACCATAACCAAAGAAACAAAACATATAGAGTGTTGTACAAGAGATAAAACAGTAAACCATCAGTAGCACCCATCAACAAAAAAATAGCAAAACAACAAAGAGAAAACCAAGTCCCAACAGAAAGAAAACAATAGACATAGATAACCGAGCACTATTTAATACTGCTTAAGGTGTTGGCCACCTCAAGCTCCTAGATCCTATGCAAATCAATTATGTCCATAAGCTCCTTCTTCTCAACTTTGAAGGACCTTTTCCAATCAACAAATCCTTTAGCAATAAGACCTTTGCTATCAGCTTTTACCCCCTTTTTACCTTTTCTCTTGGTTGCATGCTCCTTCTCCATTAATTTAGAAAAGTACAATTGGTTCTCCCTTAATTCACTAATCTTTCAGAACAAGAATTCCAAGGAGTCTGCATTATTTTTAACATAAATATGAAGCACATGCAACAACTTCTTAATTTTTGCATTGGTGCCCATAACCTTGGCTTCTAACCTAGACAACCAATCTTCACACAAAGATTTGAAATCATGGAAAGAACCCTCTACGTCCACAATTCTGTCAATTAGAATGTCTAACACCGAGCTTTTTGACACATTCTTCAAGTTCTCCTTCAAACCCCTACTTTTGATGCTAACTTTTTTAGACTCCTGAAGCGTCCACTTAGCTCATTTAAAAGTTCTAGTGGCCCCAACCCTTGCCATGTCCAACAACTCAAACATTAAGGGAGATTCATCATTTAAATAAGAAAAGTCCTCAAAAAGGGGATCTACCTTAAGGGGCTCCAACTTAGTACTCTTCTTCTCAACATCTTCCTCATCATGACCCTTGTTTTCTTCTTGCAGATCATCATTGGTCAAGTTATGAGTCAGAGAGTCATCAATTTCCATTGCCTTTTCTCCAAAATCCTTTTGCTCACAAATCACCTTGGCATCCTTTGCTGAAACATTCACGACCTGATTTTTCAGCTTGGCAATATGTTTTGGATGACCTCTTCGGCTTGTCCATGGCCTCCGTAGCCAACAAATTCTCCTGAAAACCCTCCTTATTACCTCCATCTTTGATTTCTACATGGTCAACAACTAAATCCACCTTCTTGGGAGAGGAATCATCCGAGCCCACTTCCATATCCTCACTGTAAAAAAAAATAAGGCGCTTAGCATCTCAATTGTTTTTAAGGCTACCCTTCTTCCTCTTTTTCAAGGAGGTAGCCTTAGGGGACGAAGGACCATCATCATCCTCTTCTGTCCAATCCTCTTCTTCAAAAATGTTGGTATTTGAACCAAATGAAGAAGACCCATCACTCAGAGTCTTCTCATTGCCCTTAATAGTAGGGGTAGGGAGAAGAGAGCTAACATGCTCCATGATTAAAATAATGAGACCCTCATGGAGGACCGAAGCCCTCCTATTTTTAAAATGTGCATAAACAAAAATCTCCATGGAAGACATCATAAAAAATGGGAAGGAAATAAACAACCCATGTTTGAAGTGATTTAAAGGAGTGAAATGGTGACCAAGTATAGCAGTAAACCTGCCTTCCAATGTTACATAGTGCATAATCACTTTGGCCACCTCTGCCCATATCTTCTTGAGCGATTTGCACTCATAGCCCCAACTTTCCATCTTAATCAATTTCTTCCTCTCGTCATCTTTAAAGAACTAGGCCATTGCTTCCTCATTTCTCTTCTTGTCCTTGTAAAAATTACGGCCAACTATCGACATCCCAGTCACAGTAGAAATTAACTCCTCATTTACATCCACTTCTAGACCCTTTATCTAAAACTTATGGTTATGCTAGTAGGAAACAAACTCTGCTGAGGCATTTGGGTAATGCCCATGCAATCTTTCTCGAAATGGTGTAAAATTCACGTGGCAAAGAATCTTCCATAGCTTCTTTTTCTTCCTCAGACAAGAGTGTGTCTCAATTTTTCTTCTATCGCTACCCATATCTTCAGACACAGTAAAGGAAAACCCTTGTGATAATCACTCAACTGAATGTCAGTAGTTCAAACAAAACCCACAAAGTGTGTGAGTTGGGATATGGTACTAAGGATTAAATGCCACTACCGCATCAACTCAACTCACACCATCATTTCTCATTAAGCTCCTATCTTTCTCGAGAAGAATCGAGCCCTCCTCCCACACACAAAACTCATTCAATTTGATAACCTCATTAGCAAAAAAATCTGCCAATGAGTTTCCTTCTTGAAAGATGTGAGATACACGGATCTCTTCACAAGAACTTAGCATGATTATAGAGTCTTTGATTAATTGCTCCACATTCCAACTAGCCTTATGAGTGCCACAAAGATAATTGATTCTATTTAAAGAATCTCCTTCAGCCCATATTTTGGTATAACCCCTATCCACATCAAATTTTATGCTTATAAACGTAGCCTCCACCTCAAAAAAATGATTGGTTCGATTTCCCAACAGGAGTGCCACCGCACCTAAGAGTCTTCCATCTTCACTCCTCAACACCCACCACAACCTGCAGGCCCGAGTTTACCCTTTGCTGTCCCATCAAAATCAAATTTTACCCACCCCAAAGGAGGTGGTTGCCACTTAGTATTCAATCTAGCATTCAAACTGGACTTAGAATTCATGGCAGGAATGGATGGGACCTTCCAATTAGAAATCACCAAAAGGTCATACCCAACCAAACACGCAACAAGAGCACAACAAGAAGACTTAGGAGCAATGATAGAAAAATTCTCTGGGATTGTCCGACGAATCTTGATATAAAGACTTCCAACATTAAGCTTAGAATCACAAAAGATTCTGTTGTTTCGTTCTTTCCATAATCCCCATGAATATGCGGGGCCATAAGATCCCAAAGCCCATAGAGAATACGAGAAGTGGATGGGAACTTCCACTAGTCAACAAATTTTTCAAGGGATTCTAGGAAGACCTAAACCAGATTCCATAACCCAAGAAATTTACTCCAAAGAAGAGAGGAAAAATTACACCCAAGAAAAATATGGAAATAACTCTCAGCATTAGCTTCACAAAGAACAAATCTATTGGGAAATGCAAAGACCCTTTTACAAAGATTATCCTGCATTGATATTTTACCTTGCATAAGCATCCAAAAGAAGACATTCACCTTGGGAATCAACTTCTTGTTCGATAAACTTCCCAAAAAAGGAATAGAATCAGGATTTTTGAGTGAATTAACAAGGCTAGAAGTCACAAATTTTTTTCCATTAGCACAAGGAGCCCAAACAACCCTGTCCGACCTAGGAAAGATGGGGATACAAACATTGCATAAGAAGTCCTTAAGAACCTTCAATGACAGGTCCCAGTTCTAGAAGTTTTTCCACTCCCCATTATGAAAATAATCTGCCACCCGAGTGTCGAATAGACGTTTGCAAATAGGAACAATGGGAGGGTCCAAGGAAGATTGATCAAATGTTTCAAGTCACACCAAGTATCCTCCCAGAAGAGAATTCTAGTACCATCACCCAACATCCATCTAACACCATTAGCAATCAAATCCTTGCAAGGAACAATATTCCTCCAAAAACAAGAACCAAAATAAATATCATCAGAGGTCAGGAAGTTCTAGGTTCTCTCAAGGCCATGCAGATATTTCTAACTAGCCAGGGAAGCCCATCCTTCTTCACCATTAAGGAGCCTCCAAACATTCTTCAACAAGAGATCCTTATTGAAAGATGTTAAATTCTTATGCCAAAACCACCCCATTTATTTGGTTTACAAACCAAGTCCCAAGCCACAAGAGGGATTCTAGCTTTGGTTTCAACACTTGACCACAAAAATATTCTCATTATTTATTCCATTTTCTCTTCAAATTTGTTAGGAATTCTGAAGAGGCTCATAGCATACAATGATAAATTTTGAAGAGTAGATGCAATAAGTTGCACCTTCCCAACCTAACTAAGAAGCACCCCTTTCCAACCTAGCAACTTTCTTCTAAATTTATCCAATAGGCCCAGCTAGAAAGACTCCAGGATCTTAGAGATACACAAAGGAAGCCCCAAGTAGGTAGACGAGAGTTCATTTCGATTGCAGGATAGAATCCTGGAAAGATTCAATTGTAGAACTTTAGGGGTGTTAAGGAAAAAAAATTGACTCTTAAGAAGATTAATACATTGACCAGAAGCCTTCTCGTAGTCCTTAATCAAACCCTTCACAGTTTTGACTTCACAGACATAGGATTCACCCATCAAAATGATGTCATCAATAAATTGTTGATGGGTAACAGGATCACATCTAGAAGAAGGAGAAAGTCTCTTCAGGGCCCTAGAAGACAAAACCCTCTAAATATTTCTACCAAGAGCCTCTACCATCAATATGAAAAGCAACAAAGAGATAGGATCTCCCTATTGTAAACCACACAAACTCTAGAAAAATGGGGAGGGAGAACCATTGAAAATCACAACAAAATATGAAGTAGAGATAAGCCGATCAAAAAGCTGAAGAAAATTCCTATAGAAACCAAAACAACCCAATACCTCCAACATAAATCTCTAGTTTACCCTATCATAAGCTTTGAGAAGGTCAATTTTAGGAAGAAGCTCATCTTCTTTGAAGCATTGATAAAATGAGCAAGTTCATGCATAGTTACAATAGAGTCCAGGATCTGACGATCCTTGACAAAGCCACTTTGTTGTTTAGAGATCAACTCCGGGAGGCACTTCTACAGTCTAGTGGCAAGCACCTTCAAAAAACTTTTATAAAAAAAATTATAGAGATTGATCATACAATACTCACCAAAACTATTAGAATAAATAGACTTGGGAATCAAGACAATGAAGGTCATATTCAACTCTCTGAGTAATCTTCTGGAACCAAAGAAATCCTTAGTAGCATTAATCACATCTTCCGCAAAAATATCCCAACACGATTGAAAGAATAGAAAAGGGAAGCCATCAGACCCGGGGGCCTTATTTCCTTCAAAAGAGAAGATCACATCCTTAATTTATGAAGCAAAAGGGATAGCCGTGAGAACCCTATTCAGGTTCTCCAAGACGAGATGGGGGGTAACCTCCAATGAAGACTCCACCCTATTTTGGTCCCACACTAGATCATCCTTAAGAATGTTCTCAAAGAAACTAGTAGCCACTCTCCTAATATCCACCTCATCCCCCAACAACGAACCATTATCCAAAATCGAGGAAACCCTACTAGATGACTTATGCCTAAGGGAAGTGAGATGAAAGAACTTGGAGTTGCGATCCCCAAACTTTAACCAAATTGCACATGATCTCTGCCTCCATAAATCTTCCTCTTTTGCAAAAATGTCATGAAGCTGAGCGAGAAGGCCATCCTCCTGCAATTGGAGATCCTCTGATAGGCCCTTGTTTTGAATGTCATCCTAAATACCATCTAGCCTTTGGATAACCATTTTTTAAGATTCAAAAAAATTACCAAATGAATCTCTATTCCATTTCTTGAGATTTATTTTAACGAAACTCAACGTTTTGGCTATTCTGAACATCACACTGCCATCAATATCACTTGCACCCTTTATTAATACAATCCATAAACCTTGGATCCCTAAGACACATAGCTTCAAACTGAAAGGGAAACCATTTCTTACCCCCAAACTTATCAGTTACAAAGGAGATGGGGAAGTGGTCAGAACCAGACCTCGTAATAGAGGAAAGAGAGTAAGCAAAATCCACAAACCAGGCCGTCGATGCCAAAGATCTGTCCAACCTTACTTGAATATTTTTTGCACCAACATGCCTGTTAGACCAAGTATACTTTTCCCCAACTATTTTTACTTCAATAAGAGCATTATCATCAATAAATATTCTCAAATCTAGTTGACTCTTAGGATTGGCCTACAAATCGCCCACCTTCTCAATGTCACACAAAGGAGTGTTGAAGTCTCCCATGACTAGCCAGGGGCTATCTAGAAAATTAAACTTGAGACCCCCAAGATCATCCTATAACTTCTTCCTGGCTCTCTTCAAATTAGGAGCATACACGTTGGAGATAACCCAAGAGTAAGAGTCCCTAATCAACACAAACTTTGTCTCCACATGGTTAAAGCCTTCTACAATCGGGAAACCTTTAATCAATCTCGCATTCTAAAAGGTTGCAATGCCACTTGAAGCTCCCTCCGAGCTAACCCCATGAAAACCATAATCCTTAAAAAAGAGGTTCTTCAAAGCTTCCGGCTTATCAATTTGCATTTTCATTTCTTGAATCAACAAGATGTCTAGCTTGTGATCCCGGACCAAGTTCTTCAGGAGGTCTTGTTTATGTATATTATTCAACACCCTAATATTCCAAGAAATAATATTCATTTGCATGATGAGGGGGTGCTTTTCGATCATAGATCAAAGAGGGTTTTCTGAACCCCTTCAACAATATCCCACTTACAATCCCTCTCCCTACTTTTCTATAGGGAGGGCCTCCCCTGGCTTCTTAGCTTAGAACCACAATCCGCTTTTTACCTTCTCATGGTAACACCTTTATGGGGTTGGGGAGGAGGAGAAGAAAAGGACTACTTCTTTCTTCCCCTTACTAGAATATAGCCTTCTTCACCCTTACTCCCTGTGTCTACAACCACCAAATTGCCAACTCCAACCCCCAACCTGGATGCACATTCTGAGTAGGGGAGAAGGGGCAGCAATAGATTCTAGAATGGGATGTTTAGGGGAGAAAAAAGAATCCGAGACATGCTCCACCTCTTGGTCTACAGACTGGACAACAACCTCTTCCATAATTCTCTTAGTTTCCTTGACAGCCTTAGGATGAGGTACCAAATGATCTTCAAAATTGACTAGAGAACAACCTCTTACATAATTTTATGTTTCCTTGACAACCTTAGGATGAGGTAGAAAATGATCTTCAAAATTACCTTCACCTTCCAAGCCATTTCCAACAATAGACTCACCCTGCTTCAGTTGCACTATAGTTCCCTTGGCCTCCTTAACCTTCCAAACTTTCTTCTGAGGAACAACCTTAGGTTGAGCTAACTTTTCAGGGTAATCCTTGGCCCAATGCCCCACTTTCTTGCATTTGAAACATGCAAACAATATATTTTCAAAGACAATTTGTTGCGTCCAAGATCCCACCTTTGAGTTAAGGTGAAATAATTCAGGCGTCACAACATCTTGATCAATCATGACACAAAATCTTGCTACAACCAACTGCCTTCTAGAGAGAGTGGCCTCATCAATAGAGAAAAGTCACCCTAGAGATTTAGCCATCACTTTAAACACTTCTCCATCCCAATATTCCAAGGGTAGGTTCAACAACTTAAACCACACAGGGGCAAAATGAAAAAGGCACTTGGAGAGATCTATCCTAGGTTCCCATGGGCATACGACCAAAGTAAGATGCCCAAAGGACCACGGTCCTTTTGCAAACACTACTCTCAGGTCTTCATCATAGGAGAAGGCAAAGGAAAAGAATCCTTTAGCTATAGCCGCAAATTCAACCAGGCCTTTCAAAGCCCACTTCTTACGAACCCAAGATCAAACCTCCTCAATATTGGTTCGAGGACCTAAGAACTTGCCAACCAGAGAAAATTCCATTATAGCAATATTTTTTTATCAACAAGTGAGTCTAGAACGGTTAGGGAAAAATTGCCTTCAACATTAGAAGAGGACACAGATTCAGACGTGATGCCCTTTCCTTTAAGCTTTGATGAAAATAGGTCAACCCATCTTTGTCCCAACAAAGATGACTACCTATCCATCTGGCCATTTCCCACCAGAGCAAGCTCAATTTGGGGAAAACTCATAATAACTGCAAAATATTCTCCAAATGGGACCTACCCATCATCACCAATGGCCCCATGATCGCTAGGGTCCTTTGGAAATGCCTCTGATTCATGAAAGTCATCACAAGACACCTTGAATGCCTCACTCACACACTTACCCTCAAAAACTACATCTTTGAACACATCCTCACCGCATGATCCGTCCTTCCTAGTAGTGTCCCCAGAAAGCACCAATGCATCCCTACCACACCAATCCAAGCTTCCTTGCAACAACATCAGAAATCCCCAAATCCGTAGACTGTGCCCGAACTAAAAGTTGCCATGATTTCCAGGGATTGAGTTCAAATTCAAATCACTCAAGCCCATCACCAAAAAATTCTTCTCCCCAATGGGAGAAATGTTGTATTTATAATGAACATGAAATTACCAATTTATAGGCTTATGTAATAAACTGGAGATGAGGAGTAAAGTGCATGAATTCATACAACCAATCAAATAGTTGAATTAGATGAGACAAGAAGGAAGGACAATGCTGAGAAAGGATTAATCTGGACCTCAAGAATTAAAAAAATCAAAACATGGAAAACTTGAGGCCCTCTAGCTAGGGCCATTCATCATTGAGAATAATTGTAAAAAATGATCTTTTATCTTAGAGGTCTAGATGGTGAATTGCTTAAGTTGTTAGTGGGCAACCTCTAAGACTTTATTTTTTTTATTTTTAATGAAGGTGCACAGCACAAGCATATTCTAATTTTTTTTCCCTCATGCGACCATGAATTGTGTCACACTCATGATAAAATATTGGTAAACATTCACTATTTTGTCGTGGACACTTTTTTGTACTTACTTTTTATTTTTTGGTTTGAATTCTCAAAGAATATTATGAATTCTCATTATGTTTACAAGAGACACACATACCTAAGAAAGATCTATAATAACATCTAGTTGTCATGTTTTTTTAATAGTTTCAATACATTTTGGGAGGTATCCTAGTGTGAATCCCTTTAAACCTCATGAAAAATAATTAGAAACCATTTTCATAATGGTTTTATTTGTCATTTCCCCTTCATGTTAGGTTTTTGTTGACTTTTTAGTGCTATTTGTAGTGTGTTAATTTATTCCCCTCATATCTTGTTCATCATCAAGAAACCAACACCATTACATACATTTAATGTATTATTTAGTTAATTAGCCAGTTTTTTGTTTGCTTGCTATGTGTATTATGGTTTCTAATGATCATATATTATTTGGTGTCTAATTATTTCATCACATTCCTACTTTGAATCATAAAGTAATTAATTTAATCTTTTCTTCAATTAATAATTTTTTATAAGGTTCCATGTGTCCTCTAGTCCACTATGCATCTAAAAGGCCATATAACTAATTCATCCAAATGAAATATTATTCAACACAAAGTATGCTACATGTTTGATTTTGAAAGGTGTTCAGTGGGACACAATATATATACGCTCTCTAAATTCCAAGTCATTGACCCATGTGTAACCTTTCCATTGCATCACTTGTCCTCTTGTTAGCACCAAGTACATGTGATATGAAAAAAACATGCACTATCTTGTTTATGCCATTCCTTAGACATGTGACACCCATTTATTATATTATAGCCCTACTTCACATCATAATTTCATTATTTCCTCGATTTTATTGATTACTAACGTGTGATGACACACCACACATCATTCCAATAACAATATATTCAACACATGTAATAAACATAAAGATTTTGGTGCTCCCCATCTCTCACACTATATGAAGAGGAAATTTGAGCTTGCATGTAAATGATCATTTAATTTCATAATTAATTCACATCATGAAGTGTTATACTTGATTTCAACTAAAATGTGTGATATGTGAGCCAATATAAAATAAGTTTAATCAACAAAACTATGGGAACGTGTAGTTTTCTATTGAACCATGTGTACTATTTCATATAAAAAGATGATATCACTAAGGATTTTTACAAGTATATAATGCACCAATGGAGGCTATTTGATATACCTCCATAAATGTGCATAATAATGACCATACTAGAGAATGATCCTATTATGGAGGTTGTGAGAAAGAAGGCTTGCAAAAAATTATTAATAGTTAATGAATTCATTAAGATTGGTGAATTCAAGATGATATTATTTAAGTTGAAACTTTAATCCAAAATTGAAAATGGAGAGTATGATGACCCATCAAATTTGGCTACTAAAGAGTGAGAGACAACTAAGATTACCTTACAATAATTCAATTTTGATATTGATAAGATCACCCTTGAGGAGGAATTTTTTTTAATATAGTGGACGCCTCTTGCTAGTAGGTTGCGACAACCTCTTAAATTAAATTGGATCATATTCAAATAAGTAGAGAGGAGGGAGATGTATATATATGTATGTATAATAATAAAGACATTTTACTTTGTCTTATATTTATATCTAATGTATGAGGCCCTAGCAATGTGGGCCATTGCCTTGAACAATATAAATCACAAGTATATCAAATCCCACAAGAATGACGAGGGAAATTAATTGTGTGAATATTTAGGGACACTTCAAACATTGTGGCATGATTATTGGTAGTTAATATTCAATATTTAGTGAGGTGATCATAGAGATATTACAAGCATATTTTGATAAACTATAAGGCTAGTGAGTAAATAAAATAAGCCATAAGTATATTAAAGCCGACTAAAATAAAGAGGGAAATTGATTGTGAAAAGAGTTGGGAATACTTCAACCCTTGAGATAGGATCAATGGTAGTTAAATATACTATTTTTAGTGAGACAACCATCAAGAGTTTGCAAGTAGATTTTGAAAATTACTAGGCTAGTGAATAAAATAAAGAAAAGGAAAACTTAAAAAAACTTAGGTTTAAACTCTTAGAGAAGACCCTAAAGTAGACTAGATTTATACCTATTAAAAAAAGAAGTGAAAATACATTGTAGCAAAAAACAAATGAATTGGAAAACCCATTACAAGTTTCCAAAAATAATAAGGAAATGAAATAAGAGCTAGCAAAGATATAGAAGAAATAATAAGGGGCATATTCAAGAAGATAAAAAACTAATAAGGATGGAAAATGATTAATGGGAGTGGAATGTGAAAATTTAAAAGGCCTAAGGATATATTTAGAGTAATAATATTGGAAAAAATAAATAAGGATTCCCAAGGTGATCTAGTGAAAATCATTTATAAAAATGCTTATCACATTCCTTGTAGCCCAAGTAAGATATCATCCATCTATGCAACCATTGAGTTAATGGATGTGTCTATATTCATCGGTGGGAGAGGAAACATTTTAGGAGAAATAATATGTGAGTTAATATCCCTTACGGGCTTAGGAATTCCCTACAAGACATATATAGAGAGAGAAAATTCATTTGGTACTCAAAAGATGAATTTAGTGCCATTATGTCTATTTTATGGAATCTCTCATGAAAAGGTGGATTTAATTTTGTGTATTTTGGAACTTGAAAAAATGATTATATTGGAAACAAGAGTTGATAATTCTTTTAAAGAAACAAATATAGCCTTGGATGTACATTATGTTTCCAATATGAACAAAAATAAGTATAAAAATATATTGGACCATTGAAGAAGAATATGATGCATGGGTAGAAATTTACGATAAAACTAATTGATTAGTTAAATTTTTCCTATTATTTTATTATATGTAATATGTAGGAATGATTAATAGGGATGAATCCAAATTCAAAGAGGCGGTTGAGATCAATAGTTAGGGTACTTAGTAAGGATGAAAAGAGATGTGAAATCCCTATACACTCCATTAGAAATGAGCCACATGGGTTCTAGAGAACTATCAAGTCAAAAGGAAAAATATGGCAGAGGTGAAGTGATTATGATTTCTCAAACTATAAAAATCATGTGATCAACATGAAAGAGAAATTAGGGCATAATTTTATATTATGACTAAATGTTTTGGGATTTTTTATAAATTCATGAGTTAGAGGCTTATTCAGAGGTAGTTTTAGAGATTTCACTATAGTAAAGATCCATGGGTCAATATTAATATTGTTATTAGGTCAAGCTAGTTTCAAGTGTCTTTCTAGACTTAGTTATTGACATGGAGAAAAAGTGAATAAGTCCCAAAACCACTTGCACACCCATACCTTGAGAAAAATACAAGGGTCACAAAAACACACAAATGCATGAGAATTTGGTTGAATAACACACACCTATGAAAGGGGAACCCACTTGGAATTTATTATATTGGATAGAAATCGTGGGTAGATAGGGAAAGTGCAGACAAGGAGACAACACTTAGTTAATTTTTTAAAATTTTGAGGCTACCAATCTAGGAACTAACATACCCCATGTGAATGTTTTTTTTGGAACAAAGATCTACCACCAAAATTCCCCTCACAATCAATTGAGTGGGCCTCTTCAAGAGAAACTAGTATTTAAAATTTAGTCAGATAATGAAGAAGAAGAGAATTGTAAGATCATTGATATAAGACATTAAAAATAATAATATAGCATGTTGCAAGATTTCAAATTCAAGACTTTTATAAGAGTCATTGATATAATTTTTTTATAAGAATTATTCAAGAATGTACCATCCTTCATATAATTAAATATATGCGAGAACCATTCCTTAAAATCAATATTAGCACATAAAAGAGTTTTAAAGGAAGAAATATCCATGCTAGTATGTAAAGATGGTGAATGAATAACAAATTGATAGTCATTTGGTACATCGTCAATGAGTACAAGGAAATTAATGCAATCCATTGCATCAAATTTTATATTTTCTTTGTGGGATAGTATCTATAGAGAAAGAGGAAAAATGACCTAGTGAAAACACTAATTCATAATAATAAGATAATTTTATTGTTTTTCTTGGTAGGTACCAATGAATTACATTAAAATTAAATTAGAATCACTCTAGATATGAGTAAATTTTACATTAGGAGAAAGCACATAATGTAAGATAGAAATAAGGGATTTGTAGTTAGTAATTTTATTTGTACATGTGAAGTTGAGATGAAAATAAAGGAAAATAAAATAGAGGAGAATAAACTAGATGATCACCTACAACTTGCATCTTTATTTATTTTTGAGAGATAAAATTAAGATAAAAATCAATCAAAACCATAAACTATTTAGTTAAATTCCAAAAAAAATCAATTTTGAAAACAAATGTTTAAGAGGGTTGAATTTAATAATAAACTATATTTTTGGGTGGAGAGGATGATGTCTTAGCTTATGGCTCACAAAATAAAGATAAATATATTGCTTTTCTAATGATAAAATCAAGTTTCATAATCTAGTAGAGTATGACTGCTATAATAAATAACACATTCTCTACCTTTATCATCATGTTGAGCCAAGACAGTAGCTAAAGTGGGAGATGAAACAAAAGTGTAAAGTAGAAAAGGATGGCCTTTCCCTCTAGGCATTATAATAAGGGATTAGCCTAATAAAATTCAATACTATCAAAGGTATTTTTACAATCCTCATTCTAATTAAAATGAATATCATTTTTAAGAAGATGTGTGAAGAAGAGGGTTTGATCTACCAATTGTGAAATGAATCGATAAATATCTTAAATATTCCCCTGAAGACTGCAAAGTTTAGAAATATTTCATTGAGGCATGTTAATAATAACATCTATTTTATTTGTTTCAACCTTGATACCATGATGCGATACTATAAACACTAAAAAATTTCCACTATCTACTCAAAAGATACTCTTAAGGGGATTCAAGTTTATGTTGTATAAATGGAGGTGCTTAAAGATAAGACAAAAAATATGAATGTGATCTTGGTGCAAAACTAACATGGCCAAGATATCATCTACATAATCTCCTAGAATTTTATGGATGGAGTCATGAAAAATAAAGGCCATAACATTGAGAAGTTGTGCTAGAATATTTTAAACCAAATGACATGATCAAGTAGTATAATGTGCCTTAATGGGTCATGGAAGTAGTTTTGTATTGATCAAGACGATTAATAAGGATCAAAATATATCTCAAGAATTCATACATGAAAAAAGTACTGCATGACTTGTCATTGAGTCTAAAATCATATTGATATTTAAAAGAGGAAATTCATCTTTAAGAGAAGCTTTGTTTACATCATAAAAAATTACGCATACTCAAATACAACCATTGATTTTAGTGAAAGTGACAATATTTGACACCCAAGGTAAATATTCTATAGGATGTATAAAGATAGCTTTTAAGAGATTTTGTATCTTAGCCCTAAACATTAAATTAGATTTTAGATACATGTTTTGGATATTCTATTAATAGACTATGCATCAGTATAAATCACTATGTTATGAACCACAACTGTAGGATCAATAACAAGCATATGCTCCTACATCCATTTGTAGAGATTACCAAAATTATTTCAAGAGAGATACATTTTCAATTTGAATAAATTTCTTAGAATTATTAAGATCAATGGGACATTGACTGTATCATCTAAAATAAGTGTACTATGATCTTGAGGATCAAGAATGTGCAAACTATTTTAAGATATATTTGAGAGAAAACTAGAATCATCATACATCATGACATACTCCCCAAATTATACATTATCATCTAAATAATAATAAATTTTATATAATAATAAAATTTATGATCACGATGATAGGAAGTAAAATGTGTGTAAACCTCTCAAAAAATTCAAGAGCCTCATCCATAGAAAAAGCATCTAGAGGGGGTATAAAAAATATACACTATTTAAATAAGTTCAAGGTGTAATAAAGGAAGAGAAGAAGAATCAAGAGATGCACAAAGAATGTTTACATCCACGAAATTATGGTACATAGGTTTGGAAGGGCAAGACCAATATCCAAGACCTGTAGTAGATTAATTTGGATTAGGCTTTATAGGGATCCTAATACCTTATTCCCTATAGCTTCAACCATTGATTTTATACCCAATTTTGGAAATAATATTAAAACCATGACCATAATGTGATTTCAAATTTGTGAAAGGTGGAGGATCACCATTGGTGGCATTGTATATATATGAGATGTATAATCACAAGAGTCATTAATTTTTTTAGAAGTATTAACTATTTTAGATGAAGAATTTGTAAATGAATTTTAGAATATCGAAGTGAGATGGGTTGAATTTAAACTTGCCAACAAAGGAGGGTGTAAAGTATAAAAAACAAAAATCATCACTAGGAAATGTATTAGAAGTAGATGAAGAAAGTGAGTTATCAACAACATCATTAATAAAAGTTGATGATAGTGTATTTGGATTTGGATAAGATGACATAATTATATTGTCAAATATTGAAGAAGAGTTATATTGATGACTAATATCTACTTGTGGTTAGTACTAAAAGGGATTTGAATTATTTTAAATTATATATAATTGTGGTGATCTAAGTGGGAGATAGAGTGATCTTGCCCATCTGGAGTGTTCTCCAAGATCAGGTTGGTCATTTGTTACCATGCATAAAATTTATAGACTAATGTAAAGTAGACAAAATTGTACCCATGGTGTGAATCCAAGATCTACCAAGAAGAATATTATATGATAAGGCTCCTAGAATTGCATATGCCACAACAAGTCATAAAATATAGCCCAAATCATCAGGAAATTTTACCATGCCAAGATCTTACCTACCAATGTTATCAAATTCATAGATAAATAAAGTTGGAGAAAGATAAGACATATCTACATTGATGTGATTCAATAGGTCTACACAAAAAATATTAAGATTCAAACTAGATTCAATGAGACCGTACTTGAAACTAGTGTAATTTATAGAAAAAAAATAGAGGAGGTTCATGATGACTCTAAAACTCAAGAGGAGGAATTTCATATTGTTGGAAAAAAATGTCAATAGTATTTGATTTTATACAATCAATCAAGGCAACTACCTCATTTAGCATAGTAGAAAGTGACATATATGGATCTTCTACATAGCTTTGGGGCATACCATGATAAATAGTATAGCATTGAAAAAGCCCCCATGGAGATATCTTAGTGGGAGTAGCATGGATCTGCTTGATAAGATCATAGTCTCTAATAGTCTTTTGAGGAAGATGAGGAGTTGGCAATTCCATGAAGTAGGAAGAGGAGGAGTGGATTTATTTTTGTAAGTATTATATGTATGAGATACCATATGAAAATTAATAACCATAAAAAATATTGGTAGTAATAGATTTAATTTTTTTAATGTAATAACTTATAGGTTGAAGTATAGCAACAATTAAATAGTTATAACTAGTTTAGATTTTTCTAGTTTTTCTTCATGAAGATGAAAACTGATTTTTGGTTTCATGGGATATTGAATAGAGTTGAAAATAAATATTATTTTAATGATATTTTTAGGAGAAGAATGAGAAGAATAAGTATAATAAAAAGAATGATCACACTAAAATATTCAATAATTTCATCTAATATTTGATAATATTCTTTAGAAAAAGCATTATTGAATGCACTAAGTATTTGGAGAAAGAGATCTAACATGGAAAAGTTATTTACATTCACTAAATAGCAAGAAAAATGAAGTTTGACAGGTGGATTCACCAAAATATAATATAGGAATGTTTATCTAGTTAAAAGACAATGATTTTCTAACTAAATGATTCCACAATTACTTTATTTTAAGATTATAGAACTTTAAATGAAATTTTTTCCTCTACTAATTATATTTGTAGGAGAAGAATACATATAATAAAAAGAATGATCACACTAAAGTATTCAATAATTTCATTTAATATTTGATAATATTCTTTAGAAAAATCATTATTGAATGCACTAAGTATTTGGAGAAAGAGATCTAACATGGTAAAATTATTTGCATTCATTAAATAGCAAGAAAAATGAGGTTTGACAAGGTAGATTCACCAAAATATAATATATGAATGTTTATCTACTTTATTTTAAGATTATACAACTTTAAATGATTTTTTTCCTCTACATAGTAAGGAAAGAGAAAAACAATATTGACAATCTAAAAAATGCTAACTTATAAATGAGAAGCATTTACTTAACTAGAGCATGAAAAAATTAAATTAAATTATTATTTTCTAGAAACAAAGAGAAAATTCATAGAAGAAAACTATAGAGTAGGAAAAGGATGGTAAGAGGAACCCAACACCAAATGGTAGAGCTCATTGTTTAGTATGCTATCATATCACATGGATTATATGCTTCATGTTGTCATTTGTATGAGTCAAAAAATATTAGATAATGTCTTGAAATTTCCCAAATCTTGCCTAGGAGTCCATCCAATCAAACAAAAATAGGAACATACCAACAAACTATAGATAATGAAATAGATGAAGAAATACAATGAATAAACAAAAATATGTTACATTTAACTAAGAAATGGAAATGGAAAATAAATAATAAAGCATTTGTAAGCCTCCATGTAGTTGAGTGATTTCGAGATACCTACAAAACACAAGGAAAATGAAAATTATTTGGGAGTGCTTAGGGGCTTTCCTTTAGGTCAAACCCCCATATTAGTATTCCAACCCCCAAGAATAGAAAAATAGTAAAAAAATTAATCATATTTAAAAACATGTTTTATTTTATCCTATGTGTATCTAGGAATTAAGAGTAATATAAAATAAATTAAAACTATGAGTATCAACCTTGGTCTACATGAAATAATATCGTAGTGTATGAAATTAATCAAATAAATGTTGGACACCAAAGATATTTTACCAAAGATAGCGAGAAATACAATATCAACACAAATAAATATTATTCAAACAAATGAAATGATATTACCATGAAAAAAGAACTCCTTGAAGATTTAAAAGATATGGAAGTTGAATACTCTAGTTAGAACTTCAATCAACCATGTAAAGAAAGAATATTACAGAGATGGAGTCCTTTGGACTTCAATATAAATTTGAACAAAGTTTCTCCAAAAGAGCTAAGAGAGAGCCAAGTGAGTCAAAAGATGATTTTTCCAAGAGGGAATGAGAGTTTTGTTTCGTCAAATATGTGAGCATAAAGTATTTTTTTTTTTGATTGGATGCTACATAAGTGCATATAAAAAGATGAATGAGAAACCAATATTTTTAAACTTGAAAACTTGTAGGACACTAACACATCATACAAGCATCTACACGTTGTTCTCACATATTAAGGAAATTCTATTGAATTTGACATGTCTTCCCATAATAAAGACAATAATGGTATTGTGGTCCATAATCTAAGAAAACCTTGTTGTATGGGAAACATGCCAATTTTTGAGCTCAAATGGACTTAGAATGTATTCTATAAGAGTTGAAACTGAGGGACGGTTCAAAGCATAGTGAAATTATGAGGGTATGCAATTTTATAGATTAGAGATTTGAGTTAATTTTTTTTCTCAAACATATAGAAAGATTAGCATATTGGAACTTATCTATCACTTAAGAACATGATTTGTAGAGGGTCACCATATAAAATGTTAACACCATTATAAACATACATTACTTAAACAAATATGCAAGAGTATATGCATATTTTAATTTTTATATATTAAAGTTAGAAATGTATTGTTGGATTAATTTTCATGACCCTTAAGGTCCATATCTTGAGTGACACTAAATAATTTTATTATTATGAATATATACCTAGAAGCATATCAATTCCATTCCAAATAGAATGAAATAAACACTATTTATACCAAAAAATAACAAGAGGTTAGAAACCTACTATGTGTAGTGAAATTGTGCTTTAAAATGAAAGGAAATAATATACAAAGTCAATCAGAACACAAAATCAAGTAACCATCAAGATTAGGGCATAAAAGGCTCAAACCTACTAGGAATTCAACAAAGACCCAATATGTTGAAGCTTTTGATGTGTAGATTTCCCTAGTGTGATCAAATTTTATGTGTGCTCAACAAAATTTCTGTAGTATAACATTACCAATTTGCTCAAAGATGATGGATGATAAAAATGGATGTGTTTTACATTTGATGAGGAGAGATGAATGGAGGGTTAGGATTGGATCAAGGAAGATCAATGTGTAGGAAAGGTTGAGACATATCAACTCATGAGATGATACCGAGTGGCATCATGAGAGGAGATGGGGAGATGGATGATCTATCAAGGCCTAGGATGGTGAAAAATGTCACCATGTGAAGGCTTGAGAGGGATATTGGTACTTGTAAAGGACCTTGGGGGATGGGTAAGATCTTCCTCATAAAGGCATTCCTTTTCCAACATCCCCAAATTATGGGATGGAAAGGAATAAAGGAATTTAGAATCACTTAGGCGTACTTTGGAGAAAGGACCCATGTGGGGTTGCTTCTCCAAAAGAGGAAATCCTTTAAGGTTGAGAGGACAAGGTGGATGGTAATAAATAGAAATTGGATTATCCATTTCCTAGTTAGGAGATTAGGAGTGTGCAAGTGCTTAAGGGGTGGGTTAGGTGAGGATTTGGCTTAATGAAAAATGATTAGGATTCAAGTAGGAAAAGTTGGAGGATGTGAAACCTCTTAATCCTTGATTAAGTGCATGCACATTCTTAGGATTAGGATTAGGGGATAATGAGGGATGATGTAAGATGTGACAAGTGGGGAGAGAAAAATGGGAATTAAATGATTTATTTAATTCTTAAGAGAAAATGGAATGATTAAATTAAATAAATAAAGGTATTTATTTAATTTAAATATGAAGTGGGAGGAAATGTAAGATAAATAATTGATTAACTAATTACCTTATGAGCTTATAAGTCTTAGAGGATATTAACAATATTAATTAAATAATCACAATATTATTTAATTAACATGGATAGGAGGGGATTAGATGAAATGATGGGGTAAAATTGATCAAACATGAGTGGTCAACTTTAGGTGTCTACATTTTGCCCCTCTTTAAACTAACGTTAAAATAATGATGTTTGAAAGAAGATTAAAATATAGGTGACTAGGTAAAAGGTTTAGATGAAGAGATCCCCCAACATAGAGGAATCAAAAGGAACAAAAAAAAATGGTATGGACGGAGTATGCCCCATTGAGAGGCAAAAAGGGAAAAAAGGGGGTTTGGGTAGCCCCTTGAAAGATGAAAAGAGGGATAGCGATGGGCCCACGATAAAAAAATGAGGAAGAATGGTGAAGGAATGAAAGAAAAGGGAGTTTTGAGGAAGAAATGAGAGTGAAAAAGAAGAATTAAGGTAATTAGGGTTAGTGGCCCTAGATAGTAATTAGGGGTAATAACTATTCATGTTAGCCCTAAGCACTCAAGAGATTAAGAAAAATAGAGTGAGGAAAATACACATGGACACACAATCACACACCAAGAAAATGCTGTGAGGGGACATGCACGACATGGAAAGTGAGGTGGTCAAGTATGTGATCAAACTTTGCCTTATACTTTCAATTTTGATGCATTAATTACAAGTCAAATTCATACTTTGGGTGGATCCACCCAACATGATAGGTAAAATCCACCCATGTAGAGAGGAAGGGTAGATGGGCCCAGAATGAGCAGATTTTTTGGTAGAAAGGTAGATGTGTTGTAGATGGGAGGATCCACTAGGAATAGGAAAATCTGCAATAGATGGGTGGATGTGCTTGGAATTGGAAGATCCATCAGAGAACAAGTGGATGTAGAGGAAATGAAGATTCACCTAAGGGGTGGATCCATGAGAGAAAGGGTGGATGCGTTGCACAAAGATGGATTTTCTAGAGGATAGGTGGGTTTTCTTGGAGTTGAATACCTTAGAGGATAGGTAGATGCACCAATGGGTGGATTCGTTAGAGAATAGGGTGGATATATTGGGGGATAGGTGAATGTGTCCAAGGGGAAGATCTTCTCAAGGAGTTAGAAAAAAAGATAGGAATAGGGTGATCCCACAATAGTGGGCTACACTTTTTGGGAAAACTTGACATTGAACTGAGCGTTTTTAACTAAATCTTCACTTTCAGACACCTATAGCTGCTAAACCATGAGGAATTTGAAGATAATGCAAACTATTTATTTGTGACATTTTGTCTATAGATTCTAAATATATTTTAAAAAAAATTTGGAATCAAATTTCATTTCTTTTTCCATCTCCTTCAATAACTAGTTTTTAACAGTAAACACCATTTTTAAAGAGTGTTGTTTACTGTTTAACACATCTTTTTTTCTATGAAGGATAAAATTCTTATTTTTTTGAATTTAGATTTGTAACTATGATATCTAGCTCCTTTATTTGGTTTCATAGTGTTTTATTAAATATTTTTTCTTAATTAAGTTTTGAAATCAAACTAATTACAATTTAGACATAGGTTTATTGTATAACACAATTTTTTTTATATGTATCAAAATTCAATTTTTTTTATTGGATAAAGGACATCAATACCAAGAGCATAGATATTTTTTAGAATTGTTTTTGGTAATCTACTATTCTTCCACATGTGTAGAACAAAGAGCTTGATTTTTGATGAAATACCTACATTCACAAGAAGTAAAAAATAAATATAATAATAAAATTAAATATACTTAAAATTACACTTTTTGGGAAGCTTATAATAAGGAATACATACTTACAAAACATAAATTTTAAATGAATTCATTTGATCCCCCAAAAATTAAATCAAAATTGGTTTTTAATCAGCATTTTGATAGGTGTAGAGGATGAACCATTATAGGTATGGTTTGAAAATAACGGGGTTCTATCCAAGGGGGTTTGTTATAAGGGATTTGATCAACCATATTTAATTAAAATCCTTTAAATGGAACCTTTCAAGGCTTAAATCATTATATTTTCTAAAAATATGTGATTTCAACAAAAAATAGGATGTCCCAAAAAGTGTAACCCATTATTGTGGCAACACACCATAAGAGAAAGATAGGAAGAACGACACTTGATCTAGATGAATACAAGCCACAACAAGCTTGTAGACTTGCACAGGATGATCAACAATCCTTCAACTAGAAGTGTAGTTTTCTAAGGAGGATTGGGCATGTTTGGATACATGTGGCTAGGATGCTAGTGATCCAAGCACACAATCCCTTACTGGAAGTGTTGGTGGAGTGGTGGAGCTCAGAGATGAGAATTTTCCATCTCTTGATAGGGGAGATGATAGTTAGCCTTGAGGACATGTGGTGGATCCTCAAATTACTAATATGAGGACCGTGAGTACTAGTATCAAGCATGTAAGTGGTTCCCGACCTATTATAGAGGATGTTTGGGAGAGCGAACATGCCCACATGAGGGAGGGTTTTGGATGTATATCGATGTAGGGAGCCAGTCTTAGGGATGGATCTATACTTGTGCAGATTGATCAGTGGAGTTATCCTACTAGATAGGAACAAGAGATTCTTTATCTTGCATTAGGGAATATGGTGATCAATATTATGGAGCGACAATAATGATACACATGAGGCCCATGCCTATTAGTGCAACTATATAGAGACATATACATAGTGTGCTTAAGGGGAGGACTGAGCCTCACCCACATTACCCTCCTGTAGGTGTAGGCATGGGAGAATATTAGCATGGCACAATCAATTGAGGAGAGGATAATGAGTTATGTAAATGGGCCCATGGTATTTAGTTGGAGATTGGGGATGAGGTATCGGGAGGTACAGAGTATGGATCCATGGAGGTGATTATTGAATGAGGTGGAGGAGGGAGATATTATATGGAGGCCGTATAAGGAGATAGACGGTCGAGAGGATGATGATGAGTGGTGTTAATATATGTTCACTCCATGCTACATCATAGGCCGATACCCCTTTTTGATCGAGAGATACAAGATTGATCAAGTGGCTTGATAGTTTGGGGTAGTTCAAGATATTCTAGAGGGCATGGAGAGGTTCACCTAATTATCGCGTGAGATAGGGGAGTGAGGGCCTCATATAGTCTTGAGACTAGTATCACACTTTTGGAGAGACCTGGAGGAGGTGATCTAAGATAGAAAAGGAGGGGTTGATGATCGAGTGTCAAACCAAGATATGTAGAGTCATGGAGGGGACATTGGCCATATACGATGGTGCCTAGAGAGGTATACTAGTAGTAGGGAGGACCAAGGAAATAGTGGGGAGGCTACGAGAGTGAGGAGGAGGATCACTCAGATAGAGCGATAGGAGGGGAGGAAATTATTGAGGAGGAGATAGTTGAGGAGGAGCTCTAAGGATCTAGTGGGGAGGGCGAGAGAGGAGATGGAGAGGGGGAGGATGAGGCAGAGGGTCAACATATGGATACAAATGAGGAGAAAATGAGATCAACAAGCATGCTAATCCTTGAGGATGTTACATCATTGTCACAGGAGGAGGGGTAGAAGGGGGATGGTGATCTAGAGGGCAGGTTGGTTATGACTAAGAGGTCGATTGCATAACTACAAGGATTGCTACAAAAAGCCCAAGATGAATTAGCCACAAGGACAATGGAGATGGATAGTCTACAATAATAGGTAGATATTCTATAGGGGGATGTGTAGATGGTTACTACTGAGAGGTATAGTATCAGATTGGATTGGGACACATGGGAGATGGAGTGGGTGTGACTACAAGGTGATAGAGACCACTCTAGGCAAGAGCGGGATACTGCCAAAGTCCAAGGAGGAGGAGGGGGATAGCTAAGATAGCACAACAGTTGGTACATGCAAGAAGGGAGACACAATATTGTAGGGATCTATATTATACCATTTCCCTAGAGGCTAAGAGTATACTGAGTTTCTTAGAGGTGGTGAACTCAGGTCAGAGCAGGTCTCGATCACTACGATCAAGATTCAGGAGGAATGGATCAATGGGCTCCTCATGGGGAGGTGGGAAGGAGGATCGATTTCATCAGTGGGAGTGCCACCCTCCTCGACACATTTAGATGTAGGTAGCAGTGGTTATGTGAGAAGGATATATAGGTGGTAATTTTGATATGATACACATTTTTTGGCAGATGATTGATGAATCATTATATACAAATGACGAAATTCATTTTTTATTAGGACATTGATCTTGGGTATATTTTATTTATGTATTATATGGATGATTCATGGACATGGACTATACTATATCCATTCATTTATTTGATGGACATATATATGGACATTTTATTTATATAGAATTTTGATTGATTGATGGGCATGCATGTGGATATTTTATTATTTCGATTATGTACATAGATGCATGTGACATGTATGACTCCATGTGTATGTATGATTATAGATATGCGATGTGTGTGATGCTATGGTTTGATGCATGATATTAATGACTTGTGATGCAGGATGCAACTATATGTGTGAGGATGGATATACATGTATGCTTAGATGAGTTCTAATGATGTTATGATGATTGATGATACTGATGGATAATATGTGATGAGGATATATTTGATGATACTAAACAAGAAATGTATAATGTATGCACATGGGTTAATATGCAATGCAACTAAATATAATGGATGAATTTAGTTGTATGGAAACATTATATAATAGATTTAGTGAGAATGTAATGCAATCTAAATGAATCATAAATCACTAATATCCAAGCTAAATGACCCTAAAAATGATTAAAGGTACTTATAATAACAAATTATAAACAATTTAATGCAAACTAAATAATAATGAAATGATGGAAGGATGCTTAGAAGAAAAAATTCTAAATAGCCTAATGTGACTAAATGATAATGGAAATTATGGAAAGATGCTTCGAATAAAAAATTATAAATTTTTTTATGCAACTAAATGATAATGAAAACGATGAAAAGATGCTTAGAATAACAAATTCTAAATACCTTTATGCAAAATAAATGATAATGAAATGATGAAAAGATGAGTAGATGATAGGTGGAACCATAGTGTATCAACCAAAACCGAACCAAACATGATAGGAAAAGTGAAAGGGGGACACAATTGAACATTCAAACCCAATAATTAGGAGAGGCATGGTGGGAATGGATATGAAAGATAAGAAGATAGGAATGGTAGATGCTAGGATGTAGGAGAAAATTTGAGCAAATTGGTCTTAATTATTAAACTGCCAATGTAGTGAGCACTTAATTTGATATAGCATGTGATAGTATGCACCAAGGTATGATGAACCAAGGTGACTATGTATCACATGCATAGGACCGACATAGAAAATAAAAGCACACCATGATATGATGGATCATGGTGACCTTGAATAGGTAGAGTAGGAAGCTCAAAAAAGAAATAAAAAATCAAAAGCACTCAAAAATAACAACATATATCAAATATCCTTTATCATGAGGATGATGGGTTGGTTGATGTGGTCTGATGTGATGAAGAAAATATCATGCGAAGACCAAATATGAATGGGATACATTCTAGGATTTCTATGACAAGGAATAATCAAGATGCTTGAAACCTTTGAGGTCTAATGATTTTTTTTGTAAGCACTAGCTTGATGGGGGATCTTGGCACAATAAACACAAGGATGAGACATAATGATAACATGAGCCTAGATGATGACACATTACTGACCCTATTCACACTATATACAATTGATGAGAACTAACACAATCCTAATTGATAGGATAACCTTGAGTATCAGGCAGATAGTAAGACCCAGGGGTGTACTTCCAAAATAAATGAGTGAAGCTCAAGAATTGGGATAGTAGATCTAACTTATCAAATTCTCAAACAATATGTACCATGAGATGGAAAGTTGGATTGGGATGGATAGTAGATGGGATTAAAATGGTGTGGATAGGATGGATAATATATGAGTATGGATATGACAGATAGGATGGCAAGTGGACAAGTGAAAGTGCATAGAAAGGGGATATGAGGTAGATAAGGATTGTGCCCCATAGGAATGGTTATTTTTGACAAGTTCTCACTAAATGCACTTGTCCAAGGCATCGTCGAAGGTGGTTTTCACCATAGGATGACTTATTTCTCTTTACTATTTTTTTTTGCTTTTTTGCTTTTTGTTTGAATTTTTGTATTTTTTTATTTTTGAAAGGTGGGATGACTCAACTGATTTAGGAGTAGAACCATTTAATATGGATTATGTTGATAGGTTCATCCAAGGGTTCAAATTTAGGTGTATACAATTGATAATATCATGTACCTTAATTTGCAATTATTACATAAGGACCCAACCAATTAGCCTCAAATTTTCCTTTCTTTTCTCAATCTCATTGAGTTCATTGGTTCTGTTTAAGAACAAGATCACCAAGCTAGAATTGGTGAGGTCTAATCTTCTTGTTGTAGCTTCTTCTCAAAATATTCTGATAAGCTTGAATATGGTTGTAGGCATTGAGGCATCATTCATCCAAAATATCTAACTAACTCAGGTGTGCAACCCAAAACTCCTCATCATTGACAATATTCTTCAATGAGATGCATAGCGAGGGGAGCTCAACTTCTATCAACAAGATAGCTTTGACACCATAGACAAGTGAATAGGGAGTGGCTCCGATAGGGGTACAAATGCTAGTGTGGTAGGCTCAAAGGGAAAGATTTAAGTGGGGATTCCAGACATGGCTAGTTCTATTGACAAATTTATTAAAGATTCTAATTAAGGTTTTATTTGTTGCCTCAACTTGGTCATTACCTTGGGGGTAATATGGGGTGGGCCAATGATATTGGATATGGAATTTATCACAAAACTGGCATACATGTTGATTTTTGAATGGTTTACCATTATCGATAATGATGGTGGAGGGAATACCATATTAGTAGATGATATGATATAGAATGAATTTGGAAATTTGGATATCAGTGATGAAGGTGAGTGGAATAGTTTCCACCCATTTAGTGAAATACTTTATGATATTAATGAGAAAGATATTTCCATTGGATGATGGAGGATGTATCTTTTCGACCAAATCTAGACCCCATTACCAGAAGGGACATGGTGAAGTAATAGGTTGCAACACTTGATATGGTGCATGTATCAAGTCTACATGTTGTTGATAAGGAACACATTTCTTAAAAAAATCACATGCATTGTGTTACATGGTGGGCCAATAATAACTAGTACGAATAACATGCATTGTGTTACATGGTGTTACTAGGATCAACTTGATATAGTGTCTAGGCTTCAGAGAACTAAAGACCGTTGCCAAACATGCCTTTTCCATAGGTTTTTAATTAAGTTCATAGACAAAAAGTGTACACCTGATGTAATACATTGCTCTTTCCTTCCCATTCTCATCATGTTGTGCAACAAGTGCTCCTAGTGCCTCTAAGATGGCTGAAATATACAACAAAAATGGTTTACCTGATATAGGAGGTATGAGGATGGGTGGATTAGCCAAATATTCTTTGATTTTATCAAAGCCTTATTGACATGAATCATACCATTTGAATGTGGTTTATTTTTTAATCAAGTGATTGAAAGGTTGGCACTTATGAACAAAAAAGCAATGAACCATCAAATGGATTGCCGTTTACCTTAAAAACTTCTCAACTATTTTATTGTATTAGGAGGAGGCATATCCATAATTGCCTTGAACTTAGTTGGATCAACCTCAATGCATCACCTAGACACAATGAAGCCCACTAACTTACCCGAGGTGACACCAAAGACACACTTCTTCAGGTTGAGTCTTAACTAATATTATTCCAATCGGGCAGAGATGTCTAGGATATGAGGGTGTTCTTCTCTAGCCTTTGATTTACCTAGAAAATCATCCACGTAGTCTTCCATGATGATGTGCATGAGATCTAGAAAGATGAAAGTCATGGAACATTGGTATGTATCAACTAAATTCTTCAAACTAGAATGAATGAATTGATAGTAGAAAGTTCCCCATGGAATTGTAAAAGCTATTTTGTGTTGATCCTCCACTACAATGCAGATTTGATTATAGCCCAAAAGTTTATCCATTAATGATAACTTAACATGACCTACTATCAAATCTACTAGAATGTAAATATTGGAAAGCAGGAAGACATCTTTTGGACAATCTTTTTTGAGATCTCAAAATTCAATGCATATGTGAATGCCCCCAATTGGCTTGGAAACAAGGACAATGTTGGAGATCCAATTAGAGTAATTGATAGGCTAGATAAAACCAAATTCCAATAATTTTTTTGAGCTCTACCTTGACCAATAGTGCAACTTGAGGATGCATATTACGAAGTTTCTATTTAACCTGCTTGACATCAAGATGAACATATAGGTGATGGACTACTAATGAAGGATCAAGAGGACCATGCAAAGTTGATTGAACCATTTTGAAGAATGCCAAAGAATATTTTATACTCCTCTGCTGATAGGTAATTTTCCACACATGTGATCCATGGTTCAGTTGTTGTGCCCAAATTAATCTCTTTAGTCTCTTCAATCAAGATAGAGGACCTTTCTAATGGTTGTGTAACCATGAGAGGAATATAAATATCCCCATCCTCTAACAACTTGAAGAGGTTTTCTAAGAGGATATACTCTTTCTTTTTTATTTTGATTGATCTAGAAGTGCCCGAAGGAGGTTTTCACTAAGAGATCTTGGATTGTTTCCTTGATTTTACTTTTGTAATTAAGGAGTTCATCTTCCCCAAAGTAGGCATGTTGATCAAGCTCATAGACAAAGACCAATAGATGATCCTTGCATAAACCCATTAACTATATAAATGCCCCATCATTCTAAAACACGTCGAGAAGTGTAGATCCTCATTGGTCCCAATCAGTAAGTTCAAGGTGATGGAGTGGTAGGTCAATGAAAAATATAGAAGTGGAAAAGAGGGAGGAGACATCCAAATCATCGTAAGAGAGTTTAATGACCTCATCTATAATGTCTTCAATAATAACAGAATCTGAAGTGAAATTTTTAGAAGTACTTGGTGATATTGAAGGTTTCTTTTATTTAGCCTCATACCCAAGTCCTTGATGTTTATCATTGGCTAGCAATTCAATGGGTTTAAGGATATACCTTGTTAATTTTCCCTCAATCCTTTCCCTTGATAAATTACCTTTTGAGCCATCTGATGGGTGGAAAGATAAGTCTCATAAAAGTATTCCAAGAGTGTAGTAGAACTCTCAGACTCTTCATGATATACCCATTAGCTAGTATACTTTTCAATTTTCTCTTGTTCCAAAGTACCCAAAGACTAGAAAGTAGTGGATCCCAAATTTTTTGTCATTGAAACTTGTGGATTCTTTAATGAAGATGACCTCCCAAAAGTATGTGGAGAGAGAGGCATGGTACCCATATTGAGAACGATGCTCATTTCATATTCCCCACAAACCTTATCAATGATCTTGACCTTGGAAAAGGTGGACTCGAGGGTGGAAGATGAATTGAAAGACATGATAAGTGTGTTGGGATCAAAATAAGATGAGGGAAAAGTTACGTTGGAAGGCGCCAATTTGACCCCAGGATAATGTCAAGAATGAGGAAAATAGTCCTCAAGAGCATAAAAAAACTCAAAAGCGTGAGGATCAACATGGATAGTGACTTCAATACCACTATGTGGGAATTTAAGGCATTGATTATAGGTGGATGGAATATCTTGCATGACATGGATCCAATGTGACTAAGGAGGAGATTGTAGGGGAGATCAAGATCAATGGTGTGACGTGGTATATTGCAAGGCGGGGCCAACTTGAATGGGGAGATAAATTGTTCTAGTTGAATCTCATTCTACATTGTCATATGATTTGATATTAATCACCCAATTTTCTAAATCATCTTGAGTATATCCAACCTATTTTATGAGCTCAATGTTCAAAAATTAAGGGAAGAATCATTATCTAACAAGACTCTCTTTACTTTGTGTTTGGTAATGAGGACTTCAATGTGTAGGGGTGATTATGGGCTGGATCAATTGGTGGCATGCTATTCTGACTAAAACTCAACTGATAGTTAGATGAAATGTGTTCTACTAATGCTTGGAATTGCATGGGATCAATGTCAGTAGGAACATAGGCATCTTGCAATGCTTTGGTGAGGATATCTTGGTGAATAGTGGAATACTTTAATAAATCTAAAATGGAGATTTGCATAGGGGTTTTACCAAAATATTATATTGTGGGCTCACAAAAGGTTGTTGGGATACCTTGGATGGTCTAGGGATGGTGATGTGGCCTCGTCGGGTAGTGACGACACATTGGGGTTCTTTATTCTTAACTCTAATCATAGATACTCATGGATCTAATTATATGATGAAATCAACCATATTGTCATAATTAATTGGGAATTTAGTATAGTCAATATTGCTGGTCCTATTTTTTTGGTTGTTATTTAGGGAAATATGTGTTAGGAAAATGAAGGTGTCTCAACCTTTGTTTTTTCTTAGCATTGATTATTTAATTATTTAATGTTGATAATTATCCCATGTTGCCTTGTGAGTTACAACTTGCAGTTTTTATTTCCAAGGAGGAGTCAAGTTCGAAGTTTTCATTTATAGGTGGAGTTGTGCATGAAGGAATTTTCTATTTTTTGTGTTGAGTTTGCATGGAATGTGAGTTTTAGAGGTGTAGTTATTTTTTAGCAGGTGCATGATTTGCATACATAGGTTTAGTGACAATTGGCATGTGTAGTAGTTTTGGCACTTTCCATGTTGCATCTTCAGCCTTTGGCATTCAATTTTAGAAATGTCTAATTAATACATTGTAAGCTCCTATATATTGAGCACTTTTTATTTTAGAGTTAAAGATTGTTGTGTTGTTGAGATACTATTATGTTGTTGGATTGACTCCAAAATTGTAACATAGATAAAATCTTATAGAGGCTTTCCTTGCAAGTGTATTGTAACCATTTGTTTATAGATAATACATTGTTCAAGCTTTTGGAGTGTGGGGTTTTTTTTCTCCCAAAATGGTTTTCTCCACATATATTTTGTGTTATATGTTTTTATTGTATCTCTAATGTTGTTTATATTTACTTGTTATGTGTATATTCTTTATTTTAATTGAATAAGGGTTTGAAACTATAGAAATTTGTACATTCAATTCTCTAATAGATTGGTGTTAGAATATTTTTTGTGTACCTAGCTTTCTTTCAGTTGGTATCATAGTCTGATCACCTTTGTTTCCTATTGTTGGTTAAATGGTTTTTTGTACTAATATTATTTTGAGTGGAAGCCTATTCCAATTTTTTTTGTTAACCTTGTTGTAGGAAGGAGATAGCGAGCACATTTGGTAGAGCTGAGATATAGAATTTTAATGGAGGCAACTTTGAGTTGTGGAAGCTCAAGATGAAAGATATGTTTGTAGACCGCAACTTGTGGATAATTGTTTTTGGAACTATACTAACGAACATGAATATTTGGATTTGATGGATCAAAAAGCTAAGGGTTTGATAAGGACCTGTTTAGTTGATTTAGTACCCCTAAATGTTCATGAAGAGAAGGAAGTTGCACTTCTTTGGAAGAAAATTGCTAAGATTTATTTGGATAAATCCCTAGTAAATAAGGTGTTCCTAGAAAATATGTATTCTCTATGGATGGAGGAAGGAGGATCTATCTCAGATCACCTGAATGACTTCAACATGCTTGTTTCCCAATTGAACAATGTTGGTGTGAAAATGGAGGAGAAGGATTGTTGCATGAATTTCTTGTGCTCACTGTTAGATTCTTGGGACTACCTTTTCATGGCCATTAGAAGTACCACTACCACCTTTAAGAAGGATGAAGTGGTTGTTTCATTGATATCTGAAGAGATGTAGAAAAAATATTTTGAAATAGCTAAGGATGCTTTGGCGGTTCGAGGAAGAACAAAATAAAAAAGCTAAAAAGAAGAAGATGAAGCAAGAGAAATCAAAATCCAAATTTCATGGGAGATATAAGTTTCTTGGTAAAACCAAGGTGAAATGTTGGAATTGTGGAAAATCTAGTCACTTCCATAAAGATTGTAAGGAGGAGAAAAATAAGAAAAAGAAGACATTATTCAATTTTGAATTTGATAAATCCTCTCAAGATGATGTAGATACCTTTGTCACTACCTTAGCAATGCATGCATCACAATATGTGTGGTTGATAGACTTAGGTGCTTCTTTCCATATGACTTCACATTGAGATTAGTTATCTAAGTATGAAATTTATGATGGTGGGAAGGTCTACCTAGGTGATTATTCTCACTTGAAAATTATTGGTCATGGAAGAGTAAAGAAAAGATTCCCAAATGGTAGGGTGGAGGGGATCAATGGTGTCATGTTTATCCTTGGTTTAAGGTAAAACCTTATTTTTGTAAGTAAGTTCAATGATATGGGTGTGTAGGTTGTATTCTTGAATGGAGAATGCAAGATGACAAGATGAGCTATGGTGCTTGCTAAGGGTGTTCAGATAGGCACTCTATTTCATCTAGATGCATGCACGGTTTAGTATAATAGCTCTTCTATGGAAAAGAAGAAAATAAATTTTGAGTCACTATCCTCACCATTGGAACCAATAGCAAAGAATAAAGTTGCATCCACTTCTGATGGTTCTAATTTCTAGGTATCCAAGGGTGCTCATGCTTTGGAGATGAATTTACCTACTAAGAAGACAATGCTTTGGCACCAAAGACTTGGTCACATTGGTGAAAAGGGTTTGAGAACCCTAAAAAATAAATTCCTTGTTGAGGGGCTTGATGATTGTAATCATGAGTTTGATTTTTGCAAAAATTGTACCTATGGAAACCAAAACTATGTTCAGTTTTATCATAGTTCTCACAATTTTTTTGGGTTTTTTTTACTAATGTGCATTTTGATGTTTTTGGTCTTGTATATGTTCCTTTTCTATCCAAATATTTATATTTTGTTTCATTCATAGATGATTATAGTAGGAATTTTTTTTATTTTCTTAGAATTAAGCTCGAAGTCTTTAGTTGGTTTAAGGAGTTAAAGGCCTTGGTAGAAAACTAGATTGGTAAGAAGATAAAGTGTTTGAGGATTGATAATGGAGGTGAGTTTTGTTTTGAAATTTTTGATAATTTCTATAAAGAAAATGGGATTGAAAGGAATATGGAAACTCCATATTGAAGGATGATGTGGTTGTGTTGTTGATATGTGGTTGTCATTGATTTCAACACTATTAGCATTAATATCTTCAAGGCTGTATATGTCAAGGATATTGAGAAAATTGTAAGAAATATGTTGCAGGCAGTCTATGAAGCTGTGAAGATCAACGTGGTGGAAAGTTATGTAAGTTGGTATTCAGAAGTCATGAATTAAAGGGTTTGTTTATGAGCCTATCTAGTATATCCTATGGAAGTTTTAGAGGTGCACATCAAGATTGGAGCAAGATATGAGTTTTTGTGTCCCTATAGTTACTCTGTTACTGTAGCAGGTGTTTCTAGAAGAAGAGAATGCAATTATGGTAAATTGAGTTGTTACGTATGCTCCTGAGATGGTCATTGATGTTTCTAGATCATGCTCTATCATTTTTTTACATCCTCTTTGATCAGTGTGCTCGTGATCAAATATTTTTCCTTTGTGTGTTCGAGTTTTCATGTTCTTGGCCGACATGGTAGTTGTAGTGTGTTGCAGATCCTTGTGAATTAATTTTTGAATGCTTGGCGTGTTCGAGGATGTTGATTTAGGTCTTCATTATGTTGTGATCGACTTAGGTTGGTGCACATTGAGATTTGTTCATGAATTGGGCCGACAGTTTGTATTCATATATTATTTATTTTTGGCCAACAGAGTTGTTGATGTAATTTCATGAAGCGAATATATAAGAGTGATTATTTTCTTCATTTGGTGTGAGTGTATGTAAAGTATGTGTGAGATATGTGCAAATAAAGATCAGATCATTAGATTGTAGAGAAAAGTGTGAAGAAGTGTTTCTATGCCTAACTGAAACTGTCATCAGGCTTTTTGAAGAAGCTAATTTCTTAGTTCAACCTCATCATATGGATTTAATCTGATTGTTTTATGTAAGGTAGTGAGCCTTCCCTTTTGAATAGTGAGCTCGAGGTAGTGTGCCTGAATGCATGCACATTCCTTATTCATCTCACTTATAATTTTAATAGGGTATAATTGTGGATTAACCTCCACCATGGTTTTTCCCCTAACAAGGTTTCCATGCAAAAATATTGGTGGTGTGTGTTTCTGATGTGTTGTTTATTCATGCTTTCACTATTAATTATCAGACTTGAGATTAAAGGTTGATAAAGGTTAAATAAGTTTAAATTTTGTAACAACTGATTCACCCCCCTCTAAGTTGTATATCCTTATTTTTCCAACAATTGGTATCAGAGCAAGTTCCTTTGAAGAAGTTTAATAGCTTGAGGTGATCCGATATGGAATCATACAAGAAGGATAGTCCTAGATTCGATGGTACAAATTACTCTCTATGGAAGGTCAAAATGGAGTGTCATTTGAAGTGCATTGGTGAACCCTTCTGGAAGATTACAAAGAACACATATACTATTCCTCAGAATGGTCCCTCTACTCCTGATCAGATCAAAGAAGCTAAAACTAATATCAGGGCTATAGAAGCATTACTAAGTGCTTTGACAGATTTAGAGATGACAAATGTGATAGGTCTAAAAACAACACATGAGATTTGGAAGAAGCTGGAAACATTGTATGGAGATGCACAAGTGAAAGTTGCTAAGTTGCAAAGTCTGAAAGGAAAATGGGAAAAAATGAAGATGAGTGAAGATGAAAACATTATTGCTTTCATGCATAAAGTAAATGAACTAGTGATGGGTATTAGATGTGCCGATGGAATTATGGAAGAAGATGAGATTGTGGCTAAAGTGCTCAGATCAGTGCCTACTTCTTAAGAAACAAAAGCTCATGATATTGAAGAGCTCAGGATAGTAACAAATGTGACAAGAGATATGATGATTGGAAAGCTTGCTACCTTTGAGTTGAGTGAATTTAGTGAGTCTACTCCTAAAATAAAATCTGCATTTAAAGCTATTGTATCCGGAAAAAGCCAACAAAGATATGATCCGGGAGAAAGTTCTAGAAAGACATTCAAATATGAAGATGAGATGAAATAGATTGAAGATGAAGAAAGAGAGCTAGAAGAGCTAGAAGCATTGATTGTGAAAAGAGAAGCCAAAGGACAAGGTAATTATAAAGGAGTGCTTCCTATTAAATGTTTCTCTTGTAGTAAGATAGGTCATTTTGCATCAAGGTGTCCTGAAAGAGTTTCTAAGTACAAACCTAACAAGTCTAGATTTCAAAACAAATGTTATTATGCTGAAGAAGTTGTTACTGATGATGAATCTAATAAAGAAACTAGAAATGAAGATGGATGGGTATTCATTGCTATCAAGGAAAATGGTCCAGTGTCCACTGAATTTGCTAAAAATTAGAATATTGAGAAAGCTCTTTCAACCAAAATTGACGAAAAGGATGAGTGGGTGATTGATAGCGGATGCTCGCATCATATGATTGGTGACAAAATTAAGTTTATAAGCTTGGAGAAATATGACGATGGTGTTGCAATATTTGGAGATAACAATGCTGGTGTGATTTGTGGTAGAGGTACTATTTCTCTTGGTGGTAAATATAATACTGATGATGTTCTATATGTTGAAGGATTGAAGCATAATTTGTTGAGTGTTGGACAGATGGTCGATAAGGGATACAATCTTTAGTTCAAAGATGAAAAATGCATGATATTGGGAAGCTGTGGAAATGCAATTGCTTCAAGAACAAAGACAAGAGGTAACATTTTTCACCTAAGTGCTTCTAGTGAAAGTTGTTTAATTGCTCAAGTTGATGTAAGCTGGTTATGGCATAGGAGGCTATGTCATGTGAATTTTGATAACATTGTCAAAGTAAGCTCCACACAAGCAGTCAGAGATCTACCTATGTTAGTAAAGCCTACTAACACCATATGCAAGGAATGCCAGATGGGAAAGCATACTAGAATTTATTTTTAGAGCAAACAACATCATTCTAATGGAGTATTGGAGCTGGTACATATTGATCTATGTGGTCCATCCAAAATCAGAAGTCTACAAGGAGAAAGGTACTTTATGTTGATTATTGATGATTACTCTAGGATGATATGGGTTGTTTTCTTGAGAGAAAAACATGAAGCACTAGAAAAGTTCAAATGTTTCAAATCTATGGCAGAGAATAAGACAAGTTTGAAGGTTAAATGCTTAAGATCATATAGAGGTGGTGAATTCACTTCCCAGGAGTTCAATTCATTTTGTGAAGAGAATGGAATCAAAAGATAGTTATTTGCTCCCTAGACTCCTCAACATAATGAAGTTGTTGAGAGAAAGAAAAGAACAATTCTAGATGCTGCTAGAACTATGATGTTGGAAGGTAATGTTCCTCATACCTATTGGAGAGAAGTTGTAAGCATTGTTATATATACTATCAACTGGGTAAATGTCAATGGTAATTTTGGTAAGACTCCTTTTGAGCTGTGGTTTGGTCATAAGCCTACTATTAAATATTTCAAAATATTTGGAAGTAGATGTTATATCAAAAGAGATGAAGATATAGGCAAGTTTGATGCTAGGAGTAATGAAGGAATCTTTCTGGGTTACTCTACTAAGAGCAAAGCTTATCGATGCTACAATAGAAGATTGAAGAAAATGGTTGAAAGTGAAAATGTCAGAGTTGATGAGGATACTGATAGATCATCCAGAGACTGTGAATATGATTTAGATGACCAACATGATAGCACTGAGAAAGGAAAGACTACTCAGACACATAATCAAGAGAATCTTGAAGGAGAAGCTAGTAGAAGTGCAGAAGAAAGAATAAAAGAACTAGAAGTTAGAGAGAATCCCAAAGTCCCAAGGTATATAAAACTAAATCATTCTAAAAATCAATTATAGGAGACAAGAACAAAGGTGTGCAGACTAGAAGGAAAATTGCAAAAGAGTATTTTCTGATTTCCAAAACTGAGCCCAACAATGTCAATGAAGCATGTAAAGATGAATATTGGATGGAAGCAATGAAGGAAGAACTAATGCAGATAGAGAAAAATGATACATGGATTCTTGTTCCCAGACGTCAAGATAAAAATTTGATTGGAACCAAATGGGTCTTTCAGAATAAGTTGAATGAACAAGGTGAAGTGGTTAGAAATAAAGAAAGACTGGTATGCAAAGGGTACTCACAAATGGAAGGTATTGATTTTGAAGAAACCTTTGCCCCTGATGCTATAATTGAAGCTGTAAGGTTGTTTCTTGCTTATGCTACTTTCAAGAATTACAAAGTCTATCAAATGGATATGAAGTCAACATTTTTGAATGTTGAATTAGAAGAAGAAGTTTATGTTGAGAAACCAAATGGATTTCAACTGACTGATGAAAAAGACATGGTTTGTCGATTGAAGAAAGCATTGTATGGACTTAAGCAAGCCCCTAGAGACTGGTATGATAGATTGGATAAATACTTGTTGAAGCTTGGATTCAATAAAGGTACTGCTGACAACAATCTGTATTTCAAAGTGGATTAGGATAAAGAGTTGATTATTGAATTCTCTGTTGATGAAATTATTTTTGAAGGTGATGATGACTTATGCATGAAGTTTGCTGATGAAATGAAAAGTGAGTTTGAGATGCCAATGATTGGAGAGCTGAAATTATTTTTAGGATTGCAAATTACTCAGTTAGATGATGGAATCTTTATATCTCAATCCAAATATGTAAGAGAGTTATTGAAAAAGTTTGGCATGGATGATTCAAAGCCTATAGGTACACCCATGGTAACTGGATGCAAGTTAACTCAAAATGATGATTCTCCTAAGGCTAATCAAACAACATATAGGTCAATGATTGGTGGATTTCTCTATTTGACTCAGACCAGACCGGACATCATGAATCTTGTATGCATGGTTACTAGATATCAAGCTGATTTGAAGGAATCACATGTAACTGCAATAAAGAGAATTTTCAAATACCTGAAAGGGACAGTTGATTTTGGCCTATGGTATCCTAAGGATGATGATCTAACTTTGAATGCATTTACAGATGCAGATTGGGTAGGAGATGTGTATGACAAGAAAAGTACAAGTGGTGGTGCATTCTTCTTGGGGAAGAAGCTGGTGTCTTGGCTAAGTAAACAGAAGAATTCCATTTCCTTATCTACTACTGAGGCAAAATATTGTTGTTACAAACAATTGTACTCAAGTAATATGGATGAAGTAGATGCTGAGAGATATCAGAATTGAGTATGATAAGCCTATTGCTATATTTTGTGATAATTCAAGTGCCATAAACATTTCCAAGAATCTAGTGCTACATTCAAAGACAAAACATATATCTATCAAGTATCACTTTTTGAGAGACAAAGTGAGTGATAAAGAAGTTAGATTGGAATATGTGCCCACTAAGGAACAAATTGTAGACATCTTTACTAAGCTATTGCCTAAGGATAATTTTGAGTATCTTAGAGGAAATTTAGGGGTATTTCCCCTCTTAATCTAAACTAAGATACAAGTATTTGCATCAATCCGTGCACTTACAATCATATCTTGTTTCAGATTGATGTTTTGGTGGTTGCTACTTAGGGGGAGTAGTTAGATGATTCAGATATGTGGTTCAAAGCTTGTGTACCTTTGCAATTTATGTCAAAGGGAGAGAAGAGAAATGTGAAAAACCTTAGGGGAGAAGAGCAGAATAAAAAAGGGAGAAGAGTAATGTGAGGAGAATAGTATGAGAAGAAGGAGACTGTTTGAGAAGAGCTAGTTGTGTTGATGGTATTTTTCACATCGTGTGTTGCCATCAATGCCAAAGGGGGATATTGTTGGATGTTGTCATTGTGTTGCTGATATGTGGTTGTAATTGATGTTAACACTATTAGCATTAATGTCTTCAAGGCTGTATATATCGAGGATATTGAGAAAAGTATAATAAACATGTTGCAAGCAGTCTGTGAAGTTGTAAAGATTAGAGTGGTGGAAAATTATGTAAGTTGGTATTCAGAAGTCACACATTAAAGGGTTTGTTGTTGAGCCTATCTATTATATCCTCTAGAAGTTTTAGAGTTGGGCATCAAGATTGGAGCAAGATATGATTTTGTGTGTTCCTACAGTTATTCTATTACTGTAGCAGGTGTTTTTGGTAGAAGAGAATGCAATTCTGGTAAATTAAGTTATTGCATATGCTCTTGAGATGCTCATTGATGTTTCTAGATCATTCTCTATTATTTTTGTACGTCTGCATTCATCGGTGTGCTCATGATCAAAGATTTTTCCTTTGTGTGTTCGAGTTTTGACATGGTAGTTGTAGCGTGTTGTAGATCCTTGTGAATTAATTTTTGAATGGTTGGCACATTGGAGGATGTTGATTTAGGTCTTCATTATGTTGTGACTGACTTAGGTTGGTGTGCGTTGATAGTCATGGTGGTAGCTTCGGCTCTGGTGGCGGTATCAGTGGCGACTCTGGCGGTGGTCACGGTGCTGGCACCGGTGGAGGTCACACCAGTGGCGGCGGTATTGGTGGTGGTTCTGATGGTAGTCGCGGCAGTGGCTTTGATGGTGGTTTTGGTGGTCCTATGTATTCTAACGACCCTATTCTAAATACCTTCGTTCAAAATATGGGGTAGATGCAAAACTAGCTGGTGAACCTTTCCTAGGCCTCGACCCAACCTATCTTTCAACCTTTCTCTTGACACAGTCCATTATCGGTTGTAATTTTAAACCCTCCATTCTTAGTAGGGATGGGGATTCCCAAATTTGAGAAATATGGTGGTAAAGGGGACCTACAAACACATGTGTCCACCTTTAAAGCCCTGTGTAAAAATTTCTTCCATCATGATGCATTGATGGCTAAACTGTTTCCCCGATCCCTTAAAGATACAATATTGGATTGGTATTGTTCTTTTCCTAATAATTCCATCTTCAAATTTGATCAGATTTTCAACCAGTTCTTGCAAAAGTTCCAAGCCAATATCAGACTGAAGATGACCTTCTTAGACCTTGTTCAGTGCAAACAAAGAGACAATGAATCTGATGTACAAAAGGTCTTCATAGGGAATTTACATTGAAATTGGCAAGAGAAGTTCACCCTCATGAAGTATCCCTCTTTCGCACATCTGTGTACGACTATACGAGAATATCAACAAAAAGTGGTTCAGTTTGGGGGTCCTCCCTCGTGCTCCCATTCTGAATGAATATCTATCGTATCGATCTCGGGAAGAGGTAAAGCTATTGTGAATGTAGTAGCCGCTATAGATAACAATGGCCTCAGACGAGATTGAATATTTAAAAAACTATCAGAATCTTATTCTTCCATCTTGTAGAAGTTGGTGAAGGATAAGATCCTTACCCTGGCACCTGCTAAACCAGTTAGAGAACCATACCCTAGTTGGTATGAATAAAACATGTATTGTCAGTACCATCAAGTTAATGGACATGATACTGAATGTTGCATGCGCCTGCGCCATGAGATACAAGACCGCATCGAGGACGGTACTATCCATCTTGATGGGAGTAAACACAACATGAAAAAATTAGTGGTGAAAGCTTATAGTGATTTACAAATATACACGAACCCATTTCAGTCACATTCTGCTAACATGATTATCAATCCTGCTGATTCTACCTCTCACCCGGAGGCGTATGTTAACATAGTTGCTATTACTCCCTCTACTTGTCTTGCAATCGACTCACTGGATGTAACCTTTACCTCGCAAGACGTTCCAACAAACAAAAAACCTTCTCTGCTTTATATTCCCACTCGCCTCAATGACAAAATTGTGACAGGGGTCCTAGTTGACCCCGTGAGTAGGGTGAATTTCATCATAGAGGAGACATTACTCTTAAACTCCCTATAGAGGGAGGAATATGACAAAATAAAGTTTTTCATCCACACGAATGATGGAATTTTTCTTAAACCCTATGAATCAATACTGTTGTCCGTCCTAGTTGGACCTAGGAGTGTAGACATATTCTTTGATGTCATCCCCGAGTCAGACCTATTTAGAGTGAAGCTAGGCATACCTTGGCTAGCTTCTATGAATGGGATCACGTCCATGATTCATAAGTGCATTAATTTTTACCATGAAGGTGTCGTACATGTAGTGCATGATGCTGGATATCAACCTGTGGTATCTCATGGAGGATATTCATTAGATCACTTTTGGCCTTCTCCAGTCGGTCCACTCCCAAAAAGAATGAACCTACTTTATAAGAACTATGTGAAGTACAAAACTAGGGGCAAGGGACAACCAAAGTTGACTCTTCCTATAGTTGAGAAGCCTACTGTCTCCTCCTCTCGAAAGGAGAAGGAGAAGCTCACTCCCTCTCAGGATGATTCATCCACTCCCCTCTCTTGGGAAGAGTACTGGATGAACAAACCTGGGTTCTACCTGCTAAGACTGATGATGCCTCCTTGGCGAAAGCCCAAAGTTAGGATATCGGATCTCCCTAACGGATCCCCAAGACCCTAGTACTATTTGTACGATAGAAATAAAGGTTTGCAGAGAGAGTTTTCCCCTCGACCTCTTCCTGTTCCCTTGAACAGTAAAGGATCCACCTCCAAGGTGGTAGAGTCAACTCCTCCCACTATTCTGAGCTTACCCCTCCTCCTTCCATTTATAAGTTTTCCCTTCCACTAGAGATAGTCGTGGAGGACACTCCCATGGCTGAGCAAGATCCTTTTGTCCCTTCAAAATTTCCAACTTCTGGTTTGAAGATCCATAGAAACCGCCTTGTGTGCGAGCATAAGCACCGAAAAAAGGATCTCCTAGCCAAGCAAGCCTCTTTATAGAAGGAGGAGGAGAGGACCACACCTCCTACTGTGTCTTCCTCTCTCCCCCCTTCTATCCTTGTTCAACCTAGTTCTATAACTCTTTCATCTCCCATTGTGAGCGCACTTGCACCTGGAAGGGTGCAAGTGTTCATTGCTCCTTCGGTGGAGCCACCCTTGCTGACTTTCAAAGCCCGTGGACATGGTGAAAACTTCAGTTGTGTCTACTATGGTTCTTTCCTCTTCTCCCTCAAACCTTGTTTCATCTGTAGGAAGTTCACCTCCTCTGATGAAGAAGAAGGTAGAGCGTGGTCTTTCTAGCAATGGAGGATGTAAGGAGAACCCACCTTCTCCGAAAGGTGGCCCTAAATTGACTTATTCTATCTTAGTCACAAAACCAATCCCAGTCTCCCCCAAGTTCGTCACTACTCCCGAGTCTCTCAGAGAGCCTAGCAGTGACCCTTGGGTACAAACTCCATCTGCCGAGGTGAAACATGACACTCCTATTAAGTGCATGTTTAACTCAGTGGACGAAGTCTTGACACTGTCAGTGATCTTCGCTAGGTCATTAAACCTGGACCTACAAGAGCTAAGTGGTGAAGACCTTATAGGTCCCTCTACTTTGGCCCTTGTGGGAGGATCAAAAACTCCTCCCCTTAACATTACACCATTGTAGGCTCATCTTCCTTCCTTCGAGGATCTAGAGTGGGAAGATGACGACCTCCTGGTCGACCAGTGTTAGGGGGAGACCCTCTTCTTAATATTTAGGTTAGATGTGTGTGCATGTTGTGACATGTTCTTCCCCTATGATCGTGCTACATGTGCCTGGATGACCCTCATCACCCCTATTGGTGCTTGGATACATGCGTGGTGTTTGTGTTGTAAGCCTTCCTCTATATGTATCTCTATTATTCCATGTTTGTGATTGACTTTCGGTAAATTGGGGACAATGCAAAGCGTTGGGAGCATTTAGGCCTCCTTCCATGTTGACCCGATTTTTTATTTTACTTTGTCTTTTGTGCATTCTTCTTGATCTAGTTGGGGATTGATGATCTTTCACCTATTACCGTGGTTACCTACATATATATAAATAAAGGAAGATCTGACCCCATGAAACCAGATCCCCCTATGCCCTATGTGTGATCTATTTTCTTTATCTTTCTCTCATCTTTGCTTGAGTTGTCCCTTTCCTGTGTGACAGCGCACCTTCTACATTGCTTAGTATTTAGAAAACATATTTATTTCCAAAAGAATATTTTCTCGAAGACTCTTCACACACTTCCTTGTTAGAATGACATTCTCAACTTGGAACCCTAATGAAACATGTTTCCTTCATCTGGGCTTCATAAAGAAAGGACTTGGAAATCATCCTCCGAAGCGGGAACGGTCTTAGTCTTCCCCTCGCATGAGCACATCTCCTTCCTTTCAAATTCCTTGATGAAAAATCAATTCGAAAAGGAATACATTAAGATTTTTGAACAGAGTGTCCCTTGAGTGGACTCCGCCTCTTCACGCCAGGTTCCCGAGGGACCCCTTCGAAAGTTTTCAACAAAGTTCTATTTCGTCTAGCTTGGGGATAGCCCGACTAGAACCTACCTTTCAAACAACGTGTCCCTTGAGTGGACCATCCTTCCTTTTTAAGGGTTCTCGAGGGATCCCTTCAAAATTATTACAACTTAGTGATGGTTTGCGTGACTATCCATTCACTGGCCTACGTAGCCGCTTCCTGATGTGTTATATCTGTACGTAAACATGTCACCATCTTTTGATCTACAAATTCCCCTTTACTCGATCTCCCTCATGTGAGAGTTCTTGGGGGATACCTTCCTTGTAGGTCTATGGGTCTGTAAGGTGATTTTCTCGGTCTCCCTCACGTGGGAGTTCTTGGGGGATACCTTCCTTGCAGGTCTGCGGGGTTGTAAGGTGCTTTTCTTGGTTTCATTCATGTAAGAGTTCTTGAAGGATACCGCCCTTGCAAGACCATGAACCTGTAAGGTAATTCCATGCTTCAACTTTGTAGTTCTGTGGAACTATGAAGTCCTTTCCTACACTTCTGAGTTTGCCAGACCGTGCTCTGCTTCCTCGTCAGTTCAGGTATACATCTCTTACTCTATTACTTCTTTACTACTCTACTTTACCAAAGCAATCATTAGTGCTCATGCTCGCTAAAGTGGGGGAAAAATGTATCAACATGAATTTTCACCCCTAACGCAAATTCCCTTTTGACCCTTAACACTTAAGCCTGCTCCTTGCATTCCACTTGGTGCCTAGTTCTTGTGTCCATGGGGGAATTTCTGTCAAGGATGCCCGCATGCCACATAGATGTCCGCGCGGTGCACTTATGTCCCTGGTAGATTCCTGTGGCTGGAGACTGCAGAGGCATTACACTATCGATTGGAATTAGAAGAGTAACGTCTCTCTTTGGCTGGCTGACCTGAATATGGTTGTTTTTCATCTTCTCCTTCATATTCTCACTCCATTCTTCCATTATCAAGTTTTGAACAAGTTGGAACAATCTCTCCATGCTTTTGAGCATCCATTCACAAGCTTTGTAGCAACACCATTCAGTCCATTTCAGCAATCCATTACTCCATCAGTCCAATAGGGTGAGCACAAGACATACACCTTGGTAACAAAGGCTTGAGTCCCTCTCATTCACTCCTCCACAAGCCTTGAGTGCTTTGGATGGAGGCGGTAAGCTCCTACAATCTCTCCTTTTGCTTTCGATTGAGTAAGCACGTACTGCTTGTAGTGTTTTTTTGTTTACGTAGCTTGTAGTTTCTTTTCTTTATCATTTATCTCTACTATTCCAAACTTGGCTATCTGTGGAGGTGGAAACACCAAGACGGGGGTTTGACTGAGGTAGGCCCCTATACAGCCCCAAGAATCTCTTCCTTTATTGTGTGCAGGTGGAGAGAACTTGGAGCAAGCTGGCGAGGAGAGCATTGTACGAGATCATCTTCGTCACCTTGGTGGTAATAAATTTTCTTTATTGTATTCGTATCTTCATTTTTCTTCACTTAATCTCATTTTATCACTTCAAACATCTCTAAACTAGGTTGAAAATCTCCTTTTCGGAGTTGGATTTCTATCTTTTCAATTCTCTGGTTGTATGGATGCCAGCGCACCTGTGAGACGCTAGTGTGCCACACTGTTGTCCTATAAATGCACTTCCATCCTTAGATAGAGAGTTTCTTGAGACACAAATCTGACTCTAAAGGTTGACTCATCTAGTCTCCTTCCAACATTCATAATTGTAGAGTAATCGAAGGATGCATAATCCTCATCATCCTAACTTCCGCTTAGACTAAGGTGGGTTAGGGCAGCCTTTCCACTCTTGGCCTTTCGTGACCTAGGGCCTTGTAGTGGGTGGTCCCCCTCTCTCACATCATATATTATTTATTTTTGGTCGACAGAGTTGTTGATGTAATTTCATGAAGCGGATATATAAGAGCGATTGTTTTCTTCATTTGGTGTGAGTGTATGTGAAGTGTGTGCGAGAGATGTGTGAATAAAGATCATATCATCCGATTGTAGAGAAGAGTGTGAAGAAGTTTGAGTGAAGTGTGAAGAAGTATTTCTGTGCCTAACCAGAATTGCCATTAGGATTTTGAAGAAGCTAATTTCTTAGTTCAACCTCATCAGATGGATTAAATTTGATTGTTTTATGTAAGGTAGTGAGCCTTCCCTTCTGAGCAGTGAGCTCTAGGTAGTGTGCCTGAATGCATGTTCATTCCTTATTCATTTCACTTATACTTTTAATAGGGTATAATTGCAGATTAACCTCCACCATGGTTTTTTTCCTAACAATGTTTCCACGTAAAAATATTGGTGTTGTGTGTTTCTGATGTGTTGTTAATTTATGCTTTGACATTTAATTATCAGATTTGAGATTAAAGGTTGATAAAGGTTAAATAAGTTTAAATTCTGTAACAATTGATTCACCCCCCCTTCTCAATTGTCTATCCTTGTTTTTCCAACACATATTTCCCTCAATGGAATGGAGTTGTAGAGAGGATGAACAAGATGCTAATGGAGAGGGTTAGGATTATGCTAAGTGGAGCTAGACTTGAATTTTTTTTTGGGGTTAAAGGTGTTGTCATTGCATGATATTTGGTTAATAGATCTCCTACATCAACTCTTGTTGAGAAGACACCTATGGAGGTGTGTTGGGGCAAGAAGCCCTCATTGAGACATCTTTATGTGTTTGGTTGCAAGGGATATGCTCATGTGCTAGGGGAGAAAAGGTTGAAGTTGGAAAAACAAGTTTGTTAAGTGTATCTTCATCATATATTGTATTGGTGTGAAAAGGTAAAAACTTTGGGACCTAATGGCTAAAATGATTCTTTATAGTCGAAGTGTTATCTTCAAAGGGATGGAAACTTATTCCATTGTTTTGTAGCTTATAAAAGAACATAAGAAAGAATATGTGGTTCAACTTCCTCTTGACCCTAAGAAAGTTGAACCTAGAGCCCAAAATAGACTTGATGATGAGGAGAGCTTGATAAGCTCTAATTTTTTTTTTTGAAGATGAACCTCAACCTCAACAATTAAGGAGGTAAATGAGAGATAGGTGAAAACCTGATAGGTTTAGTTAGTCACCTAAAAGGTTTGGTTATTCATTGTTGGATTGAAACTGTAATTTTACTTTGATTGCTAAAACTGATGAGCCAAGGATTGTGCAAGAGGCTATGGGTATGAGTGATGTAGATTCCTAGATGAAATCCATGGATGGGGAGATAATTGCATTGAAGAAAAATGATACATGATATTTGGTGCCCTTGATTGAAGGATGAAAACCTATTGGTTACCAATGGGTGTTCAAGTAGAAATTTGGTCTTGATGGTAGTGTTGAGAAGCATAAGCAAGGTTGGTCATAAAAGGTTATTCACAAGTGGAGGAAATAGATTATTATGGTGAGATATTCTCTCTTGTTGCAAAGTTGACATCTATTTAGTTCCTATCATCACTAGCAACAATGTATGATTTAGAAGTGTAGTAGATTAGATGGATGTGAAAAAAACTTTCCTTCATGGTGATTGGAGGAAAAAATCTATGTCACAACTTGAATAATACATGGTTAAAGATAAAATTTTTATTTCAGATCTAAAGTCCTAGTTGTCATCATAGTTTGGAATGAAGGATATAGGTGTAGCTTGATATATCTTGGGGATGGATATCAGAAGAGATAGAGCTAACATAAAGCTTTGGTTAAGCTAGAGTAAGTATTAGAATGCGGTGTTGGAGAGATTCAACATGAAAACTTGCAAACAATTAGTTGTTCTTGTATTACAAGGGATGAAGATTTATGTGGAAGATTTTCCAAAGTCTCCTTCTAAGATGGAGGACATGACTAGATTAACCTATGCTAGTATTGTAGGTAGTTTGATGTATGATATGGATTGTACAAGGCCATACATTGCCCAAGCAATGGGAGTCCTAAGTCACTTTATAGCTAATCCTGGATGGGTACATTGGGATGCAGTTAAGAGAGTGTTCAGATACTTTTGGGATACATATGAGTATGCCCCGTGTTTTAATTTTTATCCTATTGGACCTCGACATTAAATTTGTATTCATGGGTTTTTGGATTTTGATTGGGTAGAAGATATTGATAGTGGAAGATCCACCAATGGATATGTATTCACGATGTTTGGTGGTGCCATTAGTTGGATGAGTAAGTGACAAGTTGTAGCTGCTCTATCCAAGAAAAAAGCAAAGTACATGGTGGATACACATGCTTTTAAGGATGCCATTTTGTTTAAGTGTTCGTGTTTAGATGTGAGGTTTGATGTAGGACAAATGAATATATATTGTGAGTGCCATTTTCTTGGAAAAGAATCCTACTTTTCATGCTATAACAAAGCATATTGATGTTCATTTTCATTTTTTTTTGTGATATGGTGGAAGATGGAAAGGTGAACTTGTAGAAGGTTGATACTTTAGAAACTATTGTAAATGCATTGAAAAATCTAGTGAGCATAGAGAAGTTTAGATGGTGTTTGGAGTCTATAAGCCTCATAGTCTCTAGTATTTAAATCCTATTACTTTCATTAACTCTTCAAAAGTGTTCAACAAGTGGGAGAATGTGAGGAAAATGAAGGTGTCTCAACATTTAATTTTTCTTAGCATTGATTATTTAATTATTTAATGTTGATAATCATTCCATGTTGTCTTGTGAGTTACAACTTGCAGTTTCTATTTACAAGGAGTCAAGTTGGAAGTTACCATTTATAGGTGGATTTGTCCATGAAGATGTTTTCTATTTTCATGTTGAGTTTGCTTGGAATGTGAGTTTTAGAGATGTTATTTTTTGGAAGGTGCATGTTTTTCATGTGGAGGTTTAGTAACAATTTCCAATTGCAATATTGCATGTGGTGATAATTAGAAACTTACTGTTATGCATGTGTAGTGGTTTCTGTACTTTCCATGTTACATCTTCAGCCTTTGGCATTCAATTTAAGAAATGTCTAATTAATGCATTGTAAGATCCTATATATTGAGCACTTGTATTTTGGCGTTGTAGATTGTTATATTGTTGAGATACCATTATGCTGTCAAATTGACTCTAAAATTGTAACACAAAAAACCTCCTATAGAGGCTTTCATTGCAAGTGTATTGTAATAGTTTGTTTATAGATAGTACATTGTTCAAGATTTTGGAGGGGGTTTTTTTCTCCTGAATTTTTTTTTCCCACATATATTTGGTGTTATATGTTTTTATTGCATCTCTAATGTTGTTTATCTTTAATTTTTATGTGCATATTCTTTATTATAATTGAATAAGGGTTTGAAACTGTAGAAATTTGCACATTCTCTCCTCTAATAGATTGTTTTTGGAAGCCTTTCCATGTACCTGGCTTCCTTTCATTACATAGACCAAAATTAGAATCAGATGTGTTAGCCCATTGAGAGTAATGTGAAAAGGAATTTTGGTATATCTATGATTGAGCGTTAGATGAGGTAGATTGATTCCCTTCAATGATAATATCACTATGATCAATGAGATCTTGGACATAATTATTGAGCTTCATACATTTATTAGTGGAATGTCCCTTAATCCTATGATAGTCACAATACTTGTTTTCTTAAAATAGTTAGGCTTCATTTTAGTATCATCAAAAGGTTGAATGATCAGATAGGTGACATAATTCTTGAACTTCATACATTAGCTTGGACTAGCTTACAAAACATTGCATAAAGGGGTTCTCCCAAAGGAGTGAAAGAGTGTTTAGTAGTACCTTGATTTGGAGGAAAGGGTGTTCCTTGGGGAACAAATACCGCATTAGTAATAGATGAGGTGGGTGTATTCTTACGAGACTGAGACGTATTAGTTGGCTAAATATGTTTAGTATTTGTCACACCATCATTAACGAAATTCTTGTTTTTGTTCTAAAAGAGAGATTTTTCATTAGAGGGTTTATCATTGTTTCCTTTATAGATTTTAACCAAACCCTTAGCAAGAAGAGCCTTCTCAATGGTGACACCCTTTTTAATGATTTCATCAAATGTAGAGGCAAAATGAATACATAAATGAAAAACCATCTTTGTATGCAGATTTTCAACAAAGATATTCACTAATTATTTTTTGGGTAAGTGACACGAAAGATGACTAGCTTGAGCTCACCACCTTTAAAAATAAATTGTAAAAGTTTCTCCAAGATGTTTATTAGTGCATAGATCTGTCATATTAACCTCATGTTCAATATTATAGGAGAAATGTGTCATGAACTTCTCAGATAAATCTGCAAAAGTAGAGATGGACCCTTGATGGAGGTGCAAGAACCACTCCAATGCTTGTCCACCCAAGATTCGAGGGAAAAATCAAAGAATATAGTTATCATTATATGCCACCTCTTGACAAGTCATATAAAATTCCTTAACATGATCGCTTGGGTCACCTTTTCCTTTATATTTGTCAAATATGGGGATCTCAAAATGTTTAGGAAAACGTATGGTGGCAATAGTGCAATCAAAAGGATACAGACATAACTCCTCAAATTTAAAGGACTTATTTGTGCTCCCTTCTTGTAAGCCCTTAAGGGCATCTTTTATATCCTCCCATTCTTTATTTGGCATTGTGGAAAAAGGAGGAGTCATTGGATTGGGATTAACTTGGTTGATGTATGGATTATATGGAGGTGGAAGATGATGAGATTGATCGGGAGGTGGATTCATGCATGATGACTATTTTTGAATGTTGAGATATGGTAGTTGTTGTGATGATTGTGATGGATAGATGTGTTGCTGAAATTGATGGTGATTTATTTGTTGTTGTGGTGGATGGGAATATGATGGCGGTTGGGACTGATAGTGCGGAGGATATTGAAGTGCACCTCTATAGGATTACATTGGAGGTTATGATGGATGAGGTTGATAGTTGTATGTATTTTTTGGTTGATGAGGTGGTTGAGAAGAGTATGAGTGTGATGAATATTGGAGAGGATCAATTTGAGGTGGTTGAGGATTTGTATATGTTGTGGGGGTTGTTAAGAATGGTAGGATGGGTGTTGAGGTAGTTGATGCAAATAGGATTGATATGTATGGTCCTAAGAGGTATGAGGATATTGGTTATCATGTGGAGTTTCAGGAGGTTGATAATGATATGAAATTTATTTAACTTGATGTTCAACTGGAGGTGCTGATGTTGGGTATTGATGATACCACAGAGAGAAATATGTAGGTTGGGGATTAGAATAGGATTGACACGGATGGTTTGAAAGGGTGGAACATGAGATTAAGATGGGGTAGTAGCATAAGAGGTATGGCAGACTGGTTGAAATAGTACAAGAGGCCCGTGGTAGGGTGCCGATGTGGGGGTATTGGTCACAAGAGTCATCATATTCCCTGAATGTGAGCAATGAATTGATACTTATGATGTGATATTTTGGATGTTTTCAGGAGAATAACATTGGAGCTATGCATATGATGCAAGATAAGGTCCATGAATAATACTAAGGCTTGATCTAGATGTTATTGTAGGAATCATAAGGGGAGGAGGAACCTAGATCACTACATTCCTGAATTTGGGTATGTTCTAGGAGGTTTTCTGAGGAGATTCAATAGTTGATGGTTGAATGGTACCTAGATATTGTGTCATATCAAACCTCAGAGAAGGCTTATCACCATGCATGAGTGCTTTAGCAAGGATGGCTTCAAAAAATTCGTTGATAAGGTGATAAATCATGCAAACATTAGTGGGGTCACTATAATGCTCCTCAAGGCTAGGAGTGAGTTCAGGTTGTGAAACCATTCCTCCTCAATAGACACAAGGTCATGGAGATAATGTGGATTTAAACTTGTATGGTAGTCGGTTGAGGATTTCCACTACTAGGCACATGAACAAAATAAGGTGATTGGTGAAACTGTTGTTGTTGTTATGTGAGCTTCTTAAGCTATAATCTTGCGGTGACAAGAATGACAAATATGTGGGTGATTAGGTTGAAGGATGAGGATGATTCTAATCAATAATGATTTGTATGTTTTTTATCGATTTAGCACTCTAATTTGATTTGAGAACTTGATTTGATGATGATTTGGTTGAATGGTACTTGAGACATACCATGTTCTCAAGCAAAAAACATGATGATAGGATTATACTTGAGATGGGAAAAGTTCTCAAGCATGAATGATTTCAACATGAACTAACCTCTCACTCGAGGTAAGTTGATTTGGCCAAGGAGGATTACTAACTCAAGGTAGGATATGTTCCTAAGAAAGTGTAATGAAGATAATGGTTGATTGATTGGATTATGATTTTAAAGCTCTCAAAAAAGTGTTAGGAGCTATATTTTGATGCACGATGATAGGGATATCAATGTTATATATTTAGGGATGCCCTTGTGTAGATAGTGTGATGATGCAATGGTTCTTGATATGGGTGATATGATGAAAATAATTGATATGAGTGATTGGATGATGAAAAAATGTTTCTAAGGGATTAGACTTGGAGAAACTAGAGCTACCTCTGGTCAAGAGGATTTACTCTCTAGATTTTGTATGGAGAATGTATCTACCCAATAATAGTACAGATCCACTTATCTAGAAATGTATCTGCCTAAGAGAACAATCACCTATCAACATAGTAGACATGTCTAAAAAGGATCACATATCTATGGAACCACCTAAGAATAAGATGTATTCGCCTGAGATTTTATCCACCTATCCACAAATCAAAGCCACCTAAGAACGAGGGTTGACCAATTTGATCGAACAAAATAACCCATGAATAGATTAAATCCACCTATCTAGAGCAAGGTCATCTATTAGTGGAATTTCCTGTGTGAAAGCAAATCCACCTAAGGAAAACTAGATCGCCCATGAATAGAGTGGAGTTTCCTATCTAGGATAATAAGATGGACAAACATATCTACCTAAGAAGAACAAAGCCTTTTATGAATAGGGAAGAATCTCCCAAGTATGGCCAATTAGACTAGGAGAATGTAATCACTTGTGAACAGAGTGGATCAACTCGTGTAGGAATGTATTCACCCAAGTACATAGTGGGATCACCCATCTAAGGATGACGACTAGAAAATAAAGGATAAATAAAAAATAGGTAGACACACATTTGATGGAATGAATATAATAATTGGTAAACATAGGAAGACACACCATATTATACACACCTAGATTAATCAAGTGGGATTGTTATCCTATCATGGACCCACTATCTCAGAGGCTAATATCTCAAGATCGATGTGAGGCACCTCTCAGTCAAGAGTCGATAGATAGAGATCTAGTGGCGTAAGGGTTGACATTATCTCTTTCTTTGGAGTTCCTGAGACCTTTCCCAAAGAGCTCCTACCTCTACCTAGGGAGATACATGGTGAGTAGCTTCAGGCATGATATTGTACCCTGCACTACAATAGGCAAAAACCAAAAGGTCTTAAGCTAGGATGAAATAAGATCTCTATTGCATATTCTAAATACAAGGAGGGTACATGAGGCACATTTGTAAACACTAGTCCATCAAAAGCATCATTCAAGAACGTTATTCAAGCCGTTCAGACCAACCCTTCTCTCCTAGCTTGGAAGCAACCAAGTATTAGAGCTTCGCTAAACATGATGCAACTAGATTGTGGTACAAATCTCATTCTCCCCCTTTATATACCCTGTCAGTTTACATGGTTGAGGTCATCCTTGAGGGGATAAATTCCCCAAGTAGGTCTCCTAAAGGGAAGAAATGCTAGGTGTTTTTGGTCTCAAAGATCACATGTAGCACAAGGAGAGAGCATACACACAAAACTAGCACTCTTAGTTAACACGACAAATGGACTTAGGTCAACTTGTAATTTTTGATCCCCAAGCTCATCGGATGGTGCAAGGGGAGAGAATACATCAACAAGAGACCCCAAACATGACAAATAATGTTAAATAACTCTTTAATAAATCCAAATGTGTCTAGATTAGTGATAAAACAATAAAGCCTTCAATGAGCATCCTGTAAGAAATCATTATTTTTTTTGTATGATGGTCTTGGAAAAAGTGAGGCTGTGAAAAAATATTAGTATGATGATAGGAACAAGGATAAGTTATTTGATCAATATCGAATTCACAAAAACTAGAAAAGCCATTAAAAATCAGTGTATTTAGTTTACCTATAGATCTACTCAAGTGTAGAGTGTATTTACCTCTATGTAGGTGTATCTACCTATGTGGATGTGGAATTGGTCATGAACAGAGTCACCTCTATGCAAGCAAGATCACCTATGTAGAGAGTGGATCCACCTATGTGGGTGTAGGTCCACCTATACATAGTTGCCTATGTGTGAGAATGTTTTCCATTGTAGGACGAATCTGGTTGTGTAGAATTACCTTTGTACGGGTGTATCTACCCATGTAGAGAAAATATGCCTCTGTGTATGCAAGATCACATGCTCTCTGAGAGGGATGTTTGAGGGCTGAAGATTTGAAGTATATTTTCCCTTGTAAGAGTGGATCCACCCTTTTTCAGAATGAATCTTCCTATCTAGAGCGTATTTTCCTCTATTTAAAAGCCTACAAACACAAACCTCATGAAAAAAATAGGAAAATATGTTAACAGACTCATGACATGGGTCCCAACGAGCATGCTAAAATGTGTGCAGTTAAATTGTGATTTAAAATGAAAGGAAATACAATGCAAAGCCAACCAAAATAAAAAATCAAGCAACCATCAGGATTAGGGTATAAAAGGCTCAAACCTACTAGCAATTTGACAAAGACCTTGTATGTCGAAGCTCTATATGTGTAGATTTCCCTAGTGTGATTGAATTCGATGTGTGCTCAATGAAATTTCAATGGCATAAAATTACCACTTTGATCAAATATGATAGATGATAAAAAATGGCTAAGTGTTTTGCATTTGATGAGAGGATAGATGAATGGAGGGCGAGGATTAGATCAAGGAAAATCAATGGCTAGGAAAGGTTGATACATATCAACTCATGAGATGATGCCAAGTGGCATCATAAGAGGATATGGGGAGATGGATGATCTATGAAGGCCTAGGATGGTGACAAGTGTCACCATGTGAAGGCTTGGAAGGGAGATCAGTACTTGGCAAGTACCTTAAGGGATGGGGAAGATCTTCCTCATAAAGGCATTGCTTGTCCAATATTCTCAAAGTATGGGATGGAAAGGAATAAATGAATTTAAAATTCCTTAGGTGTACTTTGGAGAAAGGACCCATGTGGGGTTGCTTATCCAAAAGGGGAAAGCCTTTAAGGTTGAGAGTACAATGTGGATGGCAATAAATGGAAAGGGGATTATCCCTTTCCTAATTAGGAGAGTAGGAATCTGCAAGTGCTTAAGGGGTGGGTTGGGTGAGGATTAAACTTAATGAAAAATGTTCAGGATGCAAGTGGGAAAAGTTGGAGGTTGTGACACCTCTTAATCCTTGATTAAGTGTGTGCACATGCTTAGTACATGGATTGAAATTAAGAATAGGGGATGAGGGATGATGTAAGATGTGACAAGTGGGGAGAGAAAAATGGGAATTAAATTAATTCTTAAGAGGAAATGGAATGATTAAATAAAATAAATAGAGGTATTTAAATAATTCAAAGATGAAGTGGGAGGAAAGGTAAGGTAAATAATTGATTAATTAATTACCTTAGGACCTTAGAAGGCTTAGAGGAAATTGAAAATATTAATTAAATAATCACAATATTATTTAATTAATGTTGATAGGAGGGGATTAGATGAAGTGACAGGGTAAAATTGACCAAATGCGAGTGGACAATTTTAGGTGTCTACACCTACTTCTAGTATTCTATTTTCTTTCTCTAGGGTTTTTACAATATTGTTTCTATGATTTTTTGTTTCCTCTTAGTGATTTCTCAAATCTTATAGTTTCCTTAAAAATTTGAACCTTGAGTTTACATCAACTCATGATGTAAACATTCTCCTATCCTACATTAGTGGTTTTTAAAAAATTTCTAGGTACCAAACTTTTGGTTCTTAGTAGGAAAACAATAAAAAATAATGCTGCCTTACATACTTTACAAAAAAATAATTTGGCTTGAATCATGGTCAAAACTATTTTTGAAGCCACAATATATAGTATGATATCTATTTTGATTTATTTGGTTAATTGAATATGTTATATATTTTCCATGAATAGAAGAACAAATAATTTTTGGAACTTATTATGATGACCACTTTTAATGTCCTTTAGACCAATTTTGGGTTGTGGGACCCACAAAAATCTCATTTAGAGATCATTAGAGTTGGTATTATTGTTTCTATATTTTAGACACCTATATTTGTCTACACCTAACTACAAACAATTTTAATATCATATCCTAACATTAATTAAATAAATATAATTATGTAATTAACCTTTTAAAACATACCTTAGCCATTTGCTTTATCCTTAACCTTTATTCCTTTTTTTGAGGTCACCCATTTCCCTTTGACCATCAATACCTCAACAAGGTATCAAACTTCATCTTTTTCTGATCCCCAATGAGGTGTCACACTTCTTCCTTCTTTGATATCCCTATATCAAAATTATTCCTTATTTGATACCACAATATCATGCTTTATCTTTTATTGATACCATGATGAGTTTTAGACTTCATCCTTTCTAATACCTTGGTGAAATATCAAAACTATTCCTTCTCTGATAACCCAATATTATACTTCATCCATTTTTTATTGCTTGGTGAAGTAAAATAATTATATCTTATCTAATACCTTGTTATCAAACTTCATCCTTTTTCAATACCCTGATGAGATATCAAACTAGGTACATGATTTGAAGAGCACAAAAGATTTACTGAGAGGGGGGGGGGGTGAATCAGTAAATCAATCACAAAATTTTATTTCTTAATCATTTCAAACTTCTTACAATCAATTTTTGATATGAACCAATTTCCCCAAATTGATACAACTTTATTGAAATACTATTTTTAAAGTAGGCACCAACCTACAGATTTACACCAAGATGATTTAGTAGAATGTAGCCTACAAGGAACACCTAGACCTTCACAAATTTAGTAGACACCTGCCTACAAGGAGCACCAACCCCTAATACAAGGCACCTATCCTTGACTTGATGGAAGTGAGACTGCCTTCAATCTGATCTGCACAAACCCAACTCTCCTATCTGCTCTATGTGATAAATAATATCACCTTCAGCCCACACAAGGAGATGGAAATATGACTGAACTGCTCTCTTACTCACACAACCACACTTCAATTCTAATTTTGAATATCGATATATACATTCCTCATATGTTGCACCTTTTGCTGGAAGGACATATCATTTGAAATCTGCCTTTTTTTCAAAAGTTCATGACTCTTTGTAAGATCACATCACTTATCAAGGTCACACCTCTTTATTAAGTTGATCGATTCTTCTTGATTTTATTAGTTTTGTTAATAGATCCAAAAATATTTCTTTCAAATACTGTCCCTTTTGGGCAATCACACTTTTAAGTAGAAGACACGTCCCTTGAAGAAACTAAACATTCTTTGATAACAAACTACATCTAAATTTTCTTTAATAATAGACCACGTCTTTTCATGAGAGAGACATCTTCATAAGAGCTACCTTTTTGAATTAATACGTCTCTTTAAGAGATATCTTTTTGAAATGATACGTCTCCTTTGGCATTCGCGTCTTCATGTTTTTTATTTTATTTTATAATTCAAATTAAACTAATATTATGATTAGTTTATTTTTCATACTTCGAACATTGCAAAATTCGAACTGAACTGATAAATAGATATATTCAAACTGAACTGATATATTCTGAACTTCGAACCGAATTAACATTCGTCCTTTGGAGCAATCTGAAAAATCACGATTAACATTCAAACTGAACTTCGAACTGGTTTATTATTCGTTCTTTTATACAATCTGAAGATCAAGATGAACAATTGTTTTGTTATGATATGAATGATCTATATTGCTTCAAACTGGGATGAAATGAATGATCTTGCATTTGGCAGGGGTGGTATACTATTAATGCTTTCCAATGTGATCTTTTATTCATCGTTTATGCTTTCCCAATGACATGAATTTATAGTCGATATCTTCTCTATGATGAAACAGAAATCTGAAATCTGTTTGAGATCTTCTCGATTGATCTGCTTCCTTAGTCTGAATTATGTCGCCTCACACACAAATTATACTTTTGTTCTTCTATTCATATAGTCACCCTCTCTTTCAACAAATAATATATACAATATTTCACAAAATATGTCCCACAATTCTCCCTAAAGTCTGTTTATAAACTTTCATAATTTGCTTTGACGTATCTATATGATAGTGTGATATTTTGACATCAATGACAATACTTCTAAAAATCTCCCCCTTTGTCATTGATGGCAACTTTCAACCAAAATCTTTTTGGTTTTGCTCCCCCTATCTCCAATTTCTCCCCCTTTGACATCAATGGCAAGGGGTCTTCTAACAATATTTCAGCTCCATGAAGCTACAAGATTTTTGTGCGTAGCTCCCCCTGAATACATGACACCATCAATTAATTTGATGGATGTGGAACAAATCTCAATTTGTCCCTTATATATTCAAATGTATCTCTTGGAAGTGGTTTAGTAAATATATCAGCATTTGCTCTTTTGTAGTTATGTATTCTAAACATACTTGTCCTTCTCCTACTTGTTCTCTCAAAAAGTGATACTTAATAGGGATGTGCTTGGTTCTTGAGTGCATTACTGGATTCTTGGAGATATTGATTGCACTAGTATTATCACAATATATAGTGCAAGGATGATCATACTCCACTTTGATGTCTCTTAAAGTTTGCCTCATCCACAAAAGTTGAGTGCAACATGCTGCTGCTGCAATATATTCAGCTTCTGCTATAGATAGAGAGACTGATTCTTGTTTTTTGCTCATCCAAGACACTAGATTTCCTCCAAGGAAGAAAGCTCCTCCACTTGTACTTTTTCTATCATCCACATTGCCTGCCCAATCAGCATCTGTGAATGCTTCAAGAGTGAATTCATTTCTACTAGGGTACCATAGACCATATTCCATTGTGCCTTTCAAATACTTGAATATACGCTTTACTGCATGAACATGTGTTTCTTTTGGTGTTGCTTGAAATCTTGCCACAACTCCAACAACTTGCATTATGTCTAGTCTTGTAGAAGTTAGATACAACAAACTCCCAATCATTGATCTATATAGTGTTTGATTCACTTCTTGGGATTCATAATCTTTGCTTAGCTTGCAACCTGTAACCATGGGAGTACTCACAGGATTGCAGTCTTCCATTCTAAACCTTTTTAACATTTCCTTCACATATTTGGTTTGGGAGATGAAAATACCTTTATATGATTGTGAAATTTGTAGCCCAAGGAAGAAGGATAATTCTCCCAACATTGAAATTTCAAACTCTTTTTGCATACATGATGAAAATTCTTTGCACATTTTGTCCTTATCTCCACCAAAAATGATGTCATCTACATACACCACCACAATCAATAAGTGTCCATCCTCTTCTTTGATGTATAAATTGTTGTCTACATCTCCTCTTTTGAAACCTTGCTCTTTGAGATACTTATCAAGTCTAGAATACCAAGCTCTTGGGGCTTGTTTGAGCCCATAGAGAGCTTTCTTCAGTTTGCACACATAATCCTTGTCTTCTGATAGTAGGAAACCTTTAGGTTGTTCAACATAGACTTCCTCCTCTAGATCTCCATTGAGAAAAGCAGATTTGACGTCCATTTGATACACCTTAAACTTCTTGTGACTTGCATAGGATAAAAACATTCTAATTGCTTCAATCCTTGCAACTGGTGCAAATGTTTCTTCAAAATCTACTCCTTCAACTTGTGCATAGCCCTTGCACACTAACCTTGCTTTGTTCCTTGTGACTTGACCATTTTCATTTGATTTGTTTCTAAAAACCCATTTTGTACCAATTACATTCTTATCTTTTGGCCTTGGTATAAGTTCCCAAGTTTCATTCTTCTCTATTTGATCCAATTCTTCATTCATTGCACTAATCCAATGTTTGTTTTTGCTTGCTTCTTCAAAGGTTTTAGGCTCTACTTGAGATAGGAATGCTGCATGACCATCTTCATTGTAATTCACCATTTTCCTTGTAGATCTACATCTATCTTGAAGAATCAAATCTTCAGGATGGTTCTTTTGAACAAACTTGGAAGATGTCTTTGGTGTCTTTATGGGAGTCTTTTGTGAAGATTCTTCTTCCTTTGCCTCTTCCTCCTTTTCTTCCTCTTGAGAGTCCTCATCCTCTTTGTCTTCATCATTCATAGTTTGAACATGGTGATCACTTTGTCCAACTTCTTTGAATTGCTTTCCCTCATCAATTCTTACATTAGCACTTTCAACAATTTTGTGAGTTCTTTTGTTGTAGCATTTATATGCTTTACTTTTTGATGAGTAGCCAAGAAAAATTCCCTCATCTGCTCTTGTGTCAAATTTTCCCAAATCTCCTTCATCTCTTCTAATGTAGCAAGTGCTTCCAAAAATTTTGAAGTACTTGACAATTGCTGGTCTACCTTTCCAAAGTTCATATGGTGTCTTCTCATTGTTCACTCTTATTTGTGCATGATTCAAGATGTAAACTGCTGTATGAATTGCTTCCTTCCAAAAGGAATCTGCTATCTTGGTTTCATTTAGCATTGCCCTTTCCATTTCTTGAACCGTCCTATTTTTTCTTTCTACAACCCCATTTTGTTGAGGGGTTCTTGCTGCAGAAAATTGCCTCTTAATTCCATGCTCTATGCAGAAATTTTCAAATTCCTTTGATGTGAATTCTCCTCCTCGATCTGATCTAAGACATTTTATCTCGATGTTTGCTTCATTTTCAACCAGCTCTTTGAAAGCTTTGAATTTATCAAAAGCTTCAGATTTTTCTTTCAAAAATGCAACCCAAGTCATTCTTGATAAGTCATCAATCAGCAACATAAAATATCTTTCCCCATTCATGCTCTTGGATTTGGTTGGCCCACAAAGATCTGTATGTATGAGTTCTAATGGCTTTGATGAAGAATGCGTCTTAGACTTAAAGCTTGACCTTGTTTTCTTTCCAAGTTGACACTCTCTACAAATGATATTAGAAGGTTTTGTTATCCTTGGCATATCTCTCACAGCATTTGATTTTCTAACTTTGACAATATTATCAAAGTTGAGATGGCCTAGCCTCTTGTGCCATAACCAACTTTCATCCTCTTGTACTAGGTTGCAACTTTCACAACTTATCTCCTTTAAGATATACAAATTATGTTTCCTTTCAGCTTGAGCAACCAGCTTTCCATCTTTCTTGATATCACATGTATTAGAAAGAAATGTGATACTATGTCCTTGATCACAAAGTTGACTAACACTTAGAAGATTTTCTTTTAGGCCCTTAACATACAAAACATTTTCTGTTTTTGTTCTCCCATTATCTAGACTAAGTGTTCCTTTTCCTTTTATTTGTTTTCTTGTATTATCACCAAATCTTACCGTTCCTTCATCAGTAGGTTCAAGAGAGATGAATTTGCTCTTGTCACCTATCATGTGCTTTGAGCACCCACTATCAATGTACCATCTATCTTTCTTACTTTCAGCATGTAAGGCGGTTTGAATGAACATTGATTTCTCCTTTTTCTTCCACACTTTGATAGGCACTTCTTTCCTTTTAATGGACTTATCTTCCTTTTTTTTTTGCTTTGGAGAATCATTAAAAGCTGTCTATAAGCTTGAGCTTGGTGCCCAAAGTTATTACAATTGTAGCATAAACTATTATAGTCCATTAATGGTGTGAAAGGATTATAATCTCTCCTAAGGTAGCTAGGAATATTTTTTACTTTATTTTTACAGTTTAATGCCTTGTGGCCAAATTTGTTACATAGAAAACAATACCCATTGAATGTATATGATTGCCTAGTGTTTGATTTTCTTTTAGGATCAACACTTATCCATTCTTCTTCAACTTGCTTTGAGAAGGTCTTGAAATCCTTTTTGGAATTAGTGACCTTCTTGGATTGTTCTTCAAAACTACCTCCCATTTTGCTTTGAAGAACATCTTGAGCCTTCATTAGCTCAATCAACTTGCTAGATTCTTCATCAATCTTTGTGTGTTGAACCTTTGTTTTCTCCAGTTCCAATTTTAGCATTGCTATCTCTTGCTCCAGCTTGTTACATTTCATCTCCTTTGTATTGAGTTTGTTTTTCAATTCTTCTTCATTTCTTTCAGCTTCCATGATTTGAGCTCTCAAATCTTCAATGGTTTTGTTTGAATTCTCTAAGTCTTTTGTTATCACTTTGACCTTCAATTTGTACTTGGCAGCTTTCTTCTTCAAATCTTCATTCTTCTTATAAGCATAGTGTAGTTCTTCTTCAAGATCCACTTCCTCTTCTTCATTACATTCTTGATCAATCTTTTCTTCTTTATCAAAAACTTCATCCGCATTTAGTTCTTCACATTCAGCCATGAATAGTATTTCCTCTTCACCATTGCTAGAGCAATCTTCACTTTGTTCTTCAGAGGTGCTACTATCTTTCTTTGAATAGAAACTCTTCTTATGTTTTTGAAACTTCCTTTTTGAGTTATTATTGAAATTCTTCTTTCCCTTTTTCTTATTGCTGATTTATTTTTCTTCTTCACTAGAGTTGTTTTCATTTTGAGGACATTTTGAGGCATAATGTCCAACTTTTCCACAATTGAAGCACTTAAAAGGAAATTTTCCTTTGTATTTTCCTTTTCCTTTCTTAAGTTTACCCATGAAGTAAGCTTCTGCTTCATCATTTGATTTTTCATCCTTTTCTTCATGCTTGTTCTTGCCCTTTTTGGATGCTTTGAATGAGACTTCCTTTTGTGGTGATCTTCCTTCAATCCTCATCTCATAGGCAGCAAGGATTCCATGTAATTCATCTTTGGTTAGCTGATCCAAGTTTGTTAATTCCTCCAATGCTGCAACCTTGGCTTCAAACTTTGTAGAAAGAGATCTTAGAATTTTGTCAATAATGAAGTCATCCTTGATCTCTTCACCAAGTCCCTTCATGATATTCACTGTTTCATCAACACGAAGGAAATATGAAGCAATATCGTCATCATCCTCCATTTTGAGAGTCTCCAACTTTCTTCTATGAATTTGCAACTTTTCCTTTTTAACTTTTGCATCTCCTTCATAAATATTTTGAAGTTTGTCCCAAATTTCTTTTGCTGATTTGCATCTCATGACTTTTGTAAACTCAGAATCTGTTAGGCTGCAAAGAAGAGCATGCTTGGCCTTTGCATTGTTTTCACTTCTCTTTTTCCCTGCTTGATCCGTTGGAGGGGTAGCTGGAGGTGAATATCCATCAACAACAGATTGCCACACATCAAACCCAAGTGCATTCAAGTATGCTTCCATCTTGATATTCCAAAGGCATAATTAGTCCCATCAAATATGGGTGCTTTCACAGTGTTGCTTGAATTTGCCATATGTGCTCTTAAGGATCTCCTTCAAGCGGTTAGGCTTTCAAGAAGAACCTTGCTCTGATACCAATTGAAGAGCACAAAAGATTTACTTAGAGGGGGGGGGTGAATCAGTAAATCAATCACAAACTTTTATTTCTTAATCATTTCAAAATTTTTACAATCAATTTTTGATATGAACCAATTTCCCCAAATTGATACAACTTTATTGAAATACTATTTTTAAAGTAGGCACCAACCTACAGATTTACACCAAGATGATTTAGTAGAATGTAGCCTACAAGGAACACCTAGACCTTCACAAATTTAGTAGACACCTGCCTACAAGGAGCACCAACCCCTAATACAAGGCACCTATCCTTGACTTGATGGAAGTGAGACTGCCTTCAATCTGATCTGCACAAACCCAACTCTCCTATCTGCTCTGTGTGATAAATAATATCACCTTCAACCCACGCAAGGAGATGGAAATCTGAATGAACTGCTCTCTTACTCATACAACCACACTTCAAATCTAATTTTGAATATCGATATATACATTCTTCATATGTTGCACCTTTTGCTGGAAGGACATATCATTTGAAATCTGCCTTTTTTTCAAAAGTTCACGACTCTTTGTAAGATCACATCACTTATCAAGGTCACACCTCTTTATTAAGTTGATCGATTCTTCTTGATTTTATTAGTTTTGTTAATAGATCCAAAAATATTTCTTTCAAATACTGTCCCTTTTGGGAAATCACACTTTTAAGTAGAAGACACGTCCCTTGAAGGAACTAAACATTCTTTGATAACAAACTACATCTAAATTTTCTTTAATAATAGACCATGTCTTTTCATGAGAGAGACATCTTCATAAGAGCTACCTTTTTGAATTAATACGTCTCTTTAAGAGATATATTTTTGAAATGATACATCTCCTTTGGCATTCGCGTCTTCATGTTTTTTATTTTATTTTATAATTCAAATTAAACTAATATTATGATTAGTTTATTTTTCATACTTCGAACATTGCAAAATTCGAACTGAACTGATAAATAGATATATTCAAACTAAACTGATATATTCTGAACTTCGAACCGAATTAACATTCGTCCTTTGGAGCAATCTGAAAATCACAATTAACATTCAAACTGAACTTCGAACTGGTTTATTATTCGTTCTTTTATACAATATGAAGATCAAGATGAACAATTGTTTTGTTATGATATGAATGATCTATATTGCTTCAAACTGGGATGAAATGAATGATCTTGCATTTGGCAGGGGTGGTATAATATTAATGCTTTCCAATGTGATCTTTTATTCATCGTTTATGCTTTCCCAATGACATGAATTTATAGTCGATATCTTCTCTATGATGAAACAGAAATCTGAAATCTGTTTGAGATCTTCTCGATTGATCTGCTTCCTTAGTCTGAATTATGTCGCCTCACACACAAATTATACTTTTGTTCTTCTATTCATATAGTCACCCTCTCTTTCAACAAATAATATATACAATATTTCACAAAATATGTCCCACAATTCTCCCTAAAGTCTGTTTATAAACTTTCATAATTTGCTTTGATGTATCTATATGACAGTGTGATATTTTGACATCAACGACAATACTTCTAACATGATTATGAGGAAAATTAGAACCCTAGGCTCAAAGGCAAGGATGAATAGTGGGGAGTGGAATCTCAATGAAAGTCATGGAAATGTACCTAGGTAAGAAGAATTATAAAGACCCTAAAGACATGGAAGACTTAGAGAAAATGTGGAAGTGTATGATTTTAAGTAATGGAGGAAAAGTATGCCAAAAAAGGAAATATTTAGAACCCCAACAAAAGCCAAAAATAGGCATACGCCCTCCTCCCCAAAAAAAACTTAAAAATTTATGCACTTTGAGACATTTAGGCACATAACAAGGCACATAACAAGGACATGAAGGAGGGAAAATGAAAAAATAGGTACACTTTTGATGAATTATACCATTCAAGGAATTATTTGATAATTTATTAGTGATGAAAATAGATAGGACAAAGCACTAAAAGGGGCACCATACTTGGAAAATTTTGGACTATTTAGGTAGGTTCCAACACACATGATAAGATATTGATTTAGAGGTGAATAACCGAAGCATAAATTTTATTTCATATTTTCTAATTTCTTGTCACATAGTACTTATCCATGAAATTTACTACATGATTTAACATGGTCTATGTGCTTACATTCTTATATCTAATTCAATTAATTTATTATTGTTATAATTTTCATTTATCATTTTTACCTCTCTCCTAATTCCTTGCATACCTTATACACAACTAATTGAAATGGGCACATATTATTGCCACTGCTTTTTCATGGTTGATATTTCATATAGTGAATTGATCTAGAGACTCAACATCACATCTAGTTAGTGTTTGATTGCATTACACATGTACAACATGCTAAGATATATCGTACTAATACATTGTGTGAAAATTTATTTTATTACATGTCTAGATAATACAAAGGTCTACCACATTACCTCATCACATAAAGATTCATTGCATCACATGCTTGCATCATGTAGATATTTATCAAATTTGCCACATCATGTGGAGGTTAATCATAGTACTACATCATGTTAAATGTTGATTACATTTCTTGCATCATGTAGAGAACTATCACATCATTGATCACATCACATGGAACTCTATTATATAGTTTTATAACACATCCATATCATATTATTACATCACATTGTACATGCAAAATTTTCTAACCCTTCCCTCTATCTTCTTCTCATTTTGATGAAGATGGGACTCACAATTTCCCCATCAACCCAACTCCCACAAAACAAAAATTATAAAAGACTCCACAATCAATTACCATCTAAATTGACAATTAAATTTTTTGATTTCAATCAATTCAAAATTGAAAAACATTACATTCAAATTTAAAAATAAATCAAATATATTTATTCAGATTTATTGAAAGAGATAGTTACAATTCTTCAGACAACAACTCCATCTCCCTCTTTTCTATCAAATTATTCAGATTTTCCTCACTAGCTTGACTTACATCCTTAGGGAAGCCTTCAACACATATAAAACTAGTATGCCACCTCATCTAGATCGACTCATCCAATTTGTAGCCTCCTTCTAGAGTTGGCCGCAACTATCTTCTACTTTTGTACCCATTTCATTTTCATCCAACTACTCTCTCTACCTATCTAAGCTTCTATGCGACTTCCCATATACAACACACCATCTCTTTGCACACCCCCTATATGTTTTTAATTTTCGTTAAATTTTACCTTGTTTTGTATGCAAAGATAATGCTTTGTCACCACCCTCTTATCTTTTTTGCACTACCTTTATTGTATCATTTTAAACTTTTAAATCTATCCTCTTTTTCTAGAATAACCCCTCCAAGGTTTTCCCATTTCAAACATATGCTATGCAACTCCACTTTCTTGTCACTCCCATGCATAGCCTTCTATGTTGCTTGTTATTATTTACATTTGTTCTTCCCCACTAGCTGTTGAATATTCTTCTACATTAGTCTTTAAAATTTTCATCTCCATGGTACGAGAAAGAGGGGGGGTTTCTACATACTTTGTATTCCCATGTGGCCCACTATCTCCTTCAGTCGCACCCCCTTTTTTCTAATGGTGTTCTTTTTTTTAATTAAATAGCTCCACTATCATTTCATCTTATCTTGTATCTTTATCTTCTACCCATTTGATTACTTCCCTTTACATTATATTTCTATAGCATAACTCTTGATTTTATCTCTCTTATTTTCCTTCAAACCATTAATATCAATAATAATATTTCTTGATCGAGAAGAAAACACTATAATGTAAGATGGAGCTCATATCACTCCAATTTGGAGAGTCAAAAATAAAATGCAAAGAACCAGGAGCTTGAATTCTTCCAAAAATTTATAGAGATGAGCTTATCAACATTATCTAACTTCTCACCAAGCCACGCTGCCTCAAACCTCATGAATTTTAAAATTAAAATTTCACCAAGTTACCATCTAAATTCATGAAATGATAAAATATCTAAAACTATTAATGGTTTGAATTTGAAACTTTTGTCATCAAATTTAGGACAGAGTCAAAATTTTCCCATAAGAGCGTTTTTCATGAAACCTTACCAATCTCCCGAAACAATTTTTTTTGGTGATATTGATTACATTTTTTCCTAGGTGCTTCTACATTAGACACACCAGGTAATAAATTTGTGAGCATGGGCTCACAAAAGTGGAGTTGGGCGATAGAATCACCCTTCAATATTACGAATAATCTACAATGAACTCCATCATTGAATTTCGTGCACAAAGTTGCACCTTCTACTATTGCACTCCTTTCTTCTTCTCCCTCATGGAATCATTCCCACCATGAAACTAACCTCCTCTACCAAATATCTTCTCTTCTTCTCTCCATGCATCCTCTTGGCATGGATTTTATTGAAACTTAACCCTTTCAACCTCTTCATGTTGCATAACTTGTAATTTTCCTTGCATTTACATCTGCAACTCACTTCATCTATTGTAGTTTTCTACTTCCATAAAAAAATCCTTACACTTTCCACTCACAATCACTTGAGACTTCACACACCTAAAATGATACATTTAAGCTCTTAAACCGTGCTTCTACTATCCATAGGTCCTGTCATAAGCTGCCTCACGTTCGATGATCTTCTTATGCACTCAAAACCTCTTCTCACTTCCCTCTCCAACCATAGGTCCTCATGTAGACCGCCTCATGCTTGATGGTCTATCCACACGCTTAGAAACTCTAGATTTGATACCATTCGATGAAGACATGACTCAAAATTTCCCTATAAACCCAAATCCCACAAAACACATATTATAAAAGACTACAGTCAATTGCCATCTAAATCGACAATTACATTTGTCAATTTGAATCAATTCAAAATTCCAAAGCATTACATTCAAATTTAAAAATAAATCAAATATCTTTTGTAGAGAAGGGGGATTAATTTCTCATGAGTCTCTTTCTTCTCAAGAGAATCCCAGGGAGAAAAATACCCTAAACTACCTCAAGCTTAGTCTAAAGTAGCTTAATGAGGAAATTGCAAAGAAAGCTTTACTAGGAGTAATATTTAGTCAAATTGATTCAAGACCTAGGAGAGTGGAACATAGAGGTCTCTGTCACAGAGGAGGTAAGCTCTCAACCAAAGGAATACAATTTAGGATTAGGATTCCAATGCAATGCACTGGAGTCCAAGGGACACACTGGCATCCTAGGCAGACAAAGAGTCACAACCAAAAATAGAGACATTGAAGTCCTATTTACATCCTCAAACCTGAGGTCTGATTAATGAAATAAATGAACAAAAAGAGAAAGAGATGCAAGAAAATCACAAGAGAAGGGAATAGGAGTTAATCTCACAAACAATCACATGCTCAAAATCTCCCTCCAAGCTCCACTTCGATAACCTACACACAATACAAATGAGGAAAAATGTTGGGGTTGTTTGAGGCTTGCCATAGTCAAATCCCCATTTTAGTGCTCCCACCTCCAAAAAAGCTAGATAGATAGAGAGAATAAATAAAATAGACAAATAGGTAGTGGTGAAAACAATCCCCGCTTGAGGAGGATAACCCGCACCACAAAACAACAAATGAACAAAGTGATCTAATCTATTCACAAACAGATAAGAGCAAGAGAACGTTACCAACAATCCTGAAACCCCTCTTGAACACATGATCACAATGTTGAATGATTGCTAGAGATATTTGGATATTGGAGGGGACCTTAGTCCGACAGAACTTGGTTGTAAAAGAGATGTTGCAAAGAGTAGAAGAGGCTGAGAATAGAGTGAGATTGGAAGAACCCCTCATGGAGAATGAGAAAGAATCCCCCAAAGTGAGAGAAAAAGGGGATTTTTGTTGCATGCAAGGGTGGAAGGAATCATTACACTCATAAATCTGACTGAAAAGACTTGTGTCACGAGTCAAGATTCCTCATTCAAACTCGTAAGATTGTGGGGATGCTAGTGCACTGTGCAGATGTCTGCATCTCATACAAGCATCCAACTCATGAATTTTTGAGAAATGAGCTGGCTGACTATTTTCACTTCATCATTGGACCTCGTCGAATTAGAATCATGAAATTATGACCTGTGAGGCTCTTGTCATAAATGTGCTTATATGCAATAAATGCAAGGCAAAGTGTGAAAATGTGAAATTGCTCCTAGGGTACAATTTTGTAATATTACATTTTTCCCCCACTTTAGTGGGCTAGATTTTGGGAAAAATTAGCCACACTAAAGTAGAAAGAGAAAGAAGACACAAAACTTAATTTTTTTATTGATTTAAATGCCAAAAGGGATACTGTAGAGGTCACAGAGGTCGAGCCACAAAGTACTAAAGATACCCCTAGCGATCGAACTCAATGAATAATACAACATTTGCTGTGAAAAATCACACAAAATTTGATTATGCAAAACTCGAAATTTTGAGTTAGCTTAAAACTCAAAAGAAGCTACCAAGATGAGAAGAATGATCAATAAATTTTTTAGTGGTTCAGAAGAAAAAATTGGTAAAAAAGTGACTATATATGCCTTCCTAGTTTTTCCCCAGTCTAGTGGGGAAAATCAAGAGAAATAGAGGGACCGTGATCATGAAGAAAAATGAACTCTAGGGGGCCTATATATACTTGAGTGGGCCCTGAGAAGGGTCAATTTCACTATTCACTGCGAGAGTTTTCTTGACTTTTGTGAGAAAAAGTCAGAAAAATGTCACACAAATGAGACTATCTAGAGTCCAGGCTGGACTAGCTGCGAGAGGATGTGTGTGAGGGCATCAAGGTTGACTAAGTGAGTCCTCAAACCTCATGTTAATGCATTTTTTCAAGATTTTAACTAGGTTTTTAGAAAAGTTGAAGCATAGGCATCCCTTTTTTGTGCCTACATCATCCTAGCATGTTGGCATCCCGCTAGCACACTGGGGACCCTCACACATGTTGGCATCTTGATAGCTCTAATGGTGGACCTCAAATGCATTCATGATGCACAGACATTTGCGTTACGTTCCTACATCTCAGAGGCTCCACTTAGTATATTTTTGTAGAATTTTTTGCACATTAGATGCTCTAACTTAGGTTCTTTTCTTTTTTTTAGGATTACTCGAAGATGAGGGATCATCCCATTGGGAAGGTGCTATGACTTGTCTGAGATTAGTACCAACACTTGTCTAATGGAGAGGAGATGCTTCTATGGTGGGCCAGTCTCTGGCATATTTATCGGATGCTAGAGATGCTCTACCACATATGGATGCTAATGACACTTATGGGGTGGTGGGAATCTACCACCTCGACTTTCCACCTCCTGGCGAGTGAGATGACTATCACACTAGAGGATGTCTATAGCATCCTCGACCTTCCCATCTATGGGTGGAGAGTCATGATTGATGATACATATTTTTCTCGAGGGTGGGCAAAGGGGGTCTAGTATTGCTTGGGTCACATTGACAGTGGTGACGAGATCAACCACATCTACACACATTGGTTCAAGCAGCGCAATGCTATAGGAACCCTATTACGATAGGTTCTAGTTATAACTGTGGCCACTCAAGTCACGATAGATGCACGGGGCTCTCACCTATACAAGGGCATCATCCATACTATTCAAGAGATGGAGGAGCATCAGACATAAATGTGTGGTGGCACAACATGCTCACACACATGTACCACGAGTTGGGTAGTTATGTGCACTATGAGCTCTAGAGCTTGACCACATGTACCCTGATGTAGGTGTGGGCCTTTGCCAATATGACATGTATAGGACTAGATGGATATCCCCAAGTGTGGGATTATTCAGTGCTCATGGCTCATTGATATGAAATTATCAAACAATGGAGGCATAAAGACCTACAGTTCTGGTGGTTTTAATTTGACACCCAATAGTTTGACCAGGTCAACTGGCAGCCCCATTGACTATTTTGATGGGTGGATGATGGAAAGTTCCTCAAGAACCTGCAACAAGACCATTTTCTCTTTGGTCACACTGATTTTGTTATTATGCCATATTATTGGAGTAGAGTTATGTGGCAACATGGTCACATCCAGGCCATCCCCCATGGTCCCATCCTATGCACAAGCCATGAGGAGCATCACGTGGGTGGGTGATCATCGATGACCCACCATCGTCGATGTCATCCTTTTTGATGATGATGCCAATGACCAAGACCTACTAGAGATGCAACGAGTTGATGATGTAGGGGTGGCGCGAGGCTACTGGGCATGGTGGCAGGCACATGGCTCTGCACCTATCTTTTCGGTGGATGCCCCTAGGGGGGATCCCAACTTTTAGGGTGATGCACAACTAGGGAAAAGGCAGGTATATCGAGGTGATGATCAACAACAACAAGAGGGTGAGAAGGAGGTAGTGGCAGTGGTAGAGGATGTCTTCTCCTCCACCCATAGTCTTAGTCTCATTTGTGGCACTAGATCCAGTCATCAACCCTATGGTAGCTCTGGTAGCACCGAGAGCAACACCAAATGCAAGCGATGTGGGTCCCAGTATTGCTCCACCTTTTGACCCACACTGGTAGCCAGGGGACCCAGGTATAGTAGTTAGATTATGTCATTTCATTTTGGTACTTTCATTTTTCATCTCCTATATATTCGTTTGATGTTTTGATTTATGGATATATCATGTAGTAGCGATGGGTCCATTCTCTATGTGGTTGCAATGGACACACAAGGATGGACTAGGAATGTTGCTCAATGCATATTAGAGGTGGCCCTTTCCATGCTAGTCTAGGGGTCTACCCCAGATGCATATTGACCAGTTTCAGCATGGCAACACACCCACCTTTTTGAGTCAATTGCACTCTAGAGGATGGTCTTTAAGGAGGGGCAGGTGGAGATCATGTAGAGGACAATTTATGGCACCACTGTTAGAGAATAGAGAGACCAAGTTTCAATAGAGCTACGAGTTTCCCTGGTCGAGTGAGATGTCGTTATGACGAGAGTAGATGGTGTCGAGTAGGCATGTGACATTCTTTAGAGCCAACTCAATGACCTCACATGGAAGCTAGTAGGGGATTAGTAGCTCTCAAATGTGCTCAGTGCTCAGTGCGATAGAGATCCAGATAGCTTCCCTTGAGGGAGAGATCTGGGGATTCCATGTGGTACTTTGTATCTCCTAGTTGTAATGGACTCGCTCCAGTGTCCACTATGAAGCCCCAATGACAACCACTAGAGCTATGGCTTAGCTAGATATGCACCCAAGGCTTAGATAGCCATTTTTATATCATTTTTGATGTATAGACATTTGGTACACATGTACAACCACTTATTTTTTGATGATAGTGGCACGATATATGTACATGACATTGATATATATATATATATAGATGAAATTTGGTTCCAATATCATGGTGTTCTTTACTTTATGTGAATTATTTTTAATTTCATGTATGATTATGGATGTTATACTTATAGATGCATGTTTAGATTAGATGCTATCATGATTTAATAAACACACATGGATTATGTTAATTAAATATATTAATGATCTAATTGCCTAACCAAAAGTTGTAATGGAATGCATGGATACTTAGGATAGCCACACACACATATATGCATGTCTCTCACATACACACATACATGGTGGCCTCATAACATAATTTTTTTTCAAATGATGTGTTGATGAAGAAATTACAACACACATCATGTTGCAATCCATTGAGGATGAGCATTACATATATGGCACATAAACATTATGCGTAGTATCGACAAAGGTGTATTGCATTAACAAGTTCGTTTAGAGGCGTTCCATCCATAGATGACAATCCATAGGCACCCGAACCATATACAAAGATGAAAATGTAAGGGCCTAACTAATTTAGGCTGAACTTCTCTATTTGATCAGGCATTGTATTTTTATTCCTTTGATTCCCATAGAGAACAAAGTCACCTACCTTGAAGGTCCTAAGAAGAACACCTTGATTATAATATCTGGACAAGGATTGTTGATAAGCTTTAAGGTGGTCGAGGACCTCAATCGACATTCATCAAGCATCCCAAGCTGATGTAAATGATTATATCAGTTTCATCATCAATTAACCCTTTAAGGGAAACTTGCAAAGACAAAATTTCCAACTTCGAAGGTGTGATAGTTTCAACACCATACACAAGGTTATAAGGTGTTCTTATCATTGTGCGAACACTCATGTTGTAGGCCTAAAAAGCGTATGTAAATTGAATGTGCCAATCCTTACCATGTTTATTCACTATTTAATGTAGAATGAGCTTAGGAGTCTTATTAGATGCTTCTGCTTGGCAATTAGATTAAGGATAATATGGTGTAAAAAATCTATGTTGAATATGAAATTTCTCTAGAAATTGCTTCATTTCCTTATTCTTAAATGGCATACCATTATCAAAAACTAAGGTGGAAGGAAATTTGAAGCAAGTAATGATGTTATTTAGAAGAAAGCTACAAATGTATTCAATGATTGTGGATCGAAGCAAGATAGCTTCAAACCACTTCATGAAGTAATCATTAGCAGTAATGATGAAGACACGTCCTCTTAGAAGAAGGAGGTGATATTTTTTCAATAATATCCAACCCCCATTTTTTGAATGGCCAAGAGGAGGTCTGGTTTTGGAGATCCTGAGTAGGAGCATGGATAAGATGACTATGTTGTTAACATTATGAACATTTCTTGAAAAAATCAAAGAAATATTGCTCTAGTTTTTGCCAAAAGTATCCCATGTGCATTAGTTTTTGTACAAAGGATTTACCACCAAAATTTCCACCCATAGAACCCGAATGGGCTTCCTTAAGGGTGAGGGGTATTTATGCTTTAGTGAGACACCAAAGAAGGAGACCATTTTAAGACTTTCGATAAAGAACATTTGACAAGACAACATAGCGGACTGCAAGCTTTTGTATTTGAGTACGATCATTCTTCGTCGCATTATTGATGAAATTTCCAATCTTTAGATATTTGTAGATGCCAGTGTACCATTCTCCCAAGCTTACATGAGCATATGTAAAGCCGCTAGATTCATGTTGATAAGAAAAAACATGAGTGAATGATGTGGACCACAAAGTAGTACTCTTTTGCATCCTTATTTGAGGGGACCAGGGAAGCAATGCTCACCATGACATTCACATGCTAGTTTTCTCTCCTAGGGATACTATCTATTATAAAAGAAGAGAAGCGATCAAGAAAAGATAAAGAAAGGTCTCGATAATGATACAAATTACTTTGCTTAGATTGGTACATCCTCGTGATTTGATTTAAAACAAGCTCATAATCATTGTGTATATGAATATGTTTTATCTTTAAAGCAATCATGATATGTAAACCGAAAATAAGGGCTTTTTATTCAGCAATGTTGTTAGTATGAGGTAATTCTAATCGAAAAGAGTAAGGGACTAGCTTACCCTCACATGAGATTAAGATTACACCTTCCCCGGAGCTAGTTTGACATCTCGATCCATCAAAGTAAATTTCCCATATCAAATCATAGTTAACCACAAAGAGATCTTCACCAAGAAATAAGTCTAGACTAGGGAATGAGCGAGATGAGGGAGTGTCTGCTAATTGATCGGAAACTACTTGAAATTTTATTGACTTTTGAGCCATGAACTTTACATCAAACTCAGAAAGTAACATCACCCACTTCGCTAACCTTCTAGCTAGATCAATCCTAGTAAATAAATGTTTTAGAAGATCACTTTTCACAATGACATAGATCTTGACATGAAGAAGGTAATGCCTCAACTTTTACATTGTGAAGATGAGAGCAAGGCATTGTTTCTCCATGGTGGAATAACGGGTTTCATAATAGAAAAGGACATGAATAATGTAGTAGACCACTCTTTCCTTTCTATCATCATCATATTGGGCTAACAAGGCCGCTAAAGCGTATGAGAATGCAACAATGTAAAGAAAAAAGGGTCTATCATGCATAAACGCCATTAAAATAGGAGGGTTTTCTAGATAACTCTTGATTGACTCAAAATCCTTCTAGCACTCCTCATCCCATATTAAGTGAACATCCTTTTTCAAAAGATGAGTAAAAGGCAGGGTATGATCAACCAACTGAGATATGAATCTATGAATTTTTTGAATCTTCCCATGTAAACTTTGTAGCTGAGATATGTTTCTTGGTGGAGGCATGTTAACAATTGCATCGATTTTATTTGTGTCGAATTCAAATTCATGGTGAGAGACTATCCTAAAAAACAATCTTGTGTCAATGTCAAAGATTTTATGAATGAAGACATGAAAAATTAGTGTCATCGCCCATTGTTACGTTATGCCCACATGTTATAACCCAAACAACATGACCACATAACAAAAGGTCCCTCATAGGGTAGTGAATGTAGCAAATCGAAATGTTCTTTAGAATCTTCTGAAGAAAGGAATTTCCTAATTTTAATCACCTTTTCAGAAGATCTAGGATCCATGAAAACTTTAGCAGTATCCCCTTGGAGGAGGGGACTATGGTCTTCAGGATGCAGTATAGGGACACCATAATCTTTATTCGATAGAGGGTCCTCCTCATCCATATTCAAAATAGTTTTTCTAAAGTATTCTTGTTTACTCAGATGATAAGGGAATAATCGTTTATGGTGAAAAGAGGGAAAGTGGGAGTAGGCACATAAGAAATCTTCTAGTGCTTCCTCCAAGGAGAAAACATCTAAGGGGACTTCTTTGGCCTATGCCCCATCCTCTATCAATTCATGATGGACTAGATTAAGATGTTCAACTAAAATCATATTAACACTCCACCAAGGTTTTTCTTAGATTGTACAACAGAACATCTTAGCCCTATGCCCCACTTATGAGGCTTAGGTTAAATAGGGATCTAAATTCCTTGCTCAATATGTCCAAGGCCTTTATGCCCATAATCGTATTTATAAATGAGCCTATATCCAGGACCATAGAGTGTTTGTAAAGCTTTAGAAGACGATGATTCTACATAGAGAGCATCATTCCACCAATGAATGTCAAATGCATCTACAAGGCCATAGCCATCTTCCTTATCTAATTCACAAAAATTAGCCTCTTTATTAGGAGTAGGATGATCCTCCTCAGTAGGGGAATGATCAGTTTTTTAAATAAGATCACAAATTTCCTTCTCAACGAGAGTCTGATCAATTTCCTAAAAAAATGTGTTCGAGTTTATCAAAAGTTTAAGATGAACGGGGTTCATTTTGTATTCTCCAATGAAGATTTCAGAGAAGTTCAAGGATCCCCAATCATTACCAAGACATGCATTTGATTCATAATTAGAACTAGAAGGGGAAGACATAAGAATTTCTTCTTTAGGTTTTTCCTCCTTAGGGATATTCACTTTAGGGATAATTTTTGCAGATGGTTCCACCAAGGAACATGTTATCACTTAAAGGTAAGTGAAAAAATACAAATCTTAAGAGTGGAAACAACTAAAGCCCAACCAGTAGTTGCCAATTCACAAAGGTGAACAACTTCAAGGTCAACCTTGATTGTGACCACTTGATTGTTTGCCACAAACTTTAGAGAATGATGTAAAGTAGAAGTCACAACACCCATAGCATGAATCTAGGGTCTCCCTAAGAAAATATTGTAAGGTAAAGGGCCATACATCACATAAACCAAGGTGGGTAAGGTAACAGGGCCCAACCGCAAAGGCATGATTATCATGCCTAGGGCTTGTCGATGAATGTTATCAAATCCATGAATATATAGGGAAAAAATAGCTAAATAAGAAGAAACAATTTTAATCTTATGTAGTAGATCTATACCAAAAACGTTGAGGTTCAAACCACTATCAACGAGGGTATGTCTAATACCGATAGTATTAACAATAACTATGATCATTAAAGCGTTTGCTTGTTTCTACACATCTAGGGGTGAAAGTTTTTGTAGATAGAATGTGATATTTGGTGAATCCACATAAATATGAGCCATCAATGCATTAATATATTTAAGCCTAGTAGAGGTAGGTAAGAGGATATTTTGTGAGGCTTCTTGGAGCATACCTTGGTAAACTAGAGCAGTTTGAAGCAAATCCAAAAGAGAGATCTTAGCTGAAGTGACTCAAAGTTGCTCAATAAGACCATAGTCTCCAGGTGCTTTGATCACAGGTTTGGGTGTTGGAGGAAGAATTGGTTGAGAAGATGTTAATAAGTAGGAACTTTTGTATGTTGAAGTGTAGGAACAAAATGTGGTTGATCCAAATTCTGCTTATTTCTCCTTGTATTATATGTGTGCCCAATAACATTATAAGAAGTAGAGTCTATATCTTTCACAAACCTTGAACATAACTCTGGTGAATCATTAAGATATTGAATCTTGCAAATAGAATGAATCCTTTTAGGAGAAGGGCTAGCTAGGGTCAGGTAGACAATGGGTCTCTTAGGATCTGGAGAAGCCACAAAAACTACTATGACATTCACTGACTCCTTAGCTTGTGATGAAGAAGTAGACGTTAGAGATGAAGAAGTTTGTTCAGGAGATCTATGAATAGAGGAGGTTGCTTCCAATAAATAATCTAGAGCATCATCATGTAATGACCTAAAATCTTCCTGCAAACATCAACAAACCATTAGTTGTACCTGCAAGTTAATATAGATCAAATAATGGAATACAATAGAGAAATAACAAGAAAAGAAAGGAATTAGATAGATCTCACCCATGTCTTCTCTCCTCCATGCTTCATTTCCATTATACCTTCTTGGGATTGTTGTAATAGTATGATGCCCTCAGATTTGTGAGCAATCCTATAATGTCTAGCCCTAGCCAATGCCTTTGAAGGATTTGAAACCTAAACTATTGCAATGTAGAATGTTATTCCTATTATGCAAATAGTAAAATAAGTAAAAGCCTAGAATGTGAGAATGAAATGCCTATAATAAAAGTATGTTAAACAAATAAATCATGGATCCGAAAATGAAATCAAGATTGTCATTTTTTAGAAAATGCAATCTTGAACGGATGGACAAGATGAGAGATTTGAGGAATGCCCTAGAATCAAAGGTCAAGATTCAATAAGGCAACTCAAATTAGGGTTAGGGAAAAATACCCATATGTGTGAATAAGATTTAATTAAATGAATTAAATCAAGACTGAATGTGACAGTTGAGATGAAATTAGTAAAAATCAGAAGACAAGAGGATGAGATTTTAGAAAATCAATAATTTTAGAAATTACTTGATTTGTAGAAGAATATTTCCTTTTTTGAATTAAATTAATTCAAAATAGAGATTTTGTGAGGTAATTAGTAATTGATTTTTGAAATTAATTACTAAATGAAGAATTAGTTAACCATGTGAGATATTTTTAAATGATTTGTTTTATTTAAAAATATAAAAGTGTCACATGCCATAATTAAATAATTAAAATAATTATTTAATTTAGAAGAATTAGTTAATTAATTAAATAAATTAATGAATTTATTTAATTAAGAGAGGATTTAAGAATTAGTGACATATTAAATAGGTATATTAAAATATATTAATTTAATAATCAGGAGGACATTAATGATAAGGATTAATTGAATAAATAAGATGACTTTATTTAATTATTAGAAGACTTTGACAATTAGTGACATATTAAATTAAATAAATAAGATTTATTTATTTAATAATCATGAAGAATGAGAGATATTATGAATTAATTAAATAATTATAAATTATTTAATTAATAGTTGAATGTGTGTTAGAAACATAATTAAAATGCTATAATCATGTCCTGACGAAAAGTGGTAAAATAGTGCTTGCAGGTCTTGGTCATTTTTATGTGTCTACATTTGCCCCTCTTTGTCATAATGCAGCTTGTCACATTGTGGCAAAGAAAACAAGTCCAAAATATACCCCAGTGAAGGTATGGAATGTCTATGCCCCCTCGGAAATTTTTTTGAATTTCGACCCGGGGTCAGAAAAATTTGGAAAATATCTTGAATAGTCAAATTAATGACAAGAAAAGTGATGGCGTGATCCGATTTAGAAACGGAGAACGTTAAGGTAGCCAAAATGCTGGTCAAAGGTGGTCAAATGAGCCTCCAGTAGGACCTACTAGGTCAAAACACTAATTTTTAGCCTATAAATAGGTTGAAAAGGTCAATCCAAATGTCATTTTCTCATTTGCATATAGAATATTTCAAAAACCAGAGCTCTGAGAGACGATGGTGATCCCTATGACTACACACCATGGATATCGCATGCGCACATTTCGACGACCTGAGGGTGCAGGGGCACCGATAAGCACCCTATCCAACTTGTCAAATTTTAATTTTTATGCATTTATGAGGGTTAAATGGGGGGAAAACAATTGCGATGCGACGCAAATGCTATCGCGAAAGCCGCAAATGCCTTCGCGTTTGCCACATTTGATTGCGTCGCGACGCAAGTGCAATGGGTAGCATAGGTTATTTGTGCGATTGCACATTCGCAAGTTGAAATGACGCAGTTGAAAAGTGCAACGCAATTGCCAGATTTTGCAATGCATTTGCAATTTTGCGACGCATTTGACATGTCTCATGACGCAAATGTTGTTGAATCACGCATTTGATAGATTAAATGACGCATTCATTGTTTGCTTGCACAACTGCTATTTAGAGCAACGCATTTGAAATATTGCAACGCATTTGCTATGCGTCGAGTCGCGATTGATTGGTTGTGATGCATTTGCGGTCAACGTGACGCAATTGAAGTAGACCAGAGTTGAATTTTGTTGACTTGTGCGGAGATTTAACTTTTTTGTACCCTTGACTTGCCAGTACTACCAAAATTTCCATAATGCTTCTCAATATGTTCTAATCCTTGGCCTTTCCTTGTGCAGAGTCGGCTTGTGCCTATCTATACCCGGGAGTTCCGGCCAGTTACTTATGCTTTCCAAGATCGTCTCAGCGATAGACAGAGATAGTGAATGATGGCCCTAGGCCTATACCATGTGACTTATATGCCCATTATTTGGGCAAACAGAGGTTTGCTTACTGCTCTTTTCGAGAGGTGGCATTCTAAGACCTACTCTTTCCACCTGCCTACTGGAGAGGCGACTATGACTTTGGAGGATGTTTACTGCATTCTCCACATTTCGATCAGCGGAGAGAGGGTGGTCTATGATCCACACCAAGGGCGAAAGGTCTTGACAAAGAGGTATGAGGGTACCGATGGTGCGCAATTGGCTTTAGACGATTATGAGATCAGCTGGGACGTTGTAGCCGACTGATTTCCCCGATTCGATGCCATACTCATGACCTTGATCACCGGATTGCTGATCCCAGATCGTTGTGGTCACGGATTTCCCATTGGATGGGGGGATGTTCTTGTTCGCATGAGGTCACAGAGGATTGTTTTCGCTTGGGGGCCATGCTTGTTAGCCATGTTGTACCATCAGTTGCATGAGGTAGTCTATCTCCAGGGTCACAGTATCAGCTATGGGACTACCTTACTCATGATTTGGGTATGGGAGCGCATTCCCATTTTCTGACCACCGGTACAGATGCAGCAGTTGGATGATGGGATGCCCTATGTTTATTTATATGCCGAATCAATTAGCCAAACTCTTGTTGGAGATACCGAGTACTAGCATCATCGGATAGACACGATGATCAGTTTTGTGTGGAGGCCATACAGAAATTGTGCCCAGTGGTCAGATGAGGATGGCCACTTGTCCTTTTATAGATAGTTTTGTACCTTATTGGCCGCACGGTGTAGACACAATGAATCATTGAGATGTACTTGCCCGAACGGGTACTATGACAGTTTGGGGAGTAGCAGATTGTGCCAGTAGGCACAACACAGTATGCCCAGTCCTCTAGAGAGACCATGTGGGGGCTGCCCATATCGGTGACCGTTGCAGAGCAGCAGGTAGATAGTTTGGTGGCAATTCAGTGGGCATGGAGAGGGTATCTAGCAGATGCGGGCACATCAGCCGAGTTTGACACCTGGTGGCAGGTTCACAGGCCCATTCCTTTGACAGATCCAGATGGTCCACTGCCCATTGATCGGAGATGAGTTATTTTGCAATTACCGAGGAGAGGTTGAGGTGGCAGAGATGGAGGGAGAGATGGCAGAGGTGCTAGGGGTAGAGCTGGAGGCAGGGATGGAGGCCGAGATGGGGGAGATGGAGGTGGAGGAGGTGGAGGCGATGATGATGGTGGAGGAGATGGAGGAGGTGGGGGAGATGGCAGGGGTGCCAAGAGGAGGAGAGATGACCGAGGGTGGAGGCAGCCCATGAGAGTGAGACAGAGAGTGGGTGGTGTACCATTATCACCCATTTGGGAGGAGGGGGAGGAGAGAGAGCTGGAGACGAGAGCCGAGGAGGCTAGAGGAGGTGAGGAGGAGGTGGAGGTGGTGTTTGAGGAGGAGGTGGAGGTGGCGGCGGAGGAGAGAGTGGAGGTAGAGGTGGCGGCAGAGGAGAGGGTGGAGGTAGAGGTGGCGATGGAGGAGCGAGTAGAGGCGGATCCACTTGTTGGGGGACATCCTCTTAACATAGATGTGGAGGAGATCCGTGCTGAGGGGGAGAGAGATAAGGAGGATGAGGAGGAGGACGAGGCAGATCAGCGACTGTGGGAGTGCATGATCTTTGGGGATGATGAGGGTGATAGAACACCCATTTTGCCTGCGGATGCTACCATTGATTAGCATATCATAGACTTACAGATTAGACTCGATGCGGCCTTTTCTCAGAACAAGGCCTTGGCAGCGGAGCTAGAGGTCACTCGGGTTGAGAGGGATCAGGCCATCATTCAGCGACAGGAGTTAGAGTGATGGGTTTCAGAGTTTGCAGAGTTATGTGCTGGACTGATGGGGGACATGGCTTGAGAGTTGGCCAGGGTAGCAGAGAGCAGGGGCCGATACAGGGCATTGTATGAGCAGGCCATTTCGCCAGATAGACAGGACCCAAGGTTGTCCTGATCCTACAGCAAGACAGGTAGTGGCAGTCGGACTCACAGCAACAGGTCCCACAATAGTACTCACACCAGTGCTGGAGGGTCCACTACATTGGGGCAGTCTTTAGGCCATAGATCTCACAGCTCTAATAGGCATTCATCAGGGCACAACCATAGATTAGAGCATGGTCACTAGTCAGAGCACTGTCACAGGTTAGTGTCTTCAGGGTAGCAGATAGAGCAGAGCCAGCCTCCGGTTACTGATCCCACAGGATCGCAGAGTGAGACACTAGAGAGGACACCCATTCAGTTCATTGTTCACCTGATGACTCAGCCGTAGCCACCTCCCCATTCACCTCCATGAGATGGAGGAGGGCCATCTTAGGACTTGCTTTAAACACATGTATATTTTGATATTTGAGCCTGCGAGCTCTATTTTTGGGATATCATTTGACTCTATCCTGTGACATAACATTTTTTGAGATTATATATGTGATGCAGTTTTGATGTGGCCTATATGATGTAATGTGTTATGGTATTCTCATATTTTATGCGATGTTTATGTGATTTTTTTATGATATGAGATGTATGGATACTATGCTTATGCTTATGAATGCGATTATGGATGTATCTATGTATTGTGTAATGTTGTGATGATGTGATTCCTATATGCTAATGTAAATGTTTTATTTATGATGCTTATATGTTGATGCCAATGATGGTTTTATGAATGGATGCAAATGATAATGTTTATGTAATGTGAATTATGGTATCTGATATATGCAGATGTGAATATGAAATGATCATGCCATTATGTATGCAACTTTATTTTTGTATGTCATAGGATATCGTCAGAGAACTCTAGAAGAGAAGATGAAGATGGATGTTAGTGCGAAGAAAGATATGCATGTTAGTGCAAAAAATAAACATCCTTCAAAAGCTTATCTAGTTGTTGCTCTTTAATCATCATTGGGTGAAAATGTCATGATGGTCGACAAACACTATGATATGACATAGATCAATAGTGTGCAAGGTCGAACCATCACGTAGATCAGCAGTTGTAGACAAAGGATGATCATGACTCATGCAAGGAACATAATTGCCCCTAGTCACTTTATCATGACCAACCACTAGAAAAACCAAACCAATCATGAGACATCGTTGTTTCTCTAAATCCTGATGATAGGACATCCTTGAGAAACTAGCCACATGATAGTAAAAGAGACAGTAAAATCATCACACTATGTCGTTGCTTCTCTAAATCCTGAAGTCAGGACATCATGGAGAAACTAATAGCAGAGTGATAAGCAGACAAGGATAATTGTCATGATATGTCGTGGTTCCTAGGACATAAGGAACTAATATCATGGTTATTATCAAAAGACAGAAAAAAAGTTTGCCAAGTGTTTGCCAAGTGTTTTAATGTCAAGTGTTGTTTTAAATGTCGGGCGATATAAAATTCAGGAAGGACACATCTTGAATGATGTTGATATCTAGGAGATTGATTCTCAGAGTTAGGAGAATCCATCAAAATGCCAGATGATGATGATGCTTAGGAAGGACACATCCAAAAGCATAAAGAAGTTGATGAGAGTTGCTCTTCAGAAGGACACATCTGAAGAAGAACCCAAAGCTTTGCCATGATAAATTGTTTTGATAGGATTTTGACTACATGCCGTTGCTGACATGTTGCATTGACTGAGAGTGTTGGTGGAACAGATTGCCGATAGGTTGATAATTCAAGATTGACATAAGACTTGTTTGATTCGAAGATTCGCTTGGTTTGAAGATAGTTTGATTTGAAGATAGCTTGATGTGTGTGAAAATATTGTGCCATGAACCCTAATGGACTGACCTAGTGCGGCCTCAGGGGTCCATCGATTGATGGCCTTGCCTATGTCGTGCACTCAGAGACCTCATAGTTCGACACAACCAATGACATTGTATAAAGGACAATAGTTTGAATCATGATTTATTTTGTGACAAACCTAGAAGGACTGACCTAATGTCTCGGGGATTCAAAGATGAATCTTGCCTACGTAGCAAATGCACAGAGACAATGTAGTTCGGACGAGGACGAAGACTTGAATGACGTGATCGATTGAATTGATCAGATTGACATTGATTTTGGATTTTGACATTGATTTGGATGTTTTTGTATTTTCTCAAGATGTTTTCAAATTTTTAGGTCTTTTTTCAAGACTTTTTCACATTTTAAAGATTTTTTCAGGAATTTTTCAGATTTTTATGATTTTTTCAAGACTTTTTTCTTTTAGGATTTTTTCAAGACTTTTTGAGAATGTAGGATCATGTGTGGTACCCACTGCAATTACATGATAAAGTTCTTGCCCCCAGACAAGTTGGGGAATACCCAAGTTCAATGATATGGAGATAGGTAGATGCCAGGTAAAGGCAAAGATATGCAAGGAATAATGTCAACCAAATGTTAACCATGGTCGGAATTGATAGGACTTAGGATGGATGTCGTGAATGTGTCAGACCTTTGTGATTATGACAAACGGGTAGAGGTCGATTTTAGTAACAGTAGATGGCGAAGCAATGATCGACTACGCATGGTGCCTGTTTGCCAGGTTTTCACCATGGTACTTCTTCAAAGCACCTGTTTTCCAGGTTTTCACTATTGGATGAATTCATTTCTTTTTACTATTTTTGCCATTTTTTGATTTTTTTGTGTCACAAAGACGCCTGTTTGCCAGGTTTTCATCAAGGGATGATTTTTTGTATTTTCCAATTTTTTGTATTTTGTAGTTTTTTCACCCAAGCTCTCTGATGCTATGTGTAGAACTTTCTCAGGTGTAAACTGTTGATGGGTTCTGTCAGCTGTTCTCCATCAGGTGTGACCAACTGATAAGCTCCGGAACCAAATGTGGCAGTAATGATATAAGGACCAAGCCAATTAGCCTCAAACTTGCCCGAATTTTCATGGTCCGCCTGATTTCTGGGGTTCTGCATGAGAACCAAGTCACCGATTTCAAACTTTCTCACCATGACTCTTTTGTTATAACTTCTGCAGAGACGATTTTGATATGCCTGTAGATGATTTAAGGCATTTTGTCATCTTTCTTGTAACATTTCTAGCTCATGGAGATGAGTATGTCTGTACTCTTCATCATCAATCATTCCTTTCAAAGAAACGCGGAGAGAAGGAGTTTCGACCTCGATGGGTAATATGGCCTCAGATTCGTAAACCAGGGAAAATGGAGTGGCTCTAGTAGGGGTACGGATGCTGGTATGATAGGCCCATAAAGTAGGATTGAGTTGTAGGTGCCAATCTCGACCAACGTCATTGACGGTCTTCTTCAGAATGCGAAGGATTATTTTATTTGACGCCTCAGCTTGGTCGTTACCTTGCGAGTGGTATGGAGTAGAAAAGTGGTGTTGGATGTGGAATCGCTCATAGAGTTCATGGCCGTCCTGGTTTTTGAATGGACTACCATTATCTGTGATGATGGATTGTGGGACACCATACCGACAAATGATGTAATTTAGGATAAACTTGGATATTTGTTTACCGGTGAAGTAGGTGAGAGGGATGACTTCAATCCACTTAGTGAAATACTCAGTGGTAGTTATTATGAATTTGTGGCCATTTGAAGAGGATGGATGGATCTTACCCACGAGGTCGAGTCCCCATTGTGCAAAAGGCCATGGAGAAGTGATCGGTCTTAATTCCTGTGCAGGTGCATGAATCAAGTCGCTATGCACCTGGTATTTCTGACATGTTCTAACAAACTGAAGAGCATCTTTTTCCAATGTCGGTCAGTAGTATCCCAATCTGGTGACTTTCCTAGCTAAGGTTGGACCACTCGAATGAGATCCACATATACCCTCATGTACTTCTTGTAAAGTTGTTTGGGCTTCATCAATGTCAAGACAGCGAAGAAGGGTGTTGTCAAAGCCATGGCGGTATAAAGTGTCACTGACGATGGTATGTCTGACCGCTTCTCGGATAAAGGATTTTCTTTGGTTGTTAGACAGGTTGGGTGGGAGGGTTTGGGATTTAAGATAGTCGTATATGTCTTGATACCAAGGTGAATTGGGACCAACAATCTCGCACACCATTTCGGACTCTGGAATGTCATATGCAAGCATCAACAGCTGTTCCACTAAGAATTCAAATTATGACACATTCTTAGGGATGTCTATGAGAGATCCAATGGTAGCCATTGCATCGGCTGCTTTATTCTGTGTCCTCGGGATTTGTTCAAATGCAATCATTTTGAAATACATCAGGAAACTATCCACCATTCTTTTGTAGGGAAGCAACTTCTCATCCTTTGTGTCGTAGTCATCATTCACTTGATTGATGACTAATTGAGAATCTCCGAATACGAGCAATGTCTGAATTTTCCATTTGATTGCTATCTTAAGACCTGTGACCAATGCCTCGTATTCTGCAATATTATTTGTACAAGGGAAGGCAATTCAAAATGATTTAGGAATTGAATCCCCTTGTGGTGTGATAAATAATATGCTTGCTCCTGAGCCATGACCCGTGTGGGACCCATCAAAGTATAGTTTCCATGGTGAAGTTGGTTCTGCATGGAAAATAGACTCGTCAAGAAAATCAATTATCAGTGGATGAGTAGCTTGGATTGGTGCATCTGCTAGTTGATCCACTATTACTTGACCCTTTATAGCCTTGCGCTCCACATAATGTATGTCATATTCGCTTAATATCATGACCCATTTTGCCAAATGGCCTGTCAATGCTGCTTGACTCAGTAGATATTTTAATGGGTCAATCTTTGCTCCCAAATGTGTTTGGTGGCTCAGCATATAGTGTCTAAGTTTTTGTGCCGCGAAGACAACAACAAGGCATGCCCTTTCAATAGTTGTGTAATTGAGCTCATATCCAATTAGTGTGTGACTGATATAATATATGGCTCTTTCTTTTTCTTCATGGTCATTTTGCACCAATAATGCCCCTAATGCATTTGTCGTTGCAGAGACATATAGGATAAATGGTTTTCCCTCAATAGGCGGCATCAACACTGGTGGTGTCGACATATATTCTTTTATTTGGTCAAAGGCTATGTTGCACTTATCTATCCATACAAAAGGAATGCTTTTGCGTAGTAGATATTGGAATGGTTGACACTTATCCACCAACTGTGCAATGAAACGACGAATAGATTGCAATCTGCCCTGAAGTGTGCACAACTCACTGATTCCCTTTGGTGGAGGCATGTCCAGAATTGCTTTTACTTTTGCGGGATCGACCTCAATGCCTTGTCTTGAAACAATGTATCCTAGCAGCTTGCCTGATGTCACTCCAAAGACACATTTCTTTGGGTTCAATCTAACCTTGTAATCCTCAAGCCATCTGAAAATTTTGTCTAAGACTTTGAGATGTTCTGTCCTTGTCAAGGATTTTTCCAGTAGGTCATCCACATAATCTTCCATTAGAATGTGCATCATGTCATGGAAGATTGTTGTCATAGCCCTCTGGTAGGTAGCACCTGCATTCTTTAGGCCAAAAGGCATGACATTCCAACAGTATGTTCCCCAAGGACAAGTGAATGTTGTTTTATGTTGATCCTCTGTTGCAATTCTGATTTGGTTATAGCCTAAAAAGCCATCCATGAGAGATAGCATCTCATATCCTGCCGTGAGGTCAACAATCATGTCTATGTTTGGTAGGGGGAAGTCATCCTTTGGGAAAGCTTTGTTTAAATATTTGAAATTTGTGCAGATACGGATTTGTCCATTCGGATTGGTAACAGGAACAATTTTTGATATCCAATCCACATAATCAATTGACCTTATGAATTCAGCATCCAGTAACTTTTTTAATTCTGCTTTGACAAGTAGTGCGATCTATGGGTGCATCTTGCGCAAATTTTGTTTGACCGGCTTGATTCCTGGGATTAAAGGAAGATGATGCAAAACCAATTTGGGATCAAGCCCTGGCATGTCAGCATATGACCATGCAAAGTTAACTTTTCTCTCTGTGAAGAATTGTGTAAACTCAGGTTTTTCTTCATCTGATAATGATGCGGCCAAGAGAATCATTTTGGGATTCTCTGGTGTGGCTATGTTAACTTCTGTTGTATCCTCAATGAGCATGGCCGATTTTTCCTGTGTTACGGGGAGAAATTCCAATCCTCCATCCTTAGGCACCTCAGAGAGGTTTTCACCTTCGGATGCAACCTTTGTTTTTACTATTTTACTGCCAGAAGGTGCCTTGCGGTTTTCACCTAAAGGCATTTCTTTTTCTTTTTTATTTTTTGTATTTTTGCGACCGGAGGGTTGCACAGTCTCCTCAAAGTAAGATGCACAATCTAGATCAATGGAGAATCCTATTTTGTGATCTCCCCATGGAAAACCATCTCTTAGTCCCATGAATTCTGCAATTGCCTCATCACTCTGAAATATGTCCATCACTGGTGGATCTTGTTGGTCCCAGTTGATTAGTTGTGGGTACAGAAGGGGGATTCCATCATTAGTGTTGGTAAAGGATGGGGAAGATGTGGAAAGTGTGTAAATTGATGCCTCAAGTATAAAGGAAAAGTTGTCAATTTCCACTTCTGTGTCTGATGCAATGGATGGTCCATACTTTGAGTCAGATGAATCAAATTCAAAATCATAATATGGGATGAAATTATCATCATCGTGACTAGTGGTAGGTATTTCAGAAGTATGGATAATGGGCTTAGATAGGTTAGGCTCATGGGTGGGCTCAGGAATGGGGTGGGATGATTCAGGTATTGTTGACGACACTTTATGTTCTTCTGGGTTCCAAGGAATGCTTACCCATTTCTTGTCTTTAGAATGTCGGTCAATAGGGTCAATGTTATATTGTTGGCGGAATCATTCTTCAAAAGAAGGTTGGCCAGGTTCCAAGAATAGTTCATCAATGTCATAGTCACTGACGGTTTTTTCAGATCCCCATTCCCATTCATTAGAGTCTGTTTCAGTTAGGGATTCTTCGCTTGTCCCGACACTTTCTGTTGCCGTTACGTCCTTACTTGAAAATTCATAGATACATTGATCGTCAGTTCTGAATTGGTTGAACCCTAGCCCTATGTATCTTGGTCTTGCCATTATAATAATAGGTTCCCTTCTTCCATTGCTATTCTTTCCAAGGCCGCTTGTCCCATCAAAACCTTGGGATTTGCATATATTATATCCTTTGCCATAAAGATGCAACGGTAATGGAGATAACTCTGTTGGGTCTTTGTAGATCCAGTTATCCATGTCAATGATGTCTTCATCACCCATATCGCCCCACCATGTAAAAACACTTTTTGGTGGAACGTTGAAAGTTACTTTGGGCTCAATTGAAAAACATGGTCTGCCATAGACTTTAGGTGGCTTCGGTATTGTAGTTATACAATAAGTCGTATTTAATTTGAATTCCCCACAACCAAGGTCCTGGATCTGAATATCCTTACTTGGGATGGAAGTCGATGGAGATGGTGTGGTAGAAGATGATGGAATGGATGATTTTGTGAGTGTCATTGGTTCAATGTATTTGGATGCGGTGGAAGATGAGGCCTCCTGATTGATGGGTACCTGGTGCTCAGCAGTAGCTCGCAGCTTGGTGCAGTATTGAAATGGATCAGGATCTCCGGGGATAGTGATCTCAGTTCCATCAAAAGGGAATTTGAGGCATTGGTGGTATGTGGATGGAATTGCCTTTAAAGCATGAATCCAAGGGTGACCAAGTAATATATTATAGTGGATATCATGATCCAGGACCTGGCATGTGGTATTTATGATGACCGGTCCTACTTGGAGTGGAATTGTAATAACGCCTTTAGAAGCGCGTTCTTCATCATCATATGCTTTGATGACGATGCATTTGCTAGCATCTACACATGCCTCAAAGAAACCAAGAGCTTTGACCAATTTCAGAGAGCAGATATTCAATCCTGCTCCACCATCTACTAGGACTCGTCGAACCTTATGCTTGTGGACAAAGACCTCAATGTGAAGGGCATCATTGTGGGATGGTTTGGGTGAAGAATAGTCGTTGTCTGAAAAGGTGATGTGGTGAGGTGAATTCAAGTATCCGACCATGGTCTCAAAGTGGTTGACATCGATGTTGGTGGGGATAGATGACTCTTGCAATACTTTATCTAGGATGGCCTTGTGCGTAGGCGAAATACGGAGTAGTTCAAGAATGGATATTTGAGCAGGTGTTTTATTTAACTACTCAACAATGTTGAACTCTGATTTTGGGGTGGATTGTCTAGCGGATGGACCAGGTATGGTGATCTTTGGTTGATGGGCAGAAGGACCCAGGATAGTGACCTTGCCTTTACGCGTAGTCACATTGCATTATGGGGCTCTTTTGATGTTGATGGTATTAACAGATTCATCTTCATTAGCAGCACGAAGATTGTTAATAATAGTACCATCGGGATAACTGTATGCAGGATGAGTAGTATTATAGGTAGGGCGGATATGGTTGGCTTGATTGTTTGTATGCTTTGTGCCAGACGAGGAAGCTTTACCATGATCCTACAGTGGGTTTTTGTGTATGGTATGATCTGCATTAGATGAAAAAGATTGACCACTCAACTCAATGGTGTGGTTTTCTATGAGATCTTGCACTAGATTTCGCAATTGGTGACAAGAGGAGGTTTTGTGCCCTTTGGCATGGTGGTAATCACAGAATGTATTGTCATCCCACCATGATGGCTTGAATTGACCAGGGTCATACGGTTTTGGCTCTTCCAGCGTGATGACGCCATTTTGAAGAAGTTTCTTTAAGACAGTTTTGATGGGTTCACCCAACGAGAAATGAACGCTTTTGGAACTGTCGTGGTTGACGCAACTGCCTTTGATTAGATTGTGCATGATTTTTTTGAAGAGCGTTGGTAGTTGGTGTCGGTGTAGTTAAAAGTGCATTTTGATTGTGTACTCCTTTGATTGTGAGTACATGGCCTGTTGCATTGACGGTTTTTGCATCAACTACACCGTCACTTGTGATGTGTTTGTTCTTAACCCAGTATTTATTTTTGTCGTTTGAGCTACTTGGGTTATTATTGGTGGTTGTGTTGATGGTTTTGCCACCATATTTCAATTCACCTTTGGAAATCAAGGCTTTTTCCAGTTGAACCCCCTTTTCAACAAGGTCAACAAAAGTGGTGCAACAATGGACTTGTAATCCATACCTTAGTGGTCCCAGGAGAGTTTGCACAAACATGGTTACTTTCTCCTTTTTAGGTATTTCTACCGGACATCTGCTTGCTAAGGTTCTCCATCTTTGAAAAAATGGAATGAAAGTCTCTGCCGCATCCTCTTGGGTAAGTTTGCATAAGGAGGTGATGTCAATGTCTATGTCAATATTGTAAGCATAGTTTTCGACAAACTTGTTTGCCAATTCGTCCCAAATTTTTATTCCCTTAGGAAAACGTGAGAACCATTCTAGTGCATGACCTCCAAGACTTCTAGAAAAGAGTCTCATGAGATAAGTTTTCTCATAAGCAATGTCAATACAACTAGTGGTGAATTCCCTTATGTGTTCAAGGGGGTTTTTTTTTTCCTTTATACTTGGGAAAATGAGGGACTACATATCCATGAGGAAATGGTGGCATATACACAGTTGTATCAAACGGATAAGGACACAAGTAATGTGACATGTATGAATTTTTATTGGATTGTTGCAAGGTCTCCACTTGTGTTTGAAGAGCAGCGAGTTGTTGTGTGAGTGCTTCCACCATGGGGTGGTTAGTAGCATCACCTATGTTGGTGATAGAGGCGGTTTGATTCCCCAAATGTTGTGAGGATATGTGTTGATTGGGAATGGGTTTCCGGCGAGCAAAATGAGTGTTGTGATTAGGCGGTTGTTGGAAATGAGTATTTTGATGAGGGATGTGCTGCTGCGTGTGGATTTGAGAAGCATAGGTGGGAATGTAATATCCTGCCATGTTGGACTGAATTTGAGGACCTTGCTGGTTTTGATTTTGTTGATGTCCAAATGGAGTGTAGGATTGAGCGCCTTGCTGATTTTGAGCGTGTTGATGCCCTGATGGAGTATAGGTTTGAGCGCCTTGATTGCCTTGCCCAAATAAAAGATTTTGACTTTGAGGAATGTTGGTGTTGGTATTAACCTGTGATGAAGTGGATTGGGTGCCTTGAATGAAAACTCTTCGTTTATTTCTCCCAAATGCGTTGGATGAGTTGGTTGCTATGGCACTTGAAGAACCTAATAATAGGTTTGCTGATGTACTCATGGAACTAGATGTAGTTCCAAAGAGGTTTGATGTGGTTTCCCCCATTGTGTGTGAAGAAATGGTGGATGTTTGTTGGGGGATGGATTGTGATGTGGTGTTGGTTTGGAAAGATGATCCCCCAATAGATGTTGTGTTGGTTGTGGTAGTGGTATGACCAAGGGAGGTAGAATTGAGTGTGTTGATGACATTTTGTGAAGAAGCTCCCATGGAGGAATTGTATGATGTTGGAGTGGGAGAAGTTGGTCTAAGAGTGTTAATATCGAATCCCTTTGGTAACTTAGCCCCTTGGTCAAGGAGCATAGCTAGGAATCTAGAAGAGTCATTTAAGACCATTTCTTCCACAAAAGAGGCCACTTCTGGGTTTTGAGCGGCAGCTTGTATGTCTTCTTCAAAGACATCCCCATTTTCATCCCATCAGATAAATGGTTCAAAAAGATGTGATGGAGATGATGGGATGTTCATCTCACTAAAAGGATTGAAGTTGGAATTTTCCATGTCAAAACAAGGATTATTCGTGGCATTAGTAAATGAGCTCATGCCAGTTGTGAATCCAAGAAAGTTGGTGTCTTGTCCAAAGGAATCCACGAGTCTTTTCTTTTTCTGTAGTCTAGTTTCAACCATACAAAGTTTTGCTCAACTTGGGATGATGGAGAAAATGATCTAAATATGAGACTATGTTTTTGGTTTTTTTGGATTTTTAAAGAATGCTAAAAAAAGTTTGTGGATGCAAGTGGAGTGACACTAAATGGTAGGCAATAAATGATCCTAAGATGCACTTACTAGTGAGAGATCTAAAGAGGACAAACTTGGACAAACAATGTTTTTGCAATGATTCAGTTTTGGAGGATCAATGGACCGTAGAAGGACTATAAATGGGACAAAGTGAATCTCCACACTAGACTATTGAGTGGGAAATGCTTCACAAAAGGATTGACAAAGTGACAAAGGTAATTAGGTCCAATGATAACCTACTAATGAATGCAAAGTATGGATAATGAATGACAAGAGTCAACTCCTAAAATCTGCAAAAGTGAGTGTCTAAGGACGTGGTGAAGCTACCAATGCAATCTAATGGGCTAGATGGTATCTAAAAATGCAATGTGTAATGATAGTTGAGCAATTCAGCATCTGGTTTGACTTGAAACAGTGGATGAACACTTGATTGGATTTCAAACAAGTTTTTGGACTTTCTATTTTTGACAGTGAGAAATCAGTTGTAAGTTCTGGCAAATGCGTTGCAGCAAATGTGTTACGACAGAGCAAATGCGGCTCATAGAATCGAATGCAGTTCTGGAAGTGTCGATTGCGACACTGTTTTGCAAATGCGGGTTTATGTCTGGCAAATGTGGCTCAATTAACCGAATGCGGCTCACTGATTGCAAATGCGGCTCTGTTATTGTCAATTGCGTTTTGACAGAGCGAATGCGGCTCCTGATGGCTCAAATGTGGCTCATCAGAGTGAATGCGGTGCAGCAGAGCGCTTGCGTCACAATATGCAGTTTTAGGGAAAAACCCGAATATAGTTTGTAGTTTTCAACCAGTTTTTGTGATCTAGATTTGTGATTTTGTAATTTGTTTGAAGATTTTTAAGAATTCTTGGCAAACACATAAATCAAAAATATGAAATGCTTGTTCAAATAGACTCACTCTTAAAAGTCAAGTGGGTCATCCTCACAATCACAACCCACATCTTAAAATCACGTCGACTCACACAGCCTTGTCACCCCCTAGAGGGCGCCCGTGTTTTTGTCTTTTCCAAGTGCGTACTCAAGGTGACGGAAGTGGATACCGAATCCCCTGAGCAAACAATCCATGGTGATTATATGGTGAGTGTCTTGGGGGGAGATTCTTCCCTCCCCTTGCACCGTGATTGAAAGGATGTTTGGTTACTGACACGGCTGGCTACTACACTAGGTTCTTAGTAAGTCTTTCCGTTCAGTGTGACAATGGATATACTCCCTCGAGAGACCTCCCAACCTTTAGAACAAAGGTTTTGGGGATGGTTATCCTGTCAACTACTATCAAGTTGGATTTTCATCAATAACTTGCTTTTGATTATAGTGGGTTGGAAACCTTGGCTTTAGGTGTTCCCACTTAGGTCGTTCCTCTTGGGTGAGTACTTTTTCCCACAAGAGCAGGCCTTCTAAGGGTTGTAAGAAAACTTTAAATGCATAAGTATGAAAAAGGGATAAGTCTAACTTTTTGATCACCCAGTAAAGGGGAGAGCATATGCCTATTATCCAAAACACACAAAGCAATATTGTTCAATTTTAAACCCAAAAAAAATAAAAATTTCTAATCTAAGTGAAGATGTTGCTTCACACAGACATGGTGTTCATTTTTAACCAAATTTAAAATGTGGTGACTACCCTAGATTGATAAATTCCACATAAATTGCCTATCCTAGGATTGGTAAATTGAACTTTATGTGACTATCCTAAGGTTGGTTCTTTTTAAATACCAAAAATGAAAGAAAACATGAAAGTCTGGTCGTAGATGCATCAGATCCAGATTACAATAATGATAAAAAAAAGACACAAATGATTACCAGTTACCTGCGGCTCGGCTTTTGTCAAATGCGTCGCGGCCGGTCAAATGCGTCACTGGAAGACTCGTATGCGGTGCGACAAAGTGGATGCGTTGCTCGCGATCACAAATGCGATGCGATAGGGCAAATGTATCTTTTGGGTCTTCAAATGCGTCGTTCCGTACTGGACCTGCAAAAAATAAAAATGTTTGAAGCCAAAACCTGCAAAAAAAATTCATTTTGGAAAGTCGGGTTCACCAATGTAATGACCTAAAATCTTCCTGCAAACATCAACAAACCATTAGTTGTACCTGCAAGTTAATATAGATCAAATAATGGAATACAATAGAGAAATAACAAGAAAATAAAGGAATTAGATAGATCTCACCCATGTCTTCTCTCCTCCATGCTTCACTTCCATTATACCTTCTTGGGATTGCTGTAATAGTATGATGCCCTTAGATTTGTGAGCAATCCTATAATGTCTAGCCCTAGCCAATGCCTTTGAAGGATTTGAAATCTAAACTATTGCAATGTAGAATGTTATTCCTATTATGCAAATAGTAAAATAAGTAAAAGCCTAGAATGTGAGAATGAAATGCCTATAATAAAAGTATGTTAAACAAATAAATCATGGATCCGAAAATGAAATCAAGATTGTCATTTTATAGAAAATGCAATCTTGAACGGACGGACAAGATGAGAGATTTGAGGAATGCCCTAGAATCAAAGGTCAAGATTCAATAAGGCAACTCAAATTAGGGTTAGGGCAAAATACCCATATGTGTGAATAAGATTATATTAAATGAATTAAATCAAGACTGAATGCAATAGTTGAGATGAAATTAGTAAAAATCAGAAGACAAGAGGATGAGATTTTAGAAAATCAATAATTTTAGAAATTACTTGATTTGTAGAAGAATGTTTCCCTTTTTGAATTAAATTAATTCAAAATAGAGATTTTGTGAGGTAATTAGTAATTGATTTTTGAAATTAATTACGAAATGAAGAATCAGTTAACCATGTGAGATATTTTTAAATGATTTGTTTTATTTAAAAATATAAAAGTGTCACATGCCATAATTAAATAATTAAAATAATTATTTAATTTAGAAGAATTAGTTAATTAATTAAATAAATTAATGAATTTATTTAATTAAGAGAGGATTTAGGAATTAGTGACATATTAAATAGGTATATTAAAATATATTAATTTAATAATCAGGAGGACATTAATGATAAGGATTAATTAAATAAATAAGATGACTTTATTTAATTATTAGAAGACTTTGACAATTAGTGACATATTAAATTAAATAAATAAGATTTATTTATTTAATAATCATGAAGAATGAGAGATATTATGAATTAATTAAATAATTATAAATTATTTAATTAATAGCTGAATGTGGGTTAGAAACATAATTAAAATGCTATAATCATGTCCTGACGAAAAGTGGTAAAATAGTGCTTGTAGGTCTTGGTCATTTTTATGTGTCTACACATCCAACATATCAAAATATTCTTTAGAGAAATCATTATCATAAGCATTAAAACATTGCAAAAAAATATCTATCATTCACGTCGGGTTCACCAAAAATGTAGAGAAGGGGGATTCATTGCTCATGAGTCTTTTCATTCTCAAGAGAATATTAGGGAGTGAACTTACCTAAACTACCTCAAGCTTAGTCTAAAGTATTTAAATGAAGAAATTACAAATAAATATTTACTAGGAGTAATATTTAGTCAAACTGATTCAAGACCTAGGAGAGTAGAACACAAAGGTCTCTATCACAAAGGACTACAGTGCGGGATCGAGACGTTAATGCAGTGTGTTGGATTCCAAGGGATGCATAGGCATTGTAAGCAGATATATAATCACAATCCAGAACAAAGACACTAAAGTCCTACTTACATCCTCAAACTTGAGGTCTGATTAACGAAATGGATGAACAAAAAGAGAAAGATATGTAGGAAAAGCATAAGAGAAGGGAATATGAGTCAATCTTACAAACAACTACATGCTCAAAATCTCCCTCCAAGCTCCACTTCGATAACCTACATACAATACGAATGAGGAGAAATGTTGGGGCTATTTCGAGGCTTGCCATAGTCAAACCCCCATTTTGGTATTCTCACCTCCATGGACAACCAAATAGATATAGAGAATAACCAAAATAGAAAAATAGGAAGTGGTGAAAATAATCCCAGCTTGGAGGGGAACTTGTACCACAAAATAGAAAATGAACAAAGTGATCTAATCTATTTGCAAATAGATAAGAGTAAGAGAATGTTACCAACAGTTCTTGGCCCCCTCTTGAGCACACAGATGCACTATTGAATGCTTGCTAGAGAGATTCGGTTTTTGGAGGGACCTTAGTCTGACAAAACTTGGTTGTAAATGAGATGTTGCACAGAGTAGAAGAGGTTGAGAATAGAGTGATATTGAAAGAACCCCTCATGAAGAATGAGAAAGAAACCCCAAAGTGAGAGAAAAGGGGGAGTTTTGTTGCATGCAAGGGTGGAAGGAGATATTACACTAAAAAAATTGACTGCAAGAACATGTTTCACAAGTCAAGATTCCAAGATTCCTCATTAAACTCGTAAGACCATGGGGATGCTAACACATCGCACAAACATCTGCGAGTTGTGCAGGCATCCAACTCATCAATTTTTGAGAAATGAGATGGCAGACTATTGTCATTTCATTAGTGGACCTTGTGGAATTAGAATCATGGAATTTTGACCCATGAGGGTATTGTCATAAATACGCTTAGGTGCAATAAATGGAAGTGTGAAAATGTGAAATTTCCCCTAAGGTGCAATTTTGCGACATTACATCTTTATTTAGATTTTATGAAAGATATAGTTACAATTCTTCAAAAAAATCCATCTCCCATTTGTTCTATCAAATTATTCATGTCTTCCTCATGTTGTCATGGCTTTGATCCTCAGGGAATCCTTCAACACATATCAAAATTTTATGCCACCTCATTTGGATCGTCTCATCCAATGTGTAGCCTCCTTCTGGAGTTGGCCGCCACTATCTTCTATTTTGCAACCATTCCACTTTCATCCAACTGCTCTCTCTACCTACCCAAGCTCCTATGCAGCTTCCCATATACAACACACCATCTCTTTGTGCGCCCCCTATATTTTTTTAGTATACATTAACTTTTATCCTATTTTGTATGTAAAGATCCTCTATCGTCGCCCTCTTATCTTTCCTACACTACCTTTATTGTACCATTTCAGAATTTTAAATCTATCCTCCAGATTTGGAATACCCCTTCCAATGTTTTCCCATTTGAAACATATGTTATGAAGCTTCATCCACTGCCATGCGTAGCCTTCTATGTTTCTTGTAATTATTTACCTTTGTTCTTCCCCTTGGGTTGCTAAGTTTTCTTCTACACTAGTCTTTAAAATTTTCATCTTCATTGTGTGAGCAAGATAGGGGAGGTTTTTGCATACTCTGTATTCTCATGCGGCCCCCTATCTCCTTCAGTTGCACCCCCCTTTCTCTCATGGTGTTCTATTTTTAATTAAATGGATCCACTTTCATTTCATTATATTTTTAAACCACAACCCTTGATTTTATCTATCTTATTTTTCATAAAACCATTAATATCAATAATAATATTTTTTGATCATGAAGAAAACACTATAATGTAAGACAAATCTCATATCTCTCCAATTTGGAGAGAGTAAAAAAATTAAATTCAAAGAACCAAGAGCTCAAATCCTTCCAAAAATTTGTAGAGATGAGATTATCAACATTATCTAACTTTCCACCAAGCCACTGCCTCAAACCTCATAGTTTTTAAAATTTTAAATCTTCATCAAGTTACCAACTAAAGTCGTGAAATGATCAAATATCCAAAACTATTAATAATTTGAATTTGAAATTTTTTCCATCAAAATCTAGGATGGAGTCAAAAAATTTCCCATAAGAACATTTTCCATAAACATTATTGATCTCCGAAAATAATTATTTTTTGGTGATGTTGATTGCATGTTCACCGGGGTGCTTCTGCATCTGACATGCCAGGTAAGAAATTTGTGAGCATGTGCTCACAATGGTGGGGTTGGGAAATAAAATCACCCTTCAAGATTGTGAACAATCTACAAAAAACTCCATTTTTGAATTTTGTGCACAAAGATGCACCTTCTACTGTTGTCATCCTTTCTTCTTCTCCCTCATGGACTCATGCCCACCATGAAACTAACCCCCTCTACCAAATACCTTCTCTTCTTCTCTCCATGCCTCCTCTTGGTATGTATTTGCAAAAAATTAACCCTTGCAACCTCTTCACATTGCATAACTTGCAATATGTCTTTCATTTACATCTACAACCCACTTCGTTTTTTGTAATATTTCATTTCCACAACAACTTCTTTACTCTTTCCAGATCTTAATCACTTAGGACTTCACACACTTGCAATGATACTTTTGAGCTCTTTAATCACACTTCCACTATCCACAAGTCCCGTCATAATTTTCCTCGTGTCTGATGATCTACTTATGTACTTAGAACCTCTTATCACTTCCCTCTCCACCCGCAAGTCCTAGTGTGGATTTCCTCATGTTTGGTGGTCTATACAAATTCTTAGAACCTCTAGATCTGATACGAATTGATGAAGACAAGAATCAAAATTTCCCCATCAACCCAACTCCCACAAAACATAGATTATAAAAGACTCCATAGTTAATTACCATCTAAATCGACAATTATATTTGTCAATTCAATTGATTCAAAATTATAAAACATTCATTCGAATTTGAAAATAAATCAAATATCTCTATTCACATTTCATGAAATATATAGTTACAATTCTTCAAACAACTCCATCTCCCTTTTGTTCTATATAATTATTCATATCTTCCTCATGATGGCCTGAATTTCATCCTTAGGGAAGACTTCAATACATATCAAACTGTTATGCCACCTCATCTGGCTCGACTCATCCAATTAGTAGCCTCCTTCTAGAGTTGGATGCCACTATATTTTATTTTTGCACCCATTCCACTTTCATCCAACGGTTCTCTCTACCTACTCAAGCTCCTACACAGATTCCCATATACAACACACCATCTCTTTGTGCACCCCATATATGTTTTTAATTTGCTTTAACTTTCACCCTATTGTGTATCATTCACTAACCTCTTATATTTCTTGCACTTCCTTTATTGTATCATTTCAAAATTTTAAATCCATCCTCCTGGTCTAGCACAACCCCTCCAATGTTTTCCCATTTGAAATGTATGATACATAGCTCCATCCACTCCCACATGTATCCTTCTATGTTGCATGTCATTATTTACCTCTATTCTCCCCCCCTGGCCACTAAGTTTTCTTCTACACTAGTCTTAAAAAAATTCATCTTCATGGTGCGAGAAAGAGGAGGGATTCATCATACTCTACATTCCCATGTGTCCCCCTATCTCCTTCAGCTATGTCCCCTTTTATCTCATGAAATTATCTTTTTAATTAAATGGATCCACTATCATTTCATCTTCTCTTGTCTCTTTATCTTCTACCCATTCAATTACTTCCCCTTACATTATATTTTTAAACCACAAATCTTGATTTTATCTCTCTTACCTTCCATAAAACCATTAATCAATAATAATATTTCTCGATCGTGAAGCAAACACTATAATGTAAGATAAAGCCCATATCACTCCAATTTGGAGAGAGTCAAAAATAAAATTCAAAGAACTAGGAGCTCAAATTCTTCCAAAAATTCGTAGAGGTAAGCTTAACAACATTATCTAACTTCCCACCAAGCTACACTGCCTCAAACCTCATGGGTTTTAAAATTTTAATACTTCACCAAGTTACTAGCTAAAGTTATGAAATGATAAAATCTCCAAAACTATTAATGATTTTACTTTGAAACTTTTTCCATAAACTCTAGAATAGAGTCAAAATTCTACCCATAAGAAAATTTTCCATGAAACCTTATTGATCTCTTGAAACAATTATTTTTTTGGTGATGTTCATTGCATGTTCGCCCAGGTGCTTCTTCATCAAACATGTCGGGTAATAAATTTGTGAGCATGAGCTCACAAAGGTGGAGTTGGGTGGTAGAATCACCCTTCAAGATTGTGAACAATCTATAGTGAACTCCATCAAGAATTTTGTTCACAAAGTTGCACCTTCTACTGTTGCACTCCTTTCTTCTTCTCCCTCGTGGACTTGTGCCCACCATAAAACTGACATCCTCCACCAAATACTTTCTCTTCTTCTCTCCATGCCTCCTCTTGGCATGTCTTCACTACAACTCAACCCTTGCAACCTCTTCATGTTGCATAGCTTGCAATCCGCCTTGTATTTACATCTACAACCCACTTTGTATGTTGTAATCTGCCACTTCCACAACAACTTTCACTTTCTAGCTCTGAATCGCTTAGGACTTTACACACCTACAATGATACTTTTGAGCTCTTCAATCACTTCCACTGTCCACATGTATTTTCATAAGCTACCTCATGCTTGATGATCTTCTTATGCACTGAGAACCTCTTCTCACTTCCCTCTCCACCCGAAGGTCCTAGTGCAGACTGCCTCACGTTCGGTGATATGTCCACACACTCAAAACCTCTAGATTTGATATGATTTGATGAAGATGGGAGTCACAATTTCCTTGTCAACCCAAATCCCACAAAAAAATATTATAAAATACTTTGCAATCAATTACCATCTAAATTGACAATTACATTTATCAATTTCATTCGATTCAAAATTATGAAGCATTATATTCAAATTTAACAATAAATCAAATATCTTTATTCATATTTCATGAAAGATATAGTTACAATTCTTCAAACAACTCCATCTCCCTTTTGTTCTATCAAATTCTTCATCTCTTCCTCATGCTAGCCTAATTTTTGTCCTTAGGGAAGCCTTCAATGCATATCAAACTATTATGCCACCTCATCTGGCTTGACATCCAATTTGTAACCTCCTTCTAGAGTTGGCTAACACTATCTTCTATTTTTGTACCCATTCCACTTTCATCCAATTTCTCTCTCTACCTACCCAAGCTCCTATGCAACTTCCCATATACAACACACCATCTCTTTGCACGCCCTATATATGTTTTTAATCTGCTTTAACTTTTACCTTGTTTTGTATGCAAAGATAATGTTATGTCACTACCATTTAATCTTTTATGTGATACCTTTATTGTATAATTTCAAACTTTTAAATCTATCTCTAGGTCTGGCATGACCAGTTGAATGAACAAGAAAAATAAGAGGGGGGTGAACCGGTTGTATCTAATCAAAACATCAAAAATGATCAACAATAATGAGATTCACATGCATTCAATAAACCCTTATACTTTTAATTTGATTAATCATGAAATGTAGATAACAAAAACTGAAATAACAACACCATACACAAGAGAACACCAGATTTATGTGGAAAACCCAATGAGGGAAAAACCATGGTGAGGATTAGATCATAATATAAGTAATATAAAAATCGGTACAAAAAGGCTCATTGTTATAATAGGACACATTGTCCAAAAAGGCTCGCTGCTATAGAAAGAACAAGAAGATAGAATAGAAGAGTTACACAAAGAACACTTTCTCAATACAACAAGGATTCCACCATAAATTCTCCAAAAAAATTGCAATCTTGTTTGAAATATTTCAGACACCTTCAACTCACTGCATTTAGGAATCCAATACTTTGATGTTCGCACTGCTCTACTCAAATTTGCATCACATAATCACTTGAATTTATCTTGCTTCTCTCTTGAATATTTTTTTCAATTCTCAACAACTCTACTCTTATTTATATCAACATCAACCTTAAACATCTACTCCAAGGTTGGCATTTTATCTGTTATATTTACAAATTCAAATTAGGTCGACACCTAGACATTCTCATGGTGGATAGAAATAAAAGGGGACCAAAACAACACTTAACTGAGACCCAAAATTAAATCTCACATGCCACGTTACACTTCCATTAATACTTGAATATTTTTGAATCTAGTGTAGACACCATTTTGGTTGTTACCCGTGAAAACACATTAAACATTAAGTACACGCTTCTGAAGGTTTTGATACACCTAACCACAAATCCTATTGACACAAAAAAGAGAAAAACACCATTAACTCTCTTTCAAAGCCAAAAGTAGTGAAAAGAAACTACAAAGAAGTGTGGAGCAAATATATTTCTCCCCGACACCTCTGTACAACACTGCAAAACTAATTCACATACTGGTGAACACAACTTCCTCTCACCAATGATCTAGAACCCAAAATTTTGAATATATCAACCTCTAACAACCTTGAACAACATACCAAATCCACATAGGCATAGCATCAATACGGAAGAAACATGGAGCACAATCCAGAGCACATTTTGAACACTTGCGTAACACTATTTTCTTTGTTTATCGAATTTTCTCAAAAGCACTTGGATACCATGTACCAAAGACATCTTCTCAGCTTATTACTTCATTCCAACTCATCTTCACACACTGCAATAAAAATATAACTCCATGTACTCACAACACCTCAATATTTCAACTATGCATGCACAAATTGCAACAACCTATTTTCCTCTTTTTCACAATTTTCTCAATATCCTTGTCATTTTCATCATGTAACAAATGTTGGTGTCAACCATTGAGCCCAGGATCACAACCTGCAAACAGATCTTCCTAGATAAGAGAAGCAACACAAGGCTATTTAACCAAAGAAAAATAAATTGATATGAGGCATTTTACATAATGTACAATAGTTCCTTTTAAAGGTAAGAAATATCTGATTGGTGAGAAAACTACTTGAAATAGGAAAAAACCACCCAAATGGTTAAATTCACTATTATGCCTAAGTAAACTTAAGCAAGTAAATCCTATTTACCCTAACACCCCCCTAAGTGCAAATTAGGGAGATTATTATGCAAAATCAAGATACAATATGGGTCCTGGCTACACAACCATGTTAGGTATCCATTTACAATGCAAAAATAAATCTCTCACAACCGAAGAAAATGAGAAAAACCTTGTGGAAAAAAAAACCCTCTCCAAAAGAGAGAAAATAAAACCAAGATGCATGGATAGAGGACTCAATAACACCCCCAAGGAATACATACATCATCTATATACAATAAATATCCCCCCATAATATGGAAAGAGAGATAATATATAGCCCCCCCCCCCCACACAATGTGTAATCGCCTACAAAAATGGTAAGTGCCTAAAGACAAAACATGATCAAATATCAACAAACAACTTGTCTCCCTTTTGAAAGAAATAAAACCAAGTAAAAATGTAGGTATGCTTCCCATTATGGATATTAATTAGCAAGTAAAATCCAAGTGTAGGAATATAATGTCTCTGAAATATTCTCATGTGTCACCAAGACCTTGGAAGATGATGCCACAAACCAATCAGGAACATGCCCAATCACGATAGAAGGTGACAAACAAGGTACCACTAAAAACTAATTTTGAACATTCTCCAAAGATAGAGATGGAGTGAAAACAGTTGTACCACAACTATCATCAAATAGAATGGATATACCCTCAAATGTGTCTTTTGTTGGAAATTGAGAGGTTGTCATTGATGTCAACAAATAATGGAATTTTGATGTTTGTCTTTTGATTTGGTATTTGATCCATATTATCCTATTTTGTAATATTTTCTCAGAAGCTAATAACATGTTCTATCTTTACATCAGTTGCATCCACTGACATGGTTTTAGATGACTAGGTTGTATGGCTGGAAAGGTATAGTAACCAATAGGCTGGAAAACAGTGTTATACTTATACACTGGTTCTGTACGTCAATTTTTTGGTACAAAATCTATCTCAGAAAAAGATATCACCATAATACTTTGTACATAGGTTTGAGCCTACAAGATGCATTCTACATTGGAGTTTTATAATGATATGTGAAGGCATTTGGAAGATATGAATAACAATATTCTAATTTGTAGGCTACAATGAGTTTTCATACAATACACTGATGTGGGAGATTCCACATTTTCTCATATTTGATTATCATATCGCGCGGTGTTGAAGATAAGTAGTTTGATGTAGTCTAAGGGAGAATTCAATGTGTTAACAAGTTCTTATGTTGCTCGTTTGATGGATTTCACATATGTTTGGAGTTTTGGTCTAACTCTAGCCAACCTAATTATATATTAATATTGAGATGTACTACGAATGATAAAGGGATCTATCTTAGGTCCACACTGACTATTTATATGTGAAGATAAATGAATCTTGAGGACAATTCCAATAGATTTAGTTTTTGATTTAAGGTTTCTCTAATTAGGCCGAACTAATTAGTAAACATGGATATATATATATATATATTTGTGTGTGTGTGTGTGTATGTAAGACATTTTTGAGAGAGAGAAGTGTGTGTGTGTGAAAAACAAGTAAGTGCAAGATTCATGAAGACAGAGAAGAGAGTGTGCAGAATTGTATAAGATGAGAAGATAAGTGTGTTACCTATGTATTGTGCTTCATCGGAACTAAACTCCAACACAGGGAAGGTGCATTCTTTATCAATTCATACTCTTGGTAGTGAGCCATACCATTTTGTATCTTGGCAGTGGGCCATATCATTTTGTACTCTGGTTGTGAGCCCTTTAAGGATAGCGAGTATTGGAAGTGAGCCATTGTAATATTTTATATTCGGATATATTATATTGTTAGCTAATCCTCATCATGGATTTTCCTATTTTGGCATTTCCGCGTAAAAATGTGGTGTTCATGTGTGTTGATGCTTTGTCTTGATTCCATGTTTTCTCCTGTTGATTCAGTTGGATTTGTGATGAATTTTAGATGGATTTTAGATGGATTTTATGTGAATAGTTTTATGGGATACTGATTCACCCCCCCTCTCAATATTCCAGATGTTCAACAATTGGTATCAGAGCTTGGTTCCTCTGAAGAAGTCTACCAGTTTGGGGAAGCTCTTAAAATTCAAATTTATAGAAGACAAAAAAATTCTTATTCCTCTGGAAGTGATCTCAGTTGAACATGGAGAATAAAATGAAGATTTGAAGGATAAGCTGAAGGAAGAAAATGTGTATATTAAGAAACTAAGGGAAATATATGGAGAAGTTAGTAATTAGCTAAAGAAAGCAGATGAGGTCATCACCAGACTGAAAGAACAATTGGAAGAAAAGGAAAAGATTGAAGATTGTTAGAAAGTTGAAATACAAAGGAGAATAGATGAATTTGTAAAGCTTGAGCAAGAAGTGGTGATCCTGAAATCAAATTTGGAAAAGGAAAAAAGATATGAGGATAAATTTGTGATGAGCTCTGCAATGTTGGACAAATTAATTGTAGGAAAAAATTCCTCTATGGATAAAAGTGGTTTAGGATTTGAAGAAGGATAGTGTTCAAAGGCGAACCAATCTTCTAACATGAAGAATCAAAGTATTGGTGAACATATCAAAAGAATTCCTATCAGACAACCTAATGCTCAAATGTATTTATCTTTTAATGGTATCTATTATCTTCGCAATAAGTTTGGACATAGGGAAAAATATTATGAAAATAAAATGAAGAAAAATGATGGAATGAATGAAAATACCTTATCATTCTTCGATCAATGTTTTGAATGCAAGAGAATTGAACACAAATCTAAAGATTGCAGAATTAGAATTTAAATAAGATGATTATCCATTCAAAGGTCACTGTTATCACTGTAATTCATTTAGACACAAGGCTAACTAGTGCAAATATAGATTGAATAAAATAAAATTAGGATGGAAGAATGTTGTTTGCTATAATTGCAGAAATTCAAAACATTTTGCTAGACTATAGAAGGAGAAATATGAGAAGTAACAATCTAGTAAAGAGATATGAACTAGTCATCAAGTTTGATCCGGTAAAAGTTAAGAAGGAGATGGAAAGGATCTGGAGAAATGAAGGAGAATCTGGAAAACAAGCAAAATTAGAAGCATTTGTTTCTGTGTCATTCTATGGTGTAGATACACTAGTCAAAAATTAATTCAGACATTGGCTAAGGGGGAGCAATAATCAAAAAATAAATTAACCCCTTTTCGATATATGATTTCATATCATGGAAAAAGTGCATTTATTAAGGTTATCAATTCAAGAATTCATGTGAAAGGAATTTGTAGACACACATGTGTGAAGGATTAATTTTGCAGAGTTTGAAAGGATGAAAGTTTACATGAATTTTAAGGTGATGTACTTGTGATATGAAGCATTTATTATAGAAGAAATTGGGATGAAAGAAATAAATTCAGATATTTTAAGGAAAACGAATTCAATGAAAAAAATTGTAAAGCGTAAAGAGAAAGCTTGTAGAAATTCTGAATTTGGATTTGGTGGAAAAGAATAAGGTAAGTCGCTATTGCTATACATTATTTCATCTGAATTATTTGCCAAATTTTGTTGAATACAATGGATATACCTCAAATCATAAAAAATTCAAAGAGACCAAAACCAAAGTTCAAAATGTACCCTGTTAAAACCTTAGAACTTAATCTTTTGGGTGCTTTTTCAGATATCCCTCTTGGTGTTATATCGATTGAAGATGTTGGGGTATACATTCATAGAAAATTGGAAGAATATACCTATATAAAATATCGCATGTTGTGGGTTGAATAATTAATTGGAAATGATCTTACTCTAAAACCAGAATACAATGTACTTTCAGAAATGAAATTGGAAGTATGAAACAATTTTTTGGAGTTTAGTAATGAAGAAAGATGTATCAGAATGGATCTTAGCATATTTCACGGTGATTATGTGTGACTTGATGAATCATATATGATATCTAGAGAAGTAATCAAGAAAATTACTGGCTTATCGTCCTCCGGACTAACTCCTGAATGAAATTTTGATAAGGGAAAAGGTTTAATAAGGAACACACGTGCTGGGATTTCTAACCCAACAATTGAATATGCAAGTCTACTTATTTCACAACTAATTCTTGGTGACAACAATGTCTCCACTACCACAATTGATCTTGCATTGGATATGGTTGAGAAAAGAACAAAATATGACCTTTGTGAGCTGCTCCTACAATAGTTGTTGGAGAATCTGAGAGATATCAAGAAGAAGAAAGGTACATTTAGATATGGTACATTGGTTTTATGTCTGATTTTTAATTTTATGAAGGAAATTCCTTGATTAGGTGAAGTTAGTTTGGAGAATACTAGACCGGTCTCTCATCAAATTGAGGAACTTATGAGAAACATTGGGGACGTAGATGCCCTTGGTTCATTCTTTGGAAAGTTTCAAATAAAAATGGACAAAAGGAGAGTTCCAAGAGAATTGGTTACAAAATATAAGAATGATATAAAAAATTTGGTAACCACTGATAGCTAAATTATCAAGGTAGTTGAACCAAGGAATTCATGGATACCTGAGTTTGGATATGAGATTGAGAAGGACTATGTTTCTAGTTGCATTGAATTATTGATTAAAATCCCTCGAAACCCCAAGAGACCTAGATTTGGAACCTACACTGACATAAATAAAGCTCTTGAAGAGTTTGAGTTGTCTCCGATAAATCAATGTCTATCACTGGAGAAAAGAGGAAATTTGTTGAGGTTCATGCCCTAGTTTCTCAGGTGGAACCTTCTCCAAGAAGACTTAAGCAACTAGCCAAAAGGACACATTTTCAGGTAGCTCCTAGTGTGGTCTCTAGTTCTTCACAGTCCACTAAAGAAAGCACAAATATATTAACAGATAGATTCAATGAATTTAAGAGAAAAATAATAAGTGACATGGTCTCTTAGGTTGAAGATAAAAGATTGTTGGAAATTCTAGAGAAGTGTAAGTCTACTCACAACATGGTACTTGAAACTCAAGGTTGTTCAAGAGTATGAGGAAGAGGTCAAGAGTTTATTCAAATTTTGTTGGACTTGTTATGATGCAATTTAAAGACTCAATGGTGTTGAGAGCACAATTGAAACCCAAAATAAGTTACCATCTAGCAAATTTGATAATGCTCTTGATTTTGATGATCAAACTTGGTACGGTTTGAAAAAAATGCATGAGGAATACCTTACATCACATGAAGAAATATGAGAGATGATTGAGTTGTATGGGAATCTTAGAGAGTTAATCAAGATTAAGTGTACACCTATTCATTATGTTCTTTCGATGGCTGGCAAGATTCTAAAATCTAATATTACTCCCAGAACTGTGATTGAAGGAAAAGATATCTTAATTGATCTCAATTATCTATGTAGTGCATTTTCAGAGGAAAAAAGGCTTTGGAATGAAGGGATATCCTCATGGATTGGTATTCTTAGCAAGCTTCAAATAACAACCGCCTTCAGTTGATCAATTATCATCATTATTTTGGAATGTACTCCTTAGGGGGAGTATTCAAGTATGCAACGAAACAGTTAAAGCATTGAAACTCCTTTTCCTTTTCCATTGATGTCAAAGGGGGAGAGAGAGGTATCATGTGAAAACAAAGAGAAAATTGAATTATTTTTTTTGAATAAGTTGGGAAGAGGTATTTTGATGGTTTTCACATCATGTGTTTCCATCAATGACAAAGGGGTAGATTGTTCGAAATTGAGAGGTTTTCATTGATGTCAATAGATAATGGAATTTTGATGTTTGTCTATTGATCAGGTATTTTGATCTAGATTATCCTAATTTGTAAGATATGCTCAAAATTTGATAACATGTTCTATCTTGACATCACTTGCATCCACTGACATGGTTTCAACTGACTAGGTTGTATGGTTGGAAAGGTATAGTAACTAGTAGGTTGGAAAATAGTGTTATACTTATACACTGGCTATGTACGTCAGTTTTTTTGTCCAGATTCTATCTCAAAAAATGATATCACTACAAGACTTTGTACATAGTTTGAGCCAACAATATGCATTCTACATTGGAGTTTCAAAATGATATGTGAAAGAATTTGGAAGATGCGAATGACAATATTCTAATCTATAGGCTACAATGAGTTTTCATACAATACATTGATGTGGGAGATTCCACATTTTCTCATATTTGATTATCATACCATGCGTTGTTGAAGATAAGTAGTTTGATGTCGTTTAGGGGAGAATTCGATGTGAACAAGTTTTTGTGTTGCACATTTGATGGATTGCACATATTTTTGGAGTTTTGGTCTAACTCTGGCCAACATAATTATATATTAATATTGAGATGTGCTACGAATGATAAAGGGATCTATCTTAGGTCCACACCGACTATTTATATGTGAAGATGAATGAATCTTGAGGATAATACCGACATAGTTAGTTTTTTATTTAAGGTTTCTCTAATTAGGCTGACCTAATTAGTAAACATGGATGCATATATGTATATATGTAAGAAATTTTTAAGAGAGAGAAGTATGTGTGTGTGAGAGTGTGTGCATGTGAAAAAGAAGGAGGTAAGTGCGAGATTCATGAGATAAAGAAGAGAGTGTGAAAAATTATATAATATGAGAAGATAAGTGTGTTACTTATGTATTGGGCTTCATCGGAAAAAAACTCCAACAAAAGGAAGGTGTATTCTTTATCAATTCATACTCTTGGTAGTGAGCCATACCATTTTGTATCTTGGCAATGAGCCATATCATTTTGTACTCCAACTGTGAGCCCTTTAAGGATAGTGAATCCTAGTAGTGAGCCATTAGTGATATCAGGTTTCCACAATCCATATTATGGTTCAATATCACTTCTGGATTTGATTGTGTTCAAATCTAGATATATTATATTCTATATCCAGATATATTATATTGTGAGCTAATCCTCACCATGATTTTTCCCATTTTGGGTTTTCCACGTAAAAATACCGGTGTTCATGTGTGTTGATGCTTTGTCTTGATTCCATGTTTTCTGTTGTTGATTCAATCAAATTTGTGATAATATTTAGATGAATTTTATGTGAATGGTTTTATGGAATACTAATTCACCCCCCTCTCAGTATTTCAGATGTTCAATGTCTTCCAAGTTAGAAATGTAAGATTTCATGGACAATGAACCAATGTCTGACAAATAGAAATCCCAATCAGGAATAAAATGATAAACTTGTTGCTCAAGAATGATGGAATTACTTAATGAAGGTGGATAAACTATCTCTAAAAAAAAAACCAAAAACCTTTGAAGCAACTACAACCTCATTTGAAGTCTCAAAAACCTCCAAAGGATCACAAGCATGGTTTAACTTCTTCGAAGAACAAAGAGACGCACTGGTATTTGAAAGAGGATCATTGAGAAATGGTGGAGAATCAAGATCTCCATATGATTCTTGAATGTAATTCCAAAGAGCATAAGGGCACTCAAAATGAACAAGTGAATCAAAAAGGTCTTCATCATTTATATGCTCAAAAATGACTCCAAAGACTTGAGCCCTATATTCTTTCCAAAATATATACCTACAACGTGTGTCTGGAATAGGAGCTTCATTATACAAATATGACAATAGATTCTATTCACTAAGATGAGTGAGAATAAAATCACTCCATTGCCTAAAGTTCCCTTTCTCCAAAGAAACCATTATAACTGAATTCTTCAAAAAAAATCAAAGATAGTGCTTTCAAAAAATTCCAAAAAAGAATTAAACTTGATTTGGTGTAAAATTTGGTGGGGCTCATTGCCTGATCTCCATGCCAATACCAAGTAAACTCCACCAAGGACACAAGCAAGATAGTCTCCTATGAGACTTGCTCACAAAAATCAATGGTGAAAAGTTGTATAAGAACATAAAATAACTCTCGTGCCTAGAGAATATGGGATAAATGTTCACAAAACAACCTCAAAAACTTGGGCCCACTTCCCCTTTGGTTGTGCAACATTGAAACCCTAAATATTTAGGGAAATATTTATAAAGTATAAAGTTTGATACTAAAATTTGTGTCCTCCAGTGAAGAAAAGTGTCTCCAAACAACAAATTGAACTCCAATCAACAAACTTGTAGTATTCACTTGCGAACTGACAGTCCCCCTTGGCTTCTCAAATCTATGGCTTGCTAAAATTGTGGTTTCTCAAAAATAGAGAACTACATTGCCCTTTCCATGAGGTAAATTGATCTCCAATCAAACTTGCGAGATTGAAAGGAAAAATCGTGCCTCAAAGGAGAAAATTGTGCCAAGGATAAAGGTGTAGACCATAGACAAAAGGTAAATTTGTTGGAAAAACAAGGATAGAAAATTAAGAGGGGGGGTGAATCAGTTGTCACAGAATTTAAAACTTATTTAACCTTATCAACCTTTAATCTCAGATCTAATAATTAATAATGAAAGCATGAATCAACAACACATCAGAGACACACACAACACCAATATTTTTTGCATGGAAACCCTGTTAGGGGAAAAACCATAGTGCAGGTTAATCCACAAGTTATACCCTATTAAAAGTATAAGAGAAATGAATAAGGAAAGTGCATGCATTCAGTCACACTGCCTAGAGCTCACTGCTCAAAAGGGAAGGCTCACTGCCTTACATAAAAATTTTAGATTAAATCCATCTGAAGAGATTGAATTGAGAAATTAGCTTCTACAAAATCCTGATGACAGTTTCAGTTAGGCACAAAAACACTTCTTCACACTTTGCTCAAACTCCTTCAAACTTTGCTCTACAATCGAATGATCTAATCTTTAGTCACACATAGAACTTGCACACTTCACATACATACATCTCAAATGAATAAAATAATCACTCTTATATATCTGCTTCATGAAATTACATCAACAACTCTGTCGGCCAAAAAAAAAGAATAGATGAATACAAACTGTTAGCCCAATTCATGAAAAAATCTCAATGCACACCAACCGAAGTCAGTCACAACATAATGAAGACCTAAAAAAACATCCTCGAACGTGCCAAGCACTCAAAAATTAATCCACGAGGATCCCAACACGCTACAACCATCATGTCGACCAAGAACATGAAAACTCGAACATGCAAAGGAAAAATATTTGATCATCAACACCGATCAGTGCAGGCGTACAAAAAAGATAGAGCATGATCTAGAAACATCAACGAACATTGTAGGAGCATACACAACAATTAAAATTACCATAATTACATTCTCTTCTTCCAGAAACTCCAGCTACAGTGACAGAATAACTGTAGGAACACAAAAACTCATAACTTGCTTCAATCTTGATGCACACCTCTAAAAATTCCAGAGGATAAACTAGATAGGCTCAGCAACAAACCCTTTAATGTGAAACTTCTAATTATCAATGTACGAAAATTTCCACCACACTAAACTTCACATCTTCACAGACAACTTGCAACATATTTATTATAATTTTCTCAATATCCTCGACATATACAACCTTCAAGACATTAATGCTAATAGTGTTAACATCAATTAAAACCACATATCAGCAACACAACCACAACATCCAACAATCTCCCCCTTTGGAATTGATGGCAACACATGATGTGAAAAATATCATCAACACAACTAGCTCTTCTCCAACAGTCTCCTCCTTGGATATTGCACTCTTCTCCTCATTTCTTCATTTGACTTTTCTCCCCCTTTCTTCCTTAAAGGGTTTTCACATTACTCTTCTCCCCCTTTGGCATCAATGGAAAAGGTACACAAGCTCTAAACCACATATCTAAATCATCTGACTACTCCCCCTGAGTAGTAGCCACCATAACATCAATTTGACACAAGATATGACTGTAAGTGCACAGACTGATGCAAATAATTGCATCTTAGTTTAGATTAGGAGGGGAAATCACCCCTAACTTGTCTCTGAGATACTCAAAAGTATCTTTAGGAAATGGATTAGTAAAGATGTCTGAAATTTATTCCTTAGTAGGCACATACTCCAGTCTGACTTCTTTATCACTCACTTTGTCTCTCAAAAAGTGATACTTGATAGATATATGTTTTGTCTTTGAATGCAACACCAAATTTTTGGAAATAATTATGGCACTTGAGTTATCACAAAATATAGCAATAGGCTCATCATACTCAATTCTAATATCTCTCTGCATCTGCTTCATCCATATTACTTGAGTAAAATTGTTTGTAGCAACAATATATTTTGCCTCAGTAGTAGATAAGGAAATGGACTTCTACTTTTTACTTAGCCAAGACACCAACTTCTTCCCCAAGAAGAAGGCACCACCACTAGTAATTTTCCTAGCATCCACATCTCCTGCCCAATCTACATTAGTAAAGGCATTCAAAGTAAGATCATCCTTAGGATACCATAGGCCAAAATCAACTATCCTTTTCATGTATCTAAAAATTATCTTTACAACAGTCACATGTGATTCCTTCGGATCAGTTTGATATCTAGCAACCATGCATACAACATTCATGATGTCTAGTTTGGTCTGAGTCAAATGAAGCAATCCACCGATCATTGACCTATATCTTGTTTGATTAGCCTTAGGAGAATCATCATTTTGTGTTATCTTGCATCTGGTTATCATGGGTGTACCAACAGGCTTTGAGTCTTCCATGCCAAAAAATTTCAGTAACTCTCTTACATATTTGGATTGAGATATAAATATTCTATCATCTAACTGATTAATTTGCAATCCCAAAAAGAATTTTAGCTCTCCAATAATTGACATCTCAAACTCACTTTTCATTTCATCAGCAAACTTCATACATAATTCATCATCACCTTCAAAAATAATGTCATCAACAAAGACTTCAATAATCAGCTCTTTATCCTGATCCACCTTGAAATATAGATTACTACCAACAATACCTTTATTGAATCCAAGCTTCAACAAGTATTTATCCATTCTAGCATACTAGGCTCTAGGGGATTGCTTAAGTCTATACAGTACTTTCTTCAATCAAAAAACCATATCTTCTTTATCAGTCAGTTGAAATCCATCTGATTTCTAAACATATAATTCTTATTCTAACTCACCATTTAGAAATGTTGACTTTGCATCCATTTGATAGACTTTGTAGTTCTTAAAAGCAACATAAGCAAGAAACAATCTTATAGCTTCAATTCTAGCAACAAGGGAAAAGGTTTCTTCAAAATCAATACCTTCCATCTGTGAGTATCCTTTACATACCAGTCTTGCTTTATTCCTGACTACTTCACCTTGTTCATTCAACTTATTCTGAAAGAACCATTTGGTTCCAATCACATTTTTATCCTGAGGACTGGGAACAAGAATCCATGTATCATTTTTCCCTATCCGCGTCAATTCTTCCTTCATTTCTTCCATCCAATATTCATCTTTCCATGCTCCATTGACATTGTTGTGCTCTGTCTTGGAAATCAGACAATACTCTTTTGCAATTGTTCTTCTAGTTTGCACACCTTTGTTCTTGTTTCCTATAATCTGATCTTCATAATTATTTATCTTTACATACCTTGTTACTTTGGGATTCTCTTGAACTTCTGGTTCTTTCGTTCTTTCTTTTGCACTTCTACTAGCTTCTCCTTCTAGATTCTCTTGATTCATCAAAACAATTTGAGCTTGATTATGTGTCTGAGTAGTCTTTCCTTTCTCAATACTATCATGTTGGTCATTTGAAACATATCCATAGTATCTAGATGATCTAGTAGTTTCCTCATCAACTTTGACATTTGCACTTTCAACCATTTCCCTCAATCTTCTATTGTAGCACTAGTAGGCTTTGATCTTAGTAGAGTAACCTAGAAAGATTCCTTCATCACTCCTAGCATCAAACTTGCCTATATCTTCATCTCTTTTGATATAACATCTACTTCTAAAGATTTTGAAATTTTTAACAGTAGGCTTATGACCAAACCATAGCTCAAAAGGAGTCTTACCAGAATCACCATTGACATTTACCCGGTTAATAGTAGATACAATAGTGCTTACAACTTCTCTCCAATAGATATGAGGTACATTACCTTCCAAAATCATAGTTCTAGCAGCATCTAGAATTGTTCCATTCTTTCTCTCAACAACTCTGTTCTGTTGAGGAGTCTGAGGAGTAGATAACTATCTTTTGATTCCATGCTCTTCACATAATGAATTGAACTCCCAGGAAGTGAAATCACCACCTTTGTTTGATCTTAATCATTTAATCTTCAAACTTGTCTCATTCTCTGCCATAGCTTTGAAACATTTGAACTTTTCTAATGCTTCATGTTTTTCTCTCAAGAAAGCAAGCCATATCATCCTAGAGTAATCATCAATAAGCAACATAAAGTACCTTTCTCCTTGTAGACTTTTGATTCTGGAGGGACCACATAGATCAGTATGCACTAGCTCCAATACTCCATTAGAATGATGTTGTTTTCTCTAAAAAGAAATTCTAGTCTGCTTTCCCATCTGGCATTCCTTGCATATGGTGTTAGTAGGCTTCACTAACTTAGGAAGATCTTTGACTGCTTGGGTGGAGTTTACTTTGAAAATGTTATCAAAATTCACATGACACAACCTCCTATCCCATAACCAACTTACATCAACTTGAGCAATTAAACAATTTTCATTAGCAACACTCAGGTGAAAAATGTTACCTCTTGTCTTTGTACCTGAAGCAATTACATTTCCAGAACTTCCCAATATCCTGCATTTTCCATCTTTGAACTGAATATTGTATCCCTTGTCAACCATCTATCCAACACTCAACATATTATGTTTCAATCCTTCAACATAAATGATATCATCAGTATTATATTTACCACCAAGAGAAATAGTGCCTCTACCACAAATCACACCATCATTAGTGTCTCCAAATCTTACAACACCACTGTCATATTTCTCCAATCTCACAAACTTTCTTTTTTCACCAGTCATATGATGTGAGCATCCCCTGTCAATCACCCACTCATCCTTTTCATCAGTTTTGGCTGTAAGAGATTTCTAAATATTCTGATTCCTAGCAGATTTAGTGGACACTAGACCATTTTCCTTGATAGAAATGAATACCCATTCATCTTCATTTCCATTTTCTTTATCAGATTTATCATCAGTAACACCTTCTTCAACATAATAACATTTCTTTTAAAATCTAGACTTGTCAGGTTTGTACTTAGGAACTCTTTCGGGACACCTTGATGCAAAATGACCTATCTTACTGCAAGAGAAACATTTAATAGGCAAATTTCTTTTATAATTACCTTGTCCTCTGGCTTCTCTTTTCACAATCAATGCTTCTAGCTCTTCTAACTCTCTTTCTTCATCTTCAATCTGTTTCATCTCATCTTCATACTTGAATATCTTTCTGGAACTTTCTCCCGGATCATATCTTTGTTGGTTTCTTTCGGATATAGTAGCTTTAAATGCAGATTATGTCTTAGGGGTAGATTCACCAAATTCACTCAACTCAAAGGTAGCAAGTTTTCCAATCAACATATCTCTTATAACATTTTTTACTGTCCTGAGCTCTTTAATAGCATGAGCTTTCATTTTGTAAGAAGTAGGCAATGATCTGAGTATTTTAGCCACAATATCATCTTCTTCCAAGGTTCCACCGACACATCTAATACCCAACACTAGTTTATTTACTTTTTGCATGAAAGCAATAATATTTTCATCTTCACTCATTTTTCATGTTTTCCCACTTGCCTTTCAAACTTTGTAGCTTAGCAACTTTCACTTGTGCATCTCCTTCATACAATGTTCCCAGCTTCTTCCAGATCTCATGTGTTGTTTTCAAACCCATCACATTTGTCATCTCTGAATCTATCAGAGCACTCAATAATGCTTCTATAGCCTTGATATTATTTTCAGCTTCTTTGATATCATCAAGAGTAGAGGGACCATTATGAGGAATAACATATCTATTCTTTGTAATCTTCTAGAAGGTTTCACCAATGCACTTCAAATGACACTCCATTCTGACCTTCCATAGAGAGTAATTTGTACCATCAAATCTAGGATTGTCCTTCTTGTATGATGTCATCTCAAATCACCTCAAGTTATTAAACTTCTTCATAGGAACCTACTCTAATACCAATTGTTGGCAAAACAAGGATAGACAACTAAGAGGGGGGGGTGAATCAGTTGTCACAAAATTTAAAACTTATTTAACCTTATCAACCTTTAATCTCAGATCTGATAATTAACAGTGAAAGCATGAATCAACAACACATCAGAAACACACACAACACGAAGATTTTTTGTGTGGAAACCCTATTAGGGGAAAAACCATAGTGGAGGTTAATCCATAATTATACCCTATTAAAAGTATAAGAGAAATGAATAAGGAATGCACATGTATTCAGGAACACTGCCTAGAGCTCACTACTCAAAAGGGAAGGTTCGCTGCCATATATAAAAATTTCAGATTAAATCCATCTGAAGAGATTGAATTGAGAAATTAGCTTCTACAAAATCTTGATTACAATTTCGGTTAGGCACATAAACACTTCTTCACACTTCGCTCAAACTCCTTCAAAATTTTCTCTACAATCAAATGATCTGATCTTTATTCGTACATAGAATTTGCACACTTCACATACATACATCTCAAATGAAGAAAATAATTGCTCTTATATATCTGCTTCATGACATTACATCAACAACTTTGTCGGCCAAAAATAAATAATATATGAATACAATCTATTAGCCCAATTCATGAACAAATCTCAATGCGCACCAACTGAATTCGGTCACAACATAATGAAGACCTAAAACATTATCCTCGAACACATCAAGCACTCAAAAATTAATCCACAAGGATCTACAACACACTACAACCATCATGTTGGCCAAGAACATGAAAAATTGAACATGCAAAGGAAAAATCTTTGATCACGAACACACCGATCAGTGCAGACGTACAAAAAAGATAGAGCGCGATCTAGAAACATCAATGAACATCGTAGGAGTATACACAACAATTCAAATTACCAGAATTACATTCTCTTCTTCCAGAAATGCCAACTACAGTGATAAAATAATTGTAGGAACAAAAAAACTCAAACTTGCTCCAATCTTGATGTGCACCTCTGAAACTTTTGAAAGATAAACTAGATAGGCTCAACAACAAACCCTTTAATGCTCGACTTCTAAATATCAACATACTGAACTTTCCACCACACTGAACTTCACAGCTTCACAGATAGTCTACAACATATTTATTATAATTTTCTCAATATCCTCGACATATACAACCTTCAAGACATTAATTCTAATAGTGTTGACATCAATGAAAACTGCATATCAGCAACACAACCACAACATCCAACAAAATTGTGCTAAGAAAATGCAAATATCACAATCTCCAATCCGCTAGATTGAGAAAATGCCAACACCAATACAGTTGAGGTGTGACCTATAGATGAAATGCAGGCCTCCTCCAACTATGGTGCCAAAAAAATCCTACAATAGAAAATCGTATGTAGAAAATCACAGGGAATGATCAATAAATCATAGGTTAATGAGAAACAAATTGCAAGTGATAAATGCCAGGAATTGACATGGGTCTTAATGTGCCGAATCATAGGTTGAAGCAAATGAAACCCTTCAAAATGATAATCAACCTGCCTTTAGTGACCACAATGATGGTGCAGCCTACAAACTGAAACACCCAAACTTCCCTTAAATCAAACCTCCAATCACCAGCAATAGGAGAATGAAGTAATCAAAAATAATGATGATTTTGAAATTTAACAAATTTCAAACATCGAAAAAACTTCAAGAAATAAATGATCTCAAATTCTGATGAAAACTCTCAATAGTGGAAGAATGCACAAGTTGAAGGCTCTGATACCATGTTGGTGTCAACCATCGAGCCTAGGATCACAATCTACAAATATATCTTCATATATAAGAGAAGCAACACAAGGCTATTTCACTAGAGAAATAAATTTATATGAGACATTTTACATAATGTACAATAGTGCCTTATAAAGGCAAGAAATATGCAACGAGTGAGAAAACTACCCAAAACAAAAAAAACATTCAGATAATTAAATGCACTATTATTCCTAAGTAAACTTAAGTATGTAAATACTATTTACCCTAACAAAAACTTCCTTAACACATAGTTGGTATCAATGACAACACCAATCCATAGAATTCATATTGACATCAATGACAACACTTTCATACTTGCAACAATCTCCCCCTTTGTCATTGATGGAAACACATGATGTGAAAAACCATCAAAGACAACACAATAGTTCTGAACACACTTTCTTTTCTTCCCCTGAATGATTTGATAGTATACAAAAATTTCTCCACTGACACCTTACACTTTTTCACATGATACTTTCTCCCCCTTTGACATCAATGGGAAAGAATAAGAGTTTTGCATTATTCTCCCCCTTTGACATTGAACCAAGATACCTGCTCATAATAATCCACCTTAGGACTATACCCAATCAAATCAGCAACTCAATGATAACACATGAAATTACCTACTCCCCCTAAGAGGTAGCCACCAACATCAGTCCAAAAAAAGAGATAGGTCCATAGATCCACTAGACTGATGCATCTCCATATGCATCTAGTTCAAATGAGGAGGGGAAATAACCCCCAACTTCTCCCAAAGATACTCAAAAGTATCCTTACGAATAGCCTTAGTAAATATGTCAACAATTTGATCCTTTGTAGGTAAATACTCAACTTTCACCTCATTCTCCATAACCTTCTCTTTCAGAAAGTGCTACCTAATTGATATATGCTTTGTCCTTGAATGCATCACCAAATTCTTTGAAATGTTAATTACACTTGTATTTGTCACAAAAGATATATATAGGCTCATCATACACTATTATGATATCTTTCAATGTCTGTCTCATCCAAAAAACTTGTGTGTAGAAAGATGTTGTAATATACTCAACTTATGCAGTAGACAAAGAAACTGAATCTTGCTTCATACTCAGCCATGAAACCAATCTACATCCAAGAAAGAATGCACCACCACTTGTACTTTTCTTGTCATCAACACAACCAACCAGCCCAATCTGCATCTATGTAAGCATTTAATGTGAAATCAGTATCCTTAGGATACCATAAGCCATAATTCAGAGTACCTTTTAAATATTTGAATATTCTTTTTACTATTGCAACATGTATTTCTTTAGGATATTCTTGAAATCTAGCCACAAGAAAAATTACATGCATGATATCTGGTCTAGTAGTAGTTAGGTACATCAATCCACCAATCATAGATCTATATTTGCTTTGATCAGCCTTAGGTGAATCGTTATCTTCTCTCGATTTGCAACTAGTCATTGTAGGAGTGCATACCAGTTTGGATTCATCCATTCCAAACTTCTTCAACATCTCTTTGACATACTTAGACTGTGAAATGAAAATCCCTTTATTTGTATTATTGATTTGTAACCCAAGGAAGAAATTCATCTCCCCAAACATTGACATTTTAAAATATTTCTACATCTCTTCAACAAATTTTTTACACATAGCTTCATTTCCTCCAAAGATAATATCATCCACATACACAACTACTATCAAGATCTTGTCCTCCTCAATTTTGAAATAAATATTACTATTTGTGGTGCCCTTATTAAATCCTTGTTGTATCAAATACTTGTCCAATCTTGCATACCAAGCATTGGGAACTTGCTTCAACCCATATAGTGCCTTCTTCATTTACATACCATATCCAATTGATCTGATAACTGAAATCCTTCTGGTTGTTCCATGTAAAATTCTTCTTCCATTTCTCCATTCAGAAAAGCATACTTCACATCCATCTGATAAACTTTAAATTCCTTATATGCTACAAATGCCAAAAAAATTCTAATAGCCTCCATCCTAGCCACAGGAGAAAATGTCTCCTCAAATTCTATTCCTTCCACTTGTGAGTAACCCTTACACACAATTCTTGCCTTATTAATTACCACTTCTCCATTCTCATTCAGCTTGTTTCTGAATACCCACTTAGTTCCAATTATATTCTTGTTTGTTGGTCTAGGAACCAATTCCCAAGTCTGATTTTTCTCAATTTGCATAAATTTCTTCTTTCGTTTCCTTCATCCAATGTTCATCCTTGCATGCTTCACTCACTATTTTAGGTTCAAATTTAGAAATTAAACATAGATTTACCTCAACTTCAATAGTTTTGCTTCTTTTCAATACAACTTTCCTCTTATCTCCAATGATTTGATCTTCAAAATGATTCTTTTGTACATACTTAGGGGTTTTAGGGGTCTTCTCTGGAGCTTTTTCCTCTTCATTCTACACTTCTTCTTCTACTTCTTTGCAATCAGGTTCATCTGACACATATCCATCCACTACAATTGAATTCTACAAGTTTTCATCAACCTTAAGATTTGCACGTTCAACTCTCTTTCTTAGCCTTTTGTTGTAACATCTATAATCTTTGCTTTTAGTAGAATATCCAAGGATGATACCTTCATCAGACCTTGCATCAAAATTTCCTAAATTTTCTTCATCTCTTTTAATATAGCATTTGCTTCCAAATACTCTAAAGTACTTCACAACAAGAATCCTTCCATACCATAACTCATAGGGAGTCTTTGTGCTATTATCTTTGGCTTGTACTATGTTAAGTATGTAAATAGTAGTATGAATTTCTTCTCTCCAGTAGAATTTCAATAGATTTTCCTCTTTCATCATAGTCCTATCAACTTCTTGAATCATCTAGTTTTTCCTCTCAACCACTTCATTCTGCTGAGGAGTTCTAGGGGCAGACAAGTGCCTCTTTATTCCATGAACTTCACAAAACATGTTGAAATCATTGGAGGTGAACTCGCCTCCTCTATCATACCTCAAACATTTGATTTTCAGATCCATTTCATTCTAAACCATAGCTTTATATGCCTTGAATTTGTCTAGTGCACCAAATTTCTCTCTAAGAAAGGTAACCCATGTCATTCTACAGTAATCATCAATCAAAAGCATAAAATACCTATCACCTTGTAGACTTCTCACCCTTGTAGGACCACAAATATTTGTATGAATTAATTCCAGTAGTCCGATAGTAGATTGTTCATTTCCCTTGAAACTAGTCCTTACTTGCTTTCTAAACTAACAGTCCCTATAGATAGCATTGATAGGCTTTGTGATTTTTGGCAAGTCTCTCGCTGCATTAACTAAATTGATTCTCACTAAATTATCAAATTTAAAATGACACATCGTTCAACGCCATAACCAACTGTCACTAATTTTTGACATAAAGAAATGACCATCAACACCCTTAAGCTAATATCACATGTTTCATCCTTAAACACAAGATTATATCCCTTGCTACACATTTTTCCAACACTCAAAAGGTCATTCCCTTAACATAGTAAACACTATCAATGTTATGTTTTCCATCAAAACTGATTGAACCTATTCGACAAATCTTAGCTCCAGAATCATCTCCAAATTTAACTAGTCCTCCATCATATTTTTCAAGTTTAACAAAATTATTTTTGTCTCTAGACATGTGATTAGAGCAACCACTGTCAACAACCCAGTAATTCTTATCTTCTTTAATATGAAAAATAGATACCAAATTACCTTCAACCTTACCCTTCTTCTCTGGAATACTTTCCTTTACACAACTTTCAGAGTTAGCAAAACTAGGTTCATCTTTTATAGCCAAGAACAAGCATTCATTGTCATCAAAGTCTCCATAATAAGATTCATCACCAGAAATACCAACATCTTCTCTAATATAGTAATCTTTCTTAATCATCTTTCCTTTATTTTGCTTACTCTTAATTTTTACAACTCTTTTTGGACATCTTGAAGCATAATGACCTATATCACCACAACTAAACCCTTCTTCATTCTCCTTACAAATTTATCTTTCACATCATCAATATCTTATCAGAATATTTAACCTTTTCTAATACTCCTGCCTTGAAAGCAGTCTCTACATTTATACCATTTTTAAGCCCTTCTTTTCTCATTTCAAAAGAAGTTAGTGTATCAATCATCTGATCTCTAGAATAAGTATTAAGATTTGCAATTTCCTCAATAGCAGATACCTTTTCACTATAAGAATCAAGAAGAGATCTGATAACTTTCTTTACCACTTTAGATTCTTTGACTTGTGCACCAAGACCTCTCATTGCGCTGACCAGCTCATCAACTCTTTGCATGCATATTTTGATTGTTTTATCTTCAGACATATATAGGGTATCAAATCATGCCTTCAAGTTTTGCATCTTTTCTTGTTTGAATTTTTCATCTCCTTCATAAATGTTTTCTAGCTTATCCCAAACCTCTTTAGTAGTCTTCAAACTCATGACTTTTACAAGTTCAGTATTTGAAAGACTATTCACAATAATAAATCTTACCTTAGCATTGATCTCATGCACCTTGATCTATGCAATTGTACTTGGACCATTTTGAGGTGGAGTATATGCAATCTGATAAGCCTTTTTAATCTCATATCCCTGAGCTTCAAGATATCCTTCTATCTTTGACTTCTAGAATGCATAATTTGTGCCATCGAATCTAGGGCATTCCAAAGAAACCTTGTTCACCATCCCAGATCTACCTCAAGCGGTTAAGCTATCTTCCAAGGAACCTTTCTTTGATACCAATTGTTGAATGAACAAGACAACTAAGAGGGGGGTGAATTAGTTGTATCTAATCAATACATCAAAAACCCACAACAATAATCAGATGCACATGCATTAAGTAAACCCTTATTCTATTAATGTGATTAATCATGAAATGCAGATAATAGAAACTAAAAAAATAACACCATACATAAGAGAACACCAGATTTACGTGGAAAACCCAATGAGGGAAAAACCATGATGAGGATTAGCTCACAATATAAGTAATAGAAAAATTGGTACAAAAGGGCTCACTACCAGAATAGTACACACTATCCAAAAAGGCTCATAGCCAGGGCTCACTACCACAGAAAGAACAAGAAGATAGAAGAGAAGAGTTACATAGAGAACACTTTCTCAATGCAACAATAAATTCACAACAAATGCTCCAACACTTTTTTAGTCTTGTTTGAAATATATCAGACACCTTCAACTCACTGCATTTAGGAATCAAATACTTTGAATTTTGCACTGCTCTACTCAAATTTGCATCACACACATCACTTGCATTGATCTCACATCTATATTGCTTCTCTCTTGATTCTTTTTTTCAACTCTCAACAACTCTACTCTTATTTATATTAGCCTCAACCTTAAACATCTACTCCAAGGTCGTCATTCTATCTGTTATATTTACAAATTCAAATTAGGTTAGCACCTAAACATTCCCATGGTGGATAGGAATGAAAGGGGACCAAAATAACACTTAATTGAGACCCAAAATTAAATCTCACATGCCACACTACACTTCCATTAATACTTGAACATTTCCAAATGTAGTGTAGACACCAGGTTGATTGTTACCCATGAAAACACATTAAACATTAAGTACACGCTTTCGAAGCTTTTGATACACCTAACCACAAATCCTCTTGACATAGACAAGATAATTGCCATTAAATCCCCTTCAAATCCACAAGTCCTAAAAGGAAATTGCGAAGAAATGTGGAGAAAATACATTTCTCCCCGACACCTTTGTACAACACTACAAAACCAGTTCACATACTGATGAACACAACTTCCTCTCACCAATGATCCATAACCCAAAATTATAAATATAGTAGCCTCTAACTACCTCAAACAAAATACCAAATCCACACAGGCATAGCATCAATATGGAAGAAATGTAGAGCACAATACGAAGCACATTTTGAACACTTGCACAACACTATTTTCTTTGTTTATCATTTTTTCTCAAAAGCACTTGGAAACCAAGTACTAGAGACATCTTCTCAACTCATTACTTCATTCCAATTCATCTTCAAAAACTACAATAAAAAGATAACTCCATGTACTCACAAGACTTCCCCAATATCTCACTAAACATGCACAACCTGCAACAACCTGTTTTCCTCTTTTTCACAATTTTCTCAATATCCTCGACATTTTCATCATGCAACAACTTATCACATAGTTGACATCAATGACAACACCTTCATACTTGCAACATGACCCCTCCAACAATTTCCCGTTTGAAACGTATGCTCTACAACTCCACTTTCCCGTTCACTCCCACACATAGCCTTCTATGTTTCTTGTCATTATTTACCTATGTTCTTCCCCCTAACTGCTAAATTCTCTTCTACACTAGTCTTTAAAATTTTCATCTTCATGGTGCGAGAAAGAGGGGGGTTTTCTTCATACTCTACATTCCCATGCGGCCCCCTATCTCCTTCAACCATGACCCCTTTTCTCTCGTGGAGTTCTCTTTTAAATTAAATGGCTCCACTGTCATTTCATCTTCTCTTTTCTCTTTATCTTTTTCCCATTTGCTTACTTCCCTTTACATTATATCTTTAAACCACAACTCGATTTTATCTCTCTTATTTTCCATTAAACTATTAATATCAATAATAACATTTCTTGATCATGAAGCAAACATTATAATGTAAGACAAAGGCCATATCACTCCAAATTTGGAGAGAGTAAAAAATAAAATGCAAAGAGCCAGGAGCTCAAATTCTTCCAAAAATTTGTAGAGAAGAGCTTATCAACATTATCTAACTTCCCACCAAGTCAAGCTACCTCAAACCTCAAATTTTTTAACATTTTAAAACTTTGCCAAGTTACCAACTGAAGTCGTGAAATGATTAAATCTCCAAAACTATTAACGAAAATGACTTTGAAACTTTCACCATCAAATCTAGGATGGAGTCAAAATTTTGCCCGTAAGAATGTTTTCCATGAAACCTTGCCAATCTCCTGAAACAATTATTTTTTTAGTGATGTTGATTGTGCATTCACCTGGGTGCTCCTGCATCACATTTTTTGTAGACAATTGAAACTACTTGTAGTTTATCTTTATTTTGATTATAAGGAAGGAGCTACTCATTGTAATTTTGTAACTATTTTACAAGTTCGATGAAGTGCTCATACCAAGTTTCCTTTTTTAAAGATAGCATCCTTTTCTGAGTGTTTGAATATTGACATTTTTTGTTGATTGAGATGTGTATATACCTTGAAATGTACACTCATGTTGTATTTATGTGCACATCAAAGTGGGAGAAAAATGTAATGGTAAAATTTGTATGCCTGCATCATTTCACATTTATTTTTGTGCCCATCTTGGTGGATGCTTGAAATACAACAATATATCAACATGTGGCACTCTTGTGATGGTTTTGGATCATGGCCCATTCCATATTTGTAGTTCTATTCCTATTTACATGTATCCCCATACACTTATCATTTATTCAGCATTTATATCCTTGTTTGCACTTTTGTACATTTATTTGATGCCTTGAAATTACTATTTTATCCTTGAGGTTCATTTATTCTTGGTGGGGGATTGACCTAGCTCAATCCTACAACTCATTGGAATGGATCCAAAATTGTAACATTTAATTTTCAAATGTTAACTTTCCCCTTTTTTATTAGCTATTATGAGTTGACTTAATACACATTTGTATGACATGTTGTTACATCATGGTATTTAAAGATATTCAATATGTCATTGATTGATATCTAGGGTCTAGGAGATTACAAGGAGATAATTAGAGATCACACTTTGATTTACTAAATGACAAATAAAAAAGAACCACACCTACTTATATGCCATCTACATGTTGTCTTCAATATTCCTCGTTACTATTAATTTGGCTAGTTGATGGGTTAACCTAGGAGAGAGGGATCATCCATTGAGTTAGCAATCTCCCCAATAGTGTTCCTAGATACCACCTTAATACATTTAGCTACCAAGAAGGTGCATACAACAAGTCATTTGAAGTGGTACAATTCAATCTCATACAAATCACATAAAATTATAAAACTACACAAACTCAAACTCATTTAACAAATTAAAGATATGATTTTTTAGATAATAATGAATGAATTCGATATGAAATCACTCATCTCTTTATTACTAACTCTAAAAACAAATATTCTTAACTCACGTTTAATTTCTAAAAAATTATTAGAACTCTCAACCCAACTCTTAAAAATATAAATTAATTTATATTTATTCATATAAGTGATTTTATTTCCTTCTGAAAATTCAATAGAAAGGAATAGAATGTAAGGGTTAGTCTTTTGTATTAAAGAATAATAACTTAAACAATAAAAATCAACCAAAGCTTTAAATTTAAAAACATAAAAAGATGATTGGTAGGTGCTAGAAAATGCATCCGCCTGTCTAAGGAAAAAATAATACTAAACTTACATGCTAGTTGTGCTCGGAGCTGGTTAACTCCTAGACAAAATTCACCTATGCACATACAAAAACGCATAAAAAACATACATAGAAACATGCATAACATGATGGCATGATATAATGTGGGGCCCAACACAGAAGTCACTAAGCCAAGTGAAAGTTAACGGAGATAAGCGAAGGAGAAACTTGCAACAAACAGATCGCACGATCACCCATGGGCGTCAGTAGCTTGTGAGAAATATTCCTCAATTTTTCGCAAACAACTCCATCCTTATTCTTATTTTTTTTCTTTCGGTTTTTTATAAAATTTAAATAAAATTTATTTACAAAATAAGATTATATTTTATTTTATTTTTTATTAAATATATATTATATTTATTATTATTATTATTATTATGATTAAATTTCAATGTTTAATCATAATTTTAAAATTATAAAAATACTTTAAATATTAATAAAATTAATAAAAAGTTAAATTTTATTTTAATGTAAAGTACATAAAATATTTAGTATAAAAAATATTTAATTTTTTTTATAATGTTTCTATTAAATTAATTTAAATATTAAAATTTTCATATCTTTAACATATATTAATACTAATTTTTTTGATAAAAATAAGTTTAAAATTTAATATTAAAATTTTCATATCTTCAATATATATTAATACTAAATTTTTTGATAAAAATAAGTTTAAAATTTAATATTTAGTATTTAGTATATAAAAAAAATAAAATTATAGATTTTTATTTTAATGTAAAATATTTAGTATAAAAAATATTTAAATTTAAAAAAAAAATAAAAATTTAAAGATTTATCTAAGTATGAAAGATTTACCTAACTTATTTTAAACTTACATAAATCTTTAAATTTTAAACTTAGGTAAAATTTTAAATTTAAGATTAAAATTTACCTAAGTTTAAAATGAGTTAAGTAAATCTTTAATAGTTAAATCTTTAAATTTTATTTTTTAAAAATTTAAAATTTTATTTCTAAATATTTTACATTAAAATAAATCTTTAAAATGAGTTAGTTAAATCTTTAATTTTTGTATTTTTAAAAATTTAAATATTTTTATACTAAATATTAAAAATTAAATTTTAAACTTATTTTTATCAAAAAAAAATTAGTATTAATATATATTAAAGATATGAAAATTTTAATATTTAAATTAATTTAATAGAAACATTTTTTTAAAATTTAAATACTTTTAATACTTAATATTTTATGTATTTTACATTAAAATAAAATTATAAATTTTGATTAATTTTATTAATATTTAAAATATTTTTAGAATTTTAAAATTATGATTAAATATTGAAATTAAAATTAATAATAAAAAATATAATATATATTTAATAAAAAATAAAATAAAATATAATCTTATTTTTAAAATAAATTTCATTTAAATTTTATACAAAACCCAATGTAAAAAATAAGAATAAGGACAGAGTTGTTTGAATAGAGTTTAAGGCGAGAAAATCGAGGAACTCCTCCATCTCACAACGTACTGACGTACGAGGATCGTGCGGTGCATTATGTTGCCTCTATAGCCATTGCCAATTTGTATGGCGTTCAGTGAATGCCCGTGAAAGCGGTACAATAATGCGACTGCGCTTGGTCAGTATTTGTTGGGAGTCTTCGTATAAGCACTTGTTAAACTTGACGTCAATGCTCGTGAATGTGTGACAGTTGAACGGTCATGTGAGCGTAATTATATAATGAGACAAATAGTAAACTTGATCCATTGACAAGAGCTTTTCTATTTGTTCCAATTTGGGGGAGACATGTTTTATGTGCAAATGTGCAAATCAACAAATACAATAACTTAGATATTTTACATGTAACAAGTGTTATGTAGTAGGTAGTTTTTACTACTTGTGATTTGAATGGTCTGGTTTTTTTTCATACTATTTTGTTTCATAACATCCAATATATTCTAACCTACAATTTTACAAAAGAGTATGGATGTAATTAAAACATTTTTTATTTAAACAATAAGAATATAATGTAAGGCGGGGTGACCCGTATAACGCAGCGGTTGAAACACTTGCTTGGTGACGCTGCCACCAAGGTTCAAATCCCCGCTGGGCCGTTATGCTTGCAGGCTTTGTGCTTTCGCTGGGCTGGTGGGCTCGCGGATTTGAACAGCAATAGTGTTAGGCACCTTAAAAAGTGCCCATTACCAATCAAAAAAAAAAAAAAGAATATAATGTAAGGCACTTTCAAAATTTATAACAATTGTTAGTTACATAAAAGTGTGTTTCAATTTATTCATATGGTTGAAAAATAAATGCACAAAATAATTGCATGTCGGAGAACACAGTGTGGGTTTTTTGTTACTTCATTTTGGATGTTCAAAGCTAAATGGTGGAGAGCACGAGAAGGAGTTACATTTTGGGGATACATAAAACTGACCAAATTGAGGTGAGGGGTAACTAACCAATTGGGTTGTTGTGTGTTTACAATTTTAAAACAGTATGTGGGTTGCAAGTTTCATAACACCCAGTGTTTTCCAACTTGTTGTTTTACATAACATTATGAATGTAATCAAAAAGTTTTGTTATTTACACAGTAATAATGTATTGAAATTTACCACAAATATTAGTTAGAGTGAAAATTGTATTTCATTTTCTTCATATGATCGAAAAATAAATGCAAAATATAATTGGAGGTTGGAAAACACAATGTTAGTTATTAGTTCGTTCATTGTGCTTGTTCAAAGCTCAAGGGCAAAGAGGTTGGGGAGGATTTATAGGTGGGGAATACACAAAACTAACTAAATTGAGTTGAGGGATAACTAACCAATAGGGTATTTACGTGTAGAGGGTTTTACAACAGTACGTGGGTTGCATGTTTCATTACACGCAGTGTTTTCCAACCTGCAATTTTACAAAAGAGTAAGAATGTAATGAAAAACTTTTTTTATTTACATAGTAGGAATGTAATGAAATTCACCTTCAAAATTTATAACAAGTCTTAATTAGATTAAAAATTGTGTTTCAATTTCTTCATATGTTCGAAAAATAAATGCAAGATATAATTGCATGCTAGAAAACACAGTGGGTTAAATGAGTAGATGGTTTATGAAGCCTGCAACCAATACATTATTTATCTCATTCACATTGGTTTGCATCTTTTCAAGTGTTTTTAGAGAAACTTCCTTTTTCATTTCATACATTCTAGTACCTACACAAAATAGTTGCATGATGGAAAACACAATGTCGATTGTCCATCATTTCATTTTACATGTTCAAATTTAAACAATGGAGAGTACGAGGAGTTGTATTTTGGGGATATATAAAACTAATCAAATAGAGTTGAGGAGTGACTAACCATAGTCTCAATATACTTCCTCTAGTTTAACCATAATTTCTTATTATTTATATTTCTATGTATTTATATACCAAGGATGAATCTTATAGCACCTACATCTTTCATCTCAAACCAATAATCCAACTAAACCTTGAGTTCTCTAATGAACACTTCATTATTCCTAATGATTAAGATATCATCAATATGTAAAACTATGATTAACTCATCTTGATTCCTTGGAAAACCCAATTCTAATGCATATGGATCAAATTTGTGATATGACATAAATGGTGACTGCTTTAATGCATACAAAGACCCTTATAGTTTACAATCCAAAGATTTTATACCCCTTATATGAAATTATGTACCCTTTTAAGCCATCTCCTATTTATAGAACTAATTTTCTCGTATGACACATAATTTGATTCAAGGATCTCGTATCTCCCCTTAAGCCATCCTCTTAGGATCACTTAATTCATTGTCTTAGCTACCCTAAATTCATCCTCTTGCATCCCCTTAAGTCACACTCTTAACTCCCCTTAATCCATCCTCTTAGGACCCCTTAAGTCATTGTGTTAGCTACCCTAAATCCATCCTCTTGCATCCCCTAAAGTAAACCTAACATCCATCACCATTGCATTAATCCATTAGGTTCATTTTAGGCTAATATAAATTTATTAATCTAAGCATCTTTCATCTGTCATGTTCCTTTCATTATCCATGCATCTTTCCATCCTAATCATTACATATCTCCCATTTCATTAGCCAAATAATCTTGAATCCAAAAGCTTTATTTTGGATGGAAATGATTCTTGTACCTATTCAACCATATTATTTTGATCTAATGGAATAAAAGGAAAACTTCACTGGTATGGTGATATCTAGAGATAAGGTGGATGTTCCTTAGCATAGTAGGTTGAAAAATTACTCAATTAACACCTTTTCTAGATATTTTAAAGACATATTGGATTAATGTGTAAAATGTTTTGTGACAAGTATTACACCCATTTTATTGGAGATAGGGTCCTCTAGTTACACATTAATTTAGAGAAATAAGTTCTTCCAAACTATATTGAAATGTTTTTTTTGTAACTCTTAATAAATAATTTGTAAAGGATAAAAATGGAGGGGATTTTCAAATGGAATAATATCTCATTAAAGCAACCAATTCTTTCATGAAATTCTCACCTCCCCTAAAAACTAAAGGCTAGGTACAAGGTTCTAGTGCATGTTATTCCCCACTCCAATATCACCACCTACTGTCCCAATTACCTCCCTTTTTTCTCTCCCTCACTCTCTCTACCTACTAACACAGGATAGTAAGTAGGATAGAGGGAGGGAGAGAAAGAGGGAGGTAATTGGAACCTAGGTACAAGCTTCCAATGCATGTTATTCCCCTCTCTCTACCTACCTCTCCCTTTATTCCTTCAACCTTACCTCTCTCTTCCTACCTCCCCATATCTCTCTCATTTCCTCTCTCCCTTTATCCGTCCCATGCCACCTCTCTAGACCTCTCCCTTCCCCCATACCTCTATACTTCTTTGTATCTCTCATCTCTCACCATCCCTCCTAAACTTTCTCTCATCCCTTTGTCCCTCTTTCCACCTACCCCTTCCTTTATCTCTCACTCCCTCCTTCCCTCTCTCTCCCTCCATCCATCCCTCCCACCCAACATATACCTCACTCTACCTACCCATCTCTCTCTACCTCTCTCTCCCCTCCTTTGTCTCTCTCTCACACACCACCTCTCTCTACCTCTCCCACCCTACATATATCCCTATCTCTACCTACCTTTCCATATCTCCCTCCTTCCCTCTCTCTCTCATTTACACACACAACCTCTCTCCACCTATCCCTCCCATTATCCCTCCCTCCCTCCTTCCCTCTCTCACTCTCTCTATACATAGGTCTCCCACCCTACCACTTCCTATAAGAAATAATTTTAGAGAACATCAATATCAAATAGAAGCTATGAAATATTAAAGAAGAAAGTGATAGAGCAACCAGGTCAATTTTATTAGTTTTAGTGCAAGAGAAAGTACATAAGGAGCTCATGGTGAAGATTTATGCAACATTTCAATATAAAAATAAATAAACTCAAATAAATTTATTAGATTGATAGAACTAACTACTATATATGTACTCATCATGGTTGAAGGTACTCTCATTGGTCCACATATCTTACCTATCTACATGTGCTCCTTGGGTTGCCAAATATGAAATGCATTTTCAATTTTCTGATTCAATTCAAGATTTTATTGTGTGAAATAAAGATATGAAGATCCCTATCACTCCATCCAAAATCATGGCATAAACTTATAACTTTATGTAAATTTCAAATATTGGAGATATAATTAGATCTTTTAGTTTTGATAAATTACCATAAATATGTTACAACCTATAGGGTAGAACTAGAATTTTAATCCTACAAAAAAATATTAAGAAGATTTGATATAAACATGATAAAAAACTATATAGTAATAATTATAAATGGGAAATGGTATGGAAATAGAAAAAATTAATATCTTAGACTTAGTAGGAGGGGGAGATGTGATGGTGGATTATGGGACATAGGCACCCAAATTGGATTTATAGCGTCAAGGAGGGATAGGGATAATATTTTTGGATAGGGATAGGGATAACATTTTTGGGCTAGTATAATGGAGGGGGATGGTGAAAATGGTTTGGAAGAATGATAACACATAATGTATTGAATTAAGAGATTCTTCCTTCTCTTGAGAAGTTGAAATGGAAAAAGAATCTGAAGAAGCATACCAAATTGAATGAGATAGATAGTGTATTGAATGAAGAGATTCTTCCCACTCTTGAGAAGTTGAGGAAGGTGCATGTGCAGTATGTGCAATGGGAAAATGGAAATGTAGAAGTGGATAAAGTCAAGAGGTTTTGCATTGCATATGAATTTGTGCAAGTAAATAATATGAGAGATGATGCTATAAGTGGAGTTGAACAAATGAACTCAAATATTCTTGAGCTTAAGAATTCCATGGAACAAATACAATTTGAAATAGATGACAAGGAAAAGCAAAAATCAGATCTAAGTGCAAAAAAAGAGAATCAGTTGGGTGGAGACATGAAAGTCTTATCTAACAAGGTAGACAAGTCTTGTGAAAAAATTGATAAAAGAAACATCTACATTCTCTAATTGTAAAGACACTCTCAAAGTTGAGAAAAATTTGGCTACAAAGCTACATAAAAGTATTCAAGACATTGAAAACTCTATCCAAGAAAGGGATTTCTCTATCCTAAGGATTGATGAGGGAGTAGCTGATCTAAAGATTCAAGTAAAAGATATGAAAAAAAATGTTAGAAGATCATGACAATGAATAGTAGGGGGTGTTAACAGGTAAGAGCAATGGAGATGAGGAAAAAATTGTGTTGCATCCTTTCCTCACTCTCTCTACCTACCTCTCGCTCTATTCCTTCAACCTTACCTCTCTCTACCTACCTCTCCATGTCTCCCTTATTTCCTCTCTCTCCCTTTATCTAATTTTGCCTTTTCCTTATCATATACAACCAAAATTTTCACCACTCCCTATCTCCCTCCTTCCCTCCTATCCCTCCCTCTATCCCTCCACCCTACCACTCCCTATCTCCCTCCCTCTCTCCCGCACACACACACAACCTCTCTCCAAATTGGAGTGCTAGCCTACTAAGACATCCAAAATCCACATAAAATTTATATAGCTGAATAAAAGGCTTTGAAACAAAGATTCATAATTGTAACCATAAGCTTTGAAATTTGAAATATATAACATCTCCTCTAGTCATATAGATTACTTTATGAAGTATCTTCTCTAGTCATGCTACTCACTTTCTATTTATAAGTCTTCTCTCTACACCAATAAAATAAACACGGTACCAAAAGGCTCGAATAAAAAAAATTATCATTTTGACATTTGATATAGCTAGAATAGAAAATGCATATATTGCAGCCAAAAAATGGAGAAAATTTTCAATAATATTAAATTTCAATCATTAGTTTGAACTAATGAGATTGACGACCAAGTGTGTAAGGCTTCATGGAGCATGAACTTGTAAAACAACCTGGTGAATAACTTTGGATTCATAAGACAAAGAATATACTTACCTTAAACACATCGGCATATAACCTATCGTATGACAATATCTTTCATATGGATGTGATGTGTTGTGTGAAAGACTGGCTTGAATAAATCAATTATTTCCTTATGATTAGAGAACGCAGTTTTTTTTAACAAGTTCCTTACAAGACTTGTCTACCTTTTTAGATAAGAATTTCATGTCTCCACCCAACTAATTCTCTTTTTCTACACTTAGATCTAATTTTTCCTTTTCCTTTTCTTTATCATTTATTTCCAAATGTATTTGTTCCATGGAATTCTTAAGCTCAAGAATATTTGAGTTCATTTGTTCATTTCTAATTATAGCATCATCTCTCACTTTCTTTGCTTGCACAAATTCATATATAATACAAAACTCTTGATTTAATTCACTTTTGCATTGTCATTTTCCCATTGCGCATACCGCATACGCTCCTTCCTCAACTTATCAAGAGTAGCAAAAATCTCTTCAATCAGTACATTATCTATCTCATTCACATTGGATGCTTCTTATCAAGTGTTTTTAGAGTAGATTCCTTTTTCATTTCATACATTCTAGTACTTGTTGCTCCAGTTCTACATTGCCATATTTCCTACACAGGAGACAGTGTGTTTTCCAACACTACAAATAATGTGAGCAATTTTTTATTCCATGTTGGAAAACACACTGTCCCCTATGGATGAGAGTTTGAAATATTCAAATGCCTTATAAAGCTTTGAATTATTAAACAAGAAATTGATAGAGCAACTAGAGTTTTTTTAAACAATGATGGTATCGAGAAAGAACTAGTACAAAGGAGAAGTCTCTTTAGAAATATATACAAGACTAAATATAAGTGTTATAAATTCAAACAATGGTAGTAAATATATTTTAGCACCAAAAGAGATGGTTGATAAGTTAAAATTGAAAAGATTAGAATATCCAAATCCATATAAAATCTCACAATTGTAGAAATAACATAAGGTACTAGTCAATGAGTGAGGAAGGGAGAGAAAGATTTGAAAAGTAGTTATCACTAGATCATAATAGAGGGAGGGAGAGATATATTTGAAAATTAGTTATCTACCTCTCCCTCCCCCTTTCTCTCATGCACACACAAGATCTCTCTCTTTATACCTCTCCCACCCTACCTTCGTATCTAGATTTACCTACATCTCTCTTTATTCCTTGCACCTTACCTCTTTGTACCTACACGTCTCTCCCTCCCTCTTTCCCTCTCTCTCTCTCCCTCCCTCCCTCTCTCTATCTACACTCACCCTCTCCCTCTTGACCTACCTTTCCCTCAATCCATCCCACCCACCTCTCTTTCTACCTACCTCTCCATCCTTCCCAACTTCCCCCTTCTATCTACTTCTATATCCTCTTCCCTCTCTACTTTCCCTATCTCCCATCACTCTCTCTACTAATATAATATTTTAAAACCCTCTACATGTAACAACCCAGTTGGTTAGTCACCCCTTTTACTAGTCAAGCCTTACTAGTTTTTTCCAGTGTTGGAACACATCCCTTTTTGGAAAACACACTGTCCCTTGTTAGTTATTTCCACTGTTGGAAAACACAGTATCCCCTATTAGTTTTTTTCAATGTTGGAGAAAACACTATCCCCTGTTAGTTATTTCCCCTGTAGGAAAGCACACTATCCCCTATTAGTTATTTCCCCTATTGGAAAACACACTGTCCCCTGTTAGTTATTTCTAAACATATTACATTCTAATGATGTCCCTATCCAAAAACATTATCCCTATCCCTCCTTGAAGATATAAATCCAATTTGGGTGCCTATGTCCCATAATCCACCATCACATCTCCCCCTCCTACTAAGTCTATTTTAGGTCCTTCTATCCTTCCCACCCTACCATCCCTCTCTCCCTCACACACACCCTTACCTCTCTTCCTACACCTCTCTCTTTCCCTCTCCCTCCCTCCCTCCCCATCTCTATCTCCACTCACCCTCTCCCTCTCTACCTACCTTTCCCTTAATCCATCTCATCCCACCTCTCTTTCTACAAGACCTAGAGAGAGAGAGAGAGGTAGAGAATGCAGTTATTTCCTTTTGATTGGAAATAACTATATAGTAATAATTATAATATATATGGGTTGTTCAATAAGAATCCATCTCTCTACCTACCCCTCTCTCTACCTCTCCCTCCACCTCTCTCTCTCTCTCACACACACACTGGATCTCTCTCTTTGTACCTCTCCCACTCTACCTTTGTATCTATCTTTACTTACATCACTCTTTATTTCTTACAACTTACCTCTCTCCATTCCTATTTCCATCTCTCTCCCTCCCTCCCTCCCTCTCTCTATCTGCACTCACCCTCTCCCTCTCAATCTACCTTTCCCTCAATCCATCCCACCCCATCTCTTTTTCTACAAGAATCATTTCCATCCAAAAGAAAGCTTTGAAATTTAAGATTATTTAGTTAATGGGATGGAAGATATGTAATGACTAGGATGGAAAGATGCATGGATAGTGAAAGTAATATGATGGACGAAAGATGCTTAGATTAATAAATTTATATTAGCCTAAAATGAACCTAATGGATTAATGAAATGATAATAGATGTTATGTTTAGGGTTTAGGGCTTAAGGTTTAACCTAATAAATTAATACAACGATGATGATGGATTAATCCAAATATAATGGGAGAGAGGTTGTGTGTGTGTGAGGGAGAGAGAGAGAGAGAGAGGGAACTTGACTTATGGAGAGAGGTAGAGAGAGAGGAAGAAGAAAGGTGGGACATGTAGGTATAGAGAGAGTGGGAGAGGGAAACAGGGAGGGAGGAATGGAGAGAGGTTGTGTGGGAAGGAGGGAGAGAGAGGGAAGGAGGGAGATAGGGATAGGTAGTCAGAGAGAGGTAAGGTGAACAAAATAGATATGGGTAGGTAGAGAAAGGGATATAGGTAGGGTGGGATAGGTAGAGATAGATGGTATGTGTGTGAGAGAGAGGGGGGAGGGAGAGGTAGAGATAGAGGGGTAGGTAGAGTGAGGTAGATGTGGGGTGGGAGGGATGGAGGGAGGGAGAGAGAGGAAAGGAGGGAGTGATTGATAAAGGGAGGGGTATATGGAAAGAGAGATAGGGGGAAGATTGACAAGGGGAGGGAGAGGAAGGTTAGGAGGGATGGTGAGAGAGGAGCGATAGAGAAAAGTATAGAGGAATGGGGGGAGGGAGAGGTCTAGCGAGGTAGCATGGGAGGGATAAAGGGAGAGATAGGAAATAAGGGATACATGGAGAGGTAGGTAGAGAGAAGTAAGGTTGAAGGAATAGAGGGAGAGTTAGGTAGAAAGAGTGAGGGGAGATAGGGAAAATAAAGAGGGAAGGGGAGAGAGAAGTAGATAGAGGGGGGAATTTGGGAAGGAGGAAGATGAAGGTAGAAAGAGAGGTGGGATGGGATGGATTAAGGGAAAGGTAGGTAGAGAGAGAGGGAGGGAGGGAGAGATATGGAAAGAGGGAGGTATAGGTAGAGAGGTAAGGGTTTGTGTGAGGGAGAGAGGGAAGGAGGGAGATAGGGAGTGGTAGGGTGGGAGGGATAGAAGGACCCAAAATAGACTTAGTAGGAGGGGGAGATGTGATGGTGGATTATGGGACATAGGCACCCAAATTAGATTTATAGTGTCGAGGAGGGATAGGGATAATGTTTTTGGATTGGAATGATGGGGGGGGATGGTGAAAAATAGTTTGGGACAATGATGATACATTTAATGTATTGCCTCAAGAAATTATTCCTTCTCTTGAGAATTTGAGGAAGGAGCATGTGCACTATGTGCAATGATAATATGGAAATGTAGAATTGGAGGTAACATGTACTAGAATGTATAAAATGAAAAAGGAATATTCTCTAAAATACATGAAAATAAGTAGAAAAAAGTGAATGAGATAGATAATGTATTGAATGAAGAGATTCTTCTCATTCTTGAGAAGTTGAGGAAGGTGTGTGTGTAGTATATGCAATGAGAAAATGGCAATGCAAAAGTGGATAAACTCAAGAGGTTTTGTATTGCATATGAATTTGTGTAAGCAAAGAAAGTGAGAGATGATTGTATAAGTGGAGTTGAACAAATGAATTCAAAGATTCTTGAACATAATAATTTCATGGAACAAATACAATTGGAAATAAATGATAAGGAAAAGGAGAAATTAGATATAAGCATAGAAAAAGAAATAGTTGGAAGTGTTGAAACTGTAGCAAAACAATGGAAGACTAAAATTAATCACTTAGGAAAATAGCAATGCATAAGTGGATAAAGTCAACATACTAGTCTTCCTTGTTGATTTAGTAATGCTCCTCCCACCCTAATACTACATATCTCCCTCCTCCCTACCTCTCTCCCTCACACACACACACAACCTCTCTCCACTTATCCCTCCCTCTCTCCCTAACTCTCTCTATACCTATTTCTCTTAAATGTGATGATGACGTTGACTAATGGAATAAAAGAAAAGTTTCACGTGTATGATGATGTCTACATATAAGGTGGATGTGCTTCAAAATAGTAGGTTGAAAAATTACTCAATTAACATCTTTTTTCTGGTGGATTCAATCCTCTTGAAAAATTGTTTCCTGTCCTTTGTTTGGTGGATGCAATCCTCCTCTCCAAATATATAGAAATCACTTTGCTTTGCTTCTTTTCATGTCTTTTTAGAGTAGATTACTTTTTCATTTCATACATTATAGTACATTTTGCCTCCAGTTGTGCATTTCCATTTTCCCATTACTCTACTTATGAAAAGTTTTTGATTTGTACACACCAACAATGTAATGAAGTCCACCTTAAAATTTTAGAACAACTATTTGGTACAGTAAAAATAGCATTTCACTTTTTTCATTTGATTGGAACACAAAAATGCTCACATTATTTCTAGTGTTGGAAAACAAAGTGTCCCCTATCAATTATTTCCTTATGAAAAATGCTCACATTATTGTAGTGTTGGAAAACACACTGTCCCTTGTTAGATATTTCCTAATGAAAAGTTTTTGATTCGTACACACCAACAATGTAATGAAGTCCACCTTAAAATTTTAGAACAATTATTTGGTACAGTAAAAATGGCATTTCACTTTCTTCATTTCATTGGAACAAAAAAATACTCACATTATTTGCAGTGTTGGAAAACACACTGTCCCCTGTCAGTTATTTCCTTATGAAAAATTATTTATATTTCAAACGTATGAAAAAATTTAAACACAATCTTTAAGACTTGTTATAACAAGGTGAATTTCATTACATTCCTACTTTGTAAATAACAAAAGTTTTTTCATTACATTCTTATTATTTTATAAAATTACAAGTTGGAAAACACTGTGTGTTATGAAACCTGCAACCCGCATATTATTGTAAAACCCTCTACAAGTAACAACCAAATTTTTTAGTCACCCCTCAGGTCAATTTGATTAGTTTTATGTTTCCCTCACCTACAACTCCTTGAGTTCTCCACCCTTGAGCCTAGAAAAAGCACAATCATATCACTCAAAACCCACTATGAAACACACTGTCCCTTGTCATTTATTTCCTTATGAAATTTTTTTGTTTCGTACACACAAAAAATGTAATGAAATCCACCTTCAATTTTCTTATCAAGTGTTTTTAGAGAAGATTCCTTTTTCATTTCATACATTCTAGTACATATTGCTCCAGTTCTACATTGCCATATTCCCATTGCATATACTACAAATGCACCTTCTACAACTTCTCAAGAGCAAGAAGAATCTTTTCAATCAATACATTAAATCTATCTCATTCACTTTGGTCTGCTTCTTTTCAAGTGTTTTTAGAGAAGATTCCTTTGTCATTTCAAACATTCTAGTACTTTTTACCTCTAGTTCTAAATTTCTATTTTCCCATTGCACATAGTGCACTTGCTCCTTCCTCAACTTCTCAAGAGCGGGAATAATCTTTTTAGTCAATACATTATCTATCTCATTCACTTTGGTCTTCTTCTTTTCAAGTGCTTTTAGAGTAGATTCCTTTATCATTTCATACATTCTAGTAAGTATTCTCTTTATACAAATGTATGAATTTATTCTCATACTACCATGACCAATATTCCCAAAAATAAATAACATATATCCTTTAATGTGATGCAATACTTCCTCATGATATGTGCCTATCTTAAATTTTAACAAATATTTCTCACTTACTAGTACCTTACATGTTATTTTTGCAATTGTGAGTTTTTATATATGAGAGATATGAAGAAAGAGGAAATAACCAAGTGTCAAGATGAGGTTTATTGGAAAGGGTGGCTAATGTTATGGATTCGACAAAGAAAGGGGAGATCTTTGCAAGATTTCCAAAATAGAAAATATTTAAATTTTTGACTAACATTATTTGCAGTGTTGGAAAACACACTGTCCCCTGTCAATTATTTCCTTATGATTTTTTTTGTTTTATAAGAAAAAAATATGTAATGAAGTCCACCTTAAAATTTGATTAATCATTACTACAAGGTAGAGGAAAATTAAATTATAATTCTAAAAGAGTATACCTTTTTGGTAACTCCTATCATCTTATAGACCTTCTCACAATTGTCATGAATTTAATTGTTGCATTCATAATCCCCCATACTTTCATCCCTACATTTTTATTTTATACCATCCCTCATCCATATTTCCAATCTATTCCATAATACTCACCTAATCATTGATTGAAGATATTCTTCCTACTCTTCAAAATTTGATGAAGGAACATGTGCACTATGTGTAATGGGAAAATGGCAATGCAGAAGTGGATAAAATCAAGAGGTTTTGGAGTGATGGATAATAAAAGATAGGGAGTGGTAGATTAGGAGGGATAGAAGGACCAATATACTAAAATCAAATATTACGAAAGGTTTGTTGGGTGGATGCAATCCTCTTTAAAAACCTTTTTCATGGTCTTTTTTTGGTGGATGTAATCCTCCTCTCCAAATATACAAAAATCACTTTGGTATAATTCTTCTCATGTGTTTTAGAGAAGATTCCTTTTTTATTTCATACATTATAGTACCTAATACCTCCAGTAAAGCATTTCCATTTTCCCATTACATCAAGAGCAAGAATAATATCTTAAGTCAATAAATTATCTATTATCATTCTTCTAAACCATTTCTCACCATCCCCCTCCATCATACCAATTATAATTTTTACTCTAAGTAACAGTTGTGGTAAATCTTGAAAGTTTCTTTCATTACATTCGTACTCTCTCATGATCTCTCCTAACCTTCCTGTCCCTCCTGTTGTCCCTCTTTCCCCCCTCTCTCTCTTTCCACCTACCCATCCCTTTATCACTCACTCCCTCCCTTCCTCCCTCTCTCTCCCTCACACACACAACCTCTCCCCACCTATGGGAAGAGGAAGGTTAGGAGGGATGGTGAGAGAGGAGCGATAGAATGAAGTATAGAGGAATGTATTTGTTCCATGGAATTCTTAAGTTCAAGAATCTTTGAGTTCATTTGTTCAACTCCACTTATAGAATCATCTCTCACCTTCTTTTCTTGCAAAAATTCATATGCAATACAAAACCTCTTGACTTTATCCACTTTTGCATTGCCATGTTCTTATTTAGACTGTAAAGAACTTATGAGTGTAATCCTTGAGACCTTAATACATGACAAAAAATAGAATAATAATTTGACTACCATACCTTAATGGTAATCAAGAATAATAATATTTACCAAAATCTAGGGTGTATTGTATTGTCCCTTGTCAATTATATCCTTATAAAAAGTTTTTTGTTACGTACACACCAAGAATACAATGAAGTCTGCCTTAAAATTTATAACAAATCTTTGGTACAGTAAAAATAGAATTTCACTTCTTCATCTGATTTGAACAAAAAGATGCTCAAATTATTTGTACTATTGGAAACACACTATCTCTTGTCAATTATTTCCTTATGAAAAATGCTGACATTATTTCCAATGTTGGAAAACACATTGTCTCCTGTCAATTATTTCCTTATGAAAGATGCTCACATTATTGGAGTGTCGGAAAACACATTGTCCCTTTTCAGATATTTTCTTATGAAATTTTTTTGATTTGTACACACCAACAATGTAATGAAGTCCACCTTAAAATTTTAGAACAACTATTTGGTACAGTAAAATTGGAATTTCACTTTCTTTATTTGATCAGAACAAAAAAATGCTCACATTATTTGTAGTTTTGGAAAACACACTGTCCTTTGTCAATTATTTCCTTATGAATTTACAATGTTAGAAAATACATTGTCCCTTGGCAGTTATGTAATGAAATCCACCTTCAAATTTTAGAACAACTCTTTGGTTATAGTAAAAATGGTATTTCCAACTGTCCCTTGACAAGGGACATTGTGTTTTTCACTTTCTTGATATGATTGGAACAAAAAAATTCTCACATTATTTGCAGTGTTGGAAAACACGCTATCCCTTGTCAATTATTTCCTTATGAATTTGCAGTGTTGGAAAACACACTATCCCTTGTCAGTTATGTAATGAAGTCCACCTTTAAATTTAGAACAACATTGGAAATAACTAATAGGGGATAGTGTGTTTTCCAATAGAGAACAAAAAATGCTCACATTATTTGTAGCATTGGAAAACACACTGTCCCTTGTCAATGATTTCCTTATGAATTTGCAGTGTTGGAAAATACATTGTCCCCTGTGTAGGAAAAATTCTCACATTGTTTATAGTGTTGGAAAACACATTGTCCCCTATGTAGCAAAAGTGGACAAGGGACATCATTAGAATGTAAGATGTCTAGAAATAACTAACAGGGGACAGTGTGTTTTCCAACATTGGAAATAACTAACAGGGGACAGTGTGTTTTCCAATAGGGTTAGTTATTTCCAATAGGGGACAGTGTGTTTTCCAACATTGGAAATATGATTGGAACAAGAAAATGCTCACATTATTTGCAGTGTTGGAAAAAACACTGTCCCCTATGTAGGAAAAGTGGATAGGAGACATCATTAGAACGTAAGATGTCTAGAAATAATTAATAGGGGATAGTGTGTTTTCCAACATTAAAAATAACTAACAGGGGATAGTGTGTTTTCCAATAAGGGACAGTGTGTTTTCCAACATTGGAAATATGATTGGAACAAAAAAATGCTCACATTATTTGCAATGTTGGAAAACACACTGTCCCCTGTGTAGGAAAAGTGGATAGGAGACATCATTTGTAAGATGTCTAAAAATAATTAACAGGGGACAGTGTGTTTTCCAACAAGAGACAATGGGTTTTCCAACAGGGGTCAGTGTGTTTTCCAACATTGGAAATATGATCGGAACAAAAAAATGCTCACATTGTTTGCAGTGTTGGAAAACACACTGTCCCCTGTGTAGGAAAAGTGGATAGGGGACATCATTAGAATGGAAGATGTCTAGAAATAACTAATAGGGGATAATGTGTTTTCCAACATTAGAAATAACTAATAGGGGACAGTGTGTTTTCCACTTTCCAACATTGGAAATAACTAACAAGGGACAGTGTGTTTTCCAACATTGGAAATGACTAACAGGGGATAGTGTGTTTTTCACTTTCTTGATATGATTGGAACAAAAAAAGGCTCACATTGTTTGCAGTGTTGGAAAACACACTATCCCCTGTGTAGGAAAAGTGGATAGGGGACATCATTAGAATGTAAGATGTCTAAAAATAACTAATAGGGGATAGTGTGTTTTCTAATAGGGGACAGTGTGTTTTCCAACATTGGACAAAACTAACAAGGGATAGTGTGTTTTCCAACAGGGAACAAAAAATGCTCACATTATTTGCAGTGTTGGAAAACACATTGTTCCTTGTCAATTATTTCCTTATGAATTTGTAGTGTTGGAAAACACATTGTCCCTTGCCAATTATATAAAATTCCACCTTCAAATTTTAGAACAACTCTTTAGTTACAATAAAAATGACATTTCACTTTCTTGATATGATTGGAACAAAAAAATGCTCACATTGTTTGTAGTGTTGGAAAACACACTATCCCTTGTGTAGGAAAAGTGGATAGGGGAAATCATTAGAATGTAAGATGTCTAGAAATAACTAACAGGGGACAGTGTGTCATCACTATATTATAATAATGTACCCCTTGTTCATATGATGATGACATTAATTTGGTAGATGAACCCAAAAAATTTGTGGCACATCTTTCGTTAATAATACAAATGTTATTGTCTACCTGATACATAGACTTTGTGTTAAAGTATACACATCTTATTAATACTTTAGGTGATCTATAACCATCTAGGTATGTTTTGAGTGCATATTTTTATATTTTGAGGATGATGCATAAAATTAAAAATTATCGCTATCTTGTGAATCCAACAATTTAGAATTTCAATTTCTTCGTAATACTTTGGATACTAGTGCATGACATTGAGACTATCTCTATTTTTTCACCAATGGTTTTATGTTGCTCTAGATGTTGATATAGGACAATAATATTACCTGCATTATAACATTTATATGCTCTAAGTCTTCTATTTGTCCATTATTACCCATGTGCTTTCTTCTTTATGCTATGGACTTTTATTTTGAGATATCTTTGTTTACTTGTTATGTGGCACTTATTTTTTCTTTTACTTCTTGTCATTTAGTAGTTGCACAATTTCAAGTGCATACTTTGCTTTTTAGGAATAGCACTACAAACTATCTTATAATTTCAAGTGCATACTTTACTTTTAGTAATAGCACTACAAACTATCTTATACTAGCAAAGAGCACAACCAACTAATTCAAAACTTTTAAGCAATTCCATTTTATTAAAAAAAAACATTTCGCCATTATGTAGTGAAATTATTTAGGGAGAACATAAAGTTGAGGGGGTAAGAGGCATTTGATCTATTCTTTAAGAGCATAAAATTTTGCACATGAAAAGTTTATCTATTGAAAACATGAATTTTACATAAAATAGATGTAAAAATCTATGCTACATGGAAGGGTTGTCATCCCAAATGATTTTATACAATTCAAGATCATAGAAATGATGAATATATTCTTCTAATATGAAAAAGAACCCTAAATGATAGTGATTCATTCTCTACAATGAGATATTTTATGCATTTACAACAGTTTCAATGATTTCAACATTTTCAAAGCTCTCATTTTCTTCTCAAATCTTAGGCAAAGCTTCCTTTATATTGCCAATGCTTTCAAGTGCAAAGTTTGCTTCCTTTAGAAACAAAAAATGCCACAAAACTATCCTTGCCTTGTCGTAACCTACAAAGCTTGAAAAATGGAAAAATCAGATAAAATATTATTGAAAAAAAAGGTAGAATTGTTAAATCTCTATAAGAGAATGGAAACCTATTTCTCACAAGATAAATACTAAGCATAAGATCCGATATAGAAAAAGAAAGAAATAAAGAATACTCAAGTCCACAGATATCTAAACAGTGATCAATGGGACTTGTACATACAAAATATACACACTAAACATTTCAAATCCAAACATATGACTGGAAGAAATATAGAACTTGTTAAATCTATGTCAAAGAATGAAAACCCACTTCTCCCAAGATAATACTAAACAAAGATTTGTTATAGAGAAAGAAAATCATTGGCAAAATTGCCCCTTTTATCTCTAAGCACAAAGCAAAGAGACCTTCAAAATCATACATTTTAATAGTTCTATAACCTCGAGTGGATAAAAATAGATTACTATGAAGGTAAATTGAAAACAAAACCCAATAAAGTGAATTTAACCTAAACTAGAGAAAACAGACAAAATTCCTCAAAACCCAATACCCAATAAAGTTTCTCAAAGCCTCTCAAAAAATCTTGCTACCATTTTCCTGTGATTTGAGATTACAGAGCTCCTCAAAACCCAATACCCAATAAAGTTCCTCAAAGTCTCTCAAAAAATCTTGCTACCATTTGCCTATGATTTGAGATTATACTCTGTTGGAGGTATCTCCTTCATTTTGTGCTTGGCTGGGAACAACAAACCGAAGAGCTCAGTGGTGTGTTGATGTCGATGGATGCAGAACAATATGAGTATCATCCAGTGGATACAAAAGACTGACATGGAAAGATGCCTTTCAAAAGAAATGAAAACAAGATGATAATAGTTGTTACACTGTACTAAAGAAGAATATTGATAGCAATTTTTAGACTCTAACATCTAATCAATCTTCTAGGAACAAGTTTGATCAACACTCGTCTTTCCTTTTGATTTTAACCTACAGAGCACAAATATGCCTATTACAGTGCCCATTCCATCGTATAAAGTGATTTCCTGTGAGATGTGGGGTTTTTGTGCATGAAGGGCACACAGAGGATACACTCATTACTTTGTCCACTGCTCTTTGATGACTAAAACTAAAAGAATAAACATTGAACAATATAAGATAAAAGAATCTTTTCATTATCTCGGCCAACATGAGGCCCATAAACTCTGTCAAATTCAAAATCCTTTTTAGAACTTTTGATTGGGTCACCATCAGGATTTAAATGTATTGTAAAATCATTAGGAAATTTTGTTACTGGTGAACCCTCGTCCTCAAATTGAGGTCAAACACAACAACATACCCTGATGGTGCCTGTAATAATTTATTGCACTATTAATCAATGTAATATGTTTGTGGCAATCATACAAGAGTTAGAAATATAACCAGAGAACATCCATAGACAAAGATAAGCCATTATTTTGAACAGGAAATTATCCAATATTTCTAATTTATTAGAGAAACTCAAAAATGATGTCCTACCTGTAGGCAGACCGTTGACAGTTAATAAATCATCGAATGGCTTCTTTTCCGCAACCAATGGGGCAATTATGGCCTCTGTTTCTAGGGAAATCCTATCTGAAATCATGAAAAAAAATCAATTAATGTAAAACTGCTCAGAAGATTATTGCAAAAAATTTAATGATCTTAAATTAACAACACCTTTATCCCTTTATTATTTTATAGAACTCCGAAAAGAATCTCACATTCTAAAAAGAGTTTTCCTTTACTCAAGAACAACAAGATCATTCTTCCCCACGCCCTTATTTCCAAAGCTAAATTCAAGAATGATCCTTCGCCGCATTACAGTAAAATATTTCAATCCTTCATCGCATTACAATACATGTAAATAACTCAAGAATAGCAAGATCATTCTTCCCCAAGCCCTTATTTCAAGAAATGAAATGAGAAGAGCTAGCTTGCATTGGATTGCAAACACTATATTACCAAATGAATTCCCAAAAATGCACAAAAGATAGATTTGTACCCAAAAAAATCACTGTTCTCCGCTGCTCCCACTGTTCTTCACTTCAATGGTCATTCACCACCAAGCGCCCCTTCAACAGCAACTCAAAAAAAATCACTATTTACTCTGCTGCCGCCATTCACTCCCTCTGATCCTGCACCAGAAAATACAAGAAAATAAGGGTTTTGATGGACTTGGCACCCAGGTTTTTAGGAGACATAGCTAATCTCCGAAAAAAACGCACCCAAGAAAGGCATGCAACATACAAAAATGGGAACTCCAATAAAAAAAATTAATAAAAATGAATTTGTTTCACAATCAAAAATCCGTGTACATACAAACCATAAAAATCAGATAATCAGAGATAGAAATGGGCATTTTATGTACCTCGATTACCAGTCGCAGACACGTTTTGACAAAGATGACCCCTGGCTGAGCACCTGCAACACAGGATCAGCAAAACCATACCAGACGCGAGGGAATGTGCAAAACAAATGAAAATTGGTTTTAAAACTCCCGCTCCGTTTAAAACCTCCCGCTCATTTTTAAATTTCTGCTCGTTTTTCAAAATCTGTACGTATCATCTGTCAACTCCGTTTTGTCCGTCCATCTCCGTCTCCGTCCACCGTCAAATCCTTCCGTCGTGCATTTTGTCCAACGCTGGAATGCCAATGGGATGTCATGTTATACATGGGTGCATTTTGTCTAGGAGTTAGCTTTCTCCGTTGTGCTGAGTGTAATGGCAAGACCATTATTGTAGGGATCCACTCTTTTATAAAAATAAATAAAAATACTTAGACGTACATAATTTCAAATTCAAACGTGTAACTTGCAGGTAATCTTTATTAAACCCTGAAAGAGTTGGAAGGCTTTTGAGGGGCCAATAGAGTTGACAAATAAACGTAAGTTTTTACAGTTGATAAGATTCAATTCTGAAAAAACTGTGTAATCTTTCGAAACAATTTTTTGGATCCCACTGAAATAATGAGAAATGAGAAACACGGTATCGATGTTATTACAACAACATCGTTTTCCCAATTACCTGGATGGGGGAAATGGTGTTGTAAGATTCAAGTGTAAGGAAGGGAGGTTGAAAGAGGCGGTGTACATCCTGGAGGATATGGATGCGCGAGGCATCTGGGTGGAGGAGACTACTTACCATTCTCTCTTCCGACAATGCCTTCACGTCAAATCCCTGGCACAAACCAAACTGCTCCATTCTCACATCGTTCTAACAGGTTTTAAGCTTCCGGTTTCTACAGAAAGTCTTCTTGTATCCCTATACGTCAAATCAAATTCTTTGGCTGATGCACGTCAGGTGTTCGAGAAAATGCCTAAACGAACAGTTGTTTCATGGACAGCCATAATATCTGGCTATGTTCGGCAAGGGATGAGTAAGGAGGCTTTGATGCTCTATGACAGAATGCAACGAGAGGGAATGCAACCCAACGAATTTACCTTCGCTACTGTGCTTCCAGCGTGCGCACACTTGGGATTCCTGCAATACGGAAAGCGGCTTCATCAGGGAGTCGTTATATGTGGGTTTGCGTCTGATGTGTTTGTGGGTAGTGCTCTTGTCGACATGTATTGCAAATGTGGAAACATGGAGAATGCACGCCTTGTGTTTGACAAAATGCCTCAACGAAGTGTAGTATCATGGAATGCTTTAATTGGGGGATGTCTGCACAATGGATATGTAGATGAAGCTCTTAGGCTATTCCGGGAAATGCCGGAGCATAATGTGGTTTCATGGAGTGCAATTATTGGGGGATATGTGCAGCATGGGTTTTTTGAGAAAGCTCTAGAGATGTTCCGAGAAATGCAAGGAACAGGACATAAAGCCAATCCTGTGACCTTTGCCTCTCTTCTCCCTGCTTGTGCCAACTTAGCAGCTCTTAATCAAGGCAAGGAAGTTCATCAAGACATAATTCGGAGTGGATTTCAGTGTAATGCCTTTGTAGAAAGTGCTCTTGTGGACATGTATGCCAAATGTGGGAGTTTAGAGGAAGGGTTCAAAGTATTCAACAAAATTCATAAACAAGAGCTGGTTTCCTGGAATGCTATGATTTTTGGGTATGCCATGCACGGTTGTGTGGAGGATGCCCTTAAACTCTTTAATCAAATGCTTCAGTCAGGCACAAAACCAGACAGCATTACCTTCATTGCTGTTCTCTCTGCATGTTGTCATGTTGGCCTGGTACATGATGGGTGGAAATACTTTCATAGCATGAAGCAAACCTGTCAGATTATACCTGGACTGGAGCACTACAGCTGTATGGTCGACCTTCTTGGCCGCGCTGGACTTCTAGATGAGGCACACGAGTTGATACTCAAAGTGCCAGGTAAACCTGATCCTACTCTCTGGGTTTCTTTGCTTGGTGCCTGTAGAGTCCATGCCAATGTGGAGTTAGGGGAATATATTGCCAAACATCTTCATGAGATGGATCCTGCACATTCTGCTCACTATATACTGTTGTCAAATATATATGCTGTAGCTGGAAGATGGCAAGACAGAGAAAATGTGAGGAAATTGATGAAAGAGAATAGCATAAAAAGAATGCCAGGCTGCAGCTGGATTGAAGTCAATAATGAAGTTCATACTTTCAGAGTAGGGAAAGGGAAAGCTTAGGTTACACCCACAACCACCAAACATATATGCATTTGTCTAGGCAGATGGCATATTTAAACAGTCGATCCGTTGTGGTCATCACCGGCTGTTTACATGGGACCTGGCTTCCCATGTGAACACTTGACCACGTAAATTGTTACATGGGGAAGTCACTTATGCATTGTCGTTTAATTAACAACATATTGAGAAAAGCCAATCACCACGTCTGTATTTTTGAACACATACCATTGGAAACCTTTAATGAGTTTCAGAAAACTTCCCATATTCACCCTCTGCGACTGCAACCAAGATTGAATTAAAAGCAATTCTGTGAAACTTATTCCCCATCAGTTAAAGGAGTTATTGGTGTTTCAAATTCACGAAGCGCAAGACTTGATGATTCAGCACTACATAAATAGGTTGGTTGATCACATGCAATCATTAACTGAAATGGCTAATATCATTGTATTGAGGACTGATCTTAATTTTAACACCATTCTTTCCTTAGATTAAGAAAACTGCTTGCATGGCACCTCTTAAAACGCCTTTCAGTTTTTTAATAAATGAAAAAACTCTTTAAAACTTATATTTCTTTAAATAAATGAAAAAAACTCTTTAAAACTTCTATTTCTTTAAATATATGGAAAAAACTCTTTAAAACTTCTAAATATTTAAAGCTAGTTTCCGGACACTGTGTCGTTGCAATATATGACAGCCCTAGATAATTAACTATACATAAGAACAACACACAATGAGGGAAGGAGGACAAAGGTAATCTATATGCAAGGAATGAGAATAGGCAAGCATTAATCTACTTAAATAAGATATAAAGATAAACATCTATATTTTAATGATATGTTTAAAATCATTTATATTTTAATGATATATCTAAGGGAGAGGGATTTATAGTGGGCCACCCTAACTTCACACTTCTCAAAGTTCTATGTGAAAATTTCAAATCACTCTCAAATGTGTACGACTACTTATTTGGCAAGTCCCCTGCTTATAAAAATTGGTATCAAGGCCACATCATCATGCTTTTTGTCAATATATCCAAAAAGACCCCAAAAAAAGGTGAGACCGATAGTGGGTCACTAAGTCATGTATTATTGGTGTGTTGATGTGGCATCACATGATTTGTCAATTTGTGTACTTTATGGATACAAATGTTTTGCAATGGATATTATGTGCAAGTTTCTTGGATATTAAGCCTACCCACTATGGGCCCACTTAGGGCTACTTCTATACCCACCATTGGACCCTACCAACTATGGGCCCCTTTCCCTTAGTATCGTCACTTTAACTACATTCAATATCAAGAACTTATTTTGTAATATTTCCTTCATCATTCAACTAATTATATTTATGTAATTAGTTGGAGCTTATCCTCTAATATTTCTTCCATTGTCCAATTAATTAAATAAATCATATTTACTTAATTAAATAACATCTTACATGCATTTCCTCTAATTAATTAAATAATCTAATTATTTGATCAATTAGCTTAAATCTCCAATATTAGAAATTTATGTTAGTCCTCATATTAGTGTTTAGGTTGTTAGCTATCAAATCGTTGAGGAAGAACTTAATATTAGTGTTAGAATATGAGGTGTAAGTTAATATATGAGTGTTTGTAAGGATTTGAGTTGTTAGAAGTTAGAATAACTCTTCCATGTAAAGAGAGTTGTTGTAGGACATTTCCTATAATATAAGATATGCAAACATATTGAACGAAATAAAATATAGAAGTATTATTTTTTGTGTAAATTTTTTATGGTTGGCTTCTATGATTGCCCATAATTCTTATATCCAAATCCTAGTCTAGTCCCCATTAATAGAATAATCATGCTACACCCACAATTTAAAATTAAAATAAATCCAAGCCATCAATCCAAAGTCAAACTAATATTTAATCCTAGCCATACATTTCTCAATCCAAAATGAAAACAAGATTGAATCTCCACTATCTATTACCCCGAGAAATTCTACACCCTCCATTTTACACAACTCTCACACATGTGTGAAACTTCTTGTCAAAGCACATATCCACATGTGATTCTCACACGTGTGTGAGATTAGTCATGTCACAATTACATAGTCCCATAATCCTTCTTACATGTGTGAGAAATTTCAATCTCCACCTTCCATTCAAATTAAGATAATCTTGACAATTCAAATTCATTTAATCATTTCACTCTTCAAGTGCACCGATCACAAGGTGTCACTTGAAGGCTTCATCTTCCTTCAATCTTTTCAATCGGCCTCCATCATTGATCCCTTGGATCAATCATCCTCTCAATCTATAAATTGATCCTCCCCCATGTCGTTTGGGGGGAGCTTGGAATGCAAAGGCATATTGTTGGTTTAAAGAGCAACCACATACCTTTAATCATGTAAATTTTGAGCATATCCACATCCTTGGTGTGCAACAAGAGGTATTAAGAGATCTCTTGGAAGGTTTATTAACTTGGACCCACTACCTCAATTAGAGGTAAATTTGAAAGCAATGTAAAAGTTCATTTTGTTGTATTTGAGTCTTTATTTCATGTTTTATTTCATCTTGTTCACAATTAGGCATGCTTGATGGGACTCTTGCCCCAATACTAATCTTTGTTCTTGGAGCCACTGTTTGAAAAAAAATTACAATTTGTTGACATTCTTGGATGCATTCTAAGTCTCTAGCATTTTTGCAATGTGTCCATCTCTATATATCTAATACTTATTTTCACCTTTTGATGCAGACATCATGTTGCATGGTGTTTGTGCAAATGGTACACCTTTGTGGAATGTGTGCATAGATAGTAGTGTTTATGTAGACAACACGTCCCTATCAGATATGTGCATTATCTCATGGCACCCTTGCATCTCTCATCACACTCCTTGTGATCATGAGAGAACAAAATCATGGTCTTATGTCAAGTCTTCATTATGGTGGAAGCACCACCATCTCAGTTGGTTTTTGTGATGATTTGTATCATTCCTTGTGAATCTTCTACTTGCACCACCATGCTTGATGCATTGGTGATGGTATTATTGAGTGTTTTTGTGCTTGCTCATGACAACTTACTATAGACACTTAAAAATTTCCTAATGGTATACACACTTGAATCTAATATACTAACATCATTTCATCCTAAAATCCATCCTCTTTTCACTTATTTGATTAAAAAAACCTAGTTAATTAATCAAAGGGTCTCGTGTTAATCTATTAATCTAATTAAACCAATTAGGTTAATTCACTCTCCATAATATTCACCATTCATCTTGTCTAATCGAATAATGCAAGTTATTTGATTAGGCTTCTTATATCTTCTTATTTAATTAAATAAATCCTAGTTATTCTAGTTATTTAATTAAATATCCTAATCCCACCCCTTTCATTAAATAAATTAATTGTTTAATGTCAAATCTTAAATTCCTTCAAAAGGGAATATTCCTATGGATATCCCTCCCCTTTGCACATTAAAACTTTGTTTTAATTTGCTAAATGCTAATTTTCCTCATCCACTTGCGTGAGAATATTTTTTGAGAATATTCTCCCTTTTCACTCATTCAAAAAGGGAATATTCTTCTTTGTAACAAACTTTCAACAAACTTCTTGAGCAAGCTTTGAAAGTATGCTACTTTGCATGATTGTGAGCCCTTGATTAAATATCAACTTGCATTCTCAACACTTGATGGGAATCCATGATCCATGCCTCCATCTTCTTTCCATCTTGACCATTGATTGATTCTTTCAATCTTGACCATTGGTTTCTCAGTGTCTATTCTATAAATAGACTTTGCATCTATTGAATAGGGATTCATCTTTTGATAGAAAATTTATTCTATTGAAATTCATATTCACTTGCATCCATATTTCATATTTGATAGCATTTTAGATTAAAGTTTCATCTATTTAGCTTAGGTATCCATTAATGGCTTCCATGGTAACTTATCTTGCATCCATTTTAGCATTTTTGAATCTATGGCTTGCATCTTTGAGCCTTGTTTACATTTAGCATAGATTACATCCATTTCATCAGTCATCTTAGCATTTAGAATGCATCTCCATCATATTAAACTAGTTTTGCATCATGTCTCACACAAATATCATCATTTTCGTCGGTTCTCTTCAATAGAATCGATTGAAACAAGCTCATATTATCCAAGGGATTGGGAAAGGGTCGTCATTCAACATCAATGTGACACCACTTCCCCAATAGGATAAGATTCAAGGTCTTAGAATAGATTTTTGTTACGTTTTCATGCTTATATCATGTTAACTTAATGGTTTCTTGTTCTTTGGAATTTTGAATATCTTATTGGGATCATTGCTTAGGGGATTAATTAGGTTTTAAATTCATTTATATTTGTCTTATTTGGTTCCCACTAATGAATTTGGTCACACTTACATACATGTTCATTAATGTTTAGGTGAAAGCTTGGGGCATTACACCATAACATTCCATGAAATGTGTGCCCTTCTCTAATCCAAACATAGTGTTTCATAAACGGTGTTGATTACAAAGTGAACAATGCAATAAGAATATTAACCCAAAGTATTATAAATCCTTTTAATAAATATTATAAACCATAAAATATATTAGTGAAACAATAGAGTAGCAAAAATAAATAAATAACTCTACCACAAAGAGGCTCAAAATTATATTAATCTCAATAATTGAGTACACCAACACAACTAGTTGTCCCTTTAATTGATCGTAATATAGTAGTAATAGTACTTACAAAATAAAATTACAAAGACTTAACCATACCTTTGTTGTATAGGGAAATTGAAACAAGAAACCATCATGTGGTATCCAAAAACTAGGAGTCAAAACCATGATCCTCTTGTAAAAATTAAATGCCATATAGTCATGGTCAAGAAACCAAAATAGAATGTAACCCCTCTTAAACCCCTCAAACCTCCTTTACACGTCATAGATTATGTCATAACCATCATATTGATCAAGTTCCCAAAACTAAGTGTTCCATGTGGGTATTTATTATTTAATGCCTTGTTGTATAGGGAAGATCCTCTATAACTTACAATTTAACCTTTCCCAAGTAACACCCCTATTTAAGGCCTTCTTATGTACAATATTTTGAAGATCTTAATTAATAAATAATGCCCCACTCTCACATGGGCAAACTATTTTTCCCACTTCATGATGTTTGAAGATCATACATTATTTATTATCTATATAATAATTCAATAGAATGAATTAAGACTTGGGATTTGCAAGGTGAATGACAAACCTAATTCTAAAAAGTGGTCTAGTATTTGATTTTTTTAGGCATATTCTTCTGATGCTTTCAATGATAGTGGATCCCCAAGGTCACTTTTGAAAACTTTAGATTTATTAGTAGTGAAATGCTAAATATTTGTAGACATGATTTAATATTCCCATCATCATCTATAATTTTATGTTTCATTTTGATTTTATAAAGCTTTTATGATATGAATTAATATGTTCTCTTAGGAAATATTTTCTTGCTCAAACACCAAACTTTTTTCAAAAATACTAGTTATTGGCATCTAGTAAAGTTGTGAAGAATTCAAATTTGAAGAAACATAATAATTAGGTCTCTCAACTAAATATTGGTTAGGAAAATATCCCAACAAAATGGAAGATAAAAAGAAGAGAAGAGAAGGACATAAAATATAAAATATCATATATTTGGGTCATTTATACAACAATAACCATTGGGTCTTATAAAATAACTATTCAAGGGATGGTGCAACATGAATCAAATTGAATTTTGTCAAAAGATCAAGAAGAATGTGAAATAATTAAGTTATAATGTCATTGGAAGATATCATTCAAACTAGCTTATGTGTTCAGTCAAACACAAACAACAAAAATGGATCTTTTGAAGTAGCTTCCCATAGGAAGTTTTATAAAGCCACATCAAAGCCCCTCGCATGCCCATAATTTCTAGTAAACAAGATAAAGGTAAGTAAAGGTTTTGCATCAATTGTAATCCTCTCAATGATACCATTCACCCATTCAAATAGCATATCCTTTAAGTTCTAATCTAGTTAGAAGGGCATCTCTACGTATCGTATATTATATGTTTGATTTTAAATAAAGTTTTAAGCAAGTTAAAAGTAAGGAATAAGAAAAGTATAAAATAAAATTTAAGTTCCCTAAAGAATTTATAAATGGAATGTTATGTCATTTGGTCTATAATAGATAATGGACTAAAGGATCTAAGAAATTTTTGTATAATTTGTATTGATGACATATTGGTATTTGTTAATTCCATGGTAGGACATATTGAACACCTCAAATAGCTTTATGAAGTCATAAGAATATATGATTTTTCTTTCTAAGAAAAAGATGGTTATTATATATTGAAATAGAATTTTTTTTATATCTAAATAGAAGAAAGGTTAGGTTGCAACACATCTTTTCTAGAACTAATCAATCTTCTAATGAAATTATAGATAAAAATAATTATAAATATTTGTGGGCTAGTTGAATTATGCATTACCTTTCCTCAACAACTTAACAAGTGTATATAAATTTTGCAACCAAGGAAAAATAATAATGCAAATATTATTCTTAATCTTCCACAAACAACTATTATTTGAATAATAACACTATCGACCCTAGCATTCACTCAAATCTTAGATAACTCAGATTAAAATTTTGTTTATGAATCAACAATATCATTACACTTTGAATAAAAAATAACAAAAATAACCTTTTATCTTCTTGTCTTAATGAACAAATAATGGGTGTAACTCCCATTTCTTTTCTTATTACAATAGAATATGAAAATACATTAACAAAAAAAAGACTATAACTTCATCATATATAACAATAAACTATTGTGAGAATACCCACAACATACATCACATAGAAACCATACAACACGAATAATTTGTGTCTAAATAAAGCTCCAATATGACCTCTAAGTGAGATTGTCCTCCAAGAAAAGTGTTTACATCCTCCAACCTTTGATATCAAAGGGATTTTGTCCTCTTATCTCAGCTCTATCCACAAGTTTTCATCCTCAAATCCACACACTTGAACATAAGCGCTCCAAATGGTTTCTAAAATTGTTTGTATATATAAATCGATAGATGATACTTCCTAAATGGATGTGTTCATTTTTATATCCTCCACAACAATGGACAATACCAATTTTACATCATACTATAATTGCTTCATCAAATGAAAGCAATATTATTTTCATCATCTAATGCAACGTGTACATGTGAATCCATACCTTCAACTTCTAAACAATATTTTTGGGCAAGAAAACTTAGTTAGAATAACTTATGGCACCAAAATAGACCATCAATGACACTATAACACATGTTGGGGTAAAAAGAAATAAAGGCATGAATATCAAAGTTTGGGAGTCTACGATACCACAAGTCCAAAAGTCTGACAAATACAAAGGAGGAGTAGGGGAAGGATGGAAGTAATGATAGGATGAAGAAGTTTGAAAGTCTAATAAGGACCAAGGGAAGGTTGGAGATAGGAAAGCATTCTTAGACAAGGAATTTTGAAAATTGACACACTTAGAAGACTTAGCATGCCTTCAAACTTAGAGACTTTGGGGACCTTATATAGAAATTAGGGGGAAGAAAAGGAAGAAGAAGCACATAAAATGGGACCAAGGTAGTTGCAAAAAATAAGAAATTGACAATTTGGTCCATAACCTAAATTAAAAAAGGGAGAAATGAAAATTCTACCCTACTTAGGATTGCTTTCCCTCAAGCAATACAAATTATGATGTTCTAGTACTCCTATTTTTCCCAAACAGTACACTCTATGGGTAGGTTCTTACCATGAACTAGTTGATTTGTGATGGCTCCACATACCAAAATTTTCATCCTTGTGATAATGATAACATACATTAACCTTATCATAACACTCTTCAACCCATGCACCTAAGTCAATGTAGGACAGTGCATCATAAACACACATTACTATGCATGAAAAAGTTTTGAGGAATGGATGTTGTGGCCTATTACAATAATACTCTCCCAAGTGTATTCATTTAACCTATGTTGATCTATGTTTTGAGGAATATTCCCTCAAGTATCCTCCCACCCTCTTATTATTTTTGTTATCCCAATAGCGTGTAGTTGATAACCTAGTCTAGTAGCGAGCTTTAAACTTGTCAAATGAAATAAGTTTTCCAACAATACTTGAAAAAAATTCTACCTCCATTGTTGACAATCATTTTAGGCAACCCATGTAATTTATTCATCTCATCCGCAACAACATAAATGTGATCTTTACTATATTCCTTGGGGAGAATTTAAATGGAATCTATGAATACCCCTTTCCCAAACTCGATGAGGAATAAATAGAGGATGCAACAAACTTATTGAAAAGTCATGTTCTCTTTTCTACTAGTAGGTGATGTCCTTGTTGATTTTCATGACAAGACCCTTCTTGGAGCACTTCCACATGAATCTATCTCCCTTTTTTCTATATTTTGTTGAGGATTTTTAGTGTCATACCATGGGATTTTTATGTAGCATTTTTATATCTTTTGCTTCATCTTAGACCCACGTACTAGAAGGATTTTATTCTTATACAAAATACAACCTTGATGAGAAGACTTCAAATGCAACATGTATTCCTTGGGGAGACTATGGAATCTATGAATACCCTTTTCCAAAACTAGATGAGGAATAAATAGAGGCTGCAATAAAATTATCAAAAATTCATGTTCTCCTCCTTTTTACTGATAGGTGATGTCCTTGTTGATTTTCATGACAAGACTCTTCTTGAAGCACTTCCACATGAATCTCTCTCCCCTTTTTCTATAGTTTGTTGAGTATTTTTAGTGTCATACCATGGCCACATTATGTAGCATTTTCATATCTTTTTCTTCATCTTAGGCCCACGTACTAGAAGAATTTTATTCTTATACAAAATGCAACACATGCTAGCTTAATCGTCTCATGCAAATTTCATTCTAAGTGGTCAATAACCAGTTTATCCCATTTCATTCTTTGGAACTTGTAGTTCCCTATCCTTAGTCCTTTCTTGTGATGGATGGACCTTTTTTGCGCTACTTTGGTGTTAACACAAACTGAGAAACTTGAACTCGAAGATAACCCTACACACATCTCAAAGATGGGGTTATTAGTAATCCAATGGAAACTAGAAAGAGATTACAAATTATTTTCACTTTCCTATTTAAACCATTCTTTATGTTGGCCCACATTCATGCAACTGTTCTCTAAAATCATCATTTTTTATTCCCAATCAATTGGATCATCCTCTATCTACTTTGTTTGTTGACTTTTAATTCCCTACCCAATTGTCCAAAATAAACTCAACTTTGTACTATTAGACTTTGATATTAGTGGAAGTTATTCTAAATCAAATTCCTCTCAGTTCCTATCAAGCTCCTCAACCACCTAATTCAATTTCCTTAGCCCTTCGTTTATTTTCATTCTTCTTGGCATTTTTTGTTCTCTCAAGTTGTTTTCCTACCTCCAAGAGTACTCTTAGCTCTCTTTTAAGGTGGAATTAGATGCTTTAAACTCAAATTTGAGTTCATCAACCCTTTCCTCCTTTTCCATTGATGCACTTAGGTCAATCTCTACAATTTTAATGACTATTTAATCGTGTTCTTTAATAAACTATAAGTATATTGATCTCATTCATTCCAAGGTATTCTTCACTACATGTAAATATATAGGAGTGACTATATGTGTATTCCTAACATTTAATCCATTTGTCATTTGGTCCTTTCTACAACTTAGAATTAGCTTTGTAATGAGCATTTTTGTTATGTCCATTTTCGTTGTGTTATCATGGAATCTAGCAATGCTTGATCCACGGATAACCCCCTATGAAACTTGTTCATTTCATAGGATTCATGATGTTCAAGCACGCAAAATGAGGTGATTTTTACTCCACCTCAAAGTGCATTACAAAGTCTCAAACTGTTTGTTTGAGCGTTCCTCTACATTCATCTATCAAAGACCTTTGAAACGAGTACCTTCGCGAGGTCTAGAAATCAGTACTTAGTTAAAATTGGGAAAAGTGCAGGAGTGCCAAAAAATAACGCTCCTACACTTTGATGCAAATTTCACTAAGTGTCAAGTGCACAAGCGCTAAAAATTAGTGTTTGTGCATATTTTCCAAATTTTAGTTTTTGGTGCACAAGCGCTGATTTTTAGCGCTTGTGCACTTTTTTCTCCTAACTTAGTCAACAATGATTAGAGCGGTAATTTTGAACTCAAGTGCACTTTTCACAGTTTTGCCTTGTAATGCTCCTTAATTGATGGGCGACTTTTAGCTCATTTATGATGTTTCAAAAGTGAATTTAAAGTAATTTGAGATCTATCTTCTTACACGGGGAAAATCTCGCCAATGTTGAAGCCGCTCAACAATTGGCCACCAGTCTTGAAGATGATATGATCCTTGTCGGAGAGATAAGGACCAACACCAACACCAAAAAAAGGATGCAAGCATCAAGATCTTCAACATTTATTACTAATAATCCTAATGCCAATTCCAAATTTTTTGACCCCATGTTCCAAAGGTTGGCGAATGAGATCTTGGCTCTGAAAAAGAAAGTTTCTAACAACAACAATACCTACAACTACGTCCCGAGAAGGATCTTTCCCAACTATCCTAGAAATAGGAATCAAAACTGCCTTCCAGCACCACAAGGGAGACTTGCGCTTGAAGCTCCACCTAACAACACTACCATAGGATACTATTAGGTTGAACAAGAACAACTAGATTATCCCAAAGAAGAAAATGTTGATCTCTTTCAAGACGAAGAAACATAATCAGCTGGCAACTCCAAAATTGGCTACTTGCATATGGTAGACGAAGATGATGAAGATGACTTAGTGACAGACACATATGTTGTATTTATGCGACACCAACAAAATCATCTTGATAAAGCTCAATTTGTTGCTCCACCAGGAAAGGAGAAGTCGCCAGTTACAATTGCCAAAAGAGGATCTCCTCTCCCTTGGCAACCCAAGAAAGCAACAAACCCATAAGTAAGTGCACCTCGTCTACCTTCATCAACTCATGTTGTTCCTAAAGCCAATCCTCCAGTTCCAAAGACCAATGTGCCTTTTATCAAACTAATCAATGAAGTTACTACTTCTAGTTTGAAAAATTATTTCCAGGTTTTTGACATTATCGACCATGAGAATAAAACCAAGGTCCAGATGTCTGAGGTTGAATACCTCAAGGCCAATCCCGACCAATTTGACAGGGTTTTCAAGTTCATCCAAGACCAAGTAATTACTCAAATTTGGGATTCACCTCCTCATGTTCTTGTTACTCTTAAGAAGAAAATACCATAGAGTAATCTTGTGTCCAATCCTCCAACAACCTATAGACACATTGATCAAATTTTCATCTCCCTACTTGTCAACGGTTTTAAACTAAATGTGTTATAGATTCCGATGCATCTGATAATTTGATGCCCGCAAAGGTAGCTATTGCCTTAGGTTTAGATATGACCAAAACTTTCAACCATTGTTTCTCCATGGAAAACACACAAGTGCCCTTTATGGGCCAGATCAAAGATGCGCAGTATGCATTTGCTACATATCTAGATAAAAAGATAAAGATGATGGTTCTAGTAGTCGACGTATCAACATCTTATGAAATCATCCCTGGATGAAATTTTTATAAGGATATTGGAGGTAAACTAAGCATGGACATGTCTAAAGCCAAAATACTAGTGAAAGGCATGATGAAAAAATTGATTCCTGAAAAAGAGTCAAAGTTTTCAGTAACTCAATCGGATGACCCAAGAGCTCAGATCCTATTTGAATCTTCAGGCATGGGAACTTACTATCTGCAAACATAAGAGGTTGGTAAATCTTAAACAAGACATGAGTTGGAGAGTGTTGAATATCTTTCGATAACAAATGAGTCATCGCCAGATGATTCATCAACATTAGATCCTGAAGCTTCATCAGATGATGAGGCTATAGATTTTGACACTGTCAACCTCAGTGATCTGAATGAAATTTGGTTACTAGATTTTCACGATAGTTTTTCTTCAACCGGTTCTAGAGCGGGAATGGTTTTAATCTCCCCCAATGGAATTTTTTTTCCTTTTTCTTTCAAGTTACAATTTGACAACACTAATAACATTGTTGAGTATGAAGCCCTGTTATTAGGAATGCAAGTCGCACACAAGAAGGGTATAAAAAATCTTCATGCACAAGGTGATGCTGAGATAATAGTATGTTAGGTAAGGAACCTGTATCAGACTAAAAATGATAGGCTTAGGCATTATCGCAATCTCATTTGGGATTGCATTGAAGAATTTGAGGCTTTTGATATATTTGTGGTCCCAAGGGAATATAATGATAGGGTTGATTCCTTAGCAGTTTTATCCATGCTCCTAATACCACATAAATACTTTCAAGGTTCTACCTACATCATCAAGTTGGTTTTCTGCCTAAGTGTTCCTGATAATTTAGAGAAGTGGTAGATCTTCAACAATGATCATCAAATTGTTGCCTTCTTAGAAAAAGTAAAAAAAATCAATGAACTATACTTTGAAGGAAGTGATTCTCCACCTCGAGAATCTATGTCTAATGTGGATTTGGTCATGGGTGAAGAATTATTGCAACTCAAAGGGAACAAAATTCCCAAGGGATTGGTATCTCTAGAGAAAAATCTTTACAAGCATGATGCTACATCAAGAAGCAACTCATGGACTCTAATTCATCCAATGAGGTTGAATAGATCAACTTGGGAACTGAAAGTGATTCTAAGATGGTAAACATGGGGGAAATGTTGCACTATCGAAGAGAAGAAGTAGTTCACTAAGTTATTACAAGAATATATGGATGTCTTAGCATATTTATATGAAGATCTGAAATCCTTTCGGCCAAAAGAAGTGCAAGACAACATTCCCCTTAAGGTTGGAGCATTGCCTTTCAAGAAAAAATAGAGACAATACAACCCAAATATTTATGGGACAATCCTTGCAGAAGTTCAAAAATGCTAAATGCATGGATAATATTCCCTATCCATCATTCAACATGGATAAAAAATATCATTCCCGTTCACAAGAAAAATGGTGATATCAGTATCTGTGTGGATTTCAGAAACCTTAACTAGTTGTCACTCAAGGATAATTATCCTCTTCCAATGATGGACCAAGTTCTACAAAATGTGACTAGATTCAAAATGCTCTCCATGTTGGACGTTTTCTCTGGTTACAACCAAATTGAGGTTAATTCAGTTGATCAACACAAGATGGCTTACACAATGCCATGGGGTACCTTTGTGTACTGCATAATGCCTTTTGGCTCGATAAATGTCGGCACCACGTTTCAAAAAGCTATAGAATTTGCTTTCCGTGATGTGATGGGTAAGTTTATTGTGGTGTATCTTGATGACTTCACGGTGTTCTCCAAAAAGAACCATGAACACTTCTACCACCTAAGGCAAATCTTGGAGAGATGCTGACAACATGGTATTTCCCTGAACCCCAAAAAGTCAATTTTTGGAGTCACAAAAGGAAAACTTCTTGGTCACGTAGTGTCCACCGAGGGAATCAAGATTGAATTAGAAAGAGTTGACAGTATCAAATCACTTACCCTGCCATCAAGCAAGAAGGTTTTCCATTCCTCCTCTAGCATGGTAAACTTTCTATGAAGGTTCCTTCCAGACTTTGCAGAGAAGACCCATCATATTGTTAATATGATGAAAGGCAATAATACTTTCCACTAGACAACATAAGGGAAGGTTGTGTTAGATGAAATTAAGGAGGCCATTTCTCATGTTCCAGTGTTGGTATGTCCTAACTACACCAAATAATTCATCATGTACAGTTATGCTTCCGAGCATACACTTTCGATGATTTTGGTGCAGGAAAATAGTGAGGGTTTTGAATCACTGATTGCATTCATTAGCTGACCCCTAAAGAATTATGAGTTGAAATACTCCCATATGGAAAAAAAATGCCTTCATTGTGGTCAAGGATATTAAACACTTTCGGTTCTACATTCTAAATAGTCATGTCAAAGTTCTAGTCCCAAATTCAACTGTTAAGTCCATCTTAATACAATAGGAGTTTGGGACGAAAAAGAGGCAATTGGATTGCCAAGATTTAGGAATATGACATGGAAATAAAACCTGCCAAGTTGATATGGGGATGTGGACTATGTCATCTTATCACTGAAAATAATCTCGATGAAGAAATTTCAGAAAGTGAAGAAGCTTCACAAAATGAAGACGTAGGTTCAAGTGAACTTCCCATGGTGTTGTTCGTCAGCACCACCAACAAATGGTATTCCAACATTGCTTATTTCCTCACTTATGGGGAATGTCCTGATAATCTAAATCCAAAGGAGAAAAGGACCATCAAGCAAAAATCAACAAACTTCATCTAATGGGACAATGGTTTGTACAAGCGTGCCTTGGATGGGACCTTTTTGCAATGTGTTGATCATGATCAACAAGAAATATTGCTAAAGTCATATAATGACTTAGCATGTGGAGGACATTTTTCAGCACCAGTGACTGCTCACAAAATTTTGAGAGAAAAATATTACTGGCCCACACTTTTTTAAGATGCGTAAGTGCGAGTTGTATCAACAGTTCATTGGCAAGCCAAAGTTGGCGGCTTTACCCCTAAAACCAATTGTTATCGAAGAGCCCTTCCAACAGTGCGGGATTGAATTCATCGATGCAATAAATCCATCATCAAGTGTTAGACACATCCATGTCCTAACTGCAACTGATTATTTCACCAAGTGGGTGGAAGCGATTCTGACTAAGCGTGCTACTTTTGAAGTAGTGTGTAATTTCTTGAAAGAGAACATCATTTCCAGGTTCAGCGTGCCAAAAATTTTTTTTGCTAACAATGCTTCTACCTTCTCGTCAAGCAAGATCACTGAGTTCTATTTTGAACATGGTATAACTTTGTTGCACTCTTCTGAATGTTACCCACAAGGTAATGGTCAGGATGAGTTGAGAAACAAAAACTTGGTAACTATCATCCACAAACTGGTGGACGAGAATCAACATATGTGGCACAAAGCTCTATATGACTCATTATGGGGAGATAAAATAACCATGAAGCGGGCCATTGGTATGTCCCCCTTTCAGTTTTTGTACGGATTGAATGTTGAGATTCCCATAACCTTGGAACTTCCAACCCTCAAATTGGCTAAGGCCATTGAGGATGAGAATTTTGATAAGCTTGTTGATAAGTGCATTATGTATCTCTTTGAATTGGAAGAGAATCAAGTTCAGGTGGCCAACCGCATTGCGAAACACTAGGACTAGGTCAAGAAGCTTTTTGACAAGAAGGCCAAGTCTCAAGATTTTCAAATTGGTGATTTGGTTCTCCTATGAGACAAGCGAAGAGAACCAAAAGGTATGCACATAAGATTTGATTCATTATGGATGGGACCTTTTAAGGTTCATCAATTACATGGTGAAAATAGTTTCATGTTGGCATACAAAGATGGAATGACATTTGCCCTTCCTCACAGCGAGCAACATCTCAAGCAATTTACAAAGTAAATTGGCAAGCATTCAAATGTAAATATTTTTTACTCCTAGTCCTTGTGTCTTTTTGTTTTAAGTATTTTTATTGTTTTTGCTTGACTCCAAGCCCAATGGATGGATAAAGGCACTTGAATTTTGGGTTTCTTCTCCCTTCATTCGTTTCAAGGAACGGTTGAAGGAAGATCCCCAATAGGAGCCAGCTCTTATCATGGAATCTAGCAGCGCTCGATCCACGGATAACCACCTACAAAACTTGTTTGTTTCATAGGATTTGTGATGTTCAAGCACATAAAATGAGGCAATTTTTAATCCACCTCAAACTGTGTTCCAAAGTCTTAAACTATGTTTTTGAGTGTTCCTCTACGTCCATCTATCAAAGACCTTTGAAACGAGTACCTTCATGAGGTCTAGATGTCAGTACTTGGTTAAAATTAGGGAAAGTGCAAGAGTGCCAAAAAACAACACTCCTACACTTTGATGCAAATTTTACTAAGTGTCAAGTGCACAAGCGCTGAAAACCAGCACTTGTGCATCTTTTCCAAAGTTAGTTTTTGGTGCACAAGTGCTGATTTTTAGCGCTTGTGCACTTTTTCTCCTGACTTAATCAAAAATGACTAGAGAAGTGCAGTTTTCACAGTTTCACCTTTTAATGCTCCTTAATTGATGTGTGACTTTCAGTTCATTTATGACATTTTAAAAGTGACTTTAAAGTCATTTGAGATTGATCTAATTCATTTGATTATGCTATTCTTCTCTCCTCACCATGTTGAGTCATTTCCAACACATTCCAAGGTCACGTTTTTGAAGATCTCTTCAAGTAATTCGAGTTTAGTTTTCGTTTTTGTTCTAGGTATTTCATTTTTTTATTTTTCCATGTTTTTCTTTTGTCTCATTCCTTTGCTAAGAGGAAACGGCCTTGTGGGTTTCTTTTCATTTTTTAAGTATTTATGTTTAAAGCGGATCTCTTTGTGCATCATTTCATTTCTCCAAATGTCAAGGTCGCACCCTAGTTTCTCTTTAAAATCTTCTCATTTTTGCAACTCCTTGCGTGTCCTTTCTTCATTTGATTCCCTAGGTGTTTAAAATGAAACGTTTATTTCTCTTTGATCATTCCCTTCATCCTTTGTGCATGCTTTTCATTCTTCAAACGTGCCTTTCCAAAGCGGTGAAACTCTTCATCCATCCATTCTTCAAAATGACAAGGTTTCATTAATGATTGAAATTCACAAAGGCTAAAGTGTTATTTTTTTTATACCATTACACTCAACATTTTTTACACTTATAATTCCAAGTGTAGGAGCGGTGAAAATCAATGCTCCTACATGGAGTTCATTTTTTCTAGATGCCTTGGCATTGAATAAACCCGCCACTTCACTTCATGAAAATTTCTAAGTGTGAAACCAAATGACAGGGCATTTATTTTCAATGCCCTGACACATTTAGCAAAACTTCACAAATAATATGCAAGGGCGCTAATTTTCAGTGCCCTTGCACCTAAAATCAACTCTCCAAGTGTAGGAGCCTTGATTTTCAGTGCTCCTACACTTTCAAAATGCTTTATTTTCGCTTCGGACCTCGTTTCTTCGCTCCCGCATCATTTTCGTGCCTAGTTGCTCTATTCACACTTGCTCAACATCGTTTTCTCACTTCACGCTTCCCAATGATAATTTTCCTACCAACGCCTGTTGATTCATCAAATTTGCAATTTCTTTACAAATATCGTCAAGTGATCTTCAAGGTGACATGATTGATCCAGTTGTTTCTAGATGATTACAAAGACTCCTCCTTTGTCTTCTAAAAAAGAGCGCAAGATGAAATATAAGTATCAAGGTGTTTTCCCACCTTTAGTGGTGCTCTCCAAAGTAGATGAAATAAAGACACTGAGGTCGGTCATCAGGACCTTGAAGAATTCATGAGAAGGACTGAGAAAAAGCCACTTGAACATTCCTTGAGAGCTATTATACACAATAATCTACATTTGGTATCCACTTTCCTGACTTTTGCACACAATACATAATTTATCCTCCAAGTTGCATCTCATTACATTAGGGAAAGCAGAAGTGTGATAGAATCCTCTGGACAAGTGATTATGAGACTTGATCTTGAGTTCTTTGATATTATTTTTAGAGTTCCACACATGGAACAATACATAAAGATGTTTATTTAGTAGGCACAATAAGTCTATGACTCGGATCCCAATAAAGCTAAGAATTTGATAAATAGTCAGTGGTTGAAAGAACCCAAACATACTATCTCAAGATGGCCGAAAGGACTTCCATGAAGTGATTTCAAAGAGGATGTCAGAGACATGATCACACTCCTAGGAAGGGTCAAAGGCTTACCGAAATCATCCCATTTTCATTAATGGATGTATGAATACATTCAAATCATATGGAGAAAGAAGGCTGAAATTGACTGGGGAAATCAAATCAGTGATGAGATCCATGAGCAGTTGATCAATGTACCAACCACTTTGAAGTTCTATATGACTTCTTATTTGGTTTATGCAGTAGTTGTGATGAGACAGTTCCCAGGACTTTCTACAAAAGGGAACTGACACTCCGCACCAGTGTACAAGTATTTCTATCAATTGGAGTTGAAGGAGAGTCTTAACCATTTCAGAAGGATCACTGGTTCTTTCTTCGCACCTATGCTATATATCTTTGATCCAGGTCTCAAAAAGAAGAGAGTGTCAGACAAGGCCTATAAAGTGGTAAGAAAGGTTGGGTGCATATTCTTACAATTTCTAACTTTCACTTACATGAGGATGTTACATTGGGTGCCCCTACATGTTGCCCAGATATCCCTCAGACAAGTGAGTACTCATGGAGTTATGCAGACAACTAATTTTAGTTCACAAAGAATGGATGAGGATCCACAAATCAGGATTCAAGTTTCCACTAACGATTGGTAGATATACCATCAATAGTGTGCAAAAGACCAAATTAGTCTATGTAGAAATGCAGGTCATGACAATAAGGACCTATAAAGCCAAATTTGACTTTGATTAATGGAATGTAAAAAAGAAGTTGAAAAAGGATCACAGGCACAAATACTGCTTTGAAGACATCTAGGTTGATTGCAAAGATAAAGAGGATATCCAAAAAATGGATTGTTGTAGGCTAATCATGCAGTAGCTCAAGGATCTTGGTGTTGTTGATCTACCAGAGTATTTCACAAATCTTGGTGACATTATGAATGTTGCCTATGATAAAGATGAGGTTTCTAGGAAACCCTTTCTTGCAATACAGTGGTCAAAGAAGGAATGTGTTTCCGTCAAATAGAGGCTTGCTCCCATATTGGCTAACATTATAGAGTGGTTACACAAACATGGTTTCTAGATGAAATCCTTCAAGACAGATTCAAAAGGAGACATACCCAGAGCATAAATCAACCCACAACAGGAACTCCGCATGAAAGATAAACAGGCAGTTATTCCCTCTTCTTCCTGAAGAGGCCTTAGAATAAATTTCACTATTGGAAAGAAGGATGCATGGGTAGCTCAACAAGAAGAAGCCACAAAATTTAAAGCATTTCACCCAAAAGGAAAAGGGGCCCATTTTTTAAGAGATTGATTCTGAAGAAGAAAAAAATTCAAGCAAAGAATCTTTTGAAGAAGAAGATTCTCAAGAAGAAGACTCTAGCAAGGAAGAAGATTCCCCAGGTGAACAAGAGTCAGAAGGTCAAGAAGGTGAACCAGAGTCTGAAGAAGAAGAAGGTGATAAACAAGAACTCGAGCATGGTGAAGAACAAACATTGTCTCCACATGAGAATGTTGTTGAAGACTTACCTCACACATCATCGCCCGTAACTTCAACTGTTCCTCCCACACCTCCCAATCCAAACACTCCACCACCTTTTCCTACATCACCTCTCCCTACATATATAGAAGTTGATAAACCCAACTTCACAGACCCCAAGAATCACCTGCATGCAATAACCTATCACGAAGTATGAAAGATGTACAAAACAACAAAGATGCTCTGCAAGCCTCAACCTGAAAAATACATTAAGAGAATGAATAATTACAATAAGATAAATCCTTAAGAAAGGAGATCAAACCCTAAAATGAAACCCTAGTGTGCACACTTAATAATTAATAAATAATTATTAATGTGCTTAGTTTTAGCTTAAGTAAACCTAAAGGAATAAGTGACTTAATTAATTAACCAATATGATTAATTTAATTAACTGAAATAACTTATTACTCTAACACCCCCCCTTAAGATGAACTTAGGGAGTAGCTAAAACACTAGGAAAAGATGCACGAAAGAAAATACGGGTCTCGACAACAAGCCCTGATCAGGTATCCATGTACAAATGCAATACAAACTAAAGCAAACGGGGTAAAGGAGAAAACCGAGTGGGAACAAAACCCCTCCCCAAAATAGAATGCAAAAAACAACTAAACTTGATGAAATATGGAGGACTCCATAAGACCCCCAAGGACACCATCCATCACAAAGATACATCAAAGAACCCCCCCTAGAAGAGAGGAAGAAAGAGACCACATATCCCCCCCATAATGAAGTAGCTCCAAAAAGACTGAAGAAACCACATCTCCTGAAAGAAGTGAGAAGGAAGAAGCCTCGTGAATGCAATCTCTAAAGGTGTATCAGGTGTAGCCCAAGATGTCTCCACATAAATAGGAGGGACCTCAAAAAATGAAGAAGTCAAAGTAGGTGAAGACTAAATTGAAACCTCCAAAGATGAATGCTCAACTCAGTCCTACTACGCTAAAACGAAGGAAACCACATCTGTAGTCATAGAAGTATCAACAATTGCAACAGTAGGTGGAGGAGATGGAATGGATGGCTCAAGAACAGGATCTAAAGTGAGAACTCCAATATTCAAGAATCCAAATGTCTCCTTGGAATGATGATTCACACTGTGAAAGCTACAATCTGAGAGACTTAAGCTTTGTGAAGAACTCCTGGATTATGTCAAAATTCCTAGGATTTAAGCCAATAAGCTCATTCTCCAACTGAAACCCTCTCATAGTATCCTGCTTCCCAAACAAAGACTCCAAAGTAGTCCAGATCTAATTGGGTGTAGTGCAAGACTCCAGATGGAAGAGGATATCTAAATAAATAGACAACCATGATGTCCTAAAAGCCTCATCACACCTATTAAACCATTTTCTCTTCTCAGCAACACCTGTAGGTTCAACTTTTGTACCCATGGTCACCCTATACAACCTTTTGTGCTTCAAATGGATCTCCATTTGTTTTTTCCAACCAAAGTAGTTGAATGAAGTAAGGGGTGAAATATTATGTGAATCCATGTGAATACAACAATATATACTCTCAAATAAAAAAATAGCTCTTTGATCTCAAAAAATGGCCTAAATTACACACTTCCCAAGAAAACAAAATTTGAGATCAAATAAGAATATCAAATACCTTGTAAATATTCTGGAAAATCGGGTCTGAGATTTGTGTAGATCATTGAACCATCTTTCTAACACCTATTTGTTTGCGCAAAATGGAGTCCGAATGCAGAAGTTATGCCCCTCAGAGTGAAAACAACAACTTCAAACTTTGACAAGAAAAAAAGACATCAAAACGGAAAAATCAGAAAAAAAAAAAAAAACTAGTACCACAGCCTTGTGCTTAGAACCATCTTACCGACAATATCTCATTTTTGAAAAATGGAGATCATACGCAAAAAATACTATTTTGTGAAAGTGCTCCAATCTGCTCAATAAGGCCTCTAGGAGCCCTCAGGGGCTAAAACATTAGAGCCCCTAATCGCATGTAGGACTAGGGGGTTGGCGGCGGGGGTTGGGACTGAAGCCCTTGGTCACCCACATGACCTCGGATTGGGAGTTGGAGCCTTCGAGGGCTGGGCACAGAGCGCCTGGTCACTAATGTGATCGGGGTGGACGTTGGAGGAGCCCGAGGGGGCTACACAGGGCCGACGATGGGATTTAGCAGCGGTGGTTGCTTGACGGCAAACCCTTTTCTACAGGCCATGCAAAAAAATGCGCATTTTTTTATTGCACGATTTTTGAGAAACTTTGCCTTAGGAAGCGAGCTAGGGAGGTCGTACGACCTCTCTAGCTTTTTTTTTTTTGCCTTTTTTCAACTTTCTCAGAAATCAACAAAATGACAAGCGTTTCTAGGGTTTTTGGGTGCTCTGAATGCGATGGCAATGCGTGTTTTGCCCAAAAATGCACAAAAAAATTGGCTACCCCCAAATCTTGCAAAAATATGCTTGGTTGAAACCCTTGCACTTAAAAATCATTGTAAGGAAAAAATTCTTCAAAAGACGAATAGGCACCTATAGATCTAGAGCTCTGATACCATGTAGAAGTTGAGAAACCCAACTTCAAAGACCCCAGAATCACCTGCATGCAATAACCTGTCACAAAGAATGAAAGATATACATAACAACAAAGATGTTATGCAAGCCTCAAGTTGAAAAATGCATTAAGAGTATGAACAATTACAATGAGATCAATCCTTAAGAAAGGAGATCAAACCCTAAAATGAAACCCTAGTGTGCACACTTAATAATTAATAAATAATTATTAATGTGCCTAAGTTTAGCTTAAGTAAACCTAAAGGAATAAGTGACTTAATTAATTAACCAATATGATTAAATTAATTTCGTGAAATAACTTATTACTCTAACAACATCAACCATACATGTGGTGAACGTCCCCATTCCTCCTACAACATCAACTGTACTTGATACTCCTCCATCAGTTTTAGATGCATGAATTGTTGATATTTTGACAAGTCCTCCATCATCCATTCCTAGCTTGTCATCTCCCTCCTATGACATCACTTCTGAGGTTGAATTGAATGATTTCATGCATGAATCTTTGCAAGGTCAACTTGGTGTGAAATCTACTAGTGCAGTCACAAAAAAATACTTTGATTGTCACCATACAAGTCGTTTCTATAGAAGCATTCGTGACAAAACAGTTGATAGTCAACCAAGAAGCTCATACTTCCTCTCTTCCCCCTTGGTTGGTATCTCAAGTATCGAAGAGGAAAAAACAATTGATTTCTCTAGAAGAATTTGATCTTGAAGAGGCATCCCCTCCAAAAGCCAAGGGGAAGAAAAAGGCCAAGACACATTCTAGACTTCATGTTGACAAATCTGGTCAAAAGTTTGTAGAGATTGGAATACCACCTCGAGAGGAAGGAGATGTAAACATGGAAGATTACACAATAACAAGAGTCCAGCTTGGCAAGGTTACGAATGAAAGTGCAAAGGAAAATGCACAAGTAGTCTTGGATGCGTTGGCAAGAAGGCTTGAAAAAATGGAGCAAGCTCGAGATATGTACAAGCAAAAGGTTGAACGATATGCAATTGTTTGAGGAGACTTGCAAACTCTTCAAGAAATATCTAACCCATGGCTATTGAAAACCTGGAAGAACCAACAGTATAGAAGGTTGAAATGCTTGCCTCCAAAGGTAAATCATTGTATGATTTCATTGATGAATTAATACAAGACGGTTCATGGGTTGTAGATCAAAACAATTGATGCTTAGTTAAGATAAGAATTAAAATCATACAACTTATTTACTAAAAGAAGTACAAACATATATGCATTTACATTCCTAAATCTCGATCAATACTTAATTAAGATAAAGATTAAAATCATACAACCTTTTCTTTAAAACTTTAACTGACCTGAATGAACTATATACTCTCCTTTTACACTTGAAATTGAAGAAATTTTTGGCTTTGTTAAAAATGACTACACCTATTTAGAGCCAAGATAATGTTTTAAATTAGGCATCTCTTTGAAGATTTAAATTGATATCTTTCCAAAATAAAATCAAAATTTCTTAAAAACTTCTAAATGAAGCAAACATAAATTTTATTGTACATCCTTCACCCAAAAAGTGAATCTAGACATACATTATGAGTTCTTAAGAATTTTATAGTATAGGGATACTAATTAGAATCATTAAGAATAGACCACAATTTGTAATAGAAACTCCAATAATAAAAAATATTGATCTATCTTATAATTAAAAATTAAAAATTTTAAATAACTAATAATAAAAAATTGTAAATTTAAAAGTTAAATAATTAATAATAAAAAAACATTAATTCACATATCTATCTAAAAAATAATTTACTATTAGAAACAGAGCATTGTAAACTTCCAAATTTTTCCCATAGTTGAGGGTTTTGTTTCACCATAATTTGCACCTCAACATTGTATGCTTCCAAATGCCAAAGTTCCAAATCTTGTTTATGTATTGATAATGTTTTTATTTCTATGCATCTAATCTTTATTTTATAAATGCATGTTGTACTTTTAAGGAATTTTGACAATGCATTTTATGAGATAAAAAATAGACAGTAACAACATAAACGATGATTAAGGACACAATGTTGTGGAAATCCAAACATTGAGAGGAAAACTCCACCAGTGTGCCAGATAATGCCTCGTAGTAATGGTAATATGTAACGTACAACCTAATAAGAATTTCATCTTCCAACTCAAACAATTTAATATTCCATATTCTTGAGTTGTAATGGTGCACAATTCATCAAAATAAATGGGATGGTTTCGAATGTACACGGACTCGGCTTCCATTGTAGGATGCCTCTTCGCATAACAAAATAAATGTGATGGTTTCGAATGTACACAGATTCAGTGCTTCTATTGTAGGATGCTTCTTGGCATAATAATAAATATTTTCATTTGTGTTATCCACAAAAATCTAATTGTCACAAATTTAACTCTCTTTTACAATTTAAAATATAAAATTATTTTCTTACTAGAAATCAATTATACAAATATTTGATACAATTTGATGTTATTTACGAATCTCTTATAGATGCTAAGTTCTAGTATATATATTGGGAGTATTCTATAAATTTAATATTATCTTTTGACATTCCACTATCAAATAAAAGTTGAGTAAAAATGCATATCAAATGTATATTTACTATCTATAATTTATATTAAAAAACAAAAAACTGGTTTTAATCATAATAAAGAATAGTTACACACTTACAATTTACAAAAAATAATTAACATTATCATGATCAAGAATAATTATTGCATACACAATTTTGTCCTAACCAGTATTCAAAAATATTCAATATTCTTAACAAATCTATCCTCTAACTTGACATTTATTTTGCTAATTTTTTTAGGTCATGACAAACCTTCAACACCCAATTCAAATAATTGATATTTCAAGTAGTAATTTAGAAGCAAGTGCTCCATTACCATCAACTCGATCAAATGCATCTATAAATTGGAATGGTTAAATGAAATGAAAGTTTAGAATTTTGCAAATGATCTTTCACTTAGTTGTAGCTAGATTGTTGAACAACTAAAAGTAACAAGCTCATGTGCACACAATGTCCAAGATTTTGAAGTCAAAGCAATGGAGGAAACTGTAAATGAATTCCATGCAACATGCATGAAATTATCAAACTTTTGCACTTTCTTGAGGGAGGTGTATTGTAATTCAATATTTTGGAGAAGGCAATGCTCCTCATATTCTTCGTGCATTTCAAAACTATATAAATTATATGTAATATGTTATTATTAGCGTTTCTTATGCAATTTACCAACAAGTGAACTTATATTACCCCTTTTATATAAATAAAATGTTGGATTTTTTTTGTTCTTACGTTCATCAAAATTTTGCATTGTTTGCTCCTATGTTTTATCAAAATATGTTATAAGTTAATTTTATATACTTTTCATATTTACTAATTGAACTTTATCAAACAAATATTATTTTCCTTCTTAACAGGAAGAACTAAATTATTTGTTTCAATCTTAATACATACTAAAAAGATACATGAAAGATCTCTATTCAACATTATCTTTTAGTAGCCTATGTGATATAGACCTTTTATGAGGCCTCTTACCTTCAATTGTCTTCTTCCTCTTCAAATGAATATCGTGGTGCATTGAGATAGCGACTAGGTTCTTAATTGTAGTTTTTCTTAAATGAATCATCTTGTCCAAAAAAATATATTAGAGCATCTTTCTTGTTTGAACCAATTTCAACAACTTGGCCTTGAGATTGTCTATTACAACAAATAGAAACACTACTGGTCTTGGTTAAATATCCTACTCTTTCTTTGAGAATCCAACCTTAACATCAACCTTGAGTGAGATGACATTAATCTAACTATGTAGTTAATCATCCTTTCCTTTAGTATTTTATTTTCCACTTTGAACAAGTTCAAAATAATGTACATAATATTATGAAGCTTATACAATAGTAATCAAATTAATATAAATATAATAAAAAATTATAAATAAAGTTTATAATAATAATAAACATTATATATATAATTATTTAACATAACGTTATAATAGAGTGTTCTAATAATTTCCATGTTCATATTAAAATTATTAAAATGTAATGTAATTGTACTAACAATAGACTATAGACAATATAAAATCATGAATGTGTTAAAATTTATGTTAGAGGTAATATACATATTAAAATCATCACTATTATTTGTTTCACATGTGAAGCATAGTTTTCCAAGTTCACTATATTGAATTACATTATTACAATTATATTTTATCATGCTATTGTGATTATATGTTATGCTAATCAATTCCATTATGGAGGTTTTCATCTACAAAACTTATCCCATAGATCTATGATAAGGTTACACAATTATAAAATATTAAACATTGGGCACAACCAATCCTCACAAAATGCATTTTTTTAAATAACCCAAATTCGTTGTGGAATCTATCAATTTCCCTTATATTTTATGTGGGTTCTCTTGAGTTCATCCAAAATGAACCCATAGGAAAAATACTAATGTTCAATTCCACCCTACCTACACTGAGCAAGATTATGATCAAAAGCTCAAATGAACAGGTATAAGACAAATATCAAAGATTAAATGCACCCTTTCCTACACTTTACCAAGACCGGGATTTGGAGTAGATCACACCCAAACCAACTAGGGAATAGGGATGAAGTAATAACATAGTTTTTAGCTTTGTTCAAAGTTGTATTAAGTGGGAGCTAGGCATGTGAGGATTTGTGAATAAAGTAGAATGATAGGAAGAAAAAGTATTAAACCCTTTCATATTAAATTTCTCAATGCTTTATCGAATGTGTTAACCCTATTTTCTATTATAATAAAAAATATAGACACCCATCATTTATTCCAGTTTTCAATCTTGTCCAATAAGAAGAATGTCAATTAGTTTGAATAAGAACTTAGTTTTATTTATAGTAAATGTTGAAGTTGTCTACTTTACTATCAAAATCAAATTTAACCAAGTCGTTTGTTTGTTTTGTCATGATATTCTTCTCACTACCTTTTTTACTCTTTCTTCATCCATAGGATCAAATTTTTTTAGACCAAATAATTCATAGTGAGAACAACATAATTGCTAGCTACATGCATGTTGTTTCTTTATATCTTTTTTACCATTATAGTTTACATTTACTTAATTGTCTTGGATAATCTTAATTGTAAAAAAATATTTTATGTTGCATATATATTTAAGCATATGTATCTAAACTACGTTTATGATTCCAACATGTGTATTAATATGCATGTAATTTGTTTTGGATACTCCATCAATTTTATAGAAAAAAATAAAATTGCATTCTTTTTTCTATTTTGTGGTTTTACAAAAATATTAATATTTCAAATTATATATTTTACTTATAAACCACAAAATACTTATCAACTAATAGAATCAATCCAAGATAAAATAATTGGTATGACCAACCCTCTACTTCACCTATTAGAGAATACAACCTTCCATTCTAGTATAGAGGTAACCTAAATAATGCAAATGATCAAAGGTATGACAAGTATGGATATTTTAAGGAAGAGTAGCACATAGATCAACCTTGAGCATGATTAGATTATAAAAATTAGAATTTTGATCTTACCTAAGAAGTAGTTGTTTTGAGAGTTGAATTGACCTAGATACACTTGAAAGGGATGCATAATATTTTACGAAAATAATTAAAATATAAATAATATAAGATAGAAAAGAAATAAAAGAGTAAGAAACCCTAGTGGTGGAGGGAACCATGCAAGGGTAAAAATTAATAGAATACAAGCTCTTGCTAGGCCACCTTTAAACCTAGAAAGATAGAGGCAAATAAAATTTGTTGTCATACATGGGTATCCAAATCTAGTGCCTACAAAATTTAGGTCAAATTTCATGAAGTTTCAAGGAAACAATGCTTTTTTGGGGAAGATCACTTTATAGCCTTTAACAAAATAATATATGACTATGAGATTGAAGAACATGATGTACTAATGAAGCTATTTGTTCAATCCTTGGATGACATGGCCAAAGAGAAATATAAAAGTTTACCTAATGGAAGCATTGACTCTTGGAAATAGTTCCAAAGAGTATTCAAAAAAAAATTATGAGGATAAGACTAACCCTATATTCATCATGAATGAGTTCATAAATATCCCTAAAGGATCTAATCAATCTATGTCAAATTTCAATAACAAGTTTGCAGGACTCATGATAATGATCCAAATTACATGATACCAAATTGATCCACGTGTTTGGTCTTATATTGTAATGCATATGATGCCAAGATGGGGTATCTACTGAGAGATAAATAAATCTACACATTAAGAGATTCCTACATGATTGCTTCCAACATTGAAATACAAGGTAGCTTCAAGAAAGGTACATAAAATAAGTGATGTAAAAATCTTGTCTAATGATAAATGCCAGAGAAGTAAGGCTCATATTGTTGAAGATAAAATGGGTTAGGTAATGCATGCATTAAAGGAATTAAAATACAAGGTAGCTAAGAATGAAAAGGGTACATTCCAAATGAAAGGCACAATTACGATAAACATGAAAGATTTCCTAGGTTGTCTAATCAACATTATAATAACACTTGGAACAATGGAAGGATAGTTGTACCACACTCCAACAAGCTAGTAAATAAGGAGATAAAAAACCCTTTAAGAATGATAGGTGTTCATAATGTAGCACACACCCCTTGGTGTATGGCTTGTTAAATGTCACACTCACCATTGCAATGTGTTGTAGCTTCGCTAGTTAGAAACATTAATGAAGATTGTGATGAGTGCAATGATTCTAGTCATAGGTCAAATTTAGACCATATCACCAAGAAATTATTTTGTCCTCACAAGTTTGTTGTAGTGGACATGACTAATTTTTGTAGGAGAAGGTGGTCATGAATAGGACATAGAAGAAAAGAGACATGTAGAAAGATTCCACCACCATTTATTTTTGTTTTTTCGATGAAGAGGAAGAAGAGTATATTTTTCATAATTTGGACTCATTTGCTAGAAAATTTTAGTTAAAATTCCTTCTAATGAAGAGATGAGAGCTTTGAATCCAATAATAATTTCCTAAGTTAAAAGTGATTATAACTTGAGAAGTAAAATAAATCAAAAGAGAAATGCTATGCCAAAAAATTCCAAGGGTGTTTTCATCAAAGAAAAATAAAAGAAATAAAGTTCCCAACCCTTTACAAAAAATAATGATAAAGATAAAGAAGATTCCATAAAAAAGGATTAGAGTGCTAAGATCCTATATTCAAAGAAAGGAGATTCAAATGGCAAAAGGATGTAATCCACCAAAAAAAATGTAACAATTGAAAGAAACATATTAAACAAGGTATTGTTAACTATATACTTTTTTATTCTACTATTACTAATCACATTGACACACCATTGCCTGAGTATATCCCACTCGATATGACATGTGTTGAGCCAAATATATTTTATGTTGCTAATAGGCTGAAACTAAGATAGATAATAAAATAGATTTAATGTTTAAATTAATTCTAGTTTGATCCTTCTATCAATCCAAGGGACTTGTGAAAGGCATTGTGACTATATGTGAGAGGACTACAAATAGTGAGGTGAGTATAATGAAATGCATTATTCTAAATTGAAAAAAAATCATTATTTTTAAAATCTTGTAGGGAGTTGTAAACACTAACTACAAGTTTCTACAAAAAACTATAGTTTTAAACAAACTAAAAACTAGAATGTTTAAAGAGAAAAATTCAATAATATCAGTAATATTCAATTTAAGAATCACAATCTACATAAAATGAAACTAGAAAAATACCCAAAAATAAAGAACATAATATTAATGTCACTATTTTTTTGTGAAAGTGGGCCCTCCTCTCAATCCATAGGGTGGTTGAAAAACATTGATACAAACTTCTCAAACATAAACTATTGTATATACTATGGCATACTTTAAAAAATTACAATCTCCTCAATTCCTATTACATTATTACATTCCTATCCACTATTAAGTTTCCTTTATTTTCTACACTATTCTCTACCTTCTATACTGATGTCTCCACTTATTTCTATGCTATATATAAGAAAGAAGGTATGCAATAAATTTACAAGGTGTAATAAGTTTTCATGGCTAACAACCTAAACAAGTCAAATTAAAATAGATTTTTTTGACCATGAACATAGGTAGTTTTTAGGCTATGACACTCTTCATCAAAACATATAACCAAAGCATTATTGGGCACAAAAGAATAATGTAGAGTGTTGTTTTTGGCTTGTGGCCATTCTAAATCATAAAAGTGAAAAACTAAGACTATTAGTTAGAACAAAAGGAAAGGAATTTTATTTAATAGATTATAAATTGAGAAACTTAATTAGCATCCATGATTAGATTTGTTGATAGTGCATTCATGGGCTACTCCACCTTCTTCAATGTGTTATTAGAGGTATTTTATCTAGGCTAAAATGATAATGTTGATTAGTAAAATACAATATAATAATTATTTTTCATATTTTACCTCAAAACTAAATTAAATTGCTTATTTTTAGTTAATCATATGCAATGGAAATCTTTTAAAAATTAGGATATAATATGGAAAAGAATCACAAATGGGGTCATTATGCTATAGAAAAAAGGCAAAAATATAGGATAAAATGGGGCATATATGAACCTCATCAATGCCTATTTTTGAAATTGTGAAAATAATGGTATGTATGTTGGCGGGAGTGCGGGAGATGAGGAGATTTTTGTCAATGTTAGTGTGGGCTCTCAACGTGTGATAGGTCGCAGCCTGCATGTGTCTCTTTTGCCCTTGCATGTCTATCTCCTATTATGAGCTAGTGCCAGGGGCTTTATTATTTGAGTGGGGGGTCTGTTCTAATTTTGGGGGGGGGGGGGTGGTGGTGGAATTTGTTTGCTACAGTTGGTGGCTATGCATTGCCTTTTGTTGCATGTGTGTGTGGTGGATTGGGTTTTTGCAGATCATTCTGTGGTGCTTCTAACTCTATTTTTTTAGGCTTGCTCTCCCTTGACGAGGTAGTTCAAAGGGGTTTAGTGTGGGGATATGGCAAAGGCTTCCAAAAGCATGGTGATTTCTAGGTTAAATCCATCTTAGCCTTTTTTGGCAGCCATGCATGCACAAAAGATGGATTCATCTTTTGTGGGTGAGAGCTCTAAGCTCAAGAAAGTGAACGACTGCTTGTCGCGGAGTCAAGATTGCCCTGTTTTGGTTATTTCTCCTGAATCAGTTCAGGAGGACAGTTATTTCTCCTGAATCGGTTCAGGAGGACATATCTTATTGGAGCCAACATGTTTTGATTTGTAAGTTCTTGGGTATTTGTGTCCCTCTCTCAGCTTTAGAGTCCTATATTCATCAGACCTGGCACGTTGAAGGTGATTTCAATCTTTTGGTGGTTGCGAATGGCTACTTCATGGTTGATTTTTTTTGCATCTCGGATCGTAATCGTATTTTTGAGGGAGGGTTGTATTTTTACAATCATGTTGGCTTGTTCATTAAGTCCCGACATGGAGGATTTATTGTGGCGGAGGATCTACCTACACGGGTCCCTGTTTGGGTCTGTCTACCATGGTTGCCGTTGGAGTTTTGGAGGGAGGATATTCTGCACCGGATTGCTACTTTGTTGGGGAAGCTGACTGCTATTTCTCAAAATACTCTGGATAAAAAGGTATTCTCTTATGCTCGCATTTGTGTTGAAATTGATTTAAATAACCCTTTGGAATCTGGAAATTTGTATTGGCTCCGCCTCGTGGATTCAACAGTTAGATTATGAGTCCCTCCCTTTTCGTCGTCACTTTTGTCATGAGTATGCACACCTTCAACATCAATTTCCTCGAGCTCCCAAAGCGACGTGGGTTTCTTCTTCTCCTTATTTTGGGCCTTCGGTGGAGAAGGGGGATAAAGGCAAGGTGCCTTTGGTTGAGGGTGGGCCTGATAAGGATGGATTTATTCTTGTTAAGCTGAGGGCTAAAGGGAGGGGTCAGAAGCGGGCCTATAAGGATAAATAGTCTAATTAGGGTTTCAATCATTTTGAGGTCTTGGATAATCAGGATTTGGAGAAAGGGATTCCTGTTGAGATTTCTTCTGGGGCCACTGGTATGGATACTGGGCTGGATACAGGGCTGGAGCAAGCAAATGTTGTTCAGAATAATCCTCTGGCTTTGGAGTAGGGGATTTCTGGGCCTCCTGGTGCCTCTGCAGGTGTGTAGGATGATATTGTATTAGCGGATTTATCTAAGGAGGTTTTCTCTTCAGGTAAAGGTCAGGGATCATCTCGTGCTTTGGGGGTGCTACAATGCCCTCTCAAGAAGGGGCATTTTGAAAATTCTTCTAAAGTTGGTCTTAAGAAGGATGTGGACAAGATTAATCTACTAGGGATTTGTTGGTGGAATTTGGGTCTGCTAAGACCATTGAGGCTCACTTCTCTCAACCTTCCTCATGATTATTCTTTCATGGAATGCAAGGGGGTTGAATAGTACCTCTCATCAAAAGGCTATTTAGGATTTTATTGTGGTTCATTCTCTAGATATCTTTTATGTTCAAGAGACTAATATTAGGGTGGACTTCATGCTTCAACATGATCCTCGTATTTGGTCTTTTGGCCAGTGTCAGTGTATTGGTTCTAGGGTAAACTCTAGAGGTCTGGCTCTTTTCTGGGATCCATGTAAGGTTTTTCCTCGTTGGTAGATTTCTAGCCAGTTTGCTATTTCTTTGGTGGCTTCGATTTTGGAATCTGGTAAGACTATTTTAGTTAGTAATGTTTATGCTTCGATTGACATCCATGGTAAAATCTAGCTTTGGGCTCATATCATGAATGTTAGGTCTTGTGCACCTTTTTTGCCTTGGATCTTAGTTAGTGATTTCAATTCTGTGTTGTGCTTGGAGGAGAAAAGAGGAGGGCTTCCTAGACTTGGTCCTGCTTCAGATATGTTTCAGACTAATGTGGATTCTCTTGCTTTGGTTGATGTTAAACCCTCTAATGGAATATTCACTTGGAATAATATATGGAGTGGGCCTGAAGCGATTTCTGAGCGGCTAGTTAGATTCCTTGTCTCTAGTTTTTGGGTTGGCAGTAGCTTGGTCACTTGCTCCGAGATTCTTGATTGGTGTGGCTCTAATCATTGGCTAATTAAGTTTTATGCTTCAGCCTTTGCAAATCCAAAGAATCCACCTTTCAAATTTCAGCTTATGTGGCTTCGTGATTCTTCTTTGGGTGATTTTGTTGCTTAGTGGCAGTGAGATGGAGCCCTTGCGTATGGTACAACTATGTATTCTCTAGTTAAGAAGCTGCAATATGTCAAGTATCGTCTTAAGCGATGGAATAGGTCATGTTTTGGTAATTTTAGGGCCATAAAAAGAGAAGCGCAGGATCACCTTGCTGGTATTACTTGCTAGATTCGGGATTTGGGATTCTCAGAGGCTCTTGGGCATGCTAAGGCCTAGGCTCTGAAATTGGAGGAGTGGGAGCTTTGTGAGGAGATTTTCTGGAAACAAAAGGCTAGATTGATTAGCTTCAAGAGGGTGACAAGAATACTGCTTTCTTCCATCATTCAATGGAAGCTCATCGAAATAAGTGTTTTATTTCTTCTCTTGTTAATTCTGAGGGTATTTTGATATCTTCATAATAGGCTTTGTCTAGAGAGGCGTGTCAGTTCTACTCTAATCTATTTACTGAGGATTCACTTCCTATAGAGGCTGAGGAGAATATGGTCATTTCTTGCATTCCTTCTTTAATCTCTAATGATTTGAATGCTTCTCTTATTCGCCTGATTACTTTGTCGTAAATGGAGGAGGTTGTGTTTGGGATGAATAAGGGGAAAGCTCTTGGCCCTGATGGTTTCCCAGTAGATTTTTTCCAGAATTTTTGGGATATTATGAAGCTGGATTTGTTGGAGGTGGTTTGGGAGTCTCTTCATAGCAAGCAGATGCTTCGTGCCTCGAATGCTACTTTTATGGTCCTCATTCCTAAGAAGGAAGGTGCTGATAGGATTGATTATTTAGACCTATTGCGCTCTGTAATGCGGTGTATAAGATTATTACGAAATTGATTGTTGAGAGGCTTAAATCTTGTTTGCATGTTGTCATTTTTGAGGAGCAAGGCAACTTTGTGGCAGGTCATCAAATTCTAGATGGGGTGGTGGTTGCGTCTGAGGTCATTCATTCCATGACAACCTCTAAGGATAGGCCTATGTTTATCAAGTTGGATATGGCCAAATCTTATGACAGAGTTAAATGGAGTTTTCTTTTGAAGATTATGTTGGCCTTTGGTTTTTCTTCTAATTGGGTGAGTTGGATTTTGAGCTATGTGACTTCTTCCTCTTTTTCGGTTATTGTGAATAGTGAACCTTCAAAGCTTTTTGGGGCTACTAGGGGCATTCGTCAGGGGGATCCGCTCTCTACTTATTTGTTTATTATAATGGTGGAGGGGCTGGGTCAGTTTCTTAAATCTCGGGTTTCACAAAGCTTGATTCATGGTTGGCAGTGGGGGTTGGGTCTACCAATGCTTTCTCATCTCTAGTTTGTGGATGACACCTCTTTTATGGGATTGGCTCATATTCGGGAGGCTGAATCCTTTAGGCAAGCTTTGGATATCTACCTTGCAGCTTTGGGCCAGAAATTCAATGAGCAAAAATCTTCTATCTTCTTCTTTAATACTCCTCAGGCTATCCAGCGACGGATTACAACTATTCTACAGTTTCAAATAGGGTCTCTTCCCTTTGTCTATTTGGGTATTCCTCTTGTTGTTGGTTGTCAGCCCAGGTCCTCCTGGTAGCTGTTGCTTGACAAGCTGAGGCAGAAGGTTAGTCATTGGAATCACCAGTGGTTGTCTACAATTGCTAGAGTGATACTTCTTAAGTCTCTTATCCATGCCCTTCCCATCTACAGGTGCTTTGTTCAAGCGGCTCCAATGTATTTCCTTAAGGAATGTGATGCTCTCTCATGTCAATTTCTTTGGAGCGATAATTTGATTTCTTCAAAGTGGAGCCTTGTTAAGTGGGAATTTGTGTGTAGACCAAAGCAAGAGGGTGGTCTTGGTTTACGCTATGCTATTTTGAACGGGCAAGTTCTTGCTGCCAAGCTTTACTAGCGATGGTGTACCAATCAACACCAGTTATGGACTCGTATTATCAACCATAAATATCTTAGGGGTTTTGATTCTTTTGAGGTTCCTCGCTATCCTCTGGAAGGGAGTGGTTCTATGATTTGACATACTTTGAAAGCAGGGGCACAATTGATTAAGCATGCACTTTTTTGGATCTATCATTCGGGGTCACTGGCTCTTTTTTGGTTCAATTCTTGGTATGGTCACCCACCTATTCTCTCTTATTTTCCTCACCTCTAGTCCCTTTGTGACGTTTTTACTGTAGCTAGTTGGGATACTATGGAGCATTATAAGGTTGCGCAACATTGTGGATCAGGTGTAAGTTTTCGTTGGAAGCATCCTTCTGAGTGGCCACCTAGAGGGTCTGAGGGGGATAAGCGTGAGCTTTCCCATCTTTTGGCTTTTGTGCTTGTAATTCTTTTAGGGGACCTGATGTCTTGGCTTGGGATGGTTCAGATTTATACGAAAATTACTCTATGTCTGTTGGTTATAAGCAGTTGGGTAGGCAGTTGTTTGGGGAAATTGAGGTCCCTTGGTGGAAGCAAGTTTGGCACAAGTTGTCATGGCCCAAGTGCAATTTATTCATGTGGTTAGTGGCTCAAAATCGGTGTCTTACTTGGGATAATTTATGTAAGAATGGTTTCCAAGGCCCTTCTATGTGTGTTTTGTGTCGTGATTGTGAAGAGAGTGTCTCCCATCTCTTATTTCAATGTTCCTATGCTAGGGAGATTTGGCATTTCTGGTGGAGGGTGTGGAATATGACTTGTTGGCATGTTTCCTCGTTGGAAGAGTTTCTACCTCCTTTCTTCAAGCTCATTTATTATTTGGAACCTGTGGTTGGAGAGGAATAGGTGGATTTTTTAGGATGCGTTGTTGATGGCTCCTCACCTGTGGTGGAAAATTTTGCATTCTTTGGGGGAAACTATTGTGGCTAAGTGTGATTTGATTGATCCGGTGGACCGTTGTGATGTTGGTTGTTGTAATCGTCTTCATCTTCCTCCTCCGCAACAATAGCTCATGTGCAACAAATGTAGACATCCTACCTCGAAGGTGAATAGGGAGGGAAGATGGTCCCCTCCTCCTCAAGGAATCCTAAAAATCAACTTGGTTGGCTCTTCTCGTGGAAATCTTGGTCATGCTGGAATTGGTGGTGTTGGTTAGGATAGCTTTGGAGATGTTCAGTTTATCTTCTCTATTTATAAGGGTCTTCATACTAATAATTTAATGGAGGCTCAGGCCATTTTATTGGTTGTGGAGCGGGGCAGTCAATTGGGATGGCGAAGGATCATTTGTGAGTCTGACTCCCAGGTTGTGGTGAACTTGATGAATATGAGGCATTTAAATGATGTGAGATGGAAGTTGGCTTTGATTGTGGAACAAATTCTTATTCTCTGTGCTTCGCTGGAGTATATTACTTTCACTCATATTCCTAGAGAATGGAATGGTGTTGTTGATTGTTTTGGCTAAATGGGCTTATGATCATATTCATTATTGGAATTTGGTGGATCGGGGTCAACTACCCCTAGATTTGTCTCAATAGTTGGATCACTTGGTGGAGCTTGATAGGGATATTTAATGCTCGTTCTTTGTAACTTTTTCTTGTTTTAATAAAAAATTTACCCCTCCTTGATGTTAAAAAAATTGTGAGAATAATAAATTATAAGGGTAAAGCTCTGGATTTGATTTGTGATACCCTTGTAGGTTAATATGATAATAACAGAAATCCCATTGAAGGACAAATCATGGAAGCACAAATGACTAAGTAAACAAAAAAATAGATAATGTGGAAACACCTAATGTATATCTAGGAACTACAATGAAGAAATTTCCATCTCGAGTGGACCCTTTTTATGTCACATTATCCATAAATAATACTCTTGTTAGAAATTGCATGATAGATTCTAGAGAAATACAAATGTTATGCCTCTACAAGTTATGAATCAATTGGGTCTACATGTCACCAAGTAAGTGTTTTTCTATGGATTTCAAGGAAATCCTTGTGACAGAAGTCATGAAAGATGTAAACTTTAGATTGGCAACATTATTAGAGAAGGAATACAAAATGAACATTATTGTGGTTGACATTTCCCCACAATATGAAATTTTATTATCTAGAAGGCGGTTTGCTACTATTAGGGGAAGCATCCAAATGGATTATTCCTATGCTATGATTCATATCAATAGAATACATGATAGACTAGACACAAAGAAGAGAGTTTAGAGAATGATTGAGGATCCTAATGATATAGAAAAATGGGTGTGTTACATTGATACAAAATTTTACAACTTCAACGTTGAAATCAATAATGCAAAAGATATAATAATTGTCAACATGGCCTAGAGGACTAGGAGATATTACAAAATTATGTGTGGAATACGAATTTTTGTGGGGATTGTTCTGAATAATGTGTGTGAGTGGGGTTTGTACTTATTTCCCCTCAAAGTGAGTCCTTCAAATCTTCTTTCAAATTAGGGCTTGAGTGCACAAATAATTTAGTAGAGTATGAGGCTTTGTTGGGAGATCATGAATTGGTTATCTCCTAAATTAGAGGGAAGTATGCTTTTAAAAATAAAAGATAGAAACAATAAATTAATATTGCTTCAGACAACATTAAACTATTTGATGCCTTCTACAAAGAATGGGTGGATAAATAAAATAATGTAATGGTTTATTTTGTGAGGCCCACCTCTATGATACATTTATTACTTCGACTATTTTGAGTTTGATTATTGACTATGTCGGATGATACCATTTAGGACAATGATGTTTTAGACATTTGAGTTCATATGATGATTTGATTTGGATTATGTTACATGCTTAGTTAACTGACTATGATGATTGACCTAAGTTTATGCTAGTTACTGAGGTTGCTTAATTTTGAATTTTGAAACTTATCGATAAATGAATGAAATATGTGGTGTGAATGAACCATGTTACAATTTGATGAATTTGAAAATTAAGGTAAAATGAATTGGATATGATATGTGATTAATAAATTTTCCAATTGTGATTATGAGATCTCTATGCATGTGAATTATGAAACTCGTGTATATGAAATTGTGATTCAATTGTTTTGATTATTTTATATATGATTCATTTGGATGGATTAGAATGTGCATCAAGTTTGCAAGGACACCTTTCATGGCCAATGGAAATAGAGGCAACTTTTGGGAATCTTGAGTAAATTAACCAGTGAAACCGAACTACATTCCATTTGGAGAGTCTATAATTTTGTTATGTAATGTATTTTATTCATGATGTTAATTGTGAATATTTGTAAATTGATTTTATTGTCATGTCAGCCCATCTAGGCGGTGAGTTGTCCACCCAAGTGGAAAAAACTCGGATTTGACCTTTAGGGCACTTTTTGGGGGTTGAAAAGTTATGTTTTTTTTTTTAAATTATGGGTTTAAGGTTGCTTGGTCAAGTACCTATGGGTTAGGTACATTTTAGCTCAAAATTTTGGTTTGATCCCAAGATTGGACACTCTTTTTGAGGCATTAAAGAGTTTTGACGAAAACAAGGTTATGGAAAGTGGGATGGGGACTAGTCTCTTTCCATTCCCACTTCTCCAAGTTGCCTTGGAAGTCTTCCAAGCTCTCACACATATGTGAGCATACATGGGTGAGTGTTCTTGGGAGAGTGAATGGAGGAATTAAAAGTGTCACTTCTCCATTCAAATGAATTCAAACTTGAATTCCTATAAGGAAAAATAAAAACTAGGGTGTTGGGGGTTCTTTTTGCATTCTTTATTTTTTTTGAGTTAAAATTTTCTTGTGTGTTCTTGGATTTGGGATTGACATATTGGAGAGAAATATTGGAGGAGTTGTGATCACCCTTATAACACCCTTCCTAATCTTGGGTTGAGGTAGGATCACCACACCTTTTTGCTTCTTATGTCTCAACTTGCAAGTTATGTGTATGAAATGGTGTGTTTGGAATTCTTTTCCTTAAGCTTTGATTTTGTGTTTTATTTTTGTTGGTTAAAAGGGTTGTAATGGGATAGGCTCCCCAGATTTGGGTAGAGCATCCCAAGTTAGGGATGGTTGGAGTAGGAACCTCCATGGGGACATGTTATTCCCCCTTAAAAAGGAGAGGTTAAAAAGGGGGGTGTGAGTACCCCATATGTGTTGTGAAATGTAAAGGGTGGTTTGGGTGGATAAGGAAATGTGAAGGAAGGGTTTTTTATAAAGGGTTGAATTTTTTTGATGGTTATTCATGGTGTTACTAATTTATTCCCCAAAATGGAGTGCATAGTCCACCCTCTATTCCCCATTTTGGGTTCATGATGAATCCTATGTTATGTGAAAATCCCCTTGGGTGGGTGTGAAAATTTCTTGTTTGCAAAATGTGTGTTTGAATGTTGTTTAGACTTGGATTTGTATGTACCCAATTCCCATGTTGCCTCCTAGCTTAGGGGTGATTGGTTTTTCAATCAGAGGTTAGGATGTGAGCTCCCCATTGCCCACTAGAGAAATTTTGTCTTTTGTAGGTTAAAAAAAATGCATGCAAGTTGCAAGTTTGGGAAGAAGCTCATAGTGTTGGGAGGTGGCTATGTCCTTGGAGGATAATATTATTTTTGATATGTCAAAAGAAACCTACCATTTTGGGTTGAATGATTTAACCTTGAAAGGATGTTGTAAAAATTTTACGTGTACACCATCTTAATGGGGTATTGGGTGTGATACAGTTTTAAAGAAAAAGAAAAGAAAAGGGGAACTCATGTAAACCTTGTATGTTGAAGTTTCTCTGCTTACATATTTTGTAAATAAATATTTTTCATCTTGAAACAAAGAATGTCTATAAAGAAAGGAATTATGTACTCATCTTATGCTGGAAGAAAAAAAGTTGTATTGTTCATTTGTGAAGCTTCATACGTATATCTACTATTTTCAGAACTAAAATAACATAGAAGAGCTTCATATGTATATCTGTTGTTTTGAAAAATAAAATAACAAAGAAAAGCTTCATACATATATGTACTATTTTCAAAATTAAAATAACATAGAAAATCTTCATTTGGATATTTTTCGATTTTGGAAATAATACAACAAAGAAAGGTTTATTGCAGATTGAGCATTCTTTTCCTTGATCTTTGAATATATATTATTTTGTAGTACATAATTTATATATGTCTCTCTGTTTTCAAAAACAAAAAAATGTGATAAAAAGTAATACTCCGATTTGAAAGAAGATTGTGTTTTGTTTGATTTCTTTCCAGTTTTATGGTTTTTTTACAAGAGATAAAAATTGATCAAAGGTAGACATCATACACAAATTTTAATAAATGTCTGGTTTCATTTATACTCGGTTGTCCAGTATTGAGCCTAGATATAACTGCTTTAGAGTTATGTTTATAAATTCTTTGCTTTTGCATATAGCCTTGTAAGAAAATAGATCATATGCTAGTGTCTTCCTTAAAGATGAAATAAATTAGGGTGATAGAACAAGGAGATGAATTGTTAGGAATAGTGGCTTTATGAAACTATTCATGTGTTCATTAGACAACTCTCTTATTTCTAAACTTTACCTCACAACAAAATGAGTAGGTATTTTGTTGAGCTCCATTCTCCTCTAAACCAACCTACATGTTGCTTGCTGTATCATCGGGAAAATAAAATAAGTAAAGTTAGAGTAAATTTTAAAGAGTGGAACACTATGAAATAGGAATTTTTTTTTACCTAGTGGATAGCAGGAAATCGCCATGTTGTGGCAGCCCAATAAACAAACCATGTAGAGGGTCATTGATACTCATAAAATTTCACCATATTGCAAGCATTTCACTTAATATTATGTTGCACGGTCACAAGCCAATTGTAAGCTAGTTGACAACCTAGTTTTTGTGATCTTGACGCCCCTGTATGATAGAGTTATCCGAGTCTGATATATAATCCATAGCCTAAGTAGAGCTAAGCACACTAGAGTGGACTGCCTTCATTTGCAAAGAAGAGAAAGATTGTTAAAGGTTGCCCCAACGTGGAATACTTAGGGTTGTATGTTTCTATGTTTACATTCTTCCTTTATTTTTATTTTTATTTTTTCCCTTACGTCCCAGCAACGTTTACCCAGCCCTAGGAAGGCAATGTCTACCCAACCCCAGGAATGCACTGGGGCATAGATGCATGCCACATACATACCATAACTTGCACGACACGACTGCAACGTACAATTTTGTTTATTCGTCAGACCTAAGTACTTTTGATTAGACATGGTGAAATGCATTTAAACTAAGATAAATATTGGATTTACCCTCTTCATTTTGGAAATTTACCAACTTTGAAGTTTTTATAATTTGAACTTTTATGTTATTTCAAGAATATTATTATGTTATTTAAATTAAATATTTTTTATCAAATTTCATAATATTATAATATATTTATTAAAATATTTTTTTATCAAATTTCCAAAATGAAGAGGGTAAATCCAATATTTATCTTAGTTTAAATGCATTTCACCATGTCTAATCAAAAGTACTTAGGTCTGACGAATAAACAAAATCGTACATTGCAGCCGTGCCCGTGCAAGTTATGGTATGTATGCGGCATGCATCTATGCCCCGGTGCATTCTTGGGGCTGGGTAGACATTGCCTTATGTCCCTCAAGTCGAAATCCATAAGGGTGGAGTCTACTTATATGAGCCTCTATTTATAAGCTTGGAAGACCTCTGTTCATCTTTATATCCCAAAGGGTAGAGACACAAATATCCAAATAGTGGATCGGCTTCATTTGCTAACATTATAGAGTGTGATCAAGTCATCCAACATAATAAAATATCAGAAAAATAAGCATTCATTAGCTAACCGTGGGCGTGAACGCAAAATATAATGCACCAAACATGCTTTCAAAATAACTCCTTTATCAAATAGAAAATGCCCAATCTTTGAATCTAGGTCTAGTAGGGTTAGCATCGGGTGGCTATGAACCAATAAAAAGTCCCCAGATGTAGATATAGTTGCTTCATGGTTAAAGAGGCTTTATCAGGAAGGTCTACACATTCCTTGGGATCACTCAATCCAAAATACAAAAGGGCCTACAATTTCATTCTTAAGCTCTCAAGCAAGTGAGTTAGTCAAGCCTTGGAATTCTATCAGGCCAGAGGTCCCTCAAGTTTTTTTAGATGGCACAAAAGAGAAGTTGGTATTTGTGAATTCAAAGCAATATAAAGGGATTTTAAGGCGCAGACAAACAAAAATCTTAAATTGTCACAGAAGAAAAAAATCATTATGATTTTACCAAAAGGTAGAAATAATGAAAATGTTGCTATTAATATGCCCCATTTAATAGATAACCAAACAATGCAAGGGGAAGTTAAAGGTAAAAAGAAAGATATTCTATCATCTCAAGAGGTTCCAAGGCCAATCCAAAGAAAAAAATAGTTTTACAATAGGAAAAGAGGATGGGGCGGAAAGGCACTAAGACAATTTGGACTCTTATAGTCCCACAACCACTCCTCTACTGTGGTCATTAGAGCTCTATGTGAATGAGCTCATGAACATGAAAAAGAGGATTAAATTCTTATAAATGAAAGGGAAGCATGAAGATTTTGGGCTAAAATAATTACTAGAAGCTAATTAGAACCATTCAAGGGAAAACAAGTTGCTCAAAGAGAAAGTAATAAGCTTGCAAAGTAGGATGGAAAGAGGTCAAGAAGAGCTGATCGCTTTAAAGAAAGGTTTAGAACAAGCAAAAACAATAGGAGAAAAGAAATCAGAGGCAACATTATTAAATGACACAACTCAATTAGAAGTGATCCAATCAACAATTTCAAACATGGTAACAAGCGAAAGCAAGCTAAAAGATCAAATAGAAGATGCCAAACCTTGGGAACAAGTCATAAATGGATCGTCAGCCACACAAAATGAAATCATCGAGAAACATAGAAAGAGGTAATTAAGAGAAGAAAAATAAAAGCAAGAAAAGCTAGAATCATCATCATCAAGGTTCTGAAGGAATTTGGGGAAAATGAGAGGTTTGATATCTTATAAACTTGGGACTTTCTCAAGGACTGCTTAAACGAGTAGGCAATATTCAACAAGAAAACATGATTGGAAAGAAAACAAAGGCAGGGAGGGATAAGCATGCAAGGGTTGTCTTAAGTAGCATTAAGACAAGAATGTGACCCTAAAGAATAGGGGGTTGCTTAGAGGTACTCAAATATACTTAGATGGAGATTTAGCATTCAATCAACAAGAAGAGAAAAGGAAGGAGTGGGTGAAAGTGAAATCAACAAGGGATGTTGGAAAATGGGCATGGTTGAAAAATGGGAAAGCTTAAATCAATGAGCAATTACCACACAATAAATAGGGATTTAGGGCCCAATGAGAGTATCTACACATACTAAGTTGTAATTGTAGGGGTTACCCATGGAGAAGAGGACCGGGATTGGGCCCATAGTAGAAGGGAAAGCCATTATCATTCATACAAAAACACATGAGCATGATGGTTGCAAAGTTCTAGATTTTGAAGGGTACATTAAAATATCAGTGTGGAATGAAGGGATTGAAACTGGTAGGGGGCATGGGGGATTGAATTCCTAATAAAAGAAACTTGGGGAGAGATACTAAGAGTTGAAAAGTGGACCCAAACAAGTAGTTTATATGGCTAAAAATAACAAAAAATGGGGCAATAACTTGGCTGGATGCATGTTATTTTTCCCCTAAAACCTCAAAGGTCTACAAGAAGAGAAAGATGGATAATCAATATTTGTTTGTAGCTCTAAAAAAGGACATTTCTATTTTCAACACTTTAGGGGAAATGGTGCTAATGGGGGCCTTTAATGCAAGGACAGCCAACAATCAATCCATTCAGCTAGGCATCAGTGGGGGAAGGACAACCCTCTTTGGCTAGAGGAAGCAAAGGTTCAACCTTGGGAAAGGACCTCACAAGATGGTAGTAGGGGTGTGTGGCACTTTGGAGTGGATTTACTTGGTTTATGTAGTTTGTATGGCATGGTAATTTGCAATGGTATGAAAACATAGTCAGGTTCTAGCGATATCACTTGCAAAACCTACAATGGGAAAAGTGTGGTTGACTATGTGTTATGTTCTCAAAATTTTGTTCTAGGTTGTTGGGGTTCAATATTGGGTGTTGCCCTATTGGTTTAAACTCTGATCATATGCCTCTTCTTGTTAAGTTTGGAATTCATGATGGCAACCAACAAGAAGGGAAAAATCATCACTCTCTTAGGAAGGTACATCCACAAGGTAAAATCCTTGTGAATCATGAAAATCAAGAAATATTTGTTGCTGCACTGGATCATCACCTTCAAGAAAGAAAAAAACATGTCTTGCAATGAAAGCAATGAAAAATATGACTACATATGCAACAATATGTTGGTCCCTTCAACTCACAAATCTCTTGAAGGTTGTAAGAGATATCAAACCAAGAAGGGGATTTCAAATACTTTTCCAACTAACCCATGGTATGATGAGGATTGCAAAGAAGCAAAAAGACTGCTCAAAACTAATATGTCAAACAAAGAAAGAAAAGTAAACTATGAGAAATTGGTAAAATCTAAAAAAGAAAACCATGTGAATTTAAGAAGGAAGGGGTTAATTTCTTTGAGTAAACAAAATCCCAAAATATTTTGGAGAGAGTTGCAACAAAAGAAGAGTCAGGTAGAAAGTGATATCACTGGGGACCAATGGCTAGAGTATGTGAAGCTCTTGTATGAACAACCTATGGAGAAAAGAAATCCCCCTTAATTTGTGCCTCAAGTGAGATATTCTCAGAGGAAGATATCAAGAAAGGTATAAAAAATCTCGCAAGCGGTAAGGCTCAAGACATTGATGGGTTGCAAGCTAAATTTTTTAAGTGGGGTAGTGAGCTCCCCCCACCTCACATCAAATACCTTCTTAATAACATAACTCAAAATGGATTTCTGATTAAATGGACTACTAGTGTGGTCATCCCCTTACATAAAAGGGGATATCAATAATCCTTCTAACTACCATACTATCATGATCAATCCTCTTCTTGGTAAAAAATATGGGAGCCTGTTAGAATGCAAAATTAGTAATTGGGCCAAAAAAGAAGGTAAAGGAGAAAAAGGGCAAGTTGGCTTTAGGCCAAGGCATTCTACCATAGATCAATGCATCACACTTAGGCACTTCATTGAAATTTTTTGGGAAACTCAAGGGGGTGAAGATTTTTGTTTTTTTGTTGATTTCAAAAAAGCCTTTGATATGGTGCCTAGAGAAAACTTTGGAACATAATGGGGGAACTTGGAATTCCTGATGAACTTAGAGCAGCAGTTCATAAACTCTATGAGAAGATTAGAGCTAAAATCAAAACAAAAGGTCGTATGTCTGAATGTTTTGGTAGTGACATTGGGGTCAAATAGGGTTGTCCCCTATCTCCCACTATGTTTGGCTATATATTGATACGCTTGAAGAATGGTTAAACAAAACTAATGGAGAGGGTATTCAACTTGATAGTTATGTGGTGAAGTTACTTTTATATGCAAATGATCTTATCCTAATTGCAAAATTTGCACTTGGTTTGAGAGATCATTTAAAGGCTCTTGAGCTCTTTTTCCAAGAGGTTGGGATGCAAGTTAACACCAAAAAAACCAAAGTCATGATTTTCTCTTTGAAAAGGAAGAAGTAATAGGTTAATTTCATTTTTGAGGGTAGCTCTTTGCAAGTGGTGGAAGAATACAAGTATTTGGGTATTAATTTTCATAATAGGCTCAATTGGGAGACATGTAGAGTGAAAAGGATTCAAGGTGGTTGGAGGGTGTCTTACTTACTATAGAATAGATGTAGGAAAGCAAAGTTATGGGACTAGAAAACCAAGAAAATCCTTTTTATTTTGTTGGTGGCGTCGATTGTCCTTTATGGCTGTGAAGTTTTGGGGTAGCATGTCAAATCATAAGTGGAGGAAAGTTGAAAGAATTCAAAAGAATTTAATCACTACTAGCATCAAATTCAAATATTTGGTTCCTTACGAGATTCTTTTGGTTGAAGCTGGTACATTCCTATTGGAGGAATCCACAATAATTTTGTTAATAAGTTAAAAAAAGTTGAGAACATGGATACGCATCGCTAGCCCAAAATGGTTGTTGGTGAGGAGCTAAAATATAGAAAGAAGAATTGGATGAAGAAAAATATCAAGTGGTTGAGCAAGTGGAACATTAAATTGCATGAATTTCTCAACACTAATGTTGAGATAAAAAAAGTTAGTTCTAGACAAGTTTAGGACTGTTATGTGGACTAAGCAAGTTGGTTGTAAAAAGGCACATTATATCTAGGGTTCAACCCCACATGGGAGAATGATGATAAATTGATGAAAAATAGGGGTGGTTATCCTCAATATGACCTAAAAAAATCATAACTTCAAGGTTTCAATCACTTATTGGTGGGTTTCCCTTCTTAGGTCTGTTAACTCCTAGTAACACTCCATAACCTATTTTTCTGACACAATTATCTGACCAAACCTCATACCCAAAATATGATTACAGTTACAAATACCATTTTTCCCCTTTGACAAGATATCTAATTTTCAGGTCAGGGTGTTTTGGAACACAAAGGCCAAATCTTGACTGCTACGCTTTGAATTAGGCTTGAAGTGGAGTAGAAAATTCGTGTATTTTGGTCATAACTTTCAAAACCAAACTGATATCCAAAAAATAAAACTTTATTCAAGCACCCATTTGGACCATATTTAACATATCTAAAAATGGGTTAGGGTTCCTTTGGAAATTATTCTTCAAAACATGACTGTCCTAGTCTCAAATAGGCCTAATTAGGCTTGTTCCACTAGGTCACAACAGGGTCTTCAATCTCTAGGCTTCAAGCCTTCACTCCAAAACCTCAAATAGGTCATATATGGTCTTCCTCAAAATTTCTAATCACTTCAAACTATTCCCCAAGATATTTTCACCAAACCCTAAGTCCTATGTAAACTCAATGCCTAATTCATGAGGTTTTCTGACTAGGGCACCAACTTAGCACATGTTGCACACATCCCCTAGACCTGAAAGCTTGTGGAAACCTAGAAAACCTTTATTCCATATATTCCACCAAGTTTCATTTGGTTTCACTATTGGAATGGTGAGTTTTGCATTTTTCTTCCCTTCAAGGCAATTAATCAAGGGTTTCTGACCAGTTTTAGAAAATTTGCTATAAAACGCTCAAAACTTGATTAAATTCAATGAAAAAAAGTGTAAATGAAAGTAGAATCAATGATTCATCAATCCCAACTAGTTTCAGGTCATAATATTACTGTATAGAACTATACACAAGCCTAGAACAACAAAATCATGTTCAAATTTGCAGAAACAGAGTTAGTTTTTATTGATTTTCTTCAAAATACAACCAGCCAACCATGGATTCAACATTACCAAGCTTATTTGATCATTCTCCCATGGTTCAAAAATTCCATTTGATTTCCAACTATCTAAATTCCTCATTCACAACTGGTGACTCTTCATATTCCCTTTTTTTGCACTTTTTCAACATTTTTGCAAACTTGACAACTTTATGCAACTTGACTCTCCAACCCATCTAGCAACCTAATATTGAATCAAACACACATGACATGGTCTTAAATGGCCTTATTACATGGAAAAAAATCAAACCAAGCTAACATGTTAACCTACACCTATAGACACTAAAAAATGTCCTAATTAATGCCATACACTCGAAACAGGTTTATTAACATCATTTTCTCTTCATCCATCCTCTTTTCGCTTAATTAATTCAATTAACCTAGCTATTTAATTAATTGCATCATTTTCATCCATTAGCCTAATTAATTAAATCAAGTTAATTCACCTCTTTTCGCACTAACACTTCATCTCATTAAATTAAATAAATCAAAATATTTAATTTAATCTCCTAAGCCATCTTATTTAATTAAATAACCCTAAGTTACTTAAATATCATTTCACCCTCTCCTATTTATTAAATCATCTAATTTTATAAATATTTATAATTCCTCTAATCCCCCAATTGCATAAATTAAACCTTGTTTAATTAGCAATTAAACTAATTTTCCTCTAATCAAAGGGAATATTCCCATTCTTTATCCTTTTTACATAATTAAAACTTTGTTTTAATTTTTAAATTAGATTTTTTCCTCATCCAAAAGGAATATTCCCTTTCCTCCAATCAATTCACTTTTCTTCAAAATAAAGTTAACCCTTCAACCTCCTAAGCAAGTTACTTTTGACCTATGTGAGCAGGTCAAAAGTGTGTTTGTTTGAGGCAATTATGAATCATTGATCATTTACTTGATCCATGTGATCTTGCATTCTCATATGTTGATGAGAATTCTTGATCCATACCTCCTCTTCCTTTCATCTTGAACCATTGATTAATATTTTTGATCTCAACCACCCATTCCTCATTTTCTCTCCTATAAATAGCTCAATATTTGGAGACAAGTGGATCCATCACTCAGAGAAAACTTATGTTGTTAAATTCACTCACATCCATACTCTCAATTTGCACACATTTATCTTATGTTCAATTTATTTTAGTTTTATAATAGCTTAGAGCATCCATTAATGGCTTCCATGCATCTATCTTAGCTTGCATCTTAATTAGGGTTTCATATTTTACCATAGTTTTAGCTTAGAATAGCTTAGCAATTGCATAATTAGTACATTTTTAGCATAAAATCATGGTAACTTAGCTGGCATCATGTTCATTTTTATCATAATTTCGGTTTTCACACATCAAACACCATGGTTTCATCGATTCTCTTCCATAGAATTGACTGAAACAAGCTCACTATCACGGGATTGGGAAAGGGTTGTCTGTCCACATCAACGGGACACCAATTCCACAACAAGATAAATTTAAATAGATTAGAGTAGATGTTTTCTTTAAATCTTTCATAAGTTCATCATGTTAGGTTTCTTGATAAAATGTTTACTTTCAATTTTGATTGATTGATTTTGTTGAGATTCGAGTACCCATTGCTCTGTTATGCTTCAATTCTTCATGGATCAAGCATAATTAGGCCCATACCGGTATCCTTGCAATCAAAAACACCTACTAGACCTAAGGTGCTCTTGCACCATACTCCCAAGGCAAAATGAACTCAAGTCCCATTTGAGGATAGTGCTGCAATAGTAAATTCATGCTTGATCATGTCATTCTCTGACCTCCAAGTGACATCCTCATCTGGTAAACCCTTCCAATGGAATAAATACTAGAAATAGGCATTGTCCCTTGCCTTTTTGAGTTCCTTGGAATCTAGGACATCCTCCAACTTCAGAGGCCTACTTGATGGATGATCTTTGACATGTTGTCCACTTGATAATGTTGTTGAACCTACATCATCACATGCTACCACATCTCCTCCATCCTTGTAATGTACTTCCTTATTATTCACTTCAATTGTGTGCTTGGAATTGCCCACATTCCTTTGTAGTTTATCCTTGACATCTTCACCTTTTCTTCTCATCTCTTCCATCTGTTGTTGTGTCCCTGTAACTGTTGCTTGATCAGGCATACTAATATCTGGCATGAAAGGAATGGAATGACCAATATCCCTCTTTGAAGACAACGAGTATAACACCCCTTCTACCATCCTAGCAACATGCTTCTTAAGCCAATCCTGAATTTCCAACATCAAGTCATTCTTCATTTCTGTTGTCATAATTTTTTAGGTTTAGGAGTAGCTACAAGGTCCATGTGCTCCTCTTCTTCTACCTTTATGAACTCCTTTCTACCTACCATCAACACATTAGATCCCATGGTTTTTCCTTTGTCCTCCTCCTTCAATGGTGTCAAGGTATAGGAGACCCCATCTTTTTCTACTCATAAGTATTCCTCCTTCCATCATACTTGGCATACCTATCAAATTGCCAAGGCCTCCCTAGCAGCAAATGACACACATCCATGGGTATTATGTCACATAGAGTTTTATATTTCTACCCTCCTATATGAAACTCCACCCAAATTTGTTCATTCACCAAAACATGCTAACATTCATTTAACCAGGATACTTTGCAAGGAGTAGCATGTGGTATTATTTCCAACTTAAGTTTTTCAACCATCTCAATTGAAACCATATTATCTTGACTACTTGAATCAATTACAACTTTGCAAACCTTACCCAAGCACTTACAAGTTGTCCTGAAGAGAGTTCTCCTTTGTGGTGGCTCCTTCTCTACTGGTACCTTGATGAGGGTTCTCCTTACCATGAGTGATTCACCTAATTTTGGAACAACATGTTGTGATGGTGAGTTTACACTCTCACAATCATCTCCTTGAACAATTTGGGTTCTCCTTTCTCCTCCAAGTGAAGTAGTGGTCTGAATTCCATTGCATTCCCATGCTTGATGACAAAAATTGTTACATTGGTAACACCTTCCTGTGAATTCTTGTGATTCTCTTCCTTGACCTCTAAATCTGCCTCTAAAGCCTGATCTACCTCCTCTAAATCCACCTCTTGCATGTGCAACTTGTTCTTGGAATTTTCTTGTATCTTCTTGTCTCTCATATGACTGCCTTGGATTAGAAAATGACCCTCTTCCTCTGGAATTGTTGCCTCTGCTCCTATTTTTCTTGTCTTGCCTTCTCTTTAGCTTTTCTTCAACCTTGATTGCCAATTGGTAGCATTCATCTACCATTCCTGGGTTTTTCAAACTTAATTCATCTTGAAGGTTAAATCTTAACCCATTGATATATCTAGCCACTTTCTCCACATCATCCTCCATGTGACTTGCTCTTATACTCAGCTTATAAAACTCCTCAGTATAGGCTTTGACATCCATATCTCTTTGTTTCAGATTTTGAAGTTTCTTGTACAATTGAATTGCATAATCACTTGGTAGAAACTTGCCCTTGAGTTTGGCTACCATTATATCCCAAGAAATAATTTTTGAATTGCCTTTCTTCCTCTTTTCAGTCTTCTCAAATTCCCACCAAAGTAGGGCATGACCCTTCAATTTTGTTTTTGCCAACTCGACCCTTTGTTCCTCATGTATATCTTCACATTCAAAGTAATTATCAAGTGCTGCAATCCAATCCAAGAGCTCTTCATCATTCAAGTTCCCTCCATACATAGGTAAATCCATCTTTACCTTGTGCCTATTGTCCTTGAATGCTCTCAATAGCTTGGCCATCTTCTACTCATCAGGATCCAATTCCTCTTCTTCTTCTTGGGGATTCTCCTCTTCCCCTTCTTCTTCATGGTCACTCAATCACCCATGACCATACCTTACCTCTCCTCTGACTGGTTTCAACAACCTCAAGACTTTCTACCATCATATTTTGCAGCTCCTTTAATTTACTAATCTCTTTTGCAGTCTTCTCTTCCATTTCATTTATTTTTCTAGCCATAGTGTTACCTTTTGGAAGCATCTTGTTCTCTTTTGCTTCACACTTTCCCTTTTTAAAAACCAACCTAAGCTCTGATACCAATTTGATGTAGAGAAGGGGTGGTTATCATAAATATGACCTAAAACAATCAAAACTTCAAGGTTTCAATCACTTATTGGTGGGTTTCCCTTCTTAGGTATGTTAACTCCTAGTGGCACTCCATAACCTGTTTTTCCAACACAATTCTCTGACCAAAACCTATACCCAAAATATGATTATAGTTACATATACCCTTTTTTCCCTTTGACAACATATCTAATTTTTGGGTGGGGGTGTTTTGGAACACAAAGGCCAAATCTTAACTGCTACGCTTTGAATTAGGCTTGAAGTGGAGCAAAAAATTCATGTATTATGGTCATAATTTTCAAACCAGAACTGATCTCCATGAAATAAAACTTGATTCAAAGACCCATTTGGCCCATATTTAACATATCTTAAAGTGGGTTAGGTTTCCTTTGGAAAGTATGATTCAAACCCTAACTGTCCTAGTCTCAAATAGGCCTAATTAGGTTTGTTCCACTAGGTCACAACATGGTCTTCAATATCTAGGCTTCAAAAATTAATGCCATACCTCAAAAAGGTCATATATGATCTGCCTCAACATTTATAATCACTTCAAACAATTCCCCAAGAGCTTTTCACCAAACCCTAAGTCCTATATAAACTCAATGCCTAATTCATGAGGTTTTCTGACTAGGGCATCAACTTAGCACATGTTGCACATCTCCCCTAAACCTACAAGCTTGTGGAAACTTAGAAAACCTTTATTCCATCCATTCCACCAATTTTCATGGGATTTCATTGATAGAATGGTGAGTTTTTCATTTTTGTTCTCTTCAAGGCAGTTAATCAAGGGTTTATGACCAGTTTTAGAAAAATTGCTATAAAATGCTCAAAACTCGATAAAATTCAATGAAACAAAGTGTAAATGAAATTAGAATCAATGCTTCATCAATCCCAACCAATTTCAGGTCATAATATTACCATACATAACTATACACAAGACTAGAACAACAAAATCACGTTCAAATTTGTAGAAACAAAGTTAGTTTTTATTGATTTTCTTCAAAATACAACCGGTGACTCTTCATATTCCCTGTTTTTGCACTTTTTCAACATTTTTGCAAATTTGAAAACTTTATGCAACTTGACTCTGCAACCCACTTAGCAACCTAATATTGAAAAACACACATGACATGGTCTTAAATGACTTTATTACATGAAAAAACATCAAACTAAGCCAAAATGTTAACTTATACCTACTAGACCTAAGGTGCTCTTGCACCATAAGTACTATCTAAGGCTTGTAATTAAAGGCAAGGCTAGGCTCTGGTCGCTTAGCTAAGAACTGGGTCACACCATCTTAGATGCGAGAGAGGTAGGTGGGTTGTCCCCAAGGAAGCCTAGGATCAAAGAACTTGTATTTTCTGCAACAAAGGGGTTGTTAATATTGAATGAGACTTCATCATTAAGTGTGTTGCATATGCTGATATCCATATCCAGTATGAAGACAATTTGAAGGTAGATAATCTAAATGAGCTTTTTAAGGAAACAAGGCTCTTCAAAACTGTTGGCTTCTTGGTCAAGATCTATAATAGGAGGGAGAACATCGAAAAGAACGTGAAAATGGTTAAAGATTCAATGCTCAGTCCCATAGATTAATGGTTTTGTGGATGTCATTAAAAATCATTCATTCATTCAAATCGGCATATGCAATAAATTGGAGACCCACAATTTATGCGTTTGTATTTGGGATAGCTGAGAAAGTCCGTGTAATGGGTGGTTGGTTGTAGGTACTAGAACAATAAATTTCTTGGACTCGTTCGAGCCATGAAAATTGTGTTGTCCATATTCTCGTGGAAAAGGCTAACATCCCTGCATTTGGAAGCTACTTGTAATACCTCACATAGCTAGGCAAATATTAATATTATTAGCCACCATAGTAATATTATTAGCCACCATAGTAATATTATTAGTCAGCATTAAGATAATCGTAGCAGAGGGAAACTGTAATATTTTGAGTGAGAGAATCTTTAATACCATTTCTACAAAACAAAATTTACCTAAATGACAGCGTTCTAAAATGAGGACTAGGGTGCATACTTTATTTGATTTTAGCATTTACTACATCCTTTGGAGCGGTGCAAAATGAATCATTTTAAGAACTTTTCCTAAAATTATCTTCATTGTTTAGTGCTAGTGTTCCCCCTCTTCCTCTTACATGAGTGTCGTCTTCTTTCCATTAATTTCATCTCATTATATTCTTCAAGGTACTCTTCTTTTACCTTGCATAAAATTTTAGACCTTCTAAAATCAAGACAATTGGCATGATGGAAAAAAATTAGGCTTCCATGTTTCTAGTTAATAGAGTTTTAAAGTGATGGGAATATATTCCAACCCTTTTAGGAAAGATACTAATAATTTAAATAAGAAAATAAGGATTTTTGAACACGTAATATTAGGGATTCTAGAAAAAGGTAGTATCTCTCTTTTTATATTCTTTCTTCCTTCCTTTTAGGAAAATTGATAATATGTAAATGTAAGGAATTTATAATGTAATTATTTGTGTAATTTAAATTTATTTTTAGATTATATAATTATATATATTAATAATTAAATTAATAATAATTTAATATTGAGAATAATAATAAATAAGTTGGAAGTTTAATAATTAATATGTAGGTTTTAAATATTTTAATTTTTCTCATATTTAAATTTCGTGAGGAAATGTTCTATGTGGCTTTCAAAAATATTGTCAAGATGGCTTTAGGGGTAAAGCTTACAATTAAAATAACGTTTCATTAAATAATCCTTATTTTTATCTAGAAATTATTTATACTCAAATATTTGACCACAACCTTTCTCATGATTGCTCGATGGTATGTGTGATGTCATCACACATACCCACTCATCTAAATACCCAACCCTCACCCTTAGGCAACGTGTCGATGCCATTGCATGGACAATGTCGTCCAATACATGTAGTACTTCATCATTTTGTGCATGGTTAGTGTAATGATAGCAAATTTACAAGCATTTGCAACAAAAAAAATGTTAGTTGCATTTTTTTTCCTTGGTGTAAATTATGGGCATTATAGATTTCCTTACTAACATAGCCATTATATTAGAGGACATGATATTGGTTGGTATTTCATTGGTGAAGATGTTGAGGAGGCCTTATGTCATAGAAAATATTCATCATTGGTAGGTTTTTAATGACAACTTTGATTTATTTAGGTTTCTCAATTTCATTGATGAATATGAGAATCAAAAGATATATTTTCAATATTTTGTTGAAAATGTGGATGAAAAAGAGTATTTTTTGCAATGAAATCACCCTGTTGAAGACTAACAAGATCCTAGTTGATAATTCTTGTAGAAGGTTAGACAAAACAACAATTGGGCATGAACACAATTTGGGGGGAGTCAACTTGGGCACGCATTATGCCCCAAAAGAAAAATACATAGGAAAAAAGATTAACCTTAAAACTAGAACAATATTGATTGCACTGATAAGAAAGTATTGTAGGGTGTTCATGTGGTCATATGATGACCTAAAGGAATATGGGGAGGATCTTTTATAGCACAAGATACCCTTGATGCTAATCCTTTTAGAAAAACAAAGGCCTATAAACCCTACCTTAGCTCCCAAGATAAGTGGGAACTAGAAAAACTTAAAGGAGAGATTATCAAGTCAGTTAGGCATTCTTCATGGGTATCCAAATTTATTAGAATTAGAAAAAAGAATGACGACATTGAGTTGTGTGTATATTTTAGGAACCTAAATATGGATTCTTTAAAAGGAAACTATCCTTTGCTTAACATGGAGGCAATGCTTCATAAAGTAATTGGTTGCAAGTTGTGTTAATGATGGATATATTTTTGCCTAGAACTTGGTGAAAGTTAAGCAATCAAAGCAATATAAAATAAATTTCACAAATCCATGGGGCACGTATGTTTAAGTTTGAATGTCATTTGGTTTAAAAAAATGTTCAGGCTACTATCCAATGAGTTGTAGATGTGATATTTTCATATTTGATTGCTATAGATGACTTGATAGCCTTCTCAAAGAAAGCAAAATATCATTGTAGTTATCTAGAGTATGTTTTAGAGGTGCTTGGAATATAGTATTTCTCTAAACCCTAAAAACTATATGTTTGAGGTGACTAAAGGTAGATTACTTGGACATAGTCTCCAAAAATGGGATCATAATTGATCCTAAAATGGTTGCTATTGTTGGCAAGATCCCACAACCTAAAACTATAAATGTTATACAATCCTTTTTTGGACACATTATTTTGTTAGATGGTTTATCTCAAATTTCATAGAAAAATGAAAGAATATCCAAAATGTTAAAAATTGGACAAACTATTGCCTAGTATGGTTAGATAATTGAGGTGTTTCAAAAAATTAAGGATTCCATCAAGTAATCTTCAATTTTTGTTTCACCCGACTTCTCTAAGAAAATTCAGTTTTTTTAATTGTTTCATTTAATATAGTAGCTATCTTTTTGTTACAAAAGAGCTAAGATGGGTATGAACAACACATATATTTCTTTATTAATCACTTCAAGGTGTTGAATTCAAGTATGATGCTATGGAGAAGTAGGCTTATGCTTTGGCCAGGGCTATTAAAAAATTAGACCTTATTTGGTTGGTGTAAATATTTTTGCATATGTACCACATCCTACAGTGAAGGAAATATTTACTCAATAAGAAATAGTTGGAAGAAGATGAAGGTGGATCAACAAGATCCAATAAATTAACATTGAAATATAGGTTACCAAATTTCTCCAAGGAAAAGGTTTAGCTAGATTGATGGAATAATCAAACCTATATGCAATTGATATAGATCATATGGGTACTCAAGATGATAAGAAGAAAAAATGCAAATTGGAGAATTTCCCTAGTAGATGGACATTTTTTTTATTTGCACCACATGAATCATCAAAAAGAAATGACATAAAAACAAAGAACCCTAAAAATACATGCACATAATTACACTGATTGATGGAAACCTAAACTGGAGAAATAGATATGGTGTCCTTTTGAGATGCCTAAATGAAGAAAAATATAGTAGAGTGTTATTTGAGATGCATAGTGGTGCATGTGGGGGGTATTAAATGTCTAAAAATACATCCCATCGAATCCTCCAAGTTGGTTATTGGTGTCCTTCCTTATTTGTTGATGTGCACAAGCTAGTATGAAAATGTGACACTTACCAACATTTCTTAGGAAATATCAAGGGATCTGGAGCCTTACCTTTAAGGCCCTTGACTATGGAAGCCCCTTTTCAATAGCGAGATATTGATTTCACTGGTGAAATCACTAATAATTCTAGTGGAGACTTCAAATGGATCATTGTAGCCATGGATTACCGAAAATATTGATTTCATTCTTGATCACATTGTAACAAAGTTTGGTGTGCCAAAAAATCATATTTGATATTGATACGTGTTTTAGATTATCCAAATTCATTAATATTTGTTTTGAGAATGGAATCACAATCTCCCATTCTTTCCCATACCATCAATAGGGGGATGGATAGGTACAATCAATCAATAAAAGCCTAATAAAAATTATCAAAGAGGCTGTTGGGACAAAATAAAAAGGCATGGGATTCCAAACTAAGATTGGTTGTATGGGTTATTGGAGTGACACCAAAGAAATATTGTAGTAAACAACCCTTTGAATTGGTGCATGGAGTTTATGTAAGGCTACCCATAAAAAAAATTATTTGTTTACAAATTTATGATCCAATAAGGGAAAACTTTAGTGGCGAATCTTTGCCAATTGACAAATTCTAGAAATCGGCCAAGTAAAAATTGGTGAATTAATCACACCCAATAGGGTGTCCAAATTGCCTAGATCTTATGAACTATCGGTCCAATGCATGTCCATTCGCCAACAATTTTTTTATTTGGCATATTTAAGCAAAAAAATTGCTATAACAAACTACATGTTTCAAATGGACCGATTAATGTTTTGCTTGGAATCTCAGAAGCATGTAATAAAAAACCTACATATTCACCAATACTATTAAAACAACATTGTATCAAGATCCATTGCGCTAATAAAATTTACAAATAGTTGCTTGTGAAGACCCATTTCGCGAATTAAAATTTATAAATAGTTGCTTATGAGGACCTATTTTGCCAATAACATTAAAAATTAATTACATTTGAGGACACATTTCGCCTTGAAAATTATAATGTATCATTGTATAAGCATGCGAGATTCGCCAAATTTTTAATATACCATTTAAAAATCCCACGAAATTCACCAAATATGGATTGATATAAATACAATCGAAACTGTTATTTATTCTTACACATTTTCTTCAGTTCTAAGGTTCTTGATTTGGAAGTTAGTGAAAGCCGAAAATGTAGACTTAAAGGTGAGTGATCATTTCTTTATAGTGTTATTAGTTATAATAATAAGATTTATTTATCTCTTTTCCATTCTTGCTTCAATCTTAAAGATGATATTAAGTAGGGAATGTGATCTATATTCTATGTCCTTAAACAAGAAGACATTTTTTCCAGCTTTTATTTGAAGTGAGAGATCAATATGTCGAGCAACAAGGGTAAGACTCCTCAAGGTAGTGAAGGGACTGGGAGGCCATCAAAATTCCCAAAACGTAGAGGTACCATACAGTCTTACTTTGGAATTGGAAATGATTCTGATCCATTGAATCAAGATGGATCTACATCATCAAATCTTCCACCAAATATTAATGAAGAAGGCATTCACAATACCTCACCACCACCAAAAGGTCAAGGTGAGATTATTATTGAGTTAAATCAAAATGTATCAAATGAGGATGGAAATACCACAAAATATGTTCCAAGGGATACCTTGGTTAGCCAAAATGAGATAATTGACTTAGATTAGGATGATGTTGGTAGCAAGAAAAGAAAAGGAAAATCACAAATGGGGCGCGAGTTGGAAATGATAGGGAATTTTCAACTTGGTTGGTTTTCAAAGTACCCATTCATTGTACCAGTGGGGGTAGCAAACGATATTGAAAAAAAAATAGAATGCAAATGTACGATTTGTAGTTGGAAATATGGAAGAGATAAGAATTTGCAGCTAAAGCTTGACACTATAGAAAAGCATATCGGTAAAGTTTATGAAAAAAAAATCATAGACAAAAAGGAACAATCAATCGTATGATGGAAATCAAAGGAAGAATGTCTTCATGTTAAGTATGCTGCAAAATATGAGAGCATAAGAAAATAATGTCAAATATTTTTGCATGTCAAGGTACACTTGAGGCTCAATTTGGAAAAGCAATGAAAGGAGAAAATCTGCCAAAAAGTGTTCAGATGAGTGTTATTTTTCATATTTTGTCTAGAGGGCATCCTATGACAAACTACCAAAAATATTCTAGTTTATTATCTATTTTGGGTGTTCCTCACTTTCCCTTCTCACATTATTCAGTAAACATTGGATGGGAATAGGAAAATTGTCTTGCTACAGTGGAAAAGGAAGATTTAAAGGAGAAAGTAAAAGAGTCAAACTTCATTACATTATCTTTAGATGAAGTTACTATGGTAGACAATACTTCTTGGGTCTATAATAATTTGTATACTATAGAACAACATATTTTCCAAGATCATCTTCTTTGTGTTCATAAAATGAAGGATAGTTCAACATCACAAAATCTATTTGAACTAGTCAAAAAATATTTGAATGAAATTGTAGGTATGGATGAGTTGACAATTGCCAAAAAGTTGGTGTGTGTAGGAGCTGATGGAGTTGCAGTGATGCAAGGTCAAATGAGCGATGTTTGCACAAAGTTACAAACTACTTGTGAACCATACATGCTTGGAATTCACTGCATGACCCACAAAATTAATTTAGCACTCAAAATTGTAAGCAAGTTTCCTACAGTATCAAAAGTTGAAAATCTAGTCTGTGAGATCTACGCATACTTCCGCCGAAGTCCCAAATGTTTCATAGAATTCTAAAATTTTGCTGAGGGAATAACACTAGGAAGTAAGATTCTCAAAGATCTCGATACTAGATGGATCTCCCTGCATGGACCAACGTAATGAGTTCTTTCAGAATATCAATCCTTGATTGGAGTGATGTACGAGCATCACAACACAGTAGACAAAACTCTTGACCTCTTACATAGGTTAAGTGATATAGAGACACTCTTGACTTTAGCTAGTCTTCTCCCCATGTTGGATGTGATGAACAATCTTGTGATGAAATCCAAAGACAAAACTATGTATATTTATGGATATGCCAATCTATGTAAACATACATGCTTGGCCCTTGATCATCTATATCTAGATCTAACACAAGAAGGCCCAAATTATTTCATGTGGCAGAAATTTACTGATTTGAATAATCCTGATAATTATTTATAGTTTAATCCAAGTAGGCACTTATGTATATGTGTACGTGGATATGAGATACCAATGTACCATTGTAATTAGCCAGACGCTCTAGCAGAGAAGTAGTTGTTAACGAGGAAGATTTTAATGACATTGTTAAATCTATTTGTGATAATTTGAAGGAAATTGTAAAATCTCTTTCCTTAGAGATTCATGAAATATTCCCTCAACATGAAATACTTGAAGCCATGAGTATTGTGTATCCTCAATTTTGGGTAAACCGAGATAACCCCAAGTATTTTCATGATAAAGTAAAAATCTTGATCGAACAATTTTTGAAAAGCGTAACATACAATGAGTAGACAATAGAAGGAATTTTAAATAAATGTAAGCTTAGAGAAAAATGTAAGAATTCTTCAATAGAGCTATGAGGTACCAGTATGATTCCATGGGCACGAAAAAGGACTTTGAACTGGGATCAATATAAAAGCTTTGGACAAACTTATTAGGTTAGAGTGAAATATTATGTGGTACGATATCAAAACATTTCAAACTTGCTGATTTATGACAAACAATGATATTGGGGTCAGTGGAGTATGAGAAATTTTTCAGTACATTGGCATTTTTGGAATCAAAGTTAAAAAACAAACTAGACAAGAATTTGGAAAATTGCTTGAGGATGAAAGGAACTGTGAATAATGTCAAAAACTTTCCTTTTGAAAGGGCACTCACAATTTGGAGGTCCACATGCGAAAGAAGAGGGACCGCAACACTCTAATTCCAAATGTTGGTACTGGTGGCAATGGAAGTGGTAGTGGGACAAATGACAGTGACACAATGAATGTTGAATTTGAGACGCAGGCCGAAGAAAATGAAGAGCAAACTCAAAATCAAGACGACTCTTTAACTTTATCTCAAGTTTAACGTCAGTTTGAGGACCCTAATTCCATTTGGGAAATGGATTTGGAAGTGAATTAGCAACTTTTAGGTATTTATACTGCACTTCATGAATCAATTTCCATTGTTCCAAATTGTAGTTGATGATATTCTATATTGTATTCCATGAAATTGTGAATCATTGCACTTCATCATATTTAATTTATATTGCACTTCATGAATCATATTGCAAACTGCAGTTGATGATATTTTATATTGTATTCCATGAAATTGTGATATTTTATATTTTATATTGTATTCCATGGTATTGAATTTGATATGTGATTTTGTATCATTTAAAAAAAACAAAACTTATCACACTACTTATAAATTCCTATAGCATTTCCATTCACACAATCTTTGATAAATAAAATAATCCTTGATCATATTATTCATAATTCATGAAACAAGTACATAGGAGAGAAATGGTTTTGAATTTGAACCATTTTGTATTCAATTGCTAGTATTGTTATCAAAATTACATATGCAGACTAATTGACTCAAAACCTAAGATAAAACTCTAAAATATTCTATGTATTCCCTTTACAAAATTCTCTGTGATCAATACAAAACAACGAACCAGTACTTCTGGCCTTGAATTCCTTCTTATAGAAACGAAGGAGCGAAACAAGCTTCGGGCCAGAAGGAGTAATATCCACGTGGTCTAAAATTGTATCCATATAAAAACCATAAAAGAGAGAAAATTATAAAGTGTAGAAAAGAAGAAGATACAAAAGATCTTCCATGTCTGCATCCTTGTCACCAAATTCAAACTAGGGAGAAAATAGTATTTTATCCATACTTTAGCAAAATACTTTTCTGTAATGTTTCCAAGCTATGCATTGTATTTCTCCCATCCATTATTCACCATATTTGCAGACTTAGACCCAAAATTGTATTAATAAAAAAAATGTTTGACAAAACATAGACCCACCACACCATCACACAGGACCAGGCATTGTTGCATCCAACCTTGTTGATCTGCTTGGCTTTGGTTACATTTTGGATAACCAATAAATCACCACCATAGGCACTGTGAGCATGATGGTTTTCTCGCTCCTCCCACCTATTGGTATCATTCGCAACCTATTCTTCTCCAATGCCCAGCTCCCAGTCCTCCTCATCTGAGGGCCACCTCTCCCCGTCAAGGCCCTACACCACCGCAAACACCTTCACCCATCCATTCGACTAGTCTTTGAGAATACTCGTTGCATGCAGGAGGCACCTATCTATCTCACCCTAGTGATTTTTGAGTGTTGTGTGGTCTAGCTAGCATACCAAAAGGAATTTTGGTACCAACCGTTCATTCCCACAGGCCATGTAGTAGTGTAGCGGTAGAGAGGTCATGAATTTTCCGTCAATGTTGTCTAATGCCGCGTCAATATTTTCCAAAAGTGAATGCTGAAATATCATTTGGCATAACTTCTTCCCCCAAGCTTTTGACACAACCATGTACACGAGCATTGCCAAAAACATGGCGGTGATTTCTGGATTCAACCTGAGCTTGTGAGTTGCCTACATAAATTCTGGACCCAGGATCCTCTTCACTACCTAGAGTACTAGTGGGTGGTTGGACACCATTATCCCCTTCAACAGATTCTCAATGACTTTGCCATAGAATGTGTTTTGCTTCTTTGTGGAATTCAGAAAGAGTGGAGTCTCCATCACCCCTTAAGAGAGTGTTGAGACTCGAGAGCACAAAAACAATTGGGAAGAACGATCTCTACCACCCCTATGTAAATAAAAACCCCGCACAACCATATGGAGACAATACCAAGTATTAAAGGCCTTCGTGTCCCACAAATTCAATGCTCATATATTTTTGAGATCCTACCTCCATCTTCCTCATTCTAGCAAGCCTAAAATTTAATGTGAAATGCAGTAGATGTCATTTCACCAATCTCCACCTTAAGTGCATTTTCAATTTTAAATCTTGATTCCCATCACCTCTACATCATCAATCACTTGGGTAGTCTTCGTCGCCACTTTTTCCAACCTTTCTGCCACCTCATTCCCTTCTTTGGGTATTCTCTATCACTTGTTTCCGAAGTGTTACAAAGATACACTTTCACTTCAGTGAAGAGATAAATCCAACAATACAAAGATATAGCCTTAAGGCTTAGTCCATCACTTATTGTCGTAGTTGATTTGGGAATGAGAATGCTTTCAGAAACTACAATGAAGACAAATCCTTGATCATATTATTCATAATTCATTGGAAATCAATGAAGACAATACGTAATAACATAATCCTTGATCATATTATTCATAATTCATGAAACAAGTACAATAAGAGAGAAATGGATTTGAATTTGAACCATTTTGTATTCAATTTCTAGTATTGCTATCAAAATTACATATGAATATTTGATAGACTCAAAACCTAAGACAAGACTCTAAAATGCGCTCTATATTCCTATATTCCTTTACAAAATTCTTTGTGATCAATATGAAAAAATGAACCTGTACTTTTGGCCTTGAATTCCTTCTTATTGAAATGAAGGAGCAAAACAATCTTCTGGCCAGAAAGTGCACATGTCTCTTTTCTAATAGATTGATACCAAATATATTCCCTTTTCAGTTATATTTGCATTTTCAAATGGAGGGAAATGTTACATGAGACAAAAACCATTTTCATTTGTTGATGGAGATCATATTCTGCCTTCCAAAGGGCATCTTTAGGCTGATGTAGCAATAGCCATGAGCTCCAAAATTGTATCCACGTACACCAAGCATAAAAGAGATAAAAACATAAAGTGTAGAACAACAAAAGAGACAAAAGACTCTCCACATCTGCATTCTTTTCACCAAATTTAAATTGGGGAGAAAATAATATTCTATCCATACTTTAGCAAAAGCCTAATTTATACTAGTTCTAGGCTATGCATTGTATTTTTCCCATCGGTTACTCACCATATTTGTAGACTTAAGACCCAAAATTATATTTCCCAATCTACAATGCCACATCACCATATTTATCATCAATTTTCATTACTAAGAGGATACAAAATTTTGCAATACTTCAACATAGGCTTAATCTGTAAATTTTTAAAGCCATGTGTTTTAATCCTCCTTAGTTGGCCATTGCATACTGAGAAAATTTTGTACTTTTGTGTTATGTTGGTTGTACCTTGCATCAATTAGCACCCTGGCCTCTTTGAAAAATGTGTCCATCCTCATCTCTATTTCTGTCATATTATCTATGTTAGGATTCAACATAGAACAATCAACAACACTCAACTTCATCTTAGAATGAGGAAGCAATTCTCCCAACTCTTGCTCCCATTTGGAAAACTCCTTTAATTGACCCTTATTATTCAATATCTTTGGCATAGTAAACCCTTCCATTTCTCTGAACATTCTCAATTTATTCTGGAGTTGCATTCCTAGCTTTCCATGAAAAGTTATGATTGTATTTACTAAATCAATGGCCTTCAATAAATTAGGAATGTTGGTGGGAGCTTTAGGGTCTTCTTGCATCTGAGGCATCATTTATTTCAATGTTCTCGCCCTAGAACTCCACTTATTCCACTCAGTTTGGAATGCTTAATGAACCTGCAATTATTTCTCATTTGAGTCATGAATATTTTTGTAGGCATCCCACACATTATCAACTTTAATTAGCAATTTTGTTACTCTATGTTTTAACACATGATAAAAAATATCATTAGCCACTTTGATTGTCTCCATTTTTTCTTTCTTTGTGTTTTGTTTCTTTGCTTGCACTTCTTGCTTCAAGCTCTAAATTTTTAGTGATAGGGTTTCTCTATCTTGTGCTAACAAATCTAAAGCAAAACTTGTTGGAGAGGGAAAACCCTTAGATGTACCAGCAACAGTGGCAAGTACCTTATTGTTCTCATCCATCAATTTATTGTACTTATCCAACATTTTTTTATAATTAGCTTATGTGATCTGGGCTGTGTCTACACTCAACATGGCAACATGCATTATCAACTATGTAGCTGCAGTACCTGTCATTTCAGTAACCCTTTTAACAACCAAAGCTCCAATCTCTTTCTCCACAAAATTTATCACATCAGGCTTCCTAGTATTTGGTGCCATAGACCAAATAGCAAGTGTATGTAACTTAGGACTAAAGCATAAGCCAAAAACTTTGTTATCAAAAATCTCCTCAGAGATGGAGGCATATGGATGTTTTCTGATTGCATCTAATGCAATGGCTGATGACATTTCCCATCCAGGCAATAGTAGGATCCCACTTCCTTTGTCTAGGGCTCTTGCACCCTGTGGTGACATAGCAAAAATTTCCTACATTATTTTTTCTTCCTCCTCCTTCTCAACTTCATCTTGCAAAGAAGGGTCAACCTTTCCTTTTGCCTCTTCTATTCTCTTTTTTATATTAGAGGCTTTAAAATGAATAAAAAAATCTTTGAATTATTTTGTTTGAAAAAAAGAATCATCACACATGAAATCGTCACAAGCCTTTATCCTGACATCGTCATCCTTGGCTTCATTATACTCCCATTTTACAATTCTGTTGGGAGGAACATCAATATTCAAATCATCTTCTTTAACAAGAGATGGGAATATTTGATCCACTTCCTCCTCCACTGGGATGTATTCTACAAATACCTTAGGTGCATATCCTTCACCTCCTTGCTCTGTTTCACAATAAGTCACCAATGGCGCGACTGCAGGCTATTTGTTGTCTCCTTAGCTTGCACTTCAATGCATTGAGTAGAAGATTGAGTCGATTGGCTCCTTATTTGTGCTTCATGATTTTTTCTAGCCACCGTGGCCCTTATTTCAGCTAGCTTAACATTTTTAAAGAAAATTTTGTCTTCAAAATCTCCAAGCATCAATTTTTCTTGCACAAATTGTTCCTGTACCTTAGAGTAAGGACTAACGTAGAAAGGATTTTCTTTTAACATCTTCTCCTCAATTGCACAAATTTTCTTCCATGTACTTTTTCTTTTTGCAACTTTCTCATCAGAAGATAGGTTTTTGATCACATCCTACTGATAGAGGAATTAATGATGTATCCCTGATAATCCTCTAGCTCTTCTCTCAGCAATAATAACCCCTTTAGGGTCACAAAACCTTTTAATATCTTATTTCATTCTAAGATTGTTTAATAGAGAGCCAAACCTCTCAAGGCATTCCTTTGAAGTGCAAGTGAAATAGAAAAAACCCTAGTAAGGGTTTACCATAGATGCCTTCCTTGATTTTCTATTTCTAAAATGTGCCTTATCCATGGCATCAAGCTGCCACATTATCTCCATGAAGGATTGTTGGTTTGACATCTATATTGGTAGCTTGTGAGGTGGCATCGGGGATCCATAAATTCTGATTGCAGTATAGTCAGATTGGAGGTACTAATCCCCCAAATTGATTTTTTGTGTAGTGTCCTCATACTCCAGAGGCCTCAACATTTCTTTCACACCTTGTAAGATTCTATAAATGGGCTTTAGGCCCAACTACTCCAACAAATTTTTTTTGAAAACATTACAAAAAATAGCATAACCAGATTGAGAATAGTGCACATCCCAAAAATGGGTCCACATTTGCACATGCAAATCATTATCCATGTTATCCCTTTCTCTCAATTTCATGAGTTTTCTAAACACCATTCTTCCTTTCCACAACAACATATGCATCACTAAAGAATAGTGTCTGCATGACAATGGAGGGGTTGCATCTTTCAACTTAATCAAATCCTCATGCAAGTGTTCAACAATATAGGAAGCATAATCCCAAACCCTATTTTGATACTTATTTTGAGTATCAATTACTAAAACCAAAAAATCAACATTTATTTTTATGTCAAAATTATTGTGTAGGACCTAACACAATATTGCATAGTCTATAATTTTGAAATAGTCCTCAAAATCATCATAATCAAATGGTTCTAACTCCAAAGGATTGAAAGGTACACCATTCTTCTTTAGATCACGTCTCTTGTGCCTCAAAAAAATATTCTTTCTATATACAAACCTTTTTTGCTCATATTCATTATATAGTTTATGGAAATTAATTGATTTAGAAGCAAATGGATTCAAGTTGAAAACTTCCATTATTTGACTCCCTAAAATTTTCAACATAGGAAGAAAATCTAGAAACCTTTTGATTGTCCTATTAGTTGGATCATAACACCTAGCCAATTCAAGCATCAGGTCCACCTCCACAAACACATTGGGGCACACCAATTTTCCAATGTCACAATTCCATAAGTGACCAGTGGGACGACTGTCAAACCTCCTCTTGAAAGCATATATAAACAGATCCCAACCACTCTTCAATAGCACCACATCACCAATCCTAGTAGCCAAATCCTCAAAATGAGAGGTCAATGCACCCTCACCAGTCTTTCTCTTTCCAACTAGCTTAGCCTTTGCAACTGGGTCCTTAGGGGCCTCTTCCATGAAAAGAGGGTATTTTTTTATTAACAACTCTCTTCTTTGCAAGTTTTTCAGGCCATGTGTCAGGCTTAGGCTTATCATCTTGAGGCTTAGGCCTTTTAACAAATCTCTTCTTTGTAGGGTTTTCAGGCTATGGTTCAGGCTTAGGCTTATCATCTTGAGGCTTAGGCCTTTTAACCCTTTTCTGGGTAGGTTTGCTTTGTGGTTTGGCTGAGGATTCACTAGGCCCGTTCATAATTACAGCTCAATAAAACTAGGGTTCCAAGATATTTATGAATTACAATTCTATTCTTTGAATTCATATGTTTCAAACTCAATTTCAAACAAACTTCACTCCTTTACCCACAAAACCTACGTATAATGACTGCAATAATTCAATTCCATTACTAACCAGAGAGCAATAACCCTAAATAACAAAACCTAGAGACTAGCTATCTACTCACTTTCTCAATTACCTAGTGCTACAAATTACTCATAGAGGTGCAAAATTTAACTTACTCAGGAAAATTAGCAACTTGTTCTTTGAAATTTTCTTTCCCTGGAGCTCTTCCTTCTTCTTCTCTTCACTTAACCAGTTCTTCATCTCTCAAGGATTGGAATTATGGAAGAAAAGTGATCAAGGACCCTCTTTATAGCTCAGAATTGGAGCGTCTTCTCCATTAATGTCTAATAGATATCTCGCGTGAGAGAACCACCAAATTGATAAGTTGTCATTCATGTTTAAACTCCAGCCATTGATCTTCTTTGATTAAAAACATGATGCAGGTCCTCCTCGATCATCGCTTTATGCCTTCCCAATTGTGTTTTAAAACACCGACGATACCCTAGGGAGTTGCCAGGTAGCCCTTTAGAACCCCATCTATCATCATAGTAATGCTTTGAAGTTAAGTCCATACTTTGGTGATGAGTGACAACACCTCAGATGGAAGGAATATTCCTCATTATATTCTCCATCGCTTGTTGCCGAAGTTTTACAAAAATACACTTTCACTTCAGCGAAGAGAGAAACCTAGCGATACAAAGATATAGCCTTAAGGCTTAGTCCATTTCTTATCACCGTAGTTGATTTGGAAATGAGAATGCTTTCAGCGATGACCGAAACAAGCGATGACACCAAATGCAGACACGTGGAAAGATCACATCCCATTGTTCCTTACCTTCATATTGCTCATTGCAATAATTGAAATAAATAATGAAACTTTTCTATGATGGTGCTATATAAAGGAGAAAATCGTGTTCATCGTGCTTCGCTGAAGTGGAACCAAAGAACAAAAGATCCTCAATGATAAGCAATATGAAAGGAAACAAGTATATCGCTCATCACGAAAATGAGACATGGAGACCAAACACCTTATACGATGAACGAAACAAGTAACAAGATAAAATCAAGGCTCATCGCTCATCGTAGTAATGAACCCAATGGGTTGAAGGATTTTGGCGATGAGCGATACAAGAACTCAAGTGGCAGAAATATGCACGTGCATAAAGTTTGTTTTAAAAGAGGGACTGCCTAAGAAGAACGTAGGACCAAGGCTTAAAAAATTAAGAACGTTTTACACAAAGGAATGAAATGATGTAAAGGCCAAACAAGACCGAATTATCAACCTTATAAAATAATTGAATCCTCAGACCAAACTCACCAAAGTAATGAAGGAAATATGTGTGATTGGTAAATGAGGAACTCCAACCACAAGGGTCCGGTAATAGAATGAACCCAAAGGCATAAGATATAATTGAGCTGACTTGGAACCAACCATAACAAGTTAACGGAGGATTTGACCAAAAGACAAGATTTTAGACAAGGGGAAAATATACTAAGTAAAAACCCACCCCTAACATAAAACCCTAAACTCTATCTTTGTAATTCAAACCAAAATCCACCAAAGTAAGGCATATTAGATCAGTGGAACAAGACATTTTGAGGGTTCGACCAGTTATTCATCACTCAAATCAATGCTTAATAAAATATTAACAATAGTAGCATATACAACAATGAACATCAACAATCGTTTAATGTGTGTCTAGTAGTTGAAACCAAAAATTTTCTTCAAATGATAAAATAAATAAATAATAATATAGATAATTGAACATAAACGCATTACTGAAGTCTGAATTTGAGCTTTTTTATCGATTTTCACATTAAGGAGTACATAAAGGCATTGGAAATGCAAAATATTTCCCAAATACAACTCTACACATAGTTGAGTTAGAACTTGGAAACTCATATTATCAAAAATCAAATCACTGTATCACCTTTTCTAGCAACTTCCACTCTTTAGGTGGTGGAATTGTCATTTGTTGTAATTGATGTTGTTTGACTTGAAGTTTTGTTAAGATTTCATGATTGTAATTGGAACCTGTCTTGAATTCTTCAGTCAATTTTGCATTCAAGGTTATCAGTGGTTTGATGGAATCCAAATAGTTCACCACATTTGGGTTCTAAGGAAATTGGTCCAAATCAATCTTCCATGAACCCTCCATCTTCTTTTTGAAATCATCCTTTCTAATGAATCTCTCATTTGTGTCAAAAGCCTCTGGCAAACCAAGCTCTGTGAAGTTCCTTACCTTTTCATCTACCACCTTCATCTTGTCTACAACCAAATGCAAATATTCCTTTGTTTCACACATTCTCAAACACTTTTCAATGATAGATGACATCTTTATTGAGGCAGAAATCTAATTAGTAATCCCTTTTGATTTCAAATCATTGTCACTAGCTTTGTAGACTGTTTGTAGAACTTGATTTGCAGATTTCTCCAATTCTAACATATTTTTGTTCTCCACTAAATATTTGTTGAGCTTCTTATAATGTAGTCTGATAACATCAATCAATTGAAACATGTCACACAAATGATCAATCCTCTACATTATTTCATCCCAAATCTTTTGTTTCATATGCCTCATTATATCTCTACAAAATGCAGATAACTTATTTTGACAAGAGTTAATTTCTTTTTTGCTTCCATCAGCTCTGCCTCCAATCTTTCATTTCTTTTTCTCTCTTTCTCCAATTTTTGTTCCCATTGTGCATTTTCATTCGCAATGCTTAGTCTTAATTTTTTTGGAGTGGATTTTTCCTCATCATATTTCTTGTTGCTCTCATCTAGCCTTTGCTTCAGGTCATTCACTTCTCTCTCATTTTTTTTATCCTCTTTACGCATTGATGTAGAGGCAGATTTTTTTATTCTTTTTTCTAATTCATTGCTCTTGTTATCTGTTGCTTTCCTCTTTGTTTTCTCATTTTCTAGGTCTTCCTGTAACTTTTCTATTTGAGTCTGCAACCTTTTTTTTATCTATCTTGCTTTAGCAATGATGTGTACACCAATTCATTGTTCTTCTTTGATACATTAATTTTGTCAATATTTTTGAGTCCAAAAAAATCCAAATGAAAATTGGTCACCTGGTATTTAGATTGATCCATCTGATTTGTTGGTTTGTTTTGAATTGTGGGAACAACAATTGTGTACTCCATGATTTATTTATTTGTGTCAAATGTGGGTAATACCATGGTTGTTGTAGGCTCTGAAGTTACAGTAGACACACTCTCCATCAATTGCTTCTTGTATTTTTTATACAAGTCTGATTTCTTTTTAAATTCTTCAATGAAATCAAAACTTGGGGACGTAGGAACAATGGAATTCTTGAATGGCGAAGGAATAGGAGTACTTGTAGTTGCTAATGATGTCGTAGCCACACTAACTGGCAGCGGGCGAGTTCCTAGAAATAACTTATTCTTGGTGGATCCACCGATAGTGTGACTTGGACCTATCAAAATCTTTTGCCTCTTTTGTGTGCCTTGATCATCTAGTGTTTGTGTGGTATCTTGTATTGTTGTACTCTTGTGTGTATTTTTTTATTGTAGCACATGTTGACCACTACTAGTACTACTAACCATACCATCGCCACTAGTGGCAGTGTCATTTGCACTAGGCTCTCCACCATGGGCATGTCCTAGTTGTGATTGTATTTGACCATGAGGATTAGCATTTGAAGCTCTAACAAATTGAATTGTTTTGGTTGTACTTGTATGTCCTTGGTCTATTTTTTTACCTCCAAACCCAAGGCCAAATTTAGCAACTGGTTTTCTATGCTCTACATCTGTTACCATCCAAGTGCCTTGTCTTTGGGACCCCAATGGACCACCTTCATAACCCAATTTTTCAGCTATGGTTGCTCCTAAAGTATATGCTTCTTTTGTGGCCTCACTTAAACTAGGTTTGAAATTGGCATGGATTTGTTCTTCCCTATCATCATTATATTCTTTATCTTCCTATTCATCAGGATGCTCTATATTCCACAATTTTATAAACTCATGATCTTCTTCGTTATCTCCATACTCAACAAGAGCTCTTGGATCACCTAACTCCTTCCTCATAGACCAAAAGGCAACAATTTTTGATTGTGACCAATTTTTATCTGTAACTTCCTTATCTAGAGAATTTGGTATTTTTACTCTACTAGATAATTTATCACTTTTTTCATAAAAATTCTTGTACCTCCTAATTTTATTTCGATGCAATGCCATAATTTTTGCTAACAATTGTTCAAAAGAAATACCATTCTCAACAACACTTTTCTCCATTTCTATTTTGACCTCATCCCAAGAATCCTTGTTTCTCAAGTTTTCAAGAAAGGGCTTACTTTGATGTTGAATTCTACTTACAACATTCTTATTGGCCACAATCATTTCTTTAATGGTGTCACATGGATCATACTGCCGATGACAGACAACATCAAAATTAAAAAAATTCAAAAGATCATGTGCCACCTTAAATGATTTTCTCTCAAAGGTGATCCCTCCACATGAAAAAGGTAAAGAAGGAAATAAGGACTTCTTCCCTAATTGACAAAGTGTAGTTCATCAATACTCTTCATCTACCTTATATTCCAACGCAAAAACCCTTTCTGCCACATGTATTGGAAGTTTGTATGGCTCTACTCCTGATCCATAAAATCTTAGCACAATATATTCTTCCATTAAGTACCAATCAACCAATTGTATTTCTTTTCCTAGTTGAATGCAATGTATACATGATATAGGCAATCTAGGCATTATAGTATTTGTAATTTCTTGATGCAATGGAGCCAAAAAGTAGTCTACAAAATGACTATAGTTCCTTCGAGAATTATGCATCCTAATCTTAGTGGTCCAACATATACTGGAGCTATTTGATTTTCTTGAGCATTATTGTAGAGTTGAATTTGAAGCTTGTTGGTCTGAAACATTCCTCTAAATTGCTATCCATACCGATACATTCCAAATTTCTATCCAGACCGGGGAAAAATGCTAGCATGGAAATAGTATCCTGAACCCATGGTCTAAAAATATCAAAATCATAAGGAGCCTATGATCACCTTTCAATTTGTTTCTATCCTAAACTATTTTATTTATGAAAGCATTTTTCTCCCTTTCTTTCACTACATAATCACTAGAAAGATTTTCTAGGTCAATGTGGACATTTCCAAATCCTTCGGTTGTAAACCCCAACACTTTTACAAGTTATTTTGAATAAATGGATAAAAATTATTCTTTACTATCTTTATTAACAATTACTCTTTTGTTATCATCATAATTTTGGGCACAGACCATGATAAATTCTGGGCAAGGGAAAACCTCATGTAACATCATCCACCCTAATCCAGTTACCCACGGTGCACTGATACTATTAACTTGCATTTTCTTTGTAGCCTTATTCTTAGATGAAAATCTAAGTTCTGAGGTATGCCTACCATAGATTTCAGGATCATAAATATCATGGTATTTGTTGGGTCTCAAAAATGCAGGTTTGAACCACGAGAGGTTGCCAAGCTCTCACAATGCTTTTGGCCAATGTACAAGGTCAATTGATGAAATTGAACCTTCTTCTCTTTAGGTTCTGCTAGACCAAGGTAGGTGAACCTATGTGAACGATGCAGATTGAAATGTATTTCCTATGGAACAATCTACCCACAATGGAAAAGGGAAGTGGATAGACAAAATCACTATAACTATACCTACTCCTACTGCACAAAAGAAATGATTTTGAATAAGTTGTTTGTTTATGAATCAATTCTTTGGGTTGTGGCAGATCAATGCCTTATGTCCACATGGGCAATGAAGTCAAAATTAATATGTGTTTCCTCTTATTGGCTTAACTCTAGTTGTTAGGAACTCTGAAAATTCTATGGCTGGCATAAAACTTTACTAAGTCCATGACTTGCATAAACAATGCTGGAATGTTTCTTTATCAGGTTCTACTTCAACAATCCAAAAGAAATCTTAAAACCACTATGATTTATTAAGAGAATTTAATTCTGACTTCCAGACACCAATTAATCAAATCACACAAAATGAAATATATTTTGATAAATCAGGGAATAAGCTTGATATGCTGATTTAAATAATTAAAAGACCTCAAGTTGGAGACAACCAAAATAAAGAGTATAAATTGATGCAACACAACAACTAAACACCAAAGAGAAATTCACCATTTTAAAACATTAGTCTTCATTGTTTCTGCTTCAAGAAAATTTTGTACATTATTTCCATCCCAGTACCCTCTCGGGAAAAATCTCCCTCCTACAGTCTAACTACTGCCTATTATCTCCTGTCTCCTCACTTTACAAATTTTATGAAATATATATACATTACATACCCAACGGTCGTGACCCTTCACTTTCTGTTACAACTATTCAAATTTTATGACAAAGATTTAAAATATTTAATTAGATTGCCTTTCGGAAAATTAAATATTCTTAACTATAACTTTGCTTTGATTTTCCTTTCATATCCTTTCCCGCCTTTATTTCAATTTTATTTACTTTATCCATTCCTTTATTTTATCTTACTGCTCTACCGCAGGTTCCCTTTTGACTGCCCGTGATATAGTGGCATTTTGACTTTTCCACGACCTCCACTATCATCTCTGCTTATCGTGACAGTTATCTTGATGTCTCCCGCATTACCGCGGTCTCCACTTCAACCGGCCGTGGTGTGGCGGTAGCCACATCGCTGCCTACTAACTGTTTGTCGTACACCTCGCTGATCCTTTTACCGTTGTCACCACGGTCACCAGCTTGATCGCCAACGATATTGTGGTAGCTGTCTTCACCGGTTACCTCACCGTCACCTTTGTCCATCACTTGTCATTCCACTACCATAGTTACTGGCCTATTTGCCAGCGGTACCACAGTAGTCATCGCTTAACCATCACCTAGCTGTTTATCTCATGTTACCGCAGTCACCGCGGTCCATTTTATACCGTGCACGGTACTGTGGTGTGACTGTTAGCCGTTTCCTCCTGTTTGCCGTGGTCATCGGGGTCTTTGAAATGACCCTCCATGGCACCATGGTAAAGGTTACTTTGACTGCTCAAAACCGCTACTGCTATACCATGAGTATGATTGAATTGTATGCGGTATAGCGGTAAAGAGTGAAAAATGGGAATTTCAAAAGGATTAACGTAGCGATATGAAATATAAAGTGTTTTTAGCATTTGGATGGGGGATGAAATGAATTTTTCATGAAAAGATAGGAAAATAAACAAAAATCCTTTAGAGTTTGAATAGAAAAATGGGGTTTAAATGAGAAAAAATCTTAGGATTTTAGATGAAATTTTGGGTTCTAAAAGTGGCTCCTGTTGGGGATGAGTGATTTTGCAAATCACTGCAAGAATCCAGAATATCTTTGGGAGAGCAGACCGAGTAAAGGACAGGAAATAAAAATGAAGGCAATGGAAAAAGGAGGGAATGAATCAGAGCATGAAGGAGATGGAAAATGGAGCATGGAGAATGGAAACCCTACAATACCGTACATGGAAAGAAAAAATTGCTTCCAATAAGGGAATTCCTAAGATTGTCCATGTACTGGAAAACCCAGACCCTTCAAAAATTACTGTGCATGGAAAATAATGTTTAAAGAGGTTTTTTAGGAATTGTCCATGCACTGGCAATCCCTAATCCTCTATGTCTGCTATGATTCAACAATTAAACCATAAAGGATGGCCCCAGGCCACCCAAAAGGAAAAACCTACACTTTCCTCTGTCATAGACCTTATTTTGGTGTGAGCTCATTAGGTTTCTCTTGAAACTATCCATTCCACTTGCCTTGCAACATGCACTATCATTGAAAACCTTCAGGAAATCATTGTATTCAACTGGATTCATATTTACTTCATCACTCTGCATTTCATCATTCTTATTATCACACAAAAAATATTTATCACCCTCAACATACAAAGTGTATCCACATTCAACAAAACATTCATAGGCATGATCATTATCATATGTTTCTGAATAATCCAACAACTGCACTGGGACCTGAAAATCTGAATGTTTTTCTTGGAAATCAAAAAATTATGTCTCATCAGTATTTTCTGAAACAATCAAATTACTTTCCACTTCTTTCCTATCACTAGTTGGCACTGATACACACTTTTGATTCATACAGTCTTCTTTATACATACTTGGATCAACAAATGCTGGATACTCATCCTCAATTACATGCAAACCAATATCTTCCTTTTGTAGGAAAAAATTATTTGAGTCACATACCTCTTTTTGGATAGACATGGATCTTTGATCAGCTTCAAATAATTCCTCATCACTGTGATGGATGCACATGGGGTCACATGAATTATTAATTTCACTATAAAAACAAATGTAGGCTGAAACCAAAACTTTGGACTCATCTTTAAGTGCACATCTCTGGTATTCAAGCGTTAACAAATTTGAAACTTGCTCACTGCTGAGTGAACAGGTCTCTGCTTCCATATCTTCAACCATGTCTCCAACCTCTTCTTGATCTTCATAGTAACTACAACAATCATCCTGTTGAAGATCAACATCCATCATTTCATCTTCACAATTTGAGTATTCAATGGATCCCTCATAACACACATTGTCACAATCTGTTATGTAGGAGATATCTTCTATATCTTCATCCTCCTCATGCCAGTTGTCTCCCATGAATTTTTCCTTATCATCAATTGTGCTATCATGGTGTTGGTCTGAGAATGAGGGCTCAATTTTTCATTTTTGCTTGCTTTGTCACCAATATATTCCTTATGAAGTGTACCTTCAAGAACATCTTCATCATTGTAGTCCTCATCCAATATGTATGATTGACCACCCATATCATCACCATCTTCCAAATCTGAAGAATTGTCATTCGAAATCTCAATTGCACATTTATCCTCCATTGGATGCATTATTTGATCATTCATGATATCACTATTAGATTCGTTGTTGATAGTCTCCATATACCTTGTCTCAAGCATGGAATCAATAAATTCATTCACTACTTTAAGGACTTGTTGTTTTACTGACCTTGACCAATAAATTGATTCAGGCTCAGCTGATTTTGACAATTGTAACAAATGTGGGTCTTGTAGGCCTATGATGAGGAGGTAATTGCATACAAATGTCTACCATCTTGTTGTACAAAGAAGTCACAGATTCTCCCTTATATCTCCTTATGTTAAAAAAGGCATCCACAAGATTCTTATCTCTCTCTTGAATTTGAAAATACTCATCAAAAGTCTTTTGATAGAGTACATTACCTTTGTTACCAAAGTTCTCAGTTGCATCATGTGGTATTTGTGGTGTCCAAGATCTCCTAGTATTTGTGTCTTCATTCTCACTGTATGAAGGCCTGTTTGGTGATGTATTTTGAGCACCATTGACTCCCAATTGCCACAATTGTTGGTTCACTTGTAGCACCTGTTGTTCAACTTATAGCCTTCGTTGTCTCAATTCCTTCAACTCTCTTCTTGATTGTTGTCTTTTTTCTTTTTCTACCATCTTGACAAAAGATTACTACTTCACAACATCCATGCATTATTTATCAAATTAAAACAGAGTCGCCACCTACTTTTCCAAAAGTAGGAAAATGAAATGGATTGTTTTGGTTTGCCCAAGCAGAATCTCCAAAAAAAGAAAAGTGAAACTTTGTTGACTCAATAGATGGATAGGCTGAAAATTTTTTGGAATTTGTCCCCAGTGGAGTCACCAAACTGTTGGGTCTCAAAAATGTAGGTTTGAACCACAAGAGGTTGCCAAGCTCTCACACCGCTTTTGGCCAATGTACAAGGCCAATTGATGAAATTGAACCTTCTTCTCTTTAGGTTTTGCTAGACCAAGGCGGGTGAACCTATGTGAATGATGCAGATTGAAATGTATTTCCTATGGAACAATCTACCCACAATGGCAAAGAGAAGTGGATAGACAAAATCACTATAACTATACCTACTCCTACTACACGAAAGAAATGATTTTGAATAAGTTGTTTGTTTATGAATCAATTCTCTGGGCTGTGGAAGATCAGTGCCTTCTGTCCACATGGGCAATGGAGTCAAAATTAATATGTGTTTCCTCTTATTGGCTTAACTCTAGTTGTTAGGCACTCTGAAAATTCTATGGCTGGCATAAAACTTTACTAAGTTTATGACTTGCATAAAGAGTGCTGGAATGTTTCTTTATCAGGTTCTACTTCAACAATCCAAAATAAATCTTAAAACCACTGTGATTTATTAAGAGAATTTAATTCTGACTTGCAGACACCAATTAATCAAATCACACAAAATGGAATATATTTTGATAAATCAGGGAATATGCTTGATATGCTAATTTAAATAATTAAAAGACCTCAAGTTGGAGACAACCAAAATAAAGAGTTTAAATTGACACAACACAACAATTGAACACCAAAGAGAAATTCACCATTTTAAAACATTAATCTTCATTGTTTCTGCTTCAAGAAAATTATGTACATTATTTCCATCCCAGTCCCCTCTCGGGAAAAATATCTCCCCTACAGTCTAACTACTGCCTATTATCTCCTGTCTCCTCACTTTACTGATTTTCTGAAATATATACACATTACATACCCAAGGGTTGTGACCCTTCACTTTCTATTACAACTATTCAAATTTTATGATAGAGATTTAAAATATTTAATTAGATTGCCTTTCGACAAATTAAATATTCTTAACCATAACTTTGCTTTGATTTTCCTTTCATATCCTTTCCCGCCTTTATTTCAATTTATTTACTTTATCCATTCCTTTATTTTATCTTACCAGTCTACTGTGGGTGCCCTTTTGACTGCCCGTGGTATAGCGACATTTTGACTTTTCCACGAACTCCACTATCATCTCTGCTTACCATGACAGTTATCTCGATGTCTACCACGCTACTGTGGTTTCCACTCCAATTGGTTTAGGTTTGGCGGTAGCCGCCACACTGCCTGCTAACTATTCATCGTACACCTCACTAACCCTTTTACCACTGTCACTGCGGTCACCGTGGTCATCAGCTTGACCACCAGCAGTACCGTGGTAGCCATCTTCACCAGTTACCTCACCATCACCTTTGTCCATCGCTTTTCACCACGCTACCATGGTCACTGGCTTGTCTACCAGCGGTACTGCAGTAGCCATCACTTAACCATCACCTAGCCGTCTATCTCGTGTTACCGCAGTCACCGTGGTCCATGTTTATACCGTGCGTGGTACTGCGGTGTAACCATTAGCCATTTCCTCCCATTTACCATGGTCACCGTGGTCTTTGATATGACCCTCCGGAGTACCGTGGTAAAGGTTACTTTGACTACTCGAAACTGCTACCACTATACCGCGGGTATGGATTGAATTGTATGCGGTATAGCAGTAAAGAGTGAAAAAATGGGAATTTCAAAAGGATTAAGGTAGCGATATGAAATATAAAGTGTTTTTAGCATTTGGATGGGGGACGAAATGAATTTTTCATGAAAATATAGGAAAATAAAAAAAAATCCTTTAGAGCTTGAATAGAAAAATGGGGTTTAAATGAGAAAAATTCTTAGGATTTTAGAAGAAATTTTGGGTTCTAACATTATTCATCAGTGAAACCTGTGGTTTTAAGAAATTTTGCATAATGTATTTTTTATCTAACATTGCTCTAGAGGTACTGGTGGTAGACACACTTATACAATGTGAAATCGTGAATTCCCTAATACCTATTAGTCCTCCTTAATTATTTTTAATTCTTAAGTCTCTCAACCCTAAACCCAAACTTCAAAGTTTGACAAAATAAGATTTTAAGAAACGTCAAATGATGAAACGTAGTCGCAAGAACTCTTTCACTTACCTACATTTTGACTCTTGAAAAGATTAATGCTTACAGTCGTGGAAACTAGAATGTCTTTGTTGGAAGTGGAACTATGGAACCCAAAATAGGGTGGTGCACTGCAATGAGCAATCTAAAGACTGAAATCTCCCCGTGTGTTGAACCTCTCACTTAAAACTAAAATCACCTGACACTTAGTAGTAGAAAGTGCTTTTAAAAAAAAAATCGAACATTAAAGTGAATGAAACATCTACGTGTTGCAAATTCTAAACCGTTGATCTTTGTAAATCTAATGGTTATATAGTGATTCAGGAGGTTTAAGTTTGCAAGCCTATCACTCTGTGCATTTCATTATGGAATGAAACTACAAGCATACACCAAATGTTAATCGAATGGTTGAAACTTGAGTAATTTATGATATAAACTTAAAATAATAAACATGTGTTTTAAGATTGTTTTAAACTTTAGTGTGCTAGGATTGACATCAAGACCAACGGGTCGATAACTTAACATTGTAAAAGACTTAAAAAGATGAATAATGATACCACGAACCGAGGGAGAAGATCAACGACAAATTAGAAATCAGTAACATTTCGGTAATGCTAACAATAGTGACAACTTTTAGTGTTTATAATGTTTTTTTTCAATTTGATGGAAACTTTCTTTTTTTATTTGTATTGCTTTATGTTTTACTTTTAAATTTGCATGTAATTATTTCGTAAATAGATAATACTTAGTTTATTAAAGGAAAAAAAAATGATTTGAATAGATTCATAAACACTAAACTCAAAAAATAACTCTTTACTATAAGTGTAAATGAATAACGAAGAATAACACAACACAACCATTTATTTTATTACAACTGAATTACAATGTCACATTATTACGTATCTTTTTAAAGATTAGTAGTTGTAGAGCATGCAAGCTCCTATTTTATATAAATAACATGCCACTTTACATAAATACAATTTATTCCAAGTTGTTGCTCGTGACAATGGATTACAAATTGATTCCAATTTCCAAGCTTCTGCTGGTGACAACATAATACAAATGTGACTCTAAAAATAAATGCATGATTCCAAGATTTTGCTGGTGTTGGATGCCATGGTTGTGTGTTCTAGTATGTGGTTGTCATTGATGTCAACACTATTAGCATTGGTGCCTTGAAGACTGTATATGTTGAGGATATTGAGGAAATTACAATAAATATGTTGCAAGCAGTTTAAGAAGTTGTGAAGATCAGAATGGTGGAAAGTTATGTATGTTGATATTCAGAAGTCACACATTAAAGGGTTTGTTGCTGAGCCTATCTAGTATGTTCTCTAGAAGTTTCAGAGGTGCACATCAAGACTAGTGAAAGTTATGAGTTTCTGAGTTCCTACAGTTATTTTGTTACTGTAGCAGGTGTTTTTGGAAGAAGAGAATGCAATTTTGGTGAATTGAGTTGTTGTGTATGCTCCTGATATGTTCAATGATGTTTCTAGATCGTGTTCTATCATTATGGTACATCCGCGTTGATCAATGTGTTCATGATCAAATATTTTTCCTTTGTATGTTTGAGTTTTCATGTTCTTGGCCAACATGATGGTGGTAGCGTGTTGCAAATCCTTATGGATTAATTTTTGAATGCTTGGCATGCTCGAGGATATTGATTTAGGTTTTCATTATGTTGTGACCAACTTAGGTTGGTACACATTGAGATTTGTTCATGAATTGGGCCGACAATTTATAATTCATTTATTCTTTATTTGTGGTCACAAGAGTTGTTGATGTAAATTCATGTAGCAGATATATAAGAGCAATTGTTTCCTCATTTTGAAGTATGCTTGGTGAATGTATGCGAAGTGTGTGTGAGATATGTGTGAATAAATATTAGATCATTCGATTGCAGAGCAGAGTGTGAAGAAGTTTGAGCAAAGTGTGAAGAAGTGTTTTTGTGCCTAACCGGAATTATCATCAGGCTTTTGAAGCTAATTTCTCATTTCAACCTCATCAGATGGATTTAATCTAATTGTTTTATGTAAGGTAGTGAGCCTTCCCTTCTGAGCAGTGAGCTCTAGGCAATGTATCTGAATGCATGTACATTCCTTATTCATTTTACTTATACTTTTAATAAGGTATAATTGTGAATTAACCTCCATCATGGTTTTTCCCCTAATGGGGTTTCCATGCAAAAATCCTGGTATTGTGTGTTTCTGATGTGTTGTTGATTCATGCTTTCATTGTTAATTATCAGATCTAATATTAAAGGTTGATAAAGTAAGATAATTTTTAAATTTTGTAACAACTAATTCACCCCCCTCTCAGTTGTCTATCCTTGTTTTCCAACAATTGGTATTAGAGCTGGTTCCTTTGAAGAATTTTAATAGCTTGAGGTGATCCAATATGGCATCATACAAGAAGGATAGTCCCAAATTTGATGGTACAAATTACTCTATGTGGAAGGTCAGAATGGAATGTCATTTGAAGTGCATTGTTGAACCTTTCTGGAAGATCACAAAGAACGGATATAATATTCCTCATAATGGTCCCACTACTCCTGATGAGATCAAAGAAGCTGAAATGAATATCAGGGCTATAAAAGAATTACTAAGTGCTTTGACAGACTCAGAGATGACAAATGTGATAGGTTTGAAGACAACACATGACATCTGGAAGAAGTTGGAAACATTTTATGAAGGAGATGCACAAGTGAAACTTGCTAAACTACAAAGTCTGAAAGGCAAGTGGGAAAACATGAAGATGACTGAAGATGAAAACATTGTTGCTTTCATGTAGAAAGTAAATGAACTAGTGATGGGTATTAGATGTGTTGGTGGAATTTTGGAAGATGAGATTGTGGCTAAAGTGCTCAGATCAATGCCTACTTCTTACAAAACAAAAGCTCATGCTAATGAAGAGTTCAGGACAGTAAAAATTGTGACAAGAGATATGCTAATTGGTAAGCTAGCTACCTTTGAGTTGAGTGAATTTGGTGAGTCTACTCCTAAAACAAAATCTACATTTAAAGCTATTGTATCCGGAAAAAACCATTAGAGATATGACCCGAGAGAAAGTTCCATAAATATATTTAAATATGAAGATGAGATGAAACAAATTGAAGATGAAGAAAGAGAGCTAGAAGAGCTGGTAGCATTGATTGTGAAAAGAGAAGCCAGAGGACAAGGTAAGTATAAAGGAAAGCTACCTATTAAATGTTTCTCTTGTAGTAAGATAGGACATTTTTCATCAAGGTGTCCTAAAAGAGTCTCTAAGTACAAACCTGACAAGTCTAGATTTCACAAGAAATGTTATTATGCTAAAGAAGGTGTTACTGATGATGAATTTGATAAAGAAACTGGAAATGAATATGGATGGGTATTCATTGCTATCAAGGAAAATGGTCTGGTGTCCACTAAATTTGCTAGCAATCAGAATATTGAGAAAGCTCTTGCAGCCAGAATTGATGAAAATGATGAGTGGGTGATTGATAGTGGATGCTCACATCATATGACTGGTGACAAAAGCAAGTTTATAAGCTTGGAGAAATATGATGGCGGTGTTGTAAGATTTGGAGATAAAAATGCTAGTGTGATTTATGGAAAAGACACCTATTTCTCTTGGTGGTAAATATAATACTAATGATGTCTTATATGTTGAAGGATTGAAGCACAATTTGTTGAGTGTTGGATAGATGGTTGACAAGGGATACAATCTTCAGTTCAAAGATGGAAAATGTAGGATATTGACAAGCTCTAAAAATGTAATTGCTTCAGGTACAAAGATAAGAGGTAATATTTTTCACTTGAGTGTTGCTAGTGAAAGTTGTTTAATTGCTCAAATTGATGTAAGCTGGTTATGGAATAGGAGGTTGTATCATGTGAATTTTGATAGCATTGTCAAAGTAAGCTCCACACAAGCAATCATAGATCTACCTAAGTTAGTAAAGCCTACTAACACCATATGCAAGGAATGTCAGATGGGAAAACAAACTATAATTTCTTTTTAGAGAAAACATCATCATTCTAATGGAGTACTGGAGTTGGTACATACTGATCTATGTGGTCCATCTAGAATCAAAAGTTTAGAAGGAGAAAGGTACTTTATGTTGCTTATTGATGATTACTCTAGGATGATATGGACTACTTTCTTGAGAGAAAAACATGAAGCACTAGAAAAGTTCAAATGTTTCAAAGCTATGGAAAAGAACGAGATAGGTTTGAAGGTCAAATGCTTGAGATCAGACAGAGGTGGTGAATTCACTTCCTGGGAAGTTCAATTCATTTTGTAAAGAGTATGGAATCAAAAGACAATTATCTACTCCTCGGACTCCTCAACAGAATGGAGTTGTTGAGGGAAAGAACAAAAAAATTCTAGATGATGCCAGAACTATGATGTTGGAAGGAAATGTTCCTCATATCTACTGGAGAGAATTTGTAAGCACTGTTGTATATACTATCAACCGGGTAAATGTCAAAGGTAATTCTGGTAAGACTCCTTTTGAGTTGTGGTTTGGTCATAAGCCTATTGTTAAATATTTCAAAATATTTGGAAGTAGATGATGCTATATCAAGAGAGATGAAGATATTGGAAAGTTTGATGCTAGGAGTGATGAAGGAATCTTTCTGGGCTACTCTACTAAGATCAAAGCCTATCAATGCTACAATAGAATATTGAAGAAAATGGTTGAAAGTGAAAATGTCAGAGTTGATGAGGATATTGATAGATCATCTAGATACTATGGATATGATTCAGATGATCAACATGATAGTACTGATAAAGGAAAGACTACTCAGACACAAAATCAAGTTCAAATTGTTCCGGTAAATCAAGAGAGTCATGAAGGAGAAGCTAGTGGAAGTGCAGAAGAGAGAAAAAAAGAACCAGAAGTTAGAGAGAATCCCAAAGTCCCAAGGTATGTAAAGCTAAATCATTCTGAAAGTTAGATTATAGGAGACAAGAACAAGGGTGTGCAGACTAGAAGGAAAATCAAAGAATATTGTCTGATTTCCAAGACTGGGCCTAGCAATGAAAATGAAATATGTAAAGATGAATATTGGATGGAAGCAATGATGAAAGAACTGATGCAGATAGATAAAAATGATACATGGATTCTTGTTCCTAGACCTCAGGATAAAAATATGATTGGAACCAAATGGGTCTTCCGGAATAAGCTGAATGAACAAGGTGAAGTGGTCAGAAATAAAGCAAGACTGGTATGTAAAGGGTACTCACAGATGGACGTTATTGATTTTGAAGAAACTTTTGCCCCTATATCTAGAATTGAAGCTGTAAGATTGTTTCTTGCTTATGCTGCTTTCAAGAGCTACAAAGTCTATCAAATGGATATGAAGTTAACATTTCTGAATGGTGAGTTAGAAGAAGAAGTTTATGTTGAGAAACTAGATGGATTTCAACTGACTGATGAAAAAGACATAGTTTGTCGATTTAAGAAAGCACTATATGAAGTTAAGAAAGCCTCTAGAGCCTGGTATGCTAGATTGGATAAATACTTGTTGAAGCTTGGATTAAATAAAGGTACTACTGACAACAATCTGTATTTCAAGGTGGATCAGGATAAAGAACTGATTGGGTATGTGCAGGATCATGATAGGCCAAAAAGTGGCGATATCTAAGTGATATGATGACGCATGTGGCTAACGACCTTTTTCTTACCCAAAATTGATGAAACGAAAAGATTTTTTAAAGGAGATCCTCAAATTTCCGCTAATATAAATTATGCTTTACTTTGAATTTAATAAATAATTATTATTCATTTTCTATTTGAATTATGACTAAAGTCTTGATTGATAGGATGATTGAAAAACATTTATAGCTTTCAAACGATATCACAATTTTTGAATCAGAAACATGAGTCACATTCTATGCTTCCCATACTATAGGATTAAAAATAATAATTTGAATTTCATGAAGTTTTGACCAAGTTAAGGTGGTTAAACATACAAGTTTTTATAGTTTTTCAAATTTGTAATAAAAAAATCATAATTAATTATTTACTTGGAAAAAAATTACAAAAAAATATGCATCACATCGAAACATGAGTCTCCTACTTATATCTAAAATATTATTAAAAAATATTATCATTTTATTGTGGTTAGGGTGGTTAGAAAAACACCTACTTCTTATTTTATTCTGAAATTTAAGTACTATTGCATTGAAATTTCAAATTTTCACCAAATAGATTTAAAAAAAAAAAACTAAATCTAGTAGTTTAGAAACTAAATTCAATTTTTTACAGATTCTATTCTTACATATTTTTGAAATAATATAGATAACTTATTCAAATTTTTATGTCAAGTTTCCTAACTTTGATTTTCTGAATTTTATTGTCACTTAAGGGACTGTTTTTTCCATGATGATCCTGCACATACCCGATTATTGAATTCTTTGTTGATGACATTATCTTTGAAGGTGATGATGACTTATGCATGAAGTTTTCTGATGAAATGAAAAATGAATTTGAAAAATGTCAATGATTGGAGAGCTGAAATTCTTTTTAAGATTACAAATTACTCAGTTAGATGATAAAATCTTTATATTCTAGTCCAAATATGTAAGAGAGCTACTGAAAAAGTTTGGCATGAAAGATTCAAAGCCTATAGGTACACCCATGGTAACCAGATGCAAGTTAACATAGAATGATGATTCTTCTAAGGCTAATAAAACAAGGTACAAGTCAATGATTGGTGGATTTTTCTACTTGACTCAGACTAGACCAGACATTATGAATGTTGTATGCATGGTTGCTAGATATCAAGTTGATCCGAAGGAATCACATGTGACTACAATAAAGAAATTTTTTAGATATTTGAAAGGGACAGTTTATTTTGGTCTATGGTATCTTAAGGATGATGATCTTACTCTGAATGTTTTTGCAGATGCAGATTGGGCAATAGATGTGGATGATAGGAAAAGTACTAGTGGTGGTGCATTCTTCTTGGGGAAGAAGCTGGTGCCTTGGCTAAGTAAAAAGTAGAATTCCATTTCCTTATCTACTACTGAGGTAGAATATATTGCTACTACAAATAATTGTACTCAAGTAATATGGATGAAGTAGATGCTGAGAGATATCAGAATTGAGTATGATGAGCCTATTGCTATATTTTATGATAACTCAAGTTCCATTAAAATTTCCAAGAATCCAGTGCTACATTCAAAGACAAAGCATATATCTATCAAGTATCACTTTTTTGAGAGACAAGATGAGTGATAAAGAGGTTAGATTGGAATATGTGCCCACTAAGGAAAAAATTGTAGACATATTTACTAAGCCATTGCCTAAGGATACTTTTGAGTATCTCAGAGGCAAGTTAGGGGTGATTTCCCCTCCTAATCTAAACTAAGATGCAAATCTTTGCATCAATCTGTGCACTTACAGTCAGATCTTGTTTCAGATTGATGTTATGGTGGTTGCTACTCACGAGGAGTAGTCAGATGTTTCAGATATGTGGTTCAAAGCTTGTGTACCTTTGCCATTGATGTTAAAGGGGGAGAAGAGTAATATGAAAAACCCCTGAGAAATAATGGGGGAGAAAAGTCATGTAAGAAGGAGAAGAATAGTATGAGAAGAAGGAGATTGTTGGAGAAGTGTTAGTTGTGTTGATGGTATTTTTCACATCATGTGTTGCCATCAATGCCAAATGGAGATATTTTTGGATGTCATGGTTGTGTTGCTGATATGTGGTTGTCATTGATGTCAACACTATTAGCATTGGTGCCTTGAAGACTATATATGTCGAGGATATTGAGAAAATTATAATAAATATGTTGTAGGCAGCTTGAGAAGCTGTGAAGATCAGAATGGTGGAAGTTATGTACATTGATATTCAGAAGTCGCACATTAAAGGATTTTTTGTTGAGCCTATCTAGTATGTTCTCCAAAAGTTTTAGAGGTGCACATCAAGACTAGTGAATGTTATGAGTTTCTAAGTTCCTACAATTATTCTTTTACTGTAGCAGGTGTTTTTGGGAGAAGAGAATGCAATTATAGTGAATTGAGTTTTTGTGTATTCTCCTAAGATGCTCAGTGATGTTTCTAGATCATTCTCTATCATTATGGTACATCTGCATTGATGGATGTGTTCATGATCAAAGATTTTTCTTTTGTGTGTTCGAGTTTTCATGTTCTTGGCTGACATGATGGTGGTAGTGTGTTGCGGATCCTTGTGGATTAATGTTTGAATGCTTGGCATGCTCAAGGATGTTGATTTAGGTCTTCAATATGTTGTGACCGACTTAGGTTGGTACGCATTGAGATTTGTTCATGAATTGGGTCGATAATTTGTAATTCATTTATTCTTTTTGTGGATGACAAAGTTGTTGATATAAATTCATGTAGCAGATATATAAGAGTGATTGTTTCCTCATTTTAAATTATGCTCAGTGAATGTAGGCGAAGTGTGTGTGAGATATGTGCGAATAAAGATTAGATCATTCGATTGTAGAGCAGAGTGTGAAGAGGTTTGAGCGAAGTGTGAAGAAGTGTTTTTGTGCCTAACCAGAACTATCATAAGTCTTTTGAAGAAGCTAATTTATCAGTTCAACCTCATTAGATGGATTTAATCTGATTGTTTTATGTAAGGCAGTGAGCCTTCCCTTCTGGGCAGTGAGCTCTAGGCAGTGTGCCCGAATGCATGTGCATTCCTTATTCATTTTACTTATACTTTTAACAGGGTATAATTGTGGATTAACCTCCACCATAGTTTTTCCCCTAATAGGGTTTACATGCAAAAATCTTGGTGTTGTGTGCTTCTAATGTGTTTTTGATTCATGCTTTAATTGTTAATTACATATCTGAGATTAAAGGTTGATAAAGTAAGATAAGTTTTAAATTCTGTAACTGATTTACCCCCCTCTTAGTTGTTTATCCTTGTTTTCCAATAGTGACAACATAATACAAATGTGGCTCTAAAAATAAATGCAGGGGATTTTCTTGGCCAACCATGTTTGGGAAAGTGATCTATGAAGATACAAAATGTACTTATCCCCTTTGAGAACTAGAGTCATGCAAAAGATGAGGTGTAGTAAAATTTCTCCCATCTTCTACGTGCAGCCTCCATGCACTAGGATAACACTTATCTCTATCAGAGTTCCTCATCCTGTTTCAAAACCTTTATGAGAAGTCAAAAACCAAATCAACTTCTTAACAATTCAACCCATTCTGAACTTGAAGGAAATTTGTCTTTTACTCTATAACTACATAACTAGAGGTAGGAGAATTTATAATATCCCCAATAATACCACATTATCTTCTTCTTGAATCCTTATTAAACCTACAAAATAGAAAACCTTATGACACTATCCACTATCACTATCCCTATTTATGGGCCACCAGTGCCACTACCAGCTTGATCCCTGTTTACTTAATCCTTACATGTATAATTAAAATCTTTAATTTGATTGATGTTTGGCTACATGCAAACTATACCTCAAGCTAATAAGCCGTCAAAATCACCAATGCCACTCAAACGATATGAAATCATTGCAAATATTGTTTCATTAAAGCTATGAGTTTTCAAATCAATTGATTCAGATGTTCATATGGAATTAATTGTCGCTCGTAGTATGACTACCGCACTTTCTTCAAAAATATTGAGAATTTTAATTACATGAAATGTAGTACGTCGAGGCATTGAAAATAGAGAATGAGCAATGAGCGATGAGCCTTGGTCTCGCCACGTGTCTGCATAGAATGGTTCTAGTATTATACTAGAGGTTTAAATTCACAATTCTAGTGCTTTAGAGAGTTACTTCTAGAATGCAACTACAACCGTCCATTGAAAATTCATCGAATGGTCGTGGTTATATTGATCTGCGCTGACATCTGGCTATAGATATGGAATATCCTTCACACTATTATAAATTATTTTATAAGGTTGATAATTCAACCTTTTTTGGCCTTTACATCCTTTGTGTAAAATGTTCTTAAGTTTTTAAGCCTTGGGAACGTTCTTGCTAGGCGGTGGTCCCTCTTTTAAAACAAACTTTATGCATGTGCATATTTAAGTTTCTGCCACTTAAGTTCTTATATCACTCATCGCCAAAATCCTTCAACCCATCGTGATCATTACTGCGATGAGTGATGAGCCTTGATCTCGCCACATGTCCGCTATTGGATGGTGTGGTTGTGTTGTTGATATGTGGTTGTCATTGATGTCAACACTATTTGCATTGATGATTCTGAAGGCTATATATGTTGAGGAGATTGAGAAAATTGTAATAAATATAGTGTAGGTAGTCTATGAAGCTATGATGATCAAAAGGATGGAAAGTTGTGTGTGTTGATATTCAGGAGGCGTGCATTAAAAGGTTTGTTTATGAGCTTATCTAGTATTTTTTTTGAAAGTTTCAGTGGTACACATCAAGAATTGAGAAATTTATGAAGTTTTGTGTTCCTACAGTTATTCAATTACTGTAGCAAGTGTTTCTAGAAGATGAGATTGCAATTCTAATGAATTGAATTTTTGTGTATGTTCCTGAGATGTTCAATGATGTTTATAGATCGTGATCTATCAGTGTAGTACGTCCACGTTGATTGACGTGTTCATGATTAAAGATTTTTCTTTGTGTGTTCAAGTTTTCATGTTCTTGGCCAATATGATGATGGTAGTGTGTTGCGGATCCTTATGGATTAATCTTGAATTGTTTGGGATGCTCAAGGATGTTGATTTAGGTCCTCACTATGTTGTGACTGACTTAGGTTGGTGCACATTAAGATTTGTTCATGTATTGAGGCCGACCGTTTGTAATTCATTTATTATTTTGAGGCCGACAAAGTAGTTGATGAAAATCCATGTAGCGGATATATAAGAGTGATTGTCTCTTCATTGAAAGAGGGTATATGTGAGTGTATGTGTATGTGCTTGGTGTGTATGTGCGAAGTATGTGCGAATAAAGATCAATTCATCCAAATGCAAAAAAAAGTGTGAAGAAGTATTTATGTGCATAACCAAAACTGTCATCAAGCTTTTGAAGAAGCTAATTTCTCAGTTCAACCTCATCAGATGGATTTAATCTGATTGTCTTATGTAAGGAAGTGAGCTTTCCCTTTGAGTAGTGAGCTCTAGGTAGTGTGCCTGAATGCATGTGCATTCCTTATTCATTTTTCATTATACTTTTAACAGGGTATAATCTTGTGGACTAACATCCACCATGGGTTTTCCCTTAACAGGGTTTCCACGTATAAAATATTGGTATTCATGTGTTTCTGATGTATTATTGATTTATGCTTGCATTTCTAATTATCAGATCTAAGATTAAAAGTTGTTTAAGGTTGAATAATTTTAATTTATGTAACAAATGATTCACCTCCCCTCTTAGTTGTCTATCCTTGTTTTGCCAACAATTGGTATCAGAGCTAGTTCCTCTGAAGAAGTCTAATAGCTTGAGGTGATCCAAGATGGTATCATATGAGAAGGATAGTCCTAGATTCGATGGAACAAACTTCTCTCTATGGAAATTCAGAATGGAGTGTCATTTGAAGTACATTGGCGAGCCTTTCTAGAAGATTAAAAAGAATGCATATACTATTCCTCAGAATGGTCCCTCTATTGCTGATGAGATCAAAGAAGAAGAAACTAATACCAAGGTTATAGAAGCATTGCTAAGTGCTTTGACAAATTAAGAGATGACAAATGTGATAGGTTTGAAGACTGCACATGAGATCTGGATAAAAGTGGAAACATTGTATGAAGGAGATGCACTAGTGAAAGTTGCTAAACTACAAAGTCTGAAAGGCAAGTGGGAGAACATGAAGATGAGTGAAGATGAAAACATTTTTTATTTTGCACAAAAGATAAATGAACTAGTGATGGACATTAGATGTGCTGGTGGAATCTTGGAAGAAGATGAGATTGTGGCTAAAATACTTAGATCTGTGCCTACATTTTACAAAATAAAATATCATGCTATTGAAGAGCTCGAGACTGTAACAAATGTGGCAAGAGACATGCTGACTGGAAAACTTGTTGCCTTTGAGTTGAGTGAATTTGGTGAATTTTTTCCTAAGACAGAGTCTGCATTCAGAGCTACTGTATCCTTAAAAATCCAACATAGATATGATCTGGGAGAGAGTTCCAAGAAGAAATTCAAGTATGAAGAAGAAATGAAACTAATTAAAGATGAATAAAGAGAGCTAGAAGAACTGGAAGCACTGATTGTGAAAAGAGAAGTCATAGGACAAGGTAAGTACAAAGGAAAACTGCCTATTACATGTTTCTCTTACAGTAAGATAGGTCATTTTGCATCAAGGTGTCTTGAAAGAGTCTCTAAGTATAAACCCGACAAGACTAGATTTCAAAAGAAATGTTATTATACTGAAGAGGGTGTTACTGATGATGAATTTGATAAAGAAACTAGAAATGAAGATGAATGGGTATTCATTACTATCAAGGAAAATGGTTCGATGTCCACCAAATCTACTAGTAATCAAAATTTGTCTTATATGTTGAAGGTTTGAAGCATAATTTATTGAGTGTTGGACAGATGGTTGACAAAGGTTACAATCTCCAATTCAAAGATGGTAAGTGTAGGATTTTGGGAAGCTCGAGAAATGTGATTGCTTCAGGTACAAAGACAAGAGGTAATATTTTTCACTTAAATGCTGCTAGTGAAAGTTGGCTGATTTCTCAAGTTGATGTAAGCTGGTTATGGCATAGAAGGTTGTGTCATGTGACCTTTGATAACATTGTCAAAATAAGCTCCACACAAGCAGTCGAAGATCTACCTAAGTTAGTGAAGCCTACTAACATTATATACAAGGAGTGTCAGATGGGAAAGCAGACAAGAATTTTATCTTAGAGAAAAGAACATCATTCCAATGGAGTATTGGAATTGGTACATACTAATCTATGTGGTCCATCCAGAGTCGGAAGTTTACAAGGAGAAAGGTACTTTATGTTGCTTATTGATGATTATTCTAGAATGGTTTGGGTTGATTTCTTAAGAGAAAAACATGAGGCATTAGAGAAATTCAAAAGCTTCAAAGCTATGGTAGAGAATGAAAAAGGTTTGAAGATCAAATGTTTGAGATTAGACAGAGGTGGTGAATTCACTTTTTGGGAGTTCGATTCATTTTGTGAAGAGCATGGAATAAAAAGACAGTTAATTGCTCCCCGAACCCCACAACAGAACAAAGTTGTTGAAAGAAAGAACAAAGCAATTTTAGATGTTGCCAGAAGTATGATGTTGGAAGGTAATGTTCCTCATACCTATTGGAGAGAAGTTGTAAGCACTGTTGTGTACACTATCAATCGAGTGAATGTCAATAGTAATTATGGTAAGACTCCTTTTGAGCTATGGTTTGGTTATAAGCCTACTATTAAGTATTTCAAAATATTTGGAAGTAGATGTTTTATTAAAAGAGATGAAGATATTGGAAAGTTTGAAGCTAGTAGTGATGAAAGAATCTTTCTGGGTTACTCTACTAAGAGAAAAGCCTACCAAGGTTACAATAAAAGATTGAAGAAAATGGTTGAAAGTGCAAATGTTAGAGTTGATGAGGATATTGACAGATCATCCAGGTATTGTGGATATGATTCAGATGACCAACAAGATAATACTGAGAATGTAAAGAATGCGTAGACACATAATCAAGTTCAAATTGTTTCGATAAATCAAGAAAATCATGAAGGAGAAGACAAGGTAAATGCAGAAGAAAGAATAGAAGAATCCAAAATTCCAAGGTATGTAAAGCGAAGTCATTTTGAAAGTCAGATCATAGGAGACAAAAACAAAGGTGTGCAGACTAGAAGAAGGATTGCAAAAGAATATTGTCTGATATCCAAGACTGAGCCTAGCAATGTCAGTGAAGCATGTGAACATGAATATTGGATGGAAGCAATGAAGGAAGAACTGATGCAAATAGAGAAAAATGATACATGGATTCTTGTTCCTAGACCTTAAGACAAAAATGTGACTGGAACCAAATGGGTCTTTCAGAATAAGCTAAATGAACAAGGTGAAGTGATCAGGAATAAAGAAAGACTGGTATGTAAAGGATAATCACAGATGGAAGGTATTGATTTTGAAGAAACCTTTGCCCCTGTTGGTAGAATTGAAGTTGTAAGGTTGTTTCTTGCTTATGCTACTTTCAAGAATTACAAAGTCTATCAAATGGATGTGAAGTCAACATTTCTGAATGGTGAATTACAAGAAGAAGTTTATGTTGAGAAACCAAATGGATTTCAACTAAATGATGAAAAAGATATGGTTTGTCGATTGAAGAAAGCTCTATATGGAATCAAGCAAGCACCTAGAGCTTGGTATGCTAGATTGGATAAATACTTGTTGAAGCTTGGATTCAATAAAGGTACTACTGAAAACAATCTATATTTCAAGTTGGATCGGGATAAAGAGTTGATCATTGAAGTCTTTGTTGATGATATTATTTTTGAAGGTGATGATAACTTATGCATGAAATTTGCTGATGAAATGAAAAGTGAATTTGAGATGTCAATGATAGGAGAGCTGAAATGATTTTTTAGGATTGAAAATAACTCAGTTAAATGATGTAATCTTCATATCTTAGTCCAAATATGTAAGAGAGTTACTAAAAAAGTTTGGCATGGAGGACTCAAAGCTAGTTGGTACACCCATGGTAATTGGATGCAAGCTAACATAGAATGGTGATTTTCCTAAGGCTAATCAAAAAAGATATAGGTCAATGATTGGTGGATTGCTATATTTAACTCAGACAAGACCACACATTATGAATGTTGTGTGCATGGTTGCTAGATATCAAGTTGATCCAAAGGAATCACATGTGACTGCAATAAAGAGAATTTTCAGATACTTAAAAGGAACAGTGGATTTTGGTCTTTGGTATCCTAAGGAAGATGATCTTACTCTGAATGATTTTATAGATGCACATTGGGTAGGTGATGTTAATGACAATAAAAGGACAAGTGGTGGTGAATTTTTCTTAGGGAAGAAGTTGGTGTCTTGGTTAAGTAAAAAGCATAATTCCATTTCCTTATCTACTACTGAGGCATAATATATTGCTGCTACAAATAACTGTACCAAAGTGTCGTGGATGAAGCAGATGCTGAGAGACATCAAAATTGAGTATGATGAGCCAATTGCTATATTCTGTGACAACTCAAGTGCCATAAACATTTCCAAAAATTTGGTGCTACATTAAAAAACAAAGCATATATCTATCAAGTATCACTTTTTGAGAGACAAAGTGAGTGATAACGAAGTTAGATTGGAATATGTGCCTACAAAGGAACAAATTGCATATATCTTCACTAAACCGTTGCCTAAGGATACTTTTGAGTATCTCAGAGGAAAGTTAAGATTAATTTCCCCTCATAATCTGAACTAAGATGCAAGTCTTTGCATCAATCCATGGACTTATAGTCAGATCTTGTTTCAGATTGATGTTGTGGTGGCTGCTACTCAGGGGAAATAGTCAGATGATTCAGATGATATGTGGATCAAAGCATGTGTACCTTTTCCATTGATTTCAAAGGGGGAGAATAATAATGTGAAAAACTCTTGAAGGGAGGAGGAGAAGAGTCATGCAAGGAAGATAAGAGTACTGTGTGAAGAGCTAGTTGTGTTGATGGTATTTTTTTTCACATCATGTGTTTTCATTAATGCCAAAGGGGAAGATTGTTGGATGTTTTGGTTGTGTTGCTGATATGTGGTTGTCATTGATTTCAACACTATTAACATTGATGATTCTAAAGGCTGTATATGTCGAGGAGATTGAGAAAATTGTAATAAATATAATGCAAGCAGTTTGTGAAGATGTGATGATCAGAAGGATGGAAAGTTATGTACGTTGATATTCAAGAGGCATGCATTAAAGGGTTTATTTATGAGCTTATCTACTATGTTTTCTAAAAATTTTAGTGGTACACATCAAGAATTGAGAAAGTTATGAAGTTATGTGTTCCTACAATTATTCAGTTACTGTAGCAAGTGTTTCTAGAAGATGAGATTGCAATTCTGATGAATTGAGTTGTTGCGTATGTTCCTGAGATGTTTATTAATGTTTCTAGATCATGCTCTATCAGTTTGGTACATCCACATCGATTGACGTGTTCTTGATTAAATATTTTTCTTTATGTGTTCGCATTTTCATGTTCTTGGCCGAGATGATGATGGTAGCATGTTGTGGATCCTTATGGATCAATCTTGCATTGTTTGGTATGATTGAGGATGTTGATTTAGGTCCTCACTATGTTGTGACCGACTTAGGTTGGTGCGCATTAAGATTTTTTCATGTATTGAGGCCGACAATTTGTAATTCATTTATTATTTTGAGGCCGATAGAGTAGTTGATGAAAATCCATGTAGCAGATATATAAGAGTGATTGTCTCTTCATTGAAAGAGGGTATATGTGAGTGTATGTGTATGTTCTTGGTGTGTATGTGTGAAGTATGTGCGAATAAAGATCAAATGATCTGAATGCAGAGCAGAGTGTGAAGAAGTTTGAGCGAAGTGTGAAGAAGTATTTCTGTGCTTAACCAAAACTATCATCAAGCTTTTGAAGAAGCTAATTTCTCAATTCAACCTCATCAAATGGATTTAATCTGATTGTTTTATGTAAGGCGGTGAGCCTTCCCTTTGAGCACTGAGCTCTAGGTAGTGTGCCTAAATGCATGTGCATTCCCTATTCATTTTTCATTATACTTTTAACAGGGTATAATCTTGTGGCCTAACATCCACCGTGGTTTTTCCCTTAACAGGGTTTCCACGTATAAAATCTTGGTGTTCATGTGTTTATGATGTATTATTGATTTATGCTTGCATTGGTAATTATCATATCTAAGATTAAAAGTTGTTTAAGGTTGAATAAGTTTAATTTTTGTAACAATTGATTCATCCCCCCTCTTAGTTGTCTATCCTTGTTTTGCCAACAATCCACATCTAACAGTTCTAGTGTTATTCTAGAGTTTTCAATTCATGTCTAGTGCTTCAGAGATTTACTTCTGGAACGCAACTACAGTCGTCCATCAAAAATTCATCGAACAATCATGGTTATATTGATTTGCATTGAAATTTTGCCATTAATTTTTTTTACTAGTTTGAGATTATGTTTAATTCGCCAATGTTTTTTCTTATTCATTTGAAAATAGGTTTAATTCGCAAATGATTTTCTTTTGGTTTGAAAACAATTTTAATTGCCAATAAAATTGTTTTTTCTATTTTGAAAATAGGTTTAATTCACCAATGGAAATATTTTCTAGGTTTGAAAATAGATTTTAATCATCAATGAAAGTATTTTATTGGTTTAAAAAAATTCAATTCACTAGGATTTTCCACAGACTTCTAGCGATTAGAAAATATTCACCATTTGAGATTATTGTTTTTTCCCAAAAAATGAAAAAAATCACCACTAAAATTAATATTTTTATTGGAATGTATACAAGATTCGCCAAGATTTTACACCTTCGCTAAGGGGGGGTTTCTTAAAGTTATCCCTGGATCCAATGAAGATTTTGATGATGCAATGACCAACAAAATAAATCACTTGATTACACTTGATTACACTTGATGAGACTAAGAAAAAAGGCTCAAATAGTCAACATAAAAAAGCAATAGGTAAAATACCTATTTGATAAGGCCACACTAGAAAATTTTAAATTGGAGACTTGGTCCTAGTATGAAATTCTAGAGCACAAGATAAAGAAAAACATAAGATAGTTTGATTCCATGTAGTTGGGTCCATACATCATAAATAATTTGCTTGGCGAAGATTCATTTTTTATCAAGAGCTAAATGACAAGTTTCAAGAAATGCCAGTGCATGAAAAAATATTGAAACATTCTTTTTCATAGGATTTAGCCTATTTTCTTTCTATACATAGTTTTAGTTCCTTTGTTTTGTGTACTTTGTACACCCATAATTGTTTGTGACTCATGGTGAAGATTGTTAATGGTATTTATATCTTTGTTTAGTCTTGACACATGTTGGTTGAGAAGAAGTGTAGTTTGTGTTGGAAATTGGAGAAAGATGTAGGTCTAGATATAGAAATGCACTTGAGAAACTAAAAGAAATTCAAGATTGTGAAAAAAGAGGTCAGAAATATATTCTCATTCTATTGGACATGGCCTAATGTGACTCAAAGATTCAAAGATGCTGACACAATTGAGACACAAACAAAACATGCATCTGACAATTTTAATCGAGCTCTAGATGAGGATGATCAAATTTGGTTTGGTCTGACAAAGCTACATGAAGAATATCTCACATTGGACAAGGAAAAAGGAGAAATGATTGAACAATATGGGCATCTTAGAGACTTGATAAAAATTAAGTACACACATGTCTCCTATGCTCTTTCTCTTGTTGATAGAATCCTTAACTCAAATGTCACTCCCAAAACTCTAGTTGAAGGGAAAGATATCCTAGTTGAACTTGACTATCTATACAAAGCCTTAACAAAAGAAAAGAAACTATGGGATGAGAGAAAATCTTCATGGACAACCACTCTCCACAAAATTCAAGGGACAACCACCTCTAGTTAATTACTCATAGTTACTATTCTAGATGTACTCGTAAGGGGGAGTATTCAGGTACGCAAAGGGAAATTTCTAAAGTATTTTTTGTCAATTTCAAATGGAAGAACAATACAATATATTTTATCATTTTCCATTGATTTCAAAGGGGGAGAGAGTACTATGTGAAAAGGAGAGAATATCATTCCATTAGGAGAGAGATGAAAAGAAGAAATTTTGTTCTTGATTATTTTTACATCATGCGTTGCCATTAATGACAAAGGGGGATATTGTTGGAAATTGGAAGATTGTCATTGATGTCAACATTAACATCAACATACCTCACTCACATTACTTGTATATATCAATAATTACTTCGATAATAATGGTTCGAGCTATGATAATCTGGTACTAAAAGTTTGTTGAGCTGGTATTTTGGTCTGGATCATCTCATCTTGTAAGATTCGTTTAGAAGAGAATAATGTGTTCTATCTTGATATCATTTGCATCTACTAGCAAGATTTCCGTTGTCTTGGTTATACAGTTGGAAAGATAAAGTTAGCATTAGGTTGGTACACAGTGTTCAATTTATATACTGGTTTAATGCATTGGTATTTTGGTTCGTATTCTACCACAAAGAAAGACATCACTACAAGATTTTCTATATAGATTCATGACTTTGAGATTCATCTTTCTTTGAATGCATACAAAAGTTTTTGTATAGCGCATTGATGTGGGACATTTCACATTTTCTCATGATTAATTATTTTTCCTTGCGTAGTTGAAGATAAGTTATTTGATGTCGTCTAAAGGAGAATTCAATGTGTTAACAAGTTTTGGGACTACACATTTGGTGAATCACATAATACATGTTGTGGATGCTAAAGGGATCTATCTTAGGTTTGTGCCAATTGATACCATATATTACACACTTATGTTGGGTGCGAAGATGAATATGTTTCGAGGATAAAATCGATAGAGTTAGTTTTGATTTGAAATAGGGCTACTCTAATTAGGCCAACCTAATTAGTGTATGTGAATGTATACGGTATATATATGTATATATATGTGTATGTGTATATATATATATGTAAGATATTTTTGAAGAAGAGATGAAGAAAAAATGCGACATAAAGTGAAATGATGAAGTGGTGAAAGTTAGAGAGAACATGAATGGATTACTATATGGTGCGAATGTATGAAATTGTATATGTGAATAGAAAGAATTGTTGAGTACACTGTACAAAGAAGTGTTTTATATTATATGCTTCATTGGAACTGAACTCCAACACAAGGAAGGTGCATTCTATCTCAGTTCACCTCTTGGTAGTGAGCCATACTCTATTTTGTAATTTACTTTAGGAAGTGATCCTTCGAGGACAGTGAGTTCTAGAAATGAGCCATTGTAATATTCTATATCCAAATATATTATATTGCCAATCAACCCTCACCGTGGTTTTTCCCATTTTGGGTTTTCCACGTAAAAATCCTGGTGCTTATGTGTCATGTGGCATTATTATCTCTTTCATGTATTTACTTGCAATTGTAGGTAGATATGTTTTAATGATTGAATGGCTTATAGCTGGATGGTTTAATAGAATACTAATTCACCCCCCTTCTCATTATTATGGGTGTTCAACAATTTTTCCTTGTTTTTATTTTGGCCTCTCTTTTGGTTTCCCACCTAAAGATAACTTGGGATCTCATTGCACTTGCAAAAGACACGTATCCCAACAGAGCTAGTGTTAGAGTTTAGCTTTTTAAGCCTATTTTTTTTACTATCCCCCCTATATAACCGAATCTAAGATAGTCTAAGTGGATTATTCATGAGTAATTTTTTTTCCAAGTGTGTCTTGTGTTTTTCCCTATGCACTCATTATGTGCTAAAGTGCAAAAAATTCAAAAAATTCAAAAAAATTCAAAAATTCAAAAAAATCAAAAAATTTAGTTTATAAAAGTTGCAGTTTCAAACTTTTGGGGTTGTCCATCCCAATATGTCATCACATATATCTTTGTCTTCTTTTTTCATATTGGGTTGTTGAACTTCATCCTCTTGGCATAGATTTCCACTTGATCTTGACATCATCATCCCTAGCCTTGTAAATTTTTTCTATGTATGGTTGTTGGACTATCAACCTTTCCTTACCTACATATTGTTTTCATCTTAACCTCAAAATATTGATCCTTTGCAATAATTTCCTTTCTATTTTGAAGTTTCAACCATCACCTTACCAAAGTGTTATTCCCTTGGAACCCCTAGACTTTGACATCCTAACCCAATGCCTTAGAAAATTTTATTTGCCAGAGTTTCAAACTTGTTCTTCCTTAGTTACCATTTCCCTAGCCTCCTGAGCTCTTATCTCCAAAATTTTGCATTGAAATCTTAAGCCTTTAATTTGCACTGAATTTCCAGACTTCCTTATCCTATCATGTATTTCAATCACTCCCTAATATACTATTAGACTTCTCTTTTCCAAAGCACCCATTTCATGTCTTCCTTGATTGCCAATAACTTAATCGATATTTTTAGTAAGTATTATATTGGAGTTTGAGTTGTAACCTTCTTTATATTTAGGTATTTATTTCATGTCTTGCTCTACTCTCAAAAAATTCCTATACCTTTGTATATCCTTTCACAATCCAAATTTTTTCCATCCCCTTACCTTGGCACTCTTCCTTATTCATATTTGAAAGTCGCTTAATAAATTCCCATATAGTTTCTATCAGAGTTTGAGATGTGGGATTCCCTTCAAAGTGCTACCAAGTACGAGTCATCTTTGAACCTCAATCCTTGATATTCCAAGAATCTCTCACCTCATTGGGATTGTTTATTCAAACTTCCATATGCATGATTCACCCATCACCCCAATCCTCGATACTCCAATATAACAATAGTTATGAGTTATGAAGTATTCCCAACCTGCAATCCTAGATCATCTGAAACTCCTATATTTTCTTCTATACAATCCCACCTATGCCTATACTTGTTGAGAAAGTCATTTATGATCATATTTGATATAACAACTACTGAAAACAAATTCCCACCCAAAAAACATTGTTCATAATTTAGGCATAAATTTGCACAAAAGTTTTTAGAAATAGAGGAGAAAATCACATAGGATGCCATTAATGAGCCTAAATGGCCTTACAACTACTATATCAAATCTAAATATTGTTACAATTTGGTTGTCATTGATGTCAAGAGAGAGTTGTTGATGTCAAAAGAGATATGTAGTTTGGTTGTTTAGTTTCCAGAGTCTCTGAGAAATGCTCCACATTTCTCTGCTAGTGATGATTTGCTCCTACAGTTTGGAAGATAGCTTCAAGAAGTGTTAGGGAATGTGTGATCCAAGTTTTAGTTCATTTGGGTTTTAGAAAGATGTTTTTGTGAGTGACAGTTTGAAGACTATGTTGATCTCGTGTTGGTGTTTTCAAAGGTGAAAATTTTGGCTTTCCATTCCTCCATGTTTGCAAATATGGTCATGCAATTCAAAAGAAAAGTTCAACACGTAGTGAAGATGATATATCCAAATTTTTATGTCATTATTCCTTCTATAGAGAAAGTTGAAGATGACAAAGTATAGGACTGTGTTGTTTGATGACTAGTTTCATTGTCTATTAGCTTGCACCAACTTGATGCTGCATGAAGTTATAAAGGGATTAATGAGAGTGTTCCTGAATATCATGTGATGTTTTTTGCTTTGCAAGGAATCGTCTTGCTTCTCTGAAACTAGTTGTGGTACACAATGGATGTTCTATTTGGTTATGCTTTTTCTTGGATGACTTAGGTATGTTGGTGTTGTGTGCCACGAACTCAAGTGTGAGAGGAGTCTAAGGAATGTTTGAAGGTGTTGTATGGGTCATGCTGACTCATTTAAGAGAAGCGCAAGTAATTATTTATCATCATGTGTACCACCAATGTTGTGAAAGATGATGTGCTACAAGCTTCATGTGTTCTTGCTTAAGACCAACCTAATGTGAACTTTTGAAGCATGTGAATGATGATCATTGAAGATCAAAGTTGTGAAGAGTGTTTAGGACCAGGTTAAGTGTATGTTCGAATCCGCAAGGTGAATTCCTCTTCTTGGTGTTGCATGTAGTATTTTGGGTCTTTCCCTCTACACATTTTTGTTGAACACACCCAAAGACTGAGAGGGGGGTGAATCAATCTACTCAAAAAATTAAACTCTTCCAAAACTTGAATTCCTCTGCACAATACAAACTTCAAACCCTTAAATAGATTAGCAAAAATATATAATAGTTTAAAACCTCAAAAAATTCAACAATGAAAGATATAACAATTATACTTATAACTATATTAGCAACAAATAAAGATGAAGCAAAGTACACACATGCAGAAAAAAAAACTAGATTTACGTGGAAAACCCAATGAGGTAAAAACCACAGTGAGAGTTAACTCACAATATAAAGGCTCGCTATCAAATGGGACTTGCAAACCAAGGCACACTACCTCAACAAATGATACAAATGACTTGTTGAATTGAAGAAAACACAAATTTAGGAGAAAGATTCAAGATTTGATGGGATTCACTATCTTAGATCAGGATACAAATTTTTAGAGAGAGATTACATTTGTCAACATAACACTGTTGATTGAGGTGTTATAACATATTTGATTCTATATTTCACACTTCTACACTTTTTTTGTGGTATTTTCAAATATAATCCACTTTCTCGTTCGCACACTTGTACACTTTACCACAATGTTGCATCTGAAATGATCTTATGTTATATCTATAGCAAAAATTCAAAACTTAAATTAGATCATCCAAGAAGAAGATAAACAATGAATTCAACAAGTTGGCCACCAAAGCATAATGCAATTCTATCCCAAAGATAGAGAGGACCAAAAAAAAACTTAATATGTCTTCCAATGTGATCCAAAACAATTCACACAGTGGTGCACATCAATCTAAGTCGACATCAAGGAAATATGTAGATGAAACTTGAAGCACATAACCAATTGGTCCAAAAACATACTTCTAATTGAATTGAATCAATGCTATTCTAACCAAGATAGGCCAGGACCCAAAATTTTGTTAGCACATCTTCAATTGTTGGCACAAACCCCCAAGCACACATAACAAGAAGAGTCCAAATCAACCAAATATCCACAAATAACCCAAGAAACAAACTCAATACACAATGCAACACCAAAGAGGCTAATCAATAATGAGTAGATCAAATGGGGATGCTCCACGAATATCCAACAACACTTCCAAAGATTTATTACTTATATTCATGCCACTAGCAACCATATCAAACGAAACAAGAACATAATACTTCATCCCAAAAACACAAAATGCCCAATCATGAGATATAACATTCACAAATCAACTTGCAAACCACTTCAAGACATGAAATTGGAACTGAGATACTACACAAACATTGAGAAAAAATCCACCAAGTTGCAAGAGAAGAGACATCAATGCAGAGTATTTTGTGAACCAATCTAGATGCCCAACAACACTTCCAACCTTCTACAATTCACAAAAATCTCCTCGGCAACACTAGTGATTTGAAAAGATAGGGTTGCAACGTCCATAGAACACTGAGTTTGAGTCCCAAATTGTAAGACCATACCTTTCACAATAGAGGAATACAAATCATTCTCCCAAGAAAACTTCAAGCAACTTCCTAAACCAAGAACACTTAACGAACTTGTTGAGGTTAGAACTTTCTTTTAGAAACACATGCTACATCAGGAGCATCAAGAGAGAGCATAAGACATATTGTAGACCTTCAACAACATCTCTCCACTATCAACAAAAAATATAATCCTCATCTTAATATATCATTATGAAATCAACTTTGCTGACATCAACTATACTCAATACTTCTTTGATTATTACCAAAGAAGGCATGACACCCAACCATGAACTTAAATAACAACAACATATATCAATGTTGGACCAAACTAAATGTTGTCAACAATGAAAATCAATTCAACAATCTTCCTCACTTCACAAGTAATGACAACCACAAACAATTCATCAAGTGTTGTCATCAAACCATTGACAACAAGCTCATCAACCACTACCAAACATATAAAAATATTCATCAAGTGTTGACACTAAATATAACCAACAATTAGTGCTACCATCAATGACGACAACTCCCAACAATCTCCTCAAGTGTTGAAATTAATGAAAACAACTTCCAACAATCTCCTCAAGTGTCGACATCAATGACAACGGGAAACACACATGTAGCCAACACACATCTTCTCACTCTCCCCCTTTGACATCAAGGACAAAGGGAAACAAACACCTGCATGTATAAGGCAACAACATATTCTTTGACTTCGGGACTTAGGCGAAAATATCTTTAATGGAAACAAGAGCACAAACTCCTCCTTTGACCAGCAACACTTATTCTTACATGCATAATATCTACACATTTGTACCAAAATCCCCCTTACTACTAGCTCCCCCAGACTAGCAACATACATCAATCTAGGAGAAAAAGATAAGGCATTAATTTCTCCCCTAGAAATATGTACCATCTATGCATCTAGTTAGAACGAGGGGCAATAACCCCTAACTTTTGCCAAAGATACTCAAAAGTATCCTTTGAAAGTGCCTTTGTGAAGATATATGCAATCTGGTCCTTTGTAGGCACATACTCCATTCCGAATTCATGCTATGCAACATTCTCTCTCAGAAAGTAATACCAAATAGAGATGTGTTTAGTCCTTGAATGCATTACTGGATTCTTGGAAATATTAATTGCACTTGTATTATCACACAATATAAGAATAGGTTCATCATAAATCACTTTCAAATCCTTTAAAGTTTGCTTCATCCAAAGCACTTGGGTACAACAAGGTGTTGCAATAATGTATTCAACTTCTATAGTGGATGAAGACATTGAATATTTATTTTTACTGAACCAAGACACCAATCTATCTCCCAAAAAAGAATGCACTTCCACTTGTACTTCTCTAGTTGCCCAATCAACATTAGTATTGTAGTGTAGAAAATTGTATACCTTTACAATTTCACACTATGTTTGGGTCCCTTAATTTATTGGACTTAATTAAGCTTCTAATTTTCTAACTTATGTATTCCAAAGCCTTATTTTTCCCATTTTTTGAAAAAAGAACTGACATTAAATAAATGCAATCAATAATTAAATCACCATGCAATATGTGTGTCCTGGACTTATAGGCCAAGATCCATTCGCCCATGGGAAAATGGGTCCCCTTTAAGTGCCAAGACCCATTTTAAAATATTTTTTTGGTGACATTTTAATGATTCAAATTCAACTTGCAATTGTCAGCTTTTAGAATCTAATTTTTCAGAAATTAGATAAACACCTATAAAAATACATAGTCTTTTTATAATTTGAAATCTAACTAGCAATATCATACATTATCAAGACTTCATGAGAGAAAATATTATTGTCAAGAGCATACAAGAGAAAATTTATCATCATTTGTTGTAGTAATCAATATGCTAGCATCATGTTCAAGTCTATGTGTGTTCATGTCATCTTGTGAAGGATAATATGCATTGTTGATCCTAAAGCATCCAAGCATTTCAAGTATCCAAATCCATCAAGAAAAGAAATATCAAGTTCTTTGGAGTGATATGTTCGAATTCACTCCTCTAAGGGAAGCCATTGAAGGGTGGTGAGTTGTAGCAAGCATTATTCATTCATCATTTCCTTCCTTTTTCATTATCTTTCTATCAAGGTTTAATTACCAAACTTGGGGTTTGACTAAGGCAAACCCCCATACAATGTTTTTTCCTCTTTGTGTATGTAAAAATTATAGGTTGATGAAGAATTGAAGAGATCTTGAAGGAGAAATTTTGCATGGTTGGGAAATTTTTCATCATTGTTTCCAAGCCACGAAAACTAAGTTGCAGAATGTATTTCTGACTTTCTAATGGTGGGACCTATGTCAAATAGAATCCAAGATCTAGTATCAGAGGATTGTCAAAGGTTATTTTGGAAGCCCTAACAAGGACCCATTCTCCCAAGGGTGAATCAATCCCTTAGCAAACCTTATAAACAACTTTTATGATAGGTACATACCATTACACCCTTCTCAGATCTGCCTACAAATTGTCATTTTTGTTTTTGTACATTTGAGAATCTTCATTTTAGGTATTAATCTTATTGTTCATTTGGATTTTTTATTTCAAAATAGTTTTAGTTTAGTTTTAGATCTATCATATTCTCTTAAGGATTGAGATCCATGTATGATTGACTCACCATTGAGATTGAAAGTCAATCTTTACACCTTGTAATGTCTTTCGTAATGAAATCTATGGGGAAAGGCACCTATTAGGATCCCTAAGGTTTTATAAACATCCCGCAATCATTAGAAAACCTTGAGGATCCATTTCCCCAACACATATACACCTCCACCATATTCACCTCCATCTCAAAATACAACCAATGTTTTTTTCATAAACCAACTTTTGCAAAATGTCGCATCCCTTCAACAAAAAATAGCAACATTGAACCAAAACCAAAATAGAAAACCTTCACAATATGTCAAAAGAAAGCCATTGTCATTGGAAATATTGAGAACACAAATTCCACAAGTCATAAAGATACATAGATTTGAGAAATACCATGGTAAAGGAGATCCTAGCAACCATGTATTAGCATATACAACCTTATGTAGTGACTTCATTTTTGAAGATAAGCTCTTGGCTAAGATTTTTCCTAGGTCCTTAAAAGATACAACCTTGGAATACTTTTGTTCCTTACTGAATAACTCAATCCAATAATTTAATGAGCTTGTTGATGCCTTTCTCAACCATTTCCAAGTGCACATTGGTCTTAAGATGGCCCTACCTGATTTGATGTAATGTAAACAAAATGAAGATGAAAAGGTCATTGAATTTATAAAAAATTATCAATTGTTTTACTCACAAATCAACATTAAAATTCCCAATGTTGATCTTCAAAGAATGTTCATTGATAACTTATAAACACACATCCACTTGTTATGAAATTTCCCTCCTTTATGCACTTATGTAAGATTGTTATTATCAAAACTCACTTAATCAACGTGTAAGAAACTACTTCAACCCATCTTGAAAAAAATTGAAATCATGCCTCATAACAATTTACAACCATTCAAGAAATAAAAAAAGGGATTCATACAGATAAATCAACCTCAAAAAAACCACCATGTTGAACCTCAAGTGGCTACCATTAAAACAAAAATTCCATACCAAATTCGAGATAAGAATAGGAAATTCACCCTGTTACCTAATACCCTCCATTTGATTATGTTGCAAATATTGAGCAACAATCTAATCACCTGACCTCCCATTAGACCTCTTGATACCACTAAGCCTTTACCTCCACGCTGTAACTCAAATGAATTTTGTCACTATCATCGACAAGGTAGACATGATACAAAATGATGCATGCATCTTAAACATATAGTGCAAGACCTCATTGATTCCAATCACATCAATGATCAAGGAAATAAATCCATTGCCCCACCCAACCAAAATTTGCAAAGATTTACCAATCCAATGCCAAACCATTCCATCTCATTTGTAAAATCTAGTGATAAAAAGAATGATGTGATGAATGCTGACAAGATACAAGATATAACTAATGATGATAAGAGTGATAATGGGGGTGATCTAGATGCCATGATTGGATTCATTGGTGTTCAACCTCGTAAGGGCCAAACCAAATTGTCTCTTGACATTTCTTTCTCAAATAGTGATATAATTAAACATGTACATGATGGTCCTCTTTACATAGTTAGAAGAATCAATGAAAAGCCTACAAATGGGATATTAATTTATCCTGTATGTGTAGAGAATGTGAACATTGAGGAATTATTATTTTTGCATGAAATTTACTAAGATTTTTATGAACAATTGAAAGCATGTATCAAAACACATGATGGTTTTTCTTGCCTTGTGATAGGTTCAATCACTCTTCCATTAAAAGTTTGATTGAAGCAATTAAATGTATCAATATCCATCATCCAGATGTTGGATCAATTTCGTGTGAAGTTAGGCTATTCATGGATACGCTCCATGAATTTTGTCTCATCATTTATTCACAAAGGCTTGCAATTTCTATTTGACAACCAAATTTTTATGGTGCATCATAGTGGATTTAATCCTTTGTCTTCCCATGGGAACTTTTCAGTGGATTTACTTTTGCCCAAACCTATGGAACCTATTGCACTCATGAGGATTTCTTCTTCAAATCATATCAAAAGTTCAAAGCCAAGCGTATAGAAGAGATATCACTTGCCAATATACCACCTATAACTAAAATATCTATAGTTGTTCCTCCCACTCCAATTATTGTGGATGAACGTATGCTTGAACCAAAAGCTTTCCTGATAATCAAACTAAGTATGATGCTATTCTACCACCTATGTCCTACAAGGGACCAAGAGATAACCATATAATTCCATTTGTGCCTCCTAAAACCAAACACGTTTAGGAGGTCCCTTTTGTTCCTCCCCTAAGGGAAGAAAAAAACTGATGGTCAATAAACCCGCTCCTACACCATCATAACTTGAAAATTGTGCAAGAAGAAACAAAAATGCTAAAGATTGTAGGTGTAGACATCATGTTATTGCTCGTCAATTAGAAGAAAAGAATAAACCAATAATCCAAGATCAACAACTAACTCAAACAAAGCATGTTGATTCTCCACCTTCACCACAACATGAAACTTCTAAACCACAACCAAAACAAGAACATACAATGGACATTGTCATTAGACCTCTTGTTGTGATTAACTTGGATGATGATGAGAAACTAAAATTGATGAAGAATTGTGTAATGAATTGAATTTTTTGTTTTCCACTTCTATGAATTTAGATGGGGGAAATTGTGATGATCCTCCTAATACGAGTGACCCACCACGTGTTGAACTTGGTGATGCTCCTAGTATGGAACTTGATGTAGTCCCTTTGGCTATTTATTCACCTTTCATATATGATGAGCAAGATTGGGATGTAGATGACCTACTTTAGGTTGGCTGGCATGTGACATTCTTTCTTTTCTTTTCATGTAGATTTGTGATTGTATATACATAATGTGATCCCTTGCATTATTTTTCTTGGCATGTATTTATGTTTTTGAGATTTCTTTGGATGACCCTTGTTACTCCGATGGTGCAAGGATACAAAGGAAGCGAATTTGTCATGATATTCTTCTATTTGTATCTACATTCTTTTATCTATCATAAACATTGTCTTTTCTTTTGTCTCATGTTTTCCTTTTGGGGACGATGCAAGGCATTGAGACATCTAAGTCTCTTCCATGTTGACCCAAAATATTTTCTTTTCTTTCGCTCTCTATTTTATTCTTTCTATGTGTTTTTTTATTTTGTGAGTATTTGGGGAATGATGAAAATTATGAGCTCTATTATATCATTGTAGGAAAGACATATTCTAACCTTGAATTTGTAAATCTCTTATTTGTTATATTTTGATATTGCATGTGGGGGAAACCTCTTCTTCATGAAGTGGCTTTATTTGGAGACACATCATTGGCATAGGGATTTCCAAATAAGATCTCATTGCCCTTTTATCAATTAGCATTTATCATTTCTACTTTAAAGTAATTGCTCATGGCATGGTGTTTAGAAATTCCTTTAAAGTGGGGGCATACATTGGCATTATTTTATCTTGGCATTTGCACCTCCTAAGGTGAGTTTAATTTTTAGTTTAACATTTTTTGTCACTTTTGTTCACAATAGTTGGACTTAGTATAGCATTCATATAGCATCTTAATCATTTTGTGGCACCTTATCAAAGTTATCAAGGAGTATAACATTTGGTATGGTTTACTTATGGGTACACATTTTTGTGATGACTTTTCCCATTTTCCACCTTTTTATGGGTACACACCTTATAGATCTAGTGCATGTTTCTTATTTTGTCTTTAGGGCTCACCTAGTGTATATCGGACTGCACTAGACCTTGTGAGTGTATTTTATGGATGTGGAATAATACAATTTGGTAGTCCATCATTTTTTCCCTTTTTGCATTGGCTTTGACATTGTATGCTTGTGTATCTTTTCTTGCTACAGATATCTTACATGCATGCGTGCCCTTTGTGCTCATTTTGGTTTTCCATGGGATCTTCGATATTAGGGGCTTGATCACCCTCCATGATCTTTGTAATCCTATCTCATTAACATTTGTGCACTTGGACCCCTCTCGACACATATTTGTCTACTTTAGTGTGATTCTAAGCACAAGTTCATAATCTTACTAAAGTGGGGGCTAAATGTAGTGTAAGAAATTGTATACCTTTATAATTTCATACTGTGTTTGGGTCCCTTAATATATTGGACTTAATTAAACTTCTAATTTACCAAATTATGCATTCCAAAACCTTATTTTTCTCATTTTCTGAAAAGAGAATCGATATTAAATAAATGCAATCAATAATCAAATCACCATGGAATATGTGTGTCCTAGAATTATAGGCCAGGACCCATTCACCCATGGGCGAATGGGCCCCCTTTAAGTGCCAATACCCATTTAAAAATATGTTTTGGTGGTATTTTAATGATTCAAATTCAACTTGTAGTTGTCAACTTTTGGAGTCTAATTTATGGGAAATTAGATATACACCTATAAATACATAGTCCTTTATCATTTGAAATCTAACTAGCAATAGCATACATTATCAAGACTTCATGAGAGAAATTATTATTTTCAAGAGCATTCAAGAGTAGATTTATTAGTCATTTGTTACAACAATCAAGATCCTAACATCATGTTCAAGTCTATGTGTGTTCATGTCATCTTGTGAAGGCTAATATACATCTTTGATCCTAAAACATCTAAAAATTTTAAGTATTCAAATCCATCAAGAAAAATAAGATCAAGTTCCTTGGAGTGATGTGTTTGACTTCAATTCTCTAAGGGAAGCCATTGAAGGATGGTGAGTTGTAGAAAGCATTTTTCATTCATCACTTCCTTTTTCATTATCTTTCTATCAAGGTTTAATTACCAAACTTAGGGTTTGACCAAGGAAAACCCCCATACAAAACAAAACATTTTTCCCCTTTGTGTATGTGCAAATTATAGGTTGATGAAGAATTGAAGAAATCACGAAGGAGCAATTTTACATTGTTGCACAAGTTGTCATCATTGTTGTCTGGCCACATAAACTAAGTTGCAAAATTTATTTCTGAATTTATGAGAGTGGGACATGTGTCAAAAAAAATCCAAGATCTCACATAAGAGGATTGTCAAAGGTTATTTTGGAAGCCCTAAAAAGCACCCATTTTCCCAGGGATGAATCAATCCCTAAGAAGACCTTAGAAAAAAAAATTGGTGATAGGTATACATGCCATCAAACCCTTCTCAGATTTTCCCGAAAATTATCATTTCCATTTTTGAACATTTAGGAATTTGAATTTTAGGTATTAGGTCTTATAGTTCATTTGGTTTGAGCATTTCAAATCATTTCAGCTTAGTTTCAAATCCGTCCTATTGTCCTAAGGACTGAGATCTGGGTATGATTTACTTACCATTGAGAGTGAAAGTCACTCTTTACACCTTGTGATCTATTTCATAATGAAATATGTGGGGAAATGAATCTATTAGGATCCCTAAGATTTGATAAACATCCAAAATCATTAAAACACCTTGGGTATCCCTTTCCCCTACATTTCAAATATAGGCACTTAGAGAAATTTTTTGATCTTTCTTATACACAATACCATAATCCAAAGTTCCCTTTAGGTATCTGAATAGTATTTTCACAAATTTTTTATGAGTTTTATTATGATTAGCTTGAAATATGGAAACCAAACATACCACATGCATAATATAAGGTCGAGAAGTAGTTAAGTATAGTAAACCTCCAATCGTAGACCTATAAAGAGTCTGATCAACCTTGAAAGAATCATTAGATTTTTGTAAGTGACAATCAATCACCATAGGAGTACCTAGACATTTAGAATATTTAATCCCAAGGAAGAAAGGAAACTCACCAATCATTGACATCTCAAATTCCTTCAGCATTTCTTCTGCAAAGTTCTTACACATATCATCATCTCCACCAAAAATGATGTCATCGACATATACTACCACAATCAAAAATTTATCTTCCTAAACCTTAATGTACATATTAGTATTTGAATTACCTTTCGTGAATCCTTCTTAAAGTAGGTACTTATCCAATCTAGAATACCAATCTCTAGGAGCTTACTTGAGATGATATAAATCTTTCTTGAGTCTATAAACCATGCTTGAATTCTATGATAACTTAAAAACATCTGGATGCTCAATATATACCTCTTCCTCTAGATCACCATCCATATGATATACCTTGAAGTTATTATGAGAATAAAGAGAAAGAAACATCCTTATTACCTCCATCCTAGCTACCAGGGTATAAGTTTCCTTAAAACCAATACCTTCAACTTGTGAATATCCCTGCAAACCAATCTAGCTTTATTTTTACCACTTCACCATCTTCATTCAACTTATTTCGGAACACCCATATTGTTCATATCACATTCTTATTAGCAAGTTTGGGAACTAATTTCCAAGTTTGATTCTTCTCCATTTGATACATTTCTTCTTCCATTACCTTTATCCAATTATCATCTTTTCTAGCATCAACTAAGTTCTTGGGATCAAATTTTGACAACAAACACAAATTTACTTGCTCACTAGCTCTTGTAAACTTTCTCCTAGTCAATACACCTTCATCCTTATCTCCAATGATTTGGTCCATAGAATGATTCCTCTGGACATACTTTGCTAGAGTTTTGAGAGTTTTCACTGGTTTTGGTTCCTTCTCCTCTTTCTCTTCTCCTACTTCTTCAATCCAAAGAGGTATATCAGATCTGATAACCTCTGGTTCTTGTGAGATTTGGCACAAGTCTTCATCTACTTTGACATTTGTACTTTCAATCATCTTTCCCAATCTCTTGTAGCATTTGCATGCCTTGCTCTTGGTTGAGTAACCAAGAAAGATTCCTTCATCACACCTTGAATCAAACTTTCCAAGGTCTTCATTGTTGATGGGTGTTTTTGCACACTTTCTCAACATAGGTGATGCATAGGTGCATCACCTCTTTTGAAAGGAAATATCCAGCAAGTTGTTGGAAATTACCCCAAGGTCTCTCGAGTGTCAGGTCTTGATAGTTGTTGGAATATCTCAGTTGTTTCATGTGATTTGCTAGAATCACAAGGTGGTCTTATAGATGAATTACAAAGTGTGGAAAGTTGGGTCTGCAAATGGAGTTCTTGGGATGGGAGAGTTGTTGTGCATTTGCTACAAGTTCAAACAACAGTCTTGAACTCCATTTTATCATTGAATTTAGCTTTATAATGTGCAAAGAACCTTGCCTAAGGTTACTTATTAAAAAAGAGAGGAAAATAGCAAGGAAGAGAGTAAGTTCCTAGACATGAAACTATGGATGAGTAGTGATCATGGAGGCTGCTACAATAGACAAATTCCCTAAATTGGGTTTTGCTTGGCCAATTACACAAAACCAGTGCAATCTTCAAAGGATTGTAGATTTTCAGATTGCATATGCACATCATGAACATGCAATTGAACCAGGTTGTAGCAATGAAGTAAGGAAGCCCATGCTAACTTTGCACATTAGCTTCTCATCAACAATTGCCAAAAGTATGGGTTAGAAATTCATCAAATACAACAACAAAAAACACCATCATCACTTCCATTCAAGAAACTAACTACTAAACTAATAGGGAACTAGAACCATGCACACATAATGAGCAAACTCAAAAGGAAACACTCATAAATCATGCAATGTTGCTTTCTATTGCTGCAAAATCCTTTTACACCTGCTCTCCAACCCTTTACAAATGAGGGGAAGAGCTCTATTTATAGTTTTCCAAAGCCCGAATGAATGGATAGGATTGAATTACATTGTGTGGCCCAGATTTGATTGCACTAGGGCTTCACCTACCCCACAATATTCAATAATTTAAAATACAATTTCATCTTTTTCTCTATTTTGTCTTTTAGTGCCCAAGTGTTGTAGCAGTTTTGTCCTCTTGTTGATTTCTCTTTTACTATAGTTGAAACTCCCTGAAAGCTGCCCTTTACTTGATGGACTTGCAAAATTCTTCATTGGATCAAACAGGTATGTCGACGACTAGCATCAATGGATTGGTTGCCCCTACGAGCGAACAACCCCTTAAAGATCATCATCATCTAGTGAAAAGTATGACAACTCCCCTATGCTTTCTTCAAGGCCACCCCCTTGCATTTTATCATTGACTTCCTTGGCATAGACCCTCTTCTAATGCCATCTCTTTTCATGAGTGCTACGAAGAGAGGTGAGCATAAAATGAATGATGAAAGGAGATACGTGATTTTCCTTGTTCAACTTCTCAATGGGTCTCCCCAATGGACCCACAGTAGGCTTCTCGAATCCTGCATACATGAAGTGTTGTAAGTGATTTCATACATAAATCAAAGAAAATGTTAATCAAATCTTGAAAACTCCTTGTTAGATTTACCCATGCATCATCAAAAGATCATAATATTCAATGTAAATTGTCATTAGTATTTTATTGGAGGGAGTTTGGACGGTTTCGGGCCCGAGAGGCTAGAATTCCCTAGCAAGAATGATATTTTGAAAGGGCGAATAGGGTAGGGCAACCCAGATGGTTTCTCCTGGCTTCAAATTTGGAATTTGAAAATTTCATGCAAGAGAGGGTCCAATTTGAGCATGTGGTTCAAAGTCCGTTTCCAAATTCGAAGGGCGTTTGGACGTTATGGGCCCAACAGGCCGAACTTCCCTGGCAAGAATGTTGTTTTAAAATGGAAAACAAGGCAGGGTGACCTAGATGGTTTCTCCCAGCTTCAAATTTGGAATTTGAAAATTTCATTCAGGAGAGGGTCCAATTTGAGCATGTGGGTCAAAGTTCGTTTCCAAATTGGGAGGGCGTTTGGATGTTCCGAGCCTCGGAGGCTAGAATGCTATTTTGAAAGGGTGATGGACAATTCGAGCCTCAGAGGCCAAAATGTTGTTTTGAAACGGTGATGGATAGTCCGGGCCCCAGAGACCAAAATGTTGTTTTGAAAGGGCAATGGACAGTTAAGGCCCTAGAGCGACGGAGTTCCGGAATGAAATTTTTGCAACTTCCCAAAATTTAACGAAACCTTGGCAGTTCAGGCACCACAAAAACATCCCAAATCCATAAGAAACCTATCCGCAAAGTCAAAAATGAAGGAAAAGTGAATCAAGCGACCAGGGATGAGGCATAGAGGATGTCGGGGCAACGAGCAAAGGGAAACCCGTAGGGGCACTTTCACTAAACCAAAAGACTTAGAAAAACTCAGGTAAGTGAATTTGGTTAGGGAAATTTGATCGTTTGATGGAACATGACCAATTTAGGCTCCAGGAAAGGGGCACATAAAATGAGACGAGAGAAAAGCAGCTCGTTAGGAGCAAAAATAGGGGGTCCCTGCCCACGATGGGGTGTCTGTGCAAAATATGCACAACAAATGGTGACTTGCTGGGAAAATGCTCTAGAGAATTTTGATGACAAACTAGAATCACGAACCCATAATCTTTGGTTCTAATCTTCATGCTAGGGAAAACAAGCCATACGCTCAACTAAAGGATCAAAACCACTAGCTAATCCAACCTTCAGTATGCTGAAAATCCAAGTGTGTGCAGTTGCGTCAATTCCCATCTTTCAGTTGTAACAAGAAACCAAGCTCCGTCAAGTTAAGCTACATAGTTTATTCTAACTCCAAAATCATCTCGGACATTGCTTCCCTGCTAGTCAGGCGTCCATAGCCCCGACAAGGTTGTCACTGTGATTCTCTCGAACATTGCTCTACTGCCAACCGGGCATCCATAGCCCCGGTAGAATTGCTCGGATACCCTTGAAAGGTTGAATTTATTTTCTTTTGATTTTCAATATTTTCCTTTCTTTCTTTTGTTTCTTTTCTTTTGATTTTCAATACTTCAATTCTTTTGATTTCAACCCACAAGCATTGAAGCTCACACTCAAGGCTGAGAATCACAGTGGCGCTGAACCAAAATTTTAAATTTTTCACTTAACTAGACTTCACAAAGGACCTACAACGACCTTCAGATTCTTAAAATATGTGAGAGATATAAGATTCCAGAATACATCAAAATCAAACCAACCCACAACTTATCCTCTTTGAATCAAACACCTAGATCACTTGACACTAATAGAAGATCCTTACCATCCACTCTGAAAACTTGATTAGAGTTTGACAAAGAAATACATAGAACTGTAGACACCCAAACTTGTCCATGTCATAACATTACCTAGTTGATTCATGACCTTGTAAAACATCTTGTAATATTTTACCTTGGGTCATTACATTATCCCACTTATCTCATTTATTCCACTTAATCACCTTCCCAATTAATTAAATAAATCTTATTTACTTAATTAATTCCCCCTTCACATATCTCAAAATAATTCAAATTAAATATTTGAATTAATCCCTCACTTTTACCACATTGCAACATGTGTCACTTAACTACAACTCTTCACATGCACACATAATTTAAATAATTTTATCATTTAAATTATGAGATTCCCTCTCATCCTATATTTAGCCCCATTCATTGTGCGTCATATGCATCTTTTCTTCCAAAATAAATAAAAGAATCTCACTTATTTCATCACATCCTAATTTTAGCCTCATGTCATAACCCACTTAATGTGCATCATAGATACTAAAAGCAACTTTTAATCCTAGCCATACACATCACACATTTGAATTTTAATCTTGGCCATCGAATCGTATCAAATCTTTCCTATAAATCAAACCTTTCACGAGCCATTTGGGAAGGTCTTCTTCTAGTATCCCCACTCTGCCAAAATTTCTCTCAATCTTCTTATCCATCTATCTATTTTTCTTCTATTATCTTCATCTTATCGTCATGCTACAAAAATGAGCAATCAACATATCAAATCATTCAATCCTTCAAAATATTGCATTCTCATGCAGGTGGAGAAGAGAAATGGAGATAAATCAAATCTAGCTCGGAGATTGGTTTGCATTCGCTTGTTATTTTGATTTTCATGCTTGCTTGTACTCTATTGTGCTTGTTAGGGTTTTTCATTATAATTTGTTTATGCATTTTTCTCTAATATGATTTACCCTAACTACATTGGTGATCCTGACGTGAATCATTTGATCTAGCTTTCTTTTTTGTAGGTTTCATTAAATTTTTGTTGCAGATCTGCCAATTTTTGAACAAAACTCCAGGTGATCATAAGGAGCTTTAGTAGCAACAATATCAGTCATACACAACAAATTGGAAAGCGAAAAATTCTGGGTGCACTCATTCTATCATCTTTATCTATCATTTAATCAATCAATCTTGTTTGCAAAACACTTCAATTTGGGGCTTTAAAATGAACATCTTGTTTGCAATCACATGTTGAAATTGGGCTTAAAAAAAAAAACCATTGTTTTCCCATCACACATTTTGGCTTTGGATTAAAAAGAACAAGTGTTTGAAGTATTTTGCATACATTTTTATTTTCTAAAGGGAAATTAACAACTGCGAGTGTGAATCAAGTGTGTGTATGATCAAAAACACCTCACTTGGTTTTCTTTTGTCAAACCCTTCATAGGAGGCCTGCTAGGGGATTTCATCACCCTTAGGGACGACCTCAATCAAGGTGTGAATAGAAAGACACGCTTCTTTGGGAATTAAAATCTTGTCACTCTTGGCTAAGCCCCAAAGAACTTTATACCTTTGGGAAGTGAAGGTGAAGGGTGGGTTACCCCTTTCTCCCAGTTGTGTGGCAGGATTTTGTTTTCAAATCATCCCTAGTCAACCTCGTACATCCTAGCTTAAGACCTAATTGGCCATACCCACTTGACTAACATTAGGCTTGTTGTTGTGTATTCAAATGTTTGTTTAATCATAAAATTTAATCTTGAAAGAAAAATTTATCATTGTGATTGGTGTGTGTGTTCATGAACTTACATGTGAGATCTTGTGTTTGATATTGCCCAAGTCAAACTTTCAATAAAAAAATTTCTACATCATCTAATCTTTCCAAGCCAAATCATCCTAGTCATTCAAGCAATCACATCATTTTAAATCATCATCGTAATCTTAATCAAATATTTTTCAAAAGTGACACCATGCCAACATTAGAAGACATAGCACAAAATCTCGTTCACATACTTCACATAGCTCAAACAAGCCAATCACCTTTAAACCAAAAAATCATTCAAGGAATCCATGACATGATCCAAAAACTTCAAACAAGCCAATCACCTCAAATACAACATCTCATAGCACAAGCCCAATACCTCATAGCTAATTGTCAAACCCAACAAGCACATCATCCTCCATTCATTCAACACCAATCAATTTCACCTCATTCCTATGTAGCATCTCCCTCCATTCCATATCAATCTAATCCATCTACCTATCAAAAAAATTCCACATCACCTTATCCCACCTCTTTCCATGTCAATGCCACAACATCATGTCAATTCACTTCGCAACAAGAACATGGGAGTCAAATTCCACCTTCACAACAAGATCAAAAACCTTTAAGTCTTAATGCCACTTTTGACAAGGGAAATACCAATCTAGCTCATGCATCCTATAAATATATTATACCACCATTTCCTAGTCCAAATCCATTGTCCCCCATACATTCCAAACCATCAAACCCTTCATTACCCACACCATCATCTAATCCTCCATCAAATGCATGCCCTAAGTTCAAACATTTCAAAAGTAAACCTATGACATTACCCAAATTTACCCATCCACCTACAAAGGGTGTGACCCAAGGGCTACTAGAAAGGAATCAAACAACACCATGTCATCCAACCCATATGTTTGAACCTATTCGAGAGTCACCCCATTGAACCCAAGTCAACCTCCATCATGTCTCCATGTTGTTGACCATCTAGAACATATTGAGCTTATTCAAGAGTCATCCCCTTCCACTTCCATTCAAGCAAACCAAGAGTTATATCAAGAGCCTAATCCTAAGCATATGGAAACATCAAGCCCTAGTCCTAATCAAGATCAAATCACTTTCATCCAACCTATCCATAATCTATATCTTTTCTATGATCAAGATGATATCCATAATGATGAAGAGCTTATCCATGAGCAACTTGATCCTGTACCCACCCATGATCAAGATATCCCAAATACACTTTCACCTAGTCCTATCCATGATCCACCAACAACCACTTCCTTTGATGAGACATATGCCTCCCAAGTCAACATATAAGATCAAACAAATATCTTGGATCTTAGTGAATGCAATGTTAATGAAAATCCCAATGATCCTTCCACATCCACCATCAACTCCATTTCAAATCCATCATATCCACTTGGTATTTCCACCCCCATTCATGAATGTTCTTCCTTAGAACAACAACCATTATATTTTGTTGCTTCATTTTCCCCATCCAATAAGGAACTTGTGTCTAGTGTTCCACCTACACCTAGTCCCATTGTCCATCACATACTCCAAAACATGAACTACCAAGGTAAAGGTTTAGGTCTTCACGAACAAGGTATTTTGGAGCACATCCATGTCAAAGTCCCTCCATGCTCATTTGGCCTTGGATACTCACCCCAAGGAAAATAAGCTAAAGATGTTGGCACTTCCTCCATCCACCCTAAGTCCTCTTTCCACCATAAATCCTATCATACACCTAAAACATATGTTGTCATCCCTCCTCCATCATCCTACAAATGTCAAAAGCATGTGACTGCACACCTTCCACCATCAACTTTGCCACCATTGCTTCCAAATCCTAATATCCCTCCATCTAATCTACCTTTGTTACTCCCAACACCTAATATCCACATTATCCAATCCCCTTATCCACCTATCCATAAATCCTCTAAAAATCCTAATCATGACCAACCAATGCACACATTGTCTAAACATGAAGCTTCCACTCATTCCACCATACCCATGGGATTCAAAAGTAAAAATTTTGATATCTCTATCTATAAAACAAAAAAATTGAAGGGTCCTCGTGCCTTAGGACACAAAAGAAAAGAATCAAAGAAAATTCCATCCAAAAAGCAATATAAGCCCATACCTTCAAAAGAAAAGTCTAAAAAAAAAATGGTTTGGGTACTTAAGAAAAATGAAAACAAGTCAAACAAGGTGTCTACATCTCAAAAATTCCAACCATCCACTTCCACCTCACATTCCCACTCTATTCAAGAATCTCATATTCCATCCCACAAGCAAAATAAAAGTCATAAAAATACTAACTCTATGTGGGTACCTAAAGCAATTCATCACCCATCTCCTAAGAAAACATCTATCTTACTTACTACACCCCCTCCATATCAAAAGCTTCAATGTTTATCACAGTGTGTGCAACCATTGGTCATGGTTACCTTCCATTTCACAAAAATTCCACATACCTCCATTTCCTCACCCTTCACTCATTATCCTACATATCTCTCCCATCACCTTCCTATGGTCCATGCTTTTGGCTAAGCCTCTCATTCATCTCCCCTACATAATCCCTATCATAATCCACTATTTCCCTCCATAATCCGCATCATAATCCATCATCTACCTAATCCATCTCCCTTTCATATCATCCCTTACCAACATCTATTAGCATAATGGCATTTGAAATGGTCCATGCAATGACATCCATCTCTAGTGGGACTATCACCTTTCATGGAACTAGACACTTGAGTCCCTCCTATCCATATTCCCCTTCTCTTATCTAAATTTTTATTTTTTATTTTTTTAAAGTCAAAAAAAAAGGAAAAAAGAAAAAGAAAGAAAAAAAAAGAGTAAAGATAAATCATTTCATCCAACAGTGAAAACCTGGTAAATAGGCGCCTTGGATAAGTACCATGATGAAAACTTGGAAAACAGGCATCATGTGTAGGTTGATCTTCTATGTCACTTACACTCTGGGGCACTTTGTCTCATCTACACTATCTATTCTATCATATCATTTTCATCCTACCTACCATCTTTATCCATCATACCCATATACTTATCATATTGAGTCCATTCATCATCTCTTCCTCTTTTTGATCTTCATAAAAATATGGGGCAAAATGTTGAAACATGCTTTGGATATCTTTTGATATACCTCATCCTTCTAAACAAGCCTATCATTATCCTAGTGTCATAAGCTTTTTCATGAATAATCCTAAGTATTGTACCTAGAATGGGGCATGTTATTCCTATGCGACATAGTCTTTGGATATCACATCCCTTCCCTCTTATGATGCATACATCCATTTCATTCACTATGACCTATCATTTTTTTTCCATCCATATATCATGAGCCTTTTGTCCCTTATCCTATCACCCACCCTTTCATCCATCAATCCCATCTATCTCCTTGCACCTAGACTTGGTTTTCCCTTGTCATTGGTATCTAGCAAAAAGGCTACCCAAATTGTCATCCATTGAGATCTCAAAACATCTCAAAAAAGTCCTAAAAAAATGCAAAAAATTTTGAAAAAGGTCTTGAAAAAAATAAATCTAAACATTTCAAAAATCCAAAAAAGCATCACATATTCCAAAAATCCAAAAAAACATCAAATATTGGACAAAAAAATCCAAAAAATCAAATCATTTCAAAAATCCAAAAAATCAAAACATTTCAAAAATCCAAGCAATAAAATCAAACCAAATCACTTCTTCCAATCAATTCAACCTCTTCAAATCAATTTCTTCATCAAATTATTCAATCACATCACTTATTCTAATCAAACCAGTTCTTCTAATCAATCCAATCATTATCATCAAATTAAATCATTCCAAGTAAATCAATCCTCAATTTAATTCATCAATCATCATCCAAATCTTCAAATCTAGCATCTTCAATCTTCCAAGCAATAATCCAAATGCAATTCAATCCTTAATCCATACCAACAAAGCTAATCAATCTTTCCAAATTATCCAATCACATCCTTTGGTCTTGATCCTAATCTTGTTGTAAACCCAATCAATCAATCAATCATCCTTGTGTTGATCTAGGGATATATCGTTCCCCACAATGACAACACTATCATCATCATCAATCAATCAATTAATCATCGGTTTATAGCTTGACAGGGGCAATACCTTGTTTGTTTTCGTATCATTTGTACATGCTTGCTTACTTGTGTGTGTTATCATTTTTATCTTGCATTTGCATCAAATCCAAATCACTCCCAGCTAATATTCATATCTTGTATCTAGACAAGGTTGTATTATGCTGGGGCATGAGACACATCGTCACCTTGGTCCTTATACCTTGGTGCATAATGTCTAGTGCTATATCAAACATATGATTGCTCACTTTATTGCAGCATAGCGTGTCATTTTTCTTTTTCATCTACTTCTTATCTTGTAACATTCATCTTATCCCTCCTTTATCATTTCATTCATTTCGAGAGAATATCCATGTTTATGCAACCCGCCTATCCTCTCGAGGGGGCATCATCATCATTATCATATCCTATATCATCATCCCATTTCTTCATATCTTTTGCATCATCATATTCTTCTATCATCCCTTTCCTTCATTCATCATACTCCTCACTTCTTCAAGTGGTTGGGGCATCATCTTTTTTTCATGTATCCATACCTTAGCTTCTTTGAAATGATGTTACTCGACATAAATTTCACCATCTCGAACATCATCTCAAATAGGGGCAAAATGTAGACACCTAAAATTGTCTATGTCATAATATTACCTAGTCGATGCATGACCTTGTAAAACATCTTGTAATATTTTACCCTAGGTCATTACATTATCCTACTTATCCCATTTATTCCACTTAATCACCTTCCTAATTAATTAAATAAATCTCATTTATTTAATTAATTCCCCTTCACATGTCTCAAAATAATTCAAATTAAATATTTGAATTAATCCCACTTTTACCACATTGCAACACGTGTCACTTAACTACAACTCTTCTCATGCACACATAATTTAAATAATTTTATTATTTAAATTATGAGATTCCCACTCACATCCTATATTTAGCCCCATTCATTGTGCGTCATAAGCATCTTTTCTTCCAAAATAAATAAAAGAATCTCACTTATTTTGTCACATCCTAATTTTAGCCTCATGTCATAACCTACTTAATGTGCATCATAGACACTAAAATCAACTTTTAATCCTATCACACATTTGAATTTTAATCTTGGCCATCGAATCATATCAACTCTTTCCTATAAATCAAACCTTTCACATGCCATTTGGGAAGGTCTGCCTCTAGTATCCCCACTCTGCCAAAATTTATCTCAATCTTCTTATCCATCTATCTATTTTTCTTCTATTATCTTCATCTTATCATCATATTGCAAAAATGAGAAATCAACATATCAAATCATTCAATCCTTCAAAATATTGCATTCTCATGCAAGTGGAGAAGAGAAATGGAGATAAATCAAATCTAGCTTGGAGATCGGTTTTCATTCGCTTTTTATTTTAATTTCCATGCTTGCTTGTACTCTATTGTGCTTGTTAGGGTTTTTCATTATAATTTGTTTATGCATTTTGCTCTAATATTTTTACCCTAATTACAAGAACAACCCCAGGTGATAAGTATGGTTGTTGTGCACACATATGTGCCCAACCAAAAGCAAAGGGACCCCGAGCAAAGAAACAACAAAATGAAAGAAAAGAGAACGGAAAGCGAACATGAAAACCAACCAAAGCGGGATAGCAAAAGAAAACAACCTAAGAAACCACTCTAAAGCAAGCAACCTACATCAAACCAACTAACCTAAGGAAAGCAGGAAAACAGAGTATTTACAGGAAACCTACGCTGCTAAAAAATGAGCTTGTACAAAGAGACATTTACAAAGAACTATGTTTAGGAAAGGTGAAGTGATGTCAACGCTCATTGGATTTCGTAGTGTCTGCACAAGAAAACGAGAAATCGTTATCATTCTTAACCATGCAAATTTATCTTTATATTCTGAAAAAATTAATTCAACATTGCAACACTCAAGTTCAGTCACTCGATCAGGGAAAATCAGCAATTGAGGAGGCTCGCTAAACCCATGGTTAATCCATAAACGCATTTGTCTCCCCTCATTCCCATAATCAAAATGATAAGTGCGGCTATGACAATTAACAGGAGCAAGGAAAGATAGAACTTGGATTTTGTTGTGCAATTGTGGCAGTGTTTGACATTCGAGAGTGAGCACTGCATCGTTAGTCTTTGCATCAGCAACATTGGGCGCGCATGGTGGAGGATGCAACGTTTTAGGCATTAAACTTGCATAAGGTAGGGAGAACGGTGCAACAAGCACTTCTTCCACATCTTGCATGGGATCGACAATCCCTATCAGCTATTCTTCGAGAAGATAGACTTCATCTCATTGATCTTCTGCAAACCAAGTGTCCACTTGATTGTTTTCCTCAAAAGGCAACATGCTATCCCACTTCCTTTCCCAAGTGTTGTCCTTATTTATATGGTGTTCAATGTTGTGGACAATGACATGCACGAATCCATCCTATTGCAGCCATCTAAATATGAAGGAGGATCAACAAAAATCATGGCAGAAGGACTCCAAGTTGCATCTTGTAGTCGACAAGGTGCTTCATTTATGTTGGAAGCTATCTCAACACCCCCGCCTTTGTCTTCTTCACTTTGTTTTTCATGCATCTCATCACGACGTTCACTCATTTCCCCTTGTTCTATCGCTATAGACGGAGACGGAACCCCTCTCCCAATCTGGAAACTCTAGTGCATCACCGTTCGGAGGCTCAAGGAGTATGTCTTCATTGCTACCATCTTCTGGGATGTGCTCTTCCTTGGCATGAGCATACCTCTACAGTATAGCTCCCAATGGCAAGAAGTCATCAATTGATGTCACCTCATCAAGGGGGCCGAAATTTACTATGTGATTATCCTCCAAAGACTCGCCATAAAGCCTATCATCCATGGTGCACAAATTCTCCTCAAGATGAAGAAATTCTCGATAACTGGTGGACAACCTTCTTGTTTTATCTAATTCATCACTCAGAAGCTCAAGATTGTATTGTTGTCCCAACATCCTCTTGAAGACTACCCTCAGCTAGGTTGTCACTTGGCTCAGGCTCTTAATCCTCACATTCCATTCTTGAAGCACCTGCAGGAAATGGTGTGCTTGGATGCCTTGCTTGTTCTTTGACTTTCTTGATGGCTTCTTGGCACAATCCGCATGTGAAATCCAAGTGCGATGAATCATGAATTTTTCACCAATTCGGCAATAGTAGCACCTCCAAATCCACTTGGTATTTCAGCTCAGACCAATCCTTTGCCAACCTGGAGACAAGCTGGTCATATCTTTCCACTACTGGGTCCTCATCATAACTTGAAAAAGAAGCTTGATGGTAGACAGTCGTGGCGAGTGGTTGTTCCCACTCCTCCAAACTTTCATTTCCAGATTCTCGATCGCTGTCATTGATGAAAGAGAGGTCTTCTAATCTAATTTCACTTATACTCACATTGTCATGTTCTATTGTTCTGAAGCTGTCAACCTTTTCCTCTTTCTGATTTTCAGCATCCTCGTGAGCTACTACAAACTTTGTTAATTCATCTTCAACTACCAACCGTTCCTCTTCTTGATTGGAGGACTGCCTTTCATTGATGGAGGGACAACCTTCTGATTTCTTTCTAGCTGAATTTTCATCCAGACTACTTGCTGCCCCAAAGCACTCTGCTCCTCCTTGTTTTTCATTTTCTATGTCTCTCATCCCAACAACAACTTGTGTCAAATTTCTTGGTTCATCTTTACTTTGCTATCCTCCAAATTTTGACAGCTCTCCTACCTCATGGGATGACTCACCTTCATTGAGAGTTGGTTCCTCCAACTTGTTCAAACTGCCCTTGACACGAGTGATGATGTCTTCACATGATGGACAAGTGAATTCTGAATGTGGTGCATTGTGGAATCTACACCAACTTGACATTAGTACTTCCTCCAATCTTGGTTCGTCCTTGTTGCCCAAACATTCTTGGATCAGCTCTTCAAATGACTTGGCTGCCATATTAGCCATTTCCTCTTCTAGATCTTTAGGAGCCAAGGGCTGGTATATTTCCCAAAAGAGAATTTCTCCTTGCAAGACTCTTTCAACTCTATCCAAGAATGTTAGACACTCCAATTCATTATGCCTGCAAGTGCAATGGATCCTACATTTATCTACCAATGCAAATTGTTGCAGTGGTCTCTTCAATCTCCTGTTCAAATCTGCATGTAGCTGAGTGATGTTGATTTGTAAATGCTGCTCCATCTCAGCTCAAATTTGTTTGCCTTCAAAATTTTTTGATTTTAAGCTTCAGCATTAAAAGATCTCCTTCTCTTAGATTTCTTCTTTGAAAGTGTTTATTTCAACTTCCAACTTTCACATTTGTAGCCTCAACATGTCATGCCCTCCTTCTAGCGCAAGTTATGTTGATGGGTTCTTTTGCACACTTTCTCAACACAGGCGATGCATAGGTGCATCACTTCTTTTGAAATGAAATATCCAGCAAGTTGCTGGAAATTACCCCAAGGTCTTTCGGGTGTCAAGTCTTGACGGTGCTTGGAATATCTTAGTTGTTTCATGTGATTTGCTGGAATCACAAGGTGGTCTTATGAATGAATTGCAAATTGTGGGAAGTTGGGTCTGCAAATGAAGTTCTTAGGATGAGAGAGTTATTGTGCGTTTGTTATAGGTTCAAATAACAGTCTTGAACTCCATTTTATCATTTAATTTAGCTTTATAATATGCAATGAACCTTGCCTAAGGTTACTTATAAAAAAATGGAAAAGAGCAAGGAAGAGAGTAAGTTCTTGGACCTGAAACTATGGATGAGCAGTGATTATGGAGGCTACTACAGTAGAAAAATTCCCTAAACTGGGTTTTGATTGGCCAGGAGAATCCTACAATTACATAAAACCAGTGCAATCTTCTAATGACTATAGATTTTCAGATTGCATACACACATCATGAACATGCAATTGAACCAGGTTGCATCAATGAATTAAGGAAGCCCATGCTAACTTTGCACAATAGCTTGTCATCAACAAGTGCCAAAAGTATGGGTTGGAAATTCATCAAATATAGTAACAGAAAACACCATCATCACTTCCATTCAAGAAACTAATTAATAAACTAATAGAGAAGTAGAACCATGCACACATAATGAGAAAACTCAAAAGGAAACACCCATAAATCATGCAATGTTGCTTTCTATTGCTGTAGAATACTTTTACACCAACTCTCCAACCCTTTACAAATGAGGGGAAGACCCCTATTTATAGTTTTCCAAAGCCCGAATGAATGCTAGGATTGAATTACATTGTGTGGCCTAGATTTGATTACACTAGGGCTTCACCTACCCCACAATATTCAGTAATTTAAAATACAATTTTGTCTTTTAGTGCCCAGGTGTTGTAGCAGTTTTGTCCTCTTGTTGATTTCCCTTTTACTGTAGTTGAAACTGCTTGAAAGCCATCCTTTGCTTGATGGATTTGCAACATTCTTCATTGGATCACATAGGTATGTCGACGACTAACATCAATGGATTGGTTGCCTCTGATTCGAGCGGATGACCCCTTAAAGATCATCATCATCTGGTGAAAAGTAGGACAACTCCCCTATGCTTTCTTTAAGGCCACCCCTTACATTTTGTTATTGACTTCCTTGGCATAGACCCTCTTCTAATGCCAGCTATGTTCATGGGTGCTACAAAGACAGGTGAGCATAAAATGAATGATGACAGGAGCTATGTGCTTTTCCTTGTTCAGTTTTCTCAATGGGTCTTCCCGACGGACCCGTAGTAGGCTTCTTGAATCCTGCATACATGAAGTGTTGTAAGTGCTTTCATACATAAATCAAATATTGAAAACTCCTTGTTAGATTCACCCATGCATCATCAAAAGATCATAATATTTAGTGTAAATTGCTATTAGCAGTTTGCTAGAGGGAGTTTGGATAGTCTGGGCTCGAGAGGCCGGACTTCCCTACCAAGAATGTTGTTTTGAAAGGGCGAATAGGGTAGGGCAATCCAGATGGTTTCTCCCAGCTTGAAATTTGGAATTTGAAAAGTTCATGCAGGAGAGGGTCCAATTTGAGCATGTGGTTCAAAGTCCGTTTCCAAATTGGGAGGGTGTTTGGAAGTTCCAGGCCCGAGAGGTCGGACTTCCTTAGCAAGAATGTTGTTTTGAAAGGGCGAATAGGGCAGGGTGACCCAGATGGTTTCTCTCGAGCTTCAAATTTGGCATTTGAAAATTTCATGCAGGAGAGGGTCCAATTTGAGCATGTGGGTCAAAGTTCGTTTCCAAATTGGGAGGGCGTTTGTACGTTCTGAGCCCCGGAGGCCAGAATGTTTTTTTGAAAGGGCGATGGACAGTCTGGGCCCCAAAGGCCAGAATGTTGTTTTGAAAGGGCGATAGGACAGTTCGGGCCCCAAAGGCCAAAATGCTATTTTGAAAGGGCGATGGACAGTCTGGGCCCTAGAGTGATGAAGTTTCGAAATGAAATTTTCTCAACTTCCCGAAACTTACTGAAACCTTGGCAGTTCACTTTGGCACCACAAAAACATCCCAAATCTATAGGAAACCTGTCCCCAAAATCAAAAATGAAGGAAAAAGCAAATCGAGCAAGCAGGGATGAGGCCTAGAGGACGTTGGGGCAACGTGCGAAGGGAAACTCGTAGGGGCACTTCCATAAAAGCAAAAGACTCACATCAAAACTCAGGTAAGTGAATTTGGTCAGGGGAATTTGATCGTTTGACAGCACATGATCAATTTAGGCTTCAAGAAAGGGGAATGCAAAATGAGATGGGAGAAAAGAAGCTTGTCGGGAGTGAAAAGAGAGGATCCCTACCCACGATGTTGTGTGTGTTAAAAACATGCACAACATCCATCTCTTTTGATATAACATCTACTACCAAAGATTATGAAGTATATAATAGTGGGAGGTCTACCATACCACAACTCATAAGGGATCTTAGAGCTATAGACCCTTAATTGCACCCTATTAAGAAAATCAACAATAGTGTGAACTGCTTTTTTCCAATACATATCTGATAGATCAAAATCCATCATCATAGCTCTAGCCATTTCTTGAACAGTCCTATTTTTCCTTTCCACCACCTCATTATGTTGAGGGCTTCTAGGAGCAAAAAAATGTCTCCTAATTTCATGATCTTCACAAAAAATTTCAAATTCATATGAATTAAATTCACTTGAGAGGTTCTAGGAGCAAAAAGGTGTCTCCCAATGTTATGATCTTCACAAAAATTTTCAAATTCATATGAATTAAATTCACCTCCTCTATCTGACCTTAGACATTTGATCTTAAAATCCATTTCATTCTCAACTTTTTCTTTAAAAATCTTAAACTTATCAAAGGCTTTTGATTTCTCTCTTAAGAATGCAACCCAAGTCATTCTATTCTAATCATCTATAAGCAACATAAAATAATTTTCACCTTATTGACTCCTTATCCTTGTAGGTCTGTATAGATCAGTGTGGATCAACTCCAATGGCCTTAAAACAAAACACTCATTTCTTTTGAAACTAGTATTTGTTTGCTTCCCCATTTGACATTCTTTGCACAATGTGTTTGTAGGCATGATTATCTTGGGCATATATCTCACTGCATGGGAGGAATTGATCTTCACCAATCAAAGTTGATATGACCCATTATTTTATGCCATAACCAACATTCTTTAGACTGAGCTAATAAGCATATCCTTTCATTCCATCACTTATCCTTGTTCCTTCAACAACTAGTCTTTTGAACCCAACTTTTTTGATCTCACAACCATTAGCATGAAAAGTAAGGTTGTACCCTTTTCTACATATTTGACTAACACTAAGAAGATAATTCTTAGACCTTTGACATAAAGGACATCTTTAGTTCTACTCTTTCCATCAATTGTTATATCACCTTTTCCATAGATTTGTGTTGAATTTTCATCACCAAACTTAATGGCTCCACCATAAGCCTTTTTGAGACTAATGAACTTTCCTCTATCACCAGCCATGTGGTGAGAACAACCCTTTTCAATCAACCAAGCATTTTCCTCTTCCTTTGCATGAAAGGTAGTCCATAGTTCCATTGATCTTTCATTAACCTTACTATTTTGCAAGGTACCGGACCTTTTACATTATCCAATGTTGTTATTTTTTTCTTCCAAGGCCATGAATATATTTTCATCATTTGGATCATTATCTTCATCTTCAAAAGAACAAATGCTCTCCTTAGAATATAAACTTCTTTTGATTTTCTCTCTCTTTTTTTTTTTTATCATCAACGGATTCTTTATAGGGACATTTAGATGAAAAATGACCAATCCTTCCACAATTGAAACATTTGAATGGTAACTTACCTTTGTATTTTCTAGTGCCTTTGAATTTTTTTGCTTCAACCTCATCAAAGTCATCATTTTAATCAACAACTTCATATTCAATATTTTTGTTAGTTTTAAATGCAACTTCCTTCTTAAGGGCATCTTGATCAAACTCTCTTATTTCAAAGGCAGTAAGAGCACCAAACATTTCATCAACTGAATATTGATCCAAGTCTTTAGACTCTTCAATAGAAAAAACTTTATGATTGTAAGCTCTAGGGATAGATCTCAAAACCTTCACAATTTTATTTTCCTTTACTTTTTCACCAAGACCAATGACACTAGAAAAAACTTCATGCACCCAAACCATATAGCTTGCAATGTCATCTTATTTTTCATCCTCAAGGTCTTAAATCTACTTTTAAAGATATGCATCTTGGCTTTCTTTACCTTTTTATCACCTTCATAGATATTGTTGAGCTTTCCCCAAACATCTTTAGCAAAATTGTAGTTCATCACCTTCAAAAGATTAGAATCAATCAATCAACATAAGAGAGCATTCTTAGCCTAGGCATTCTATTCATATAGTCTAACTTTAGCTAGATCTGTTGGAGGAGTAGTTAAAAAAACATAACTACCCTTGAATAATTGCCACACACCAATCCCTAGAGAGTTTAGGTGGCCTTCCATTAATTAAATTTCTAAAATAATTAATCCCATCAAACCTAGGACCCATGTGTGAACCATCAAATGCCATCCCAAATCTTTGCCTCAAGATGTTAAGCTTCAATAGAGGAACTTGGCTCTAATACCAATTTTTGAACACACCCAAAGACTGAGAGGGGGGTGAATCAGTCTACTCAAAAACTTAAACTCTTCTGAAACTTGAATTCCTCAGTACAATACAAACTGCAACCTTTAATTAGATTAGTAGAAAGATATAGCAATTTAAACCCTCAAAAAATTCAACAAAGAAAGATATAGAAATTCTACTTCTAACTAGACCAACATCAAAGAAAGATGAAGCAAAGGACACACATGCACACAAGAACACTAGATTTATGTGGAAATCCCAATGAGGGAAAAGCCACGGTGAGAGTTAACTCACAATATAAAGGCTTACTACCAAAAGAGACTTGTAGACCAAGGCACACTACCTCAACGCAAGATACAAAGGACTTTCTGAACTGAAGAAAACACAACTTCAAGAGCAAGATACAAGTACCTGATGATATTTAGTATCTTAGAGAAGGATACAAAGATTTAGAGAAAGATTAAAATGTTTGTCAACATAACACTGCATTGACTGAGGCATTATAGAACATTTGATTTGATCATTCACACTTCCACACTTATTCTATGAGATTTTCAAATACAATCCACACTTTCTTGTTTGCACACTTGTACACTTTACCACATTGTTGCATTCGAAATGATTTTGCATTTATATCCACCGTGATATTCCAAAACTTTAATTAGGTCGGCTAGGAAGAAGATAAGCAATAAAATCAACAAGTTGGCCACCAAACCATAATATGGTTTTTTCCTGAAGATAAAGAGTACCAAAAAAAAACATAATACATCTTCCAACTTGATCCAAAATAATTAACACGTTGGTGCACATCAATCTAAGTCGACATCAAGGAAGTTCGTGTAGATGAAACTTGAAGCACATAACTAGTTGGCCCAAAAACATACTTGTAATTGAATTGAATCAATGCAATTCTAACCAAGATAGTTCGGGAACCAAAAAATATGAACACATCTTCAATTGGTTGTGCAGACCCCAAAGCACACAACACAAGGAAATGAACAATCCCTGTTAGCCAGATATCCATAAATAACCCAGGAAGCCAACTCAAGACAAAATGCAGCACCAAAGAGGCCAATCAACAACGTGCGGATCACATGGGGATTCTCCATGAACATCCAAAAACACTTCCAAATATTTCTTACTTATAGTCATGCCACTAACAACCACTACAAACCAACAAAGAACAAAATACTTCATCCCAGAAACACAAAACTCTCAATCATGAGATATAACATTAACAAATCAACTTACGGACCACTTCAATACATAAAAATGGAACTAAGATGCTACATGGGCATTGAGAGCACATTCACCAAGCCATAGGAGCAGGGACACCAATGTGGAGAAATGCAGAGAATTTCCTAGACCAGTCCAATCACCCAACAACACTGCCAACCTTTTGAAATTCACAAAAATTTCCTCAACAACACTGGTGACCTAAGAAGATAGGAGTGCAATATCCGCAAAACATTGAATTTGAATCCCAAACCGCAATACCATACCTTCAATAGTGGAGGAATGTAGAGCATTCTCCCAAGTAGACTTCAAGCAATTTCCTAAAACAAGAACGCTTAACCAACTTGTAGAGGCCAAATTTTTTTTTCAAAAACACATGCTACATCATGAACATCGGGAGAGAGCATAAGGCATACTATAGAAATTTAACAACATATTTCCACTATCAGTGCAACACTTCTAATCCTCATCTTAATATATATAATTCTGAAATCAACTCTGTTGACAACAACTATACTCAATTCTTCTTTGATTATCACTAGACAAGGTACATGACATCCAACCATGAACTTTAGCAACAACACCATATATCAATGTTGGCCCAAATTGAATGTTTTCAACAATGACACTCAAAGCCAACAACCTTCCTCACTTCACAAGTAATGAAAACCAAAAACAATTCATCAAGTGTTGTCATCAAGTCACTGACAACAAGATCATCAACTATTACTAAACATATAACAATCTTTATCAAGTGTTGACACCAAAGACAACCACCAATTAGTGGACATCAATGAAAACAACTACCAATAGTTTCATATTGTCCATTTTATCTTTGGCCGACTTGCAAATGTAATATTTTATGTTGTAGGTCAACATGTGAAATGTAATCAATGTAATATCATGTATAAATTGTAAACCTAGTTGATCTGGGTAGAAGTAGAGTGTGTGACATGATGAAGATTGCATAAGTGACTAAAAGAGAAAGAGCATAAGTGTAAGTTCTTGTTCGGTCTCATCTTGAACATATTTTTGTGACAAAAGGGAATTGAAGAAGGTGTTGAATTGTTTGTTGGAGGTAGTGAGCCAAAGGAAAAACTTCTTGAAGGTTGAAAGTAGTGAGCTAGTAAGCTACAAAGAAGATATTTGCAGAAGTGACAAAGCATAAATGTAATCATAAATAAGAGAAGGGAAAATAAAAATTGCTTTCATCAAAAGGATTGAGCCTATTGTCAGTTTTAGACAGTGGAAAAAATATCATTCTGTAATCATTCCTAAGTTTGTTCTCAGTTCAGGGATTTGTATCTTCGTTGGGTTATAGCCCTAAAACAAAGTCTATAGAGAGTTGTAGCTTCTTTGGGAGTAACCCAAAACCCTATTTTCAAGGAGTAGTAGCTTCCTTGCGTTGTAGCCCTAAAACAAAGTTGTAACTATTATTCATTTGTGAGGTTGGATTAGGAACTTAGCACCTAGTAGAATTTATCACCATATTTTTTCCCCTCTGGGGTTTCTCACATACATATGGTGTTGTGTTATGCATTGTCTCCATCTTTCATGTTCTTTCTTATGCAGTAGAGTTTGAATTTTTTTTTGTTTAGAAAGTTTTGAGACTCTCAACATTTTCGTGTATGTTAAACAATTGGTATCAAAGCTTGGTTCCTTAGAAGAAGTCTAATAGCTTGAGGAAGATTTGATATGGAACAAGAAGGGTCTAACAAGGTGCCTAAGTTTGATGGAACAAATTCTGCTTTCTGGCGATTTAGGATGGAATCCTATCTATCATCTTTAGGGTTTGGTGTTTGGAAATGAGTCAAGGATGGTTCTATTGTTCTTTCTACTCCTCCAACATATCCGATAAAGATTAGGGCATATGAGAACAATGGAAAATCTAAGAATTCTATCTTGAGTGGACTAGCAAACTTTGATCTTGTAAAAGTAATGCACTGTAAAAATACAAAGGAGGTCAGGGAAAAGCTTAGTGGCATCTATGAAAGAGATGCCAAAGTAAAACATGCCAAGTTGTAGATCTATAGAGGAAATTTTGAGAAACTGAAAAATTTCAAAGGATGAAAGTATTGCAGGATATTTTCTCTAGGTAGATGAAGTAGTCAATGCAATTAGAGGACTTGGTGAAGGACTAGAAGAACAAGTGGTGGTAAAAAGGTATTGAGATCTCTTCCTAAAGTTGTTAGTCCTAAAGTATCTTCTATTGAGGAAGCTAGAGATTTAGATAAATTATCAATGGATCAATCATATGGTGCCCTCATTGCATTTGAAATGAGAGATTTTGACAAAGAAGATCCAAAGAAAGAAGTAGCTTTCAAATCCACTAAGAAGGAAATGTATGAAGCATCTGATCTAGATAGTGACATTGATGAAGAAGAAGCAAAATTTGTAAGAAATTTGAAGATGGGTACCAACAAGTACAAAGGTAAGCTACCTTTCAAATGTTTTAAGATTGGATAAGTTGGTCATTTTGCCTCTAAATGTCCCTTTGAAAAATTCCAAAAAAAGAAACAAAGATTTTAGAAGAAATAAGTTCAAGAAGAGTCTCTACTCTAAGGAAGATTCTTGCTCTTCAAAGGATGATGAATCTAGTGGTCTAAATAATGAAGATGGAATCTTATTTTTGGCTGCTAAGAAAATTGAAGATGAAGCTAAATATTCAAGTGTTGTGTGTACTACCTTTCATACAAAAGATGAAGCAAAATCATGGGTGATTGAGAGTGCATGTTCTAACCACATGACAAGAGATAGAGGCAAGTTCATCAAGCTTGCGAAGTGGAATGGAGGCATAGTCAAGCTTGGAGATGATATTTTAGTATAGTTATGTGGAAAAGGTATAATAAGTATTCATGGAAATCATCAGACAAAATATTTTTTTTATGTCAAACGTCTCAGGCACAATATTCTTAGTGTGATTCAAATGTGCATAAATGGATGCAATCTCATATTCAATGAAAGAGGATGTGAAATCAGGAAAGGAAAGTTTAGAAAATTGGTTGTAGAAGGATATAAGACAAGTGGTGATACATACAGTCTAAGGGATGCCAATGGGAGAACTTGTCTTCTTGGATAGGCAAGTGAATGTTGTCTTTGGCATAGGAGAATGTGACACATTAACTTTGACAATCTTGTGAAGGTCAGCTCATTACATGCAGTAAGAGATATTCTTGAGATAATCAAGTCCGCAAGTACTATGTGTAAGGAATGTTAGTTTGGATAGCACACAAGGATAAGTTTCAAGTCCAAAGACTATTCTTCCTCTAGACCATTGGAGTTGGTACATATTGATTTGTGCAGACCTACTTGAACATAAAGTTTGAAAGGAGAAAGGTATTTCATGCTTTTTATTGATTATTTCTCTAGGATGACATGGGTTACTTTCTTGAAAGATAAATTTTATTCTTTTAATAGATTCAAGATTTTTAAATCAATGGTCGAGAATGAAATGAATGCCAAAATCAAGTGATTGAGGTGTGATAGAGGAGGTGAGTTCACTTCAAATTAGTTCAATGATTTTTGTGAAAAATAGGGAATAAAGAGGCACCTATCTACTGCTAAAATTCAGCGGAATGGGGTAGTGGAAAGGACCATGTTGATGGAAGAAAATATGCCTGATGTTTATTGGAGAGAAGCAATTCATATTGCAATCTATATTCTTAACAAAGGATTGTTAAGAATGAACAACACTAAGACCCCATATGAGTTATGGTATGGAAGACCGACAACTATCAAGTACTTTAGAGTCTTTGGAAGCAAATGCTACATCAAAAGAGCTGAAAATACATTGGGCAAGTTTGATTCAAGAGCTAATGAAGGTATCTTTCTAGGATCTATCCATCTCAAAGAAAAGAATATAGATGTTACAACAAAAGATTGAGAAGAATAGTTGAAAGTACAAATGTCAAGGTTGATTGTAATGGCCCACCATAAATTACATACAAAGTTTTTTTGATTTTACCTAACCAACTACTCATTCATTTTTTCATATAGATGTATTTATGATGTTATGTGTTTGTTTTCTCTCGTTTGCAATTGCTTTATGCATTGCTTTCATTTAATTGATTCTAGCAATGCTGACCATGATCTTAGAAATATCATAATCCAAGTTCCAATTTGACAACATCTATAATTAACATAGATCATTGTATAAAGAAAGACCACACATGAAATAATGGAAATTCCACAATAAACTGCTTAGGAATATAATTGCCAGTTCAGACCATAACCCAAAATTCAATCAAAGAATAATTGAGAATAACAAATATTGTCAATTAAGAAATGTTTTCAATGTCTGTGAAATTATATTTATTTATTTATCACATTGAATACACAAAGAGTTTGTATCCTAGACCTGGAATTTTTGCTCGAGTCTTGCCATTACTTGAAGGGGTTCATACATGATGAATAACTAGCTTCCAAAACAAAAATAAAGACATCACACCCTGCGATAGCTACTGGAAATTACACTGACCAGAACTATTCCCTGGAGCTTACCAAATGACGCCTTATATTACAATTGATTATTATGATAGAAGGCACATATCATCCATATACGCCGCAAACCTAGAATGATATAGAATATACATCCTTCATGGTTCCCGTGAATGATCATTTTCCTGCCCACTCTTAGCAACGCGACTCCTTAGGAAATTTCAAATCAAACTGACTTAATATGCTGTTCACTTCAGTAAGCAATCACCTTAAAATTTAGTGCCTTTCTATAATTTGTGAATGGTTGCAATAATTATGAAATGAAATGCATAGTTGAATCCTTGCGTTTTCTCCTTTAATCTTGCGACTCGATAATAGTCTCCATAAACAAGTGGATAATCATAATAAGCTTACACGACAATTATTAACACAACAACCATTATGTAATTCATACTACTTTAATATATATATATATATATATATATATATATATATCACAACTTCCTGGTATAGCTATGGTGACAAATCAAAATCACAAACCTGCCCTTAATCGCCGGTTTCAATACTATTGCTGCATAGTATGAACTCCAAACTTCCAAAACGGGTTAAGTATTCCAAACGACTTTTCAACTTCTTGTCCTGTTACCAATCTCTCCTGACTATGCTCAGATAATCTTGAAATGTAACGGAAGTATGAAGGAAAGGCTCACGATTTGACTATTCTCCAACTCCAATATTTTACCTACCAGGATATCTTATCAAGACCAACCTTTAATATTCCTTTGAGCTTGGATAGCATCAATTTTCAAGTGTTTCGTAGGTTATAGAAGTCTCATAGATTAGCGAAAGATTCACCTTTCACCGACTTTGTAATATTAAAATACGATTCTCTCAATGACTCTGAATCTTTGTTAATGGGCACAACTTCTTTAAATAATATGCTTAGCAGGAGTGTGATATCATTTGCTCCTTATATATCCAACGCCCCAAAGAGACTTCTTCTGAATGTACGATAGAGAAAGATCGATAATAAATGAATCACTATTAATTTGGGTCAGCAGCGGTTTCTTTCAAACAATCGAGACACAAAGAGACCCCCCACAATTCTACATTATCATACGTAAATGTTCCATTCTTGAAATAAGATAATACTCAGACATCTGTTCAGTTACAGGTAGCCAAAGAAAGATTATTTTTTCCTATCCACAAGTTCCACAAATGTCATTCGAATTCTCGTTCTAATATTGTGGCCTCAATTTAAACTAAGTCGACTCCTACTTTATAATACTGGTGCTATACGTTCATAATTAATCAAATATTCTACAATTAAACATATCAACTCCCAGATTGATAATGCACAACTCCAATAAGATGGATATTATAAAAACTAAAGAATCAATTAAAGCATTTGTATAAACCCTGAATTAGAATTATCAACAATCATCCAGGGACTGTCTCTCAACCTCGAAGATGATAATCTTTGTGAAGGGTTTCGTCCTCACAAAATTTTGGGTGGTGAACTTCATTCAACCAACACAAACCTGTTCTCCAAAACCAAAACTAGTGTACCCTCAAACAAGTTCTTGCAAACTCTTATTCATTCCTCTTCGTAACTCCTCATGAACTTTTGAATTTTCCTCTTTCTTTTTTCACTTTTAATTTTATCTTTCGAGAATTCATAAAAGAAAAACTTAGCTAATTCACTTAACTTTTAATAACTTAAGTTACTTTAACACCATTAAATAATTAATTTAAGTTGCATTTATATTTTAATTTTTTCTTGACAATTTAAAATTAATTATTTAATTATATGCTGACTCAAAAATTGGGAACATTATAGTCCACCCTTCCAAAATATTGCTTGTCCTTAAGCAATGTTAGCACAACCTCCAAACCACCTGACTGAAACAAACTGAACTAAATGCGATTCCAAGATCCCAAACCAATCTTCTGAAATGATCACCAAGTTTCCGTTGTGCCACTCTGATAAAAACAATCAGCTCATCATCATCAATTGGAGTTCACATCTCTTGTGAACTTGCAAAATAATCAACCTCTGTCCTCAAACTGAAACAACTCTGAAATTTGTAATCTGCACCCTGATAATTCACTTGCCACAACACTCCAATGAGGTACATATCTGCAATCAAACTTCCTATCTTGATCTTGAACAAAAGAACAAACACTCTGATCATCAAGAAAGAATGGTTCTCCTCCACAACCACCACAAAGTACCATGAATGATGATTTTTTTTTTGTTGATAAGTTGCTAATTGAATAAAAGACAATATAAACAATTTTGATACCAACTGATAGCATCTCAAAAGCATTCAATTTCTAAATGCCAAAATAGCTTGCTTGCACACACCAAAATATGCAAATGGCTATAATCAACAATATAACATCAAAAGATATATGGACCAACAAACTAAAAAGATTGCCACAACCATTACTTAACAACATGGAATTATGAAATATCTAAATCATATCTTAAAATTCTTCCACACTTCGCTGCCATATAATCTACAAGTGTTGAAATTTGATCAACTCATCAACTAAATTTGTAAAAATTAGAATTATAGTAGTGGGGTTGCAACTGTAATGAAGACTTGAATTCCTATATGCATAGGATTTGGGAGCCCTAAATTGATTGAAGAGTCTTCTCCAATGATAGAATTATCATCATCATTAAACTCCAACTGATACATACACAACTTATTTACTGAAAACATTAACCAAACCACCTGAGTGCAAGTAACAAAATTCATGTGTCAGCTGGTTGGAAAGTGGACAACTTCAAATCTATAATTTTTCCTAAAGCCCATCCAAAAATTAGAGTCTGAAAGTTCATTAACCTAATCTTGAATTTGACCTAGATCCCATATCTTGTATTCATCACCAACCATAGCACTAGAATTAGGAAGTTTTTAATCCTCCAACACAAAAAGTGGATTATCAAAAGTGGAATATGTGTCCCACTCAAAAAGAGGATTATTTGAAAACTGAAAAGAATTTCTATCAACATGATTTGATTGATTAGTTTGTTGTTCCAACTTTGTACTTACCAACTTGGAAGGTTGCTCTAAACTAACATCAATATAAAGCTCATCAAACTCATCAACGTGACTTGGGTTGGCACACATTAAATTTTCTGATTTACTTTCATGTGTAGAAACCATATCATCTCCAAAATTGGTTTTTTTATTAGATGGTGTCTTGCAATCCTCAAAAAAAAAAGATGGGACTGCATTATGATCAAACAAATTATCCTCAAAAGTATGTCTCCTTCCCACAAGGCTTATCAAATTCAATCTGTACATCACCAACATAAAAAAATTTAAAAACCTCACTTGTAGAAGCATCAAGTGGTTCTTTTTCCTCAATGTCCACGGTATTACCCTTCTGGTAGAACACATTGTGAAAATCATTATTTTGATTGTATGTCCCTACATTCTTACTTGCTGATTTAGTGAACTTCAAATCAGTTGATTGTTCATTCTCAACATTATTGTAAAGATTAATGTACTCTACTTCAGTAATAGGGGTTCTTGAGGAACTAGTTTCATCCTCAATCCTTGTAGCAACATATCCATCAAGAACAATTTCAGTTGTCTACAACTCTTTCCTGGAACCTTTTCTTTTGTGAGTGAATTTTCTTCTTCAAGATTCTTCACCTTTTTATCCGTGCATTGGTGGTTAGGCTCCAAAATTCCTCTACATGAGAAACAGTGATTTTGTCTTCTAAGCTCATTCTTATTGATTTCTTTTTTTCCTATATTGAAGGATCCCTTTCCCTTAGTATTTTATTTCTCTTCATCTACAATGAGAAATTCTAACTCTTCCGAATGCTATACTAATTTCATTAAAGAATTTTCATATCTTTTGAAGCCTTGCATCATTTGTTTCATACTTTCTTGAATGGAATTCATCATCTTTGCTAGATTGCCCATCACATTGAACTTCAAAGGAAGATGAAAGTCAGACACTAATTGAAAAACTAGCAAGCGAGCATCTAGAATCCACTATTTGATCAGAAAACTTCTACTAATCCAATTAAGTGTTAGAACCCACTGGATGGGAGAATCTACTGCACTGATACCATTGTAATGGCCCACCCTAAATTGCATACAATTTTTTTTTCGATTTTACCTAACCAACTTCTCAAACATTTCATCATACAGATGTCTTTCTGATGTTCTGTGTTTGTTTTCTCTGGTTTGCAATTGCTTTATACATTACATTCATTTCATTGATTCTAGCACTACTGACCATCTCAGAAATATCATATTCCAAGTTCCAATTTAATAACATCGATAATGAACATAGATCATTGTATAAGGAAAGACCACACATGAAATAATGAAAATTCCACAATAAACTCCTTAGGAATATAAATTCCAGTTCAGACCATAACCCAAAATTCAGTCACAAAATAATTGAGAATAGCAAATATTGTCAATTAACAATATGTTTTCAATGTCTACAAAACTATATTTATTTATTTATCACATTGAATACACAAAGAGTTTGTATCCCAAATCTAGAATTTTCGCTCTAGTCTTGCCATTACTTGAAGTGGTTCATGTTGCGAGTATGGATGTGTTTGGTGGTATTGTCATTAATGTTATTGATGCCAACATAGTTCAAGTTGATTACCGATGGTACTTGTATAGTTGAGATACTGTAGAAGTGCTTAGAGTACATGGTGTTATATTTATGAAGTTGTGTTTTTGCCAAGTGCTTTTGAGAAAATTTAAGAAATAATGAAGGCAGTCTTGAAGTCTGTCTTCTAAATGTGCTATGGTATTGTGCTTTTCATTTATTCTGTGTTGATCCTATGCATGTGCGGATTTGTAGTTGTGTTCATAAGCTTCAATGGATAATATATCCCAAATTTTAGCATTTGGTTCGATGGAGAGTGAAAGATGTGTTCACTAGTGTGTGAAATGGTTTGACATAACTATTTGTTTGTGGATTGGGAAAAATGTTTTGGCTCCGCAGTCTTCTGGTGTGTTGTTTCAAATCTTGCGGATCTAGGAGATGATTCATTTTGATGGTTTATGTGTTTTGACAAATGTGCTTATGATTTGGGACTCCGGAAGACTTGATCTAGAGCTCCCGTGTGTTGCTAGTTGGTTCAGATAGACTATTGAAGAATATTTTGTGAATGAAGATTGTTGCAGTTGCTACAGATGTACCTGAAGGTTTCTTAGAGATGGTAAAATGTTTGGTGAAGTGTATTGAGTGATCCACGTGTGATCATATTGTTGGAGATGCGTGTACTTCAAAGATCATTGTTGTTTTCATTAGGTTTGGCTGACCTGGTGTCTACATGTTACACAAATATTTTGCATTGAATTAAGGAAGCATGTGATTGATCCAAGATGTTGCTTGGGTCCTAATTAAATGTGTAATTGGTCATCTCTCATTCTTATCCACTGTGGGAATGTTGAGTAGCTGACCTAATTTTCATTTGTAATTGAAGAATGTATATTTGACCTTAGAGAATGTTTCTAGGGTTGAAGATGGTATAAAAGCGAGTCAAGTTGTTACGAATTGAATATCGATCAATCAAGCAAGCAAGTGAAGTGTGCGAACAAGTTCAAAAAACAGAGTGTAAAGGAGTGAATCAAGGTAGTATTACTTTGATGTGTTAGATTCCTGAAAGCAGTGAGCTAATGGTGTCTACAATCTTCTGATCAAGCTGTGAATGTGTGGAACTTGTGTGGTGGATCTTTATTTATCTTTTCTTTTTATGTACGCAATGAGCCTCCTTTTGGACAATGAGTCGTATTGTTGTTAGTGAGCCTTTGTATCTGGGCAGTGATCCTTTGTATCCGGTATTGCATAATTACTATATTGTGACCTAAGCCTCACCGTGGTTTTTTCCTCATTGGGTTTTCCACATAAATCTGGTGTCTTTGGTGTTTTCTTTCTATTATTTTTATTCCATGTTTACACTTAATAACAGATTATGTTGAAGTGAAATTGATTAAGGTTAGAAGTAAATTAATTTGATACAATTGATTCACCCCCCTCTCAGTTGTCTTGTGCATTTCAACAATTGGTATCAGAGCTCTGGTTCATCGGTGAAAAACTTAACCACTTGAGGTAGATCCGATGGTGCACAAGTTGCAGATCCCTATTTTTGATGGAGCTGATTATAGTGACTGAAAAGAAGAAATGAGAGATTATTTGGTTTCTCTTGGTTTCAAGACCTAGAAAGTTGTGGAGATAAAGTATGTTGCACCATCCGTTGGTCCTTCCTTTGCAGATGAGATTGCGGCTTATGAAGAGAATGAAAGGGCAAGGTATGCTATCTTCAGTGCTCTATCTAAAACTGAAAGGACAAAAATTATTTCTTTAGGCACTGCTTATGAAGTATGGGAAATATTGAAAGAGATTTATGAAGGAAATGATAGAGTAAAATTGTCAAGGAAGCTAATAGCTAAGTGAAAATTTGAGAACCTGAGAATAAAAGAGGGTGAAGATATTGCGAGCTTTTATTAGAGAGTTGAACTTATAGCAAATGAGATCAAGAATCAAGGTGGTACCATGTCAGATGAAGATATAATTGAGAATATCTTGATGACCCTACCGGAGAATTACAGTGACAAAGTCTATACTATTGAAGAATCATATGATCCAAAGACATTTACTAAGGAGCACCTATTTGGTGTCTGGACTGAATTCAAGATGAGAAAATTTGTAAGAGATAAGGAGAAGACTGAAACAACTTTTAAAGCAATGAAGATAGGAAATGACTCAGATGATGATTCAGAAGAGTTAGAAGCAAACTTCACAAGGAAATTGAAGAAAGGTACTGGTAAATACAAAGGTATGTTGCCCTTTAAGTATTTCAATTGTGGAAATATTGGTCATTATGCATCAAGATGTCCTAATAGAGCTACACACAAGAAGAACAAGGATAATAATAATAATCATAGAGACAAAAATGATAGGAAGTTCAAGAAATTGTATTATGTCAAAGAAGACGTAGGAATTTTTGATGATGAATCTTACCTTGAGGAGGATAAAGATGAATGTTTATTTCTAGCCCTAGAAAGTAAAGTTGGGTCTACTAGCCATGGAAGATGTGCAAAGGAATCTAGTTCGGAGAGAAAGAAGGATGAGATGGAAGGCACTCTGGTGACTACTTTTCGTGCTAGACAGGAGGAAAATTTTTGGGTAATTGACAATGGGTGTTCAAATCATATGATTGGAAATAAGAGTAAGTTCACTAAACTTGAAAAATATGATGGAGGAATAGTTATGTTTGGAGATAATTCTGGTGCTAGATTTGTTGGTAATTCACTTCTGGTGAGTTTAATGCATTATGTGAAGAACATGGCATACAGAGACATTTTTTTGCTCTTAGAACCCCTCAATAGAATGGAGTTGTGGAAAGAAAGAACCAAACTATTCAAAAGGCTTCCAGAATTATGATGAAAGAAAAAAATGTTCCTAATGTGTATTGGAGAGAAGCAATCCACACTGTTGTTTACATTCTTAACAAAGTTCAAATCAAAGGTAGCAACACTAAGACTCCTTATGAGCTATGGACTGGTAAGACTCCTATTGTTAAATAATTTAAAGTGTTTGGAAGTAGATGTTACTTTAAAAGAGATTATGAGAATCTTGGAAATTTTGATGCTATATGTGATGAAGGAATTTTTCTTGGATATTCAAATAACAACAAGGCATATTGATGCTTTAATAAAAGATTGAGGAAAATAGTTGAAAGTGCTAATGTAAAATTTGATGAAGCTATGTCTAGACCAGTAGAAATAAATGAAGTTGAACCTAATGATCCTATCTGCGGGAAAGTGCAAGAAGAATAAAAGGAAGAGAAAGAAAAAAGTGATGAAGAGGAGATTCCAGAACCTGCACCTAAGACTCCTAAATATGTGCAGAGAAATCATCCAGAGGAACAAATAATTAGAGACATAAGTGAAGGTGTAAAGACAAGAACCAAAGTGGTTGAGGTAAACTTGTGTTTACTTTCCAAGATAGAACCTAATAATGTGAGTCAAGCATGTAATGATGAAAGTTGGGTTAGAGCAATGAAAGAGGAACTGTAACAAATAGAGAAGAATGAAACATGGGAACTAGTCCCTAGACCTGCAAATAATAATGTAATTGGTTCAAAATGGGTATTCAAGAATAAGTTGAATAAAGATGGTGAAGTGGTAAGGAATAAAGAAATACTTGTATGTAAAGGACATTCACAGGTTGAAAGAATACATTTTGAAGAAATATTTGCACTAGTAGCAAGAATGGAGGCCATTCGGATGTTCTTGGAATTCTCAGCTCATAAAGACTTCAAAGTGTATTAGATGGACGTCAAGTCTGTATTTCTGAATGGTGAATTGGAAGAAGTATATATGGAGCAATCGAAAGGTTTTCAGTTGTTAGAAAAACCAGACATGGTTTGCAAGTTAAAGAAGGCACTATATGGACTTAAACAGGCTCCTAGAGCTTGGTACGCAAGGTTGGATAGATAGTTGACAAAGAAAGGATTCAACAAAGGGTCTGCAGACAATAATCTTTACTTCAAAGTTGAAAAAAAAAATATATTGATAATTGTGATATATGTTGATGATACTATCTTTGGTGGAAATGAAGGAATGTGTAAGAAATTTGTAGAAGAGATACAAAAAGAATTTGAAATGTCTATGATTGGTGAGTTGAATTTCTTCCTTGAACTTTAAGTAAATAAAACTGACAAAGGGATAGTCATTTCACAATCTAAGTATGTTAAAGAATTGTTGAAGAAGTTTGGAATGGATGACTCCAAACCGGTATGTACGCCTATGGTAACCAGATGTAAGCTGAGTAAGGATGATGAATCTGCTAAAGTTGATCAGAGCATGCACAAATCTATGATTGGTGGACTATTGTATCTTACTACTACTAGATTAGATATTATGCTTGCAATATGTTTAGCTGCAAGATTTCGAGAACCTAAGGAAGCACATGTTACAACTGTGAATTCAGATATTTTAAGGGAACTCTAGAGAATGGGCTATGGTATCCAAAGGATAATGACTTCACACTGAATGCCTAGACTGATGCAGATTGGGTTGGTTGTGTTGATGCCCAGAAGAGTACAAATGATAGTGCATTCTTCCTTGGAGGAAGATTAGTTTCATGGTTGAGTAAAAAACAAGATTCGGTCTCTTTATCCATTGCAGAAGCTGAGTATATTGTTGCAGCATCCTACGGTACACAAGTACTTTGGATGAAACAAACCTTGAAGGACATAGAAGTGATGTGTGATGAGCCTATTTCTATCTTTTGTGACAATACAAGTGCTATAAATATTTCGAAGAATCCAGTGATGCATTCTAGAACAAAGCACATATCTATCAGGTATCACTTCTTGAGGGAGAAGGTGTTGCAGGATGAAGTTAGACTTGGATATGTACCTACCAAAGAAAAAATTACTGACATATTTACTAAGGCCCTTCTGAAGGATACTTTTGAGTATCTCAAGGGGAAGTTAGGGGTTACTGCCCCTCCTTACTTGAACTAAGTGCACATGGAGGTGCATTAGTCTAGTGGATTCACAGATTCCCTTGGTCTGGATTGATGATTGAGGTCTACTCCTCAAGGAAAGTAGAAAAGTGCATTATTGCAATATGTGATGTGGGTGCACTCCTAAGGGGGAGTGAATATAGCCTTACATGGAAAGAGTTTTCATGCAAAAAAAAATTTTGCCATTGATGTCAAAGGGGGAGAGAAAGTTATGTGAAAAAATTATGCTTGTGTAGGTTGTCTAGTCTGAAGAAGAAAAGTAAAGAAGAAGCAGGAGATTGTATATCATGTCTTTGATGGTTTTTCACATCATGTGTTGCCACCAATGACAAAGGGGGAGATTGTTGCAAGTATGGATGTCTTTGGTGGACTTGTCATTAATGTTTTCATTCATGTCAACATAGTTCAGGTTGATTATAGATGGTACTTGTATAGTTGAGATACTGTAGAAATTCTTAGAGTACATGGAGCTATATTTATGAAGTTGTAGTTGTGTTTTTGCCAAGTGTTTTTTAGAAAATTTAAGAAATAATGAAGGTAGTGTTGGAGTGTGTGTTCTAAATGTGCTCTGGTATTGTGCTATGGATTTCTTCTATGTTGATCCTATGCCTGTGTGGATATGTAGTTGTGTTCATGAGCTTCAATGGATAATATATCCCGAGTTTTAGATTCTGGTTCGATGGAGAGTGAAAGATGTGTTCACCGATGTGTGAACTGGTTTGACATAAGTATTTATTTGTGGACTGGGAGAAATATTTTGGCTCTGTAGTCTTCTGGTGTGTTGTTTCAAATCTTGCAGATCTTGGAGATGATTCATTTTGATGGTTTCTATGTTTTGAAAAACGTGCTTATGATTTGGTGCTCCAGAAGACCTAATCCAGAGCTCCTATGTGTTGCTAGTTGGTTTGGTTGGACTACTGAAGAATATTCTATGAATGAATATTGTTGCAATTGTTATAGATGTACCTAAAGGTTTCTTAGAGATGGTAAAATATTCGGTGAAGCGTGTTGAGTGATCCACATGTGATCATCTTGCTAGAGATGTGCGTACTTCAAAGATCATTGGTGTTTTCATTAGGTTTGGCCGACCTGGTGTCTACATGTTACATAAATATTTTGCATCGAATTAAGGAAGTGTGTGATTGTTCCAAGATGTTTTTGGGTCCTAATTAAATGTGTAATTGGTCCTCTCTCATTCTTATCCACCGTAGGAATGTTGAGTAGTCGACCTAATTTGAATTTTTAATTGAAGAATGTATAACTGACCTTGGAGAATGTTTCTAGGGTTGAAGATGGTATAAAATCAAGTCAATTTGTTATAAAATTAATATTGATTAATCAAGAAAGCAAGTGAAGTGTGCAAACAAGTGCAAAAAGAAGAGTGTGCAAGAGTGAATCAAGGCAACAGTACTTTGATGTGTTAGATTCTTGAAAGCATTGAGTTGATGGTGTCTACAATCTTCTGATCAAGCTGTGAACGTGTGAAACCTTTGTGGTGGATCTTTATTTATCTTTTCTTTTTTTGTAGGCAGTGAGCCTCCTTCTAGATAGTGAGTCCTATTGTTGGCAGTGAGCCTTTGTATCTAGGCAGTGAACCCTCTGGCAATGAGCCTTTGTATCTAGGCAGTGAACCCTCTGGCAGTGAGCCTTTGTATCCGATATTGCATAATTACTATATCATGAGCTAATCCTCACTGTGGTTTTTCCCTCATTGGGTTTTCCATGTAAATCTGGTCTCTAGTGTTTTCTTTCTATTATTTGCATTTCATGTTTACACTTAATAACAAATTAAGTTGAAGTGGAATTGATTAAGGTTAGAAATAAAGTAATTTGATACAACTAATTCACCCCACTCTCAATTGTCTTGTGCATTTAAACAATTCATACATGATGTATAACCAACTTCCAAAACACAAATAAAGACATCACACCTTGCCGCAACTACTAGAAATTATGTTGACCAGAACTATTCCCTGGAGCTTACCAAATGATGCCTTATATCACAATTTCTTATTGTGATAGAAGGCACATATCATCCATATACATCGCAAACCTGGAAATGATATAGGATATACATCCTTCATGGTTCCCGTGAATGATCATTTTCTTTCCCACTCTTAGCTATGTAGTCCTCCTTAGGAAATTTCAAACCAAATTGACTTAATAGGGCGTTCACTTCAATAAGCAATCACCTTCAAATTGAGTGCCTTTTTTTACTTTGAAAATGGTTGTGATAATTATGAAATGAAATACACAGTTGAATCCTCCTATTTTCTCCTTTAATCTTGTGACTCAATAACAGTCTCCATACACAAGTGGAAAATCATAATAAGCTTACACAACAATTATTAACACGACAAACATTATGTAATTCATGCTACTTTAATATATATATATATATATATTGTGCAACTTCCCAGTATAGCTATGGTGGCAAATCAAAACCATGAACATGCCCTTAATCGTCAGTTTCAATACTATTATCGCATAGTATGAACTCCAAACTTCCAGAACGGGATGAAGTTTTCCAAATGACTTTTCAATTTCTTGTCCTATTACCAATCTCTCCTGACTTTGCTCAAGCAATCTTGAAATGTAACAACAGTATGAAGGAAGGCTCCTTATTTGGTATTAAACTCACGATTTGACTATTCTCCAGCTCCAATATTTTACCCAACACAATATCTTATCAAGACCAACCTTTAATATTCCTCTGAGCTTGGATAACATCGAATTTCAAGTGTTTCATAGGTTATACAAGTCTCATGGATTAGTGATAGATTCACCTACGCCTTCTCTCAATGACACTAAATCTTTGTTGATGGGTGTAACTTCTTTAAATAATATGCTCAGTGGGAGTGTGATATCATTTCCACCTTATATATCCAATGCTCCAACAAGACTTTTCTAGAATGCACGATAGAGAAAGATTGATAATAAATGAATCATTATTAATTTGGGTTAGTAGCGGTTTCTTTCAAACAATCAAGACACAAAGAGACCCCCCTACAATTTTGTATCATCATACGTTAATGTTCCATTCCTGAAATAGGATAATACTCAGACATTTGTTCAATTATAGGTAGCCAAAGAAAGATTATTTTTTCATATCCACAAGTTCCACAAACTTCATTCGAATTCCTGTTCTATTAGTTTTGGCCTCAATTTATACTAAGTCGACTCCTACTTTATAATACTGGTGTTGTACATTCATAATTAATCATACATTCTACAATTAAACATATCAAATCCCAAATTGATAATGCACAACTCCAATAATATGGATATTATAAAAACTAAAGAATCAATTAAAGCATTTGCATAATCCGTGAATTGGTATTATCAACATCATCCAAGGAGTGTCTCTCAACTCTGAAGATGATAATCTTTGTGAAGAATTTAATCCTCACAAAGTTTTAGGTGATGACTTCGTTCAACCAACACAAACTTGTTCTCCAAAACCAAAACCAACATACCCTTAAACAAGCTCTTGCAAACACTTATTCATTCCTCTTCGTAACTCCTCATGACCTCTTGAATTCTCCTCTTTCTTTTTTCACTTTTAATTCATCTTTCGAAAATTCATAAAAATAAACTTAATTAATTCACTTAACTTTTAAGTAACTTAAACTAGGTTGTAGAATGGTTATAACCACATAGACCTACTTGGTGTTTAAAGCTCCATTGCTGAAATTATCATGAGCTACGCCACTCTTGAAAGGCAGTTCTGCCACTTCCACGCCCACCTTTTCCCTATGCTCAATCATCTTAGGAATAATATTAAGATGAATTTTCCCTTTTGGATCATGTCTTCGCTTGAGCAGTCTGTTAGAAATGTGTAGGCCAAATGCAAGAAATTACCAATTCACCAGGGCCTTATTTTGTGCTTATGCAAGTTTCATTATGTGTTGCTTCCCTCCCCTGCTACTATCTGCAAGAACACCTTGACTATCCTTGACCCCACCAACCCCCCTGGGGACCCTGGCCCTTTTGTCACTATCGACGAAACACCTCTTGACATTCGCCATAGCACCTAGACCTGGGGTAAAGCCTCTCTTAATGATAATACCCCCCATCCCTATCAAATGCACTCCCTTGTTGGAGCCCACGCCCATGCCCATTTCTTTGAGGTCATAGGATTCTAATAACTCTAATGATAATGATGATTCATGGAATTTGACCCCGACTAACTCTCCTGTTCACTCCTTGGCTCAAGGCCATGACCCCAACACCCCTCCTGTTTCTAACCATAACCCTCAAAATTCTCCCAACCTGTGCATCAATCTGGAGGAACCTGGTACTGAACCTAGGTCATTGCCTCCCTGCCAACCCCATAAGCAAAAAATTGAATGAAATTTCAGATACTATTAATGTTCGAAAGGATATTATAAAATGGATCTTGGGTTAGTTGGTCACGACTAAAGAAAGAATCTAAATTCTAGAAGGCAAGGTTTTGGAATAGCAGGTCCTATGGCCTAGGGATCAGGTGGAGAATAAGATGCATTGGGACATGATTAATTCCTTGGTCAGGTCTTTTGAGAGGTGGGAAAGGTGGGAAAAAGAGCTAGATGATCTTCGGGCCATCATTGGTACTGAGGAAGAAAATAAGAATTTATTGATTGAGATTGATGTTATCCACCAAAACTAGGAGAAGACCATGTAGCTTCTGAGGGTTATCACCGACTACATCAAAGATACCATGAAGAATATTTCCCTCACCATTCAGGTTTTCTAGGATGAGTTAAGGAAGAGCCAAAGGAAGCAGATTGCAAAAGGTGTGGATGATGGTCTCACGTAGAGGAAGAAGGGAAATAAGGTGGACACCTCGGCTCGTGACATTACAACGGATACCTAGTCCATTCATCAGGGGACTGCGACTTTCGAAAAGAAGCTCTTGTTCTTATCTCAAGAATGGAATGCAATCACTGGTCTCAAGCTTTTAATATACCCTTAGGTGTCTAGTGGTTTAGTGATGGTTTTGCCTTTGTGGGTTTCTTTTTGTTTATATTACTGTTGGTCAGACTGTTTACGCTTTAGTTTCTATTTTTTTTGTTTTCTTACTACTCGTGAGTTCCTAGTCTGCCTCTATCATTTTTTTGTAATGGGTACTAATAGGGATTCTAGTTTTAATCTATCAACACTTAAGTTACTTTAATACCATTAAATTATTAATTTAAGTTGCCTTTATATTTTAACTTCTTCCTGACAACTTAAAATTAATTATTTAATTATATGTGAACTCAAAAATTGGGAAGATCTATATTGAAATTGGGGATAGGTGAAGAGAAACAATAAAAATAAAAAATCATTATAAGAATCTTGCCAAGTATGTTCAAAGGAATCGTTTAGAGGATCAAATTATTGGAGATAAGAAAGAAGAAGTGTTGACCAAGAGAAGGCTTGAAAAGACAAATGAGCAAGTGGGCCATTCATTATCATGAGAGATGGGTTCTTGTGAACCACTACAGTTGAATCCTAATAGCAATATCATAATTTGATAGGCTATGGAAAATATCTCCTACTTATCAATTGATGAGCTAAAGGGGCTCTATAATGAATGGTTCATAAGGTACAACACTTGCTGAAGATTTTGCAAATGGGGTTGCAAGCTAAGTGGGCTTAACCTTGGAGAAAAACTTTGTGGTTAAGTGTGCTTGAGCTAGAGTAGTATTGGGATGGGTGACCTCCTGGGAAGGCCCAATGCTTCACCTTTGTGAGCATCACCTAGATGCAATGAGTGCTAAGTCGACCATTCATTATCATGAGAGATGGGTTCTTGTGAACCACTAATGAAACATGGGTCAATGAGTTTGACTGAAAAACTACATGTTTGAATCTTAATAGCAATATCATAAGTATACATGTGTTTTCTATCAAAGATAGAACCAAAAACTTTTGTTGATGCTAGTAAATATGGATGGATACGAGCAATGGAAGAAGAATTGAATCAGATTGAGAAGAATTGAATCAGATAGGAACAAAGTGTGTTTTCAAGAATAAGTTGAATGAAGATGGAGAAAATGTAAATGTATAGGAGTGAATTTGCACCCCTTAGGAAAATTCCTCTTTCACCCCTTTACACTTTAGAAAACCAAATCCGAGGGCGAAATTCCACATAAGCCTACTGCCTTCATTCCACTTGGTGCCCATTTTGTGTGTCGATAGAGGAATAACTATCGAGCACACCCATGCGGTGCAGAGATGTCCGCGTGGTGCACAGACGTCCCTGAAAAATTCCTGCATTTGGAGCTTGCAGAGGCGTTACAATCCCCATTGGGAGTCAAATTGTAACACCCTCTTTAGTCGACCAACCTAAAGATGGATGTTTTCTTAACCCTTTCCTTCAAATTCACTCACCTTCATTCATTTCACAGTTGGTTGATCTCTTCACATCCTTTCTACATCCCCTACCATATTTTGACAAGCTCCAAGCAGCTTTCATCACTCAACACTTTACACTTCACATTAGCAACACCAACACTCCATCACTTCAGTAGAGGAAATGTGGAACGAAACACCACAACAGCAGAGGTTTGAGTTCCTCTCATTTTCTCCCCCACTAGTCTTGAGCGCTTTGGGCGGAGGTTGTAAGCTTTCACTCCTCTCCTCTATTATTTGGTTGAGTAGCATAACAATGTTTTTAGTGCTTTTGTGTTTATTCCTTTCCTACATTTCTCTCTATTTATTTGGTTGTCCGTGGAGGTGGGAACACCAAAACGAGGGTTTGATTGAGGCAAAGCCCTATACAGCCCCAACTCTCTCTCTCTCTCTCTCTCTCTCTCTCTCTCTCTCTCTCTCTCTCTCTCTCTCTCGTGTGTAGGTATTGAAGACACTCATGCGTAGGAGGCTTCATCACTCGCATGGTTGTAAGCATTTCCTTTCCCTTCCTCTCCTTGTCTTTATCATTTCTATTTTAGTCTTATTACTTCTTGTTGCTTTCTTGCATTCTAGAAGTTCTCAGTAATTGGATTGCTAGTAGTCACTTAGCTATTCTTTGAGATAAAATTGCTTTATGGTCTGTATGAGACACCAATGCACCTCAGAGACGCTAGCACGCCGCGCTGGCGTCTGTATTCTGCGTTGTTGTCCTTTGGCCAAGAGCTTGACGGTTTGTCCAAAGAATCTCAATGATTTTCTATTTCTGGTTCTAGAAATCTCGTCGTTGTTCTTTGAGGTAGTTTCAGGAAGTTCGCCTTGTGAGGCTCTCTGAGTAAAGAGAACTTGTGAGTAGTGAATCGCTCTTCTCTACATTTTGGTGAACCCGACGTGAAGAACTTCTTTTTTGAAAACTAGGAATTTATTTACCTCTGCTTGGTGGGGTCATAACTTTTGACTCGGTGCTCAAAATTCAGAACCGTTTGCACTGTTGGAAAGGTCTTCTAGAGAACTAGTTCAATCCATAAAATACTAGTGCCTTCGATGATTGAATTTTAGGGACTGACGCAAGTTCCGAACCCAAATTCCGCTCCAAAGACCTCCAAAAATGCAAATTACTAGAACATAGAAAATACCGAAAAAATCATAATGAATTTAATATCCTCTTTAATTTTTGTATCTAATATTGTTCAAAATATTAATGATGTTCCATTTCATGCATGTGAAGTCGTCTTGGCTTTGCCTATGTTACTTGATATCTTTGATCCTTCTCATGAGATTCCTCCTGCTTTGGACAATATCTTGTTGCAAGAAGATGAAATCATTGATACCTTTGTAAATATTACTCTACCTTCTATTCATTCCAATGCACTCTCCTCTAGAGATGATGCATTTGTGAATGACGAATCTACTACCCATTCTGATGCACTCTCTTCTAGGGACGTTGCATTTGTGAATGATGAATTTATCATCTATTCTAATGCACTCTCCTCTAGAGATGATGCATTAGCACATGATGAATCTCCTTCCACATTTGATCCTATTTGGATCAATGTTGAGAATATATCTTCAAATAATTACTCTACTAGTTGTGATGGTTATGTAAATGTAATCTATCTCTGTTGCCCCTCGAAGGCCTAAGAGATCAGTCATTTATGTAACTCTAACTAGTCCTTCTCTTGAAAGGGTTTGTTCTATTGACGATGTTCATTTGATGGTGACTCCCCTGATCCTCCTATGGATCCCTCTTACAGAGCAGTAGCCCGTACCTATGATACTAGAATGAATAAAAAACTAAGCCTTCTTCAAGCACCTGAACCTACGACTAAAGCACCTATTGATTATGATCTTGTTGAGAAACTCTATGTTACTTCGGCTAAGATCTCACTATGGGACTTGCTTCAATCTACTTCAGTTTATCAAGGTATGATTCAGGAAGCCTTGCAAAATATCCTCTTTCCTTCTTCTGCTAGGCCAAAAGATGTTGATGAGTTGATGGCGTATATTCGTGCGGATTCGCTGAGTATTGCGTTCTATCCCTAGGAACTCCCACCTCCGAAATTACAGAAGCAAGAAGATCCCTTAATGATTATAGTTAACATGAATAAGATTGGTATTAGACATACTCCCATTCATGCTGGTTCGACGCTTAATGTATGTAGTATTGATCTATTGCCTAAGATTAATATTGATTCATCTTGTCTTAAGGCTTCTTATGTTGTCATCAATGGGTTCGATAATGTTAGGAGACAAGCTCTAGGTACAATAGTATTGCCTTTGCAGCTTGGACTTGTTACTATACCCACTCTTGTATATGTTATGTCAGAGAAGTTACCATATAATCTCCTTCTTGGCAGACGGCGGATTCATGCTATGGGCGCAGTCCTGTCTACCTTGCATAAATCTATTAAGTTCATTGCTAACAATAAAGTAGTTAGAATCAAGGCTGACCCTGAGGCTATGCACTTATGTGAGATGGAAGTTGTTGGTCAAGCTTGGGTTGTGCCTACTCTTATTGCTTTAGTATCTTCTATTGCGTCGATGTTTACTCTAGCAGTACCTACTACAAAGAATACTCTTGAGATAGCTGCCCCTGAAGAAGATCCTCCTGAAGCAAAGTTTGTTCCTTCTACATCTTCTCAAGAGAATATATTTCTTGGTGATGATTGGGGTCCTTTAGACTTTATAGATTCCTTCATTCAGGAATATAAGGTTGACCTGATCCACTTAGACCCTTCGATAACATCATTCACACCCATTATCAAAGATAATTAGTCTTTTGCATCGTGGGATAATGTGAATGTGAATTGTAATGTTCTTAGTGTTCCTCCTTCTAAGGAGGACAATTATGCCTCTACTAAAGAGGATAATATTGGTAGTCCTAGTAAAGAGGATGATGGTGATCCTATAGAAGAGAATGTTCCCCCTTGCTGGGATAATACTCTCTCTGTAGATCCCCCCTCTTCCCAAGATTTGCAAACATGTTATGGCCCCGAATTTAAGCTTGTCTCTAAGTATAGTTATGAGCGTAAAGGTTGTGGGCGCAACGAACAAGGCATTCAGGTCCCTGTAGAATTCACACCTCGCAAGCGTAATCTAGGGCTTGGTTTCTCGAATGAACAATCTAAAAAGAAACCATGGTTGAACGTTGACGTGATGTCCGCTCAACCTCGTTCTCGTAGATTGTTCTATCCTCCTTTGTCTTTTATCTTCACATCTACTTTCGGTAAGAAGTCAAACCTTTCTCCACAAAAGAAAGGGTTACTTCCTGCTCCTCATCCTTTGTCTGAACAAGAGTGTATTTTGTTGTAGCTTCTTAAAGCCCACTTAATTACTCTTCCTCCTCCTACACGAAAGAAACATGATAAAGAAAAACATTATATCTGTGCATACCATCGAGTGTATGGCCATTCCACTAGTGAATGTAAGGCCTTGACGGATAAAATACAACAACTTCATGATTTAGGTGCTTATTGATGCACGTGCCCCTTCTTCAAATAACAAGAGATATCGAGGTTTACCTCTGTCCTGTTCTAAATATCTTGTGTGGTTCTCCTCCCCTTTATGTTGGGGGGCAGTGATAACTTTTTTTGAAGATGTGTGTCCTTCTGACGGACCCCCTCTATGTCTTTCCAATGTAGCATCCCTTGAGTGGACGTTCTTTTCTTTTGAAGGGTTCTCAAGGGACCTCTTTAAAAGCTTTTTCTTTGAAACAAATTCTATGGTGTCTAGCTTGGGGGTAGTTCAACTAGACCTATTCCATATTTTTGTGTCTAGCTTGGGGTCAACCCAACTAGACCTACTTCACATCTTTACGTCTAGCTTGGGGGTAGCCTGACTAGACTTTACTTTTCAAATAACGCGTACCTTGAGTGGACCCCTCTTCCTTTTCGAGGGTTCTCGAGGGACCCCTTTGAAAGTCTTCCAACTTAATAATGGTTTGCGTGACTGTCTGCTTACTTGCTCTACATGATCGAGAACCTGTAGAGCTCCTACACTCTGTGATACGAGTTCTACTCCGAAGCAGGTTTTTCTTTTATCACTTTTACTCTATGATACAGGCTTTACTCCGAAGCGGTTTTTTCTTTTATCACTTTTACTCCGTGATATGGGCTCTACTCCAAAGCAAGTTTTTCTTTTATCACTTTTACTCAGTGATACGAGTTCTACTCCGAAGTGGGTTTTTCTTTTATCACTTTTACTCTGTGGTATGGTCTCTACTCTGAAGCAGATTTTGCTTTTATCACTTTTACTTTGTGATACAGGTTCTACTCCGAAGCGGGTTTTTCTTTTATCAATCTTACATTCATTTATTCTTGTATATACTAGATCGAAGATAAACATCCTCTTTATCCTAAGTATATGCTCTTTATGCAGCTTCATAGTTCTACAGAATTATGAAGTCCTCTTTTGACCCTACACTCTTGAGTTCACCAGATCGTAGTCTGCTTCCTCGATCGTTCAAGTATACATCTCTAACTCTGTTACTCTTTCACTCTACTTTACCAAAGCATTCATCAATAGTTTTGCTTGCTAAAGAGGGGGAAACATGTATAGGAGCGAATTTGCACCCCTTAGGCAAATTCCGCTTTCACCCCTTTACACTTTAGAAAACCAAATCTCAAAGCGAAATTCCACATAAGCCCGCTTCCTTCATTCCACTTGGCGCCCGTTTTGTGCGTCGGTAGAGGAATAACTATTGAGGACGCCTGCATGGCGCAGAGACGTCGGTGCGACATGTAAATGTCCCTGACAAATTCTCGTGTCTGGAGCCTGTAGAGGCATTACAATCCCCTTTGGGAGTTGAATTGTAACACCCTCTTTAGCCGACCAACCTAAAGATGGACGTTTTCTTCACCCTTTCCTTCAAATTCACTCATCTTCATTCATTTCATAGCTGGTTGATCTTTTCACATCCTTTCTACATCCGCAACCATCTTTTGACAAGCTCCAAGTAGCTTTCATCACTCAACACTTTACACTTCACAACAACAACATCAACACTCCATCACTTCAATAAAGCAAGTGTGGAATGAAACACCACGACAATAGAGGCTTGAATTCCTCTCATTTTCCACCACACTAGCCTTGAGCGCTTTGGACGGAGGTGGTAATGTTTCACTCCTCTCTATTATTTCGTTGAGTAGCATAACACTGTTTTGTAGTGCTTTTGTGTTTATTCCTTTCCTACATTTCTCTCTATCTATCCGGTTGTCCATGGAGGTGGGAACACCAAAACGAGGGTTTGACTAAGGCAAACCCCTATACAACCCCAATATTCTCTCTCTCTCTCTCTCTCTCTCTCTCTCTCTCTCTCTCTCTCTCTCTCTCTCTCTTTTGTGCAGGTATTGAAGACGCTCACACGTAGCAGGCTTCATCACTCGCACAATTGTAAGCATTTCCTTTCCTTTCCTCTCCTTGTCTTTATCATTTCTATTTCAATCTTATTACTTCCTGTTTCTTTCTTGCATTCTAGAATTTCTCGGTAATCAGATTGCTAGTAGTCACTTAGTTGTTCTTTGAGATAAACTCTCTTTCTAATCCGTATGAGACACCAATGCACCTCGGAGACATCGACGCGTCGTGTTGGCATCTGTATTTTGCGTTGTTGTCCTTTGTCCAAGAGCTTGATGGTTTGTCCAAAGAATCTTTGTGACTTGCTCTTTTTGGTTCTAGAACTCTTGTCGTTGTTCTTTGAGGTAGTTTAGGGTAGTTCGCCCCATGAGGCTCTCTGAGTGAAGAGAACTCGTGAGTATCGAATCCCCCTTCTCTATAGTAAGAAAGAAAGATTGGTATATAAAGGTTATTCATAGCTATAAGGAATTGATTTTGACGAGAATTTTGCTCCAGTAGCAAGAATGGAAGAAATCAAAATGTTTCTTGGTTTTCAATCCCATAAGGACTTCAAAATACAACAGATGGATGCCAAATCAATAGTCTTGAATGGAGATGTAAACGAAGAGGTCTATATTGAGAAACCAGATGGATTCCAATTATCAGAAGAACCAAACATGATATGCAAACTCAAAAAGGAATTGTATCGTCTCAAACAAGCCCCTAGGGCTTGGTATGCAAGGTTGGACAAGTACTTGCTTCAACAAAGTTTCAGGAAAGGTATCACAAATAATAATCTTTACTTCAAGATTGAGAATGAAATAATTTTGATAGTTGTATATGTTGATGATATAATCTTCGGTGGAAATGATTAGATGTGCAATAAGTTTGCTAAAGAAATGAAAAAGGAATTTGAAATGTCTATGATAGGTGAGTTGTCCTTCTTTCTTGGTCTTCAAATTGCTTAGCTAGATGATGGTATCTATATTTCTCAAGCAAAGTATGTCAAGCAGATGTTGAAGAAGTTTGGTATGGAAGATTGCAAACCTAAGAGTACTCCTATGGTAACTAGTTGTCATTTGAGCAAAGATGATAGGTTTCCTTAGCTAATTAGACTCTATATAGATCTATGATTAGAATCCCATTGTACTTAACTACTTCAAGACCTAATATTATACATCCAATATGTTTGGTTGCAAGATTTCAAGATAATCCTAAAGAAACTCATGTGAAGGTGATCAAGAGAATATTCAGATATTTGAAGAGCACTTTTGATTATGGATTATGGCATCCAAAAGGAAATGACTTTGATTCGAGTGCTTACACTGATATTGATTGGGTTGGTTGTGTTGATGATAGAAGGAATACTAGTGGTGGTGTTTTCTTTTTAGGATAAAGACTAGTTTCATGACATAGTAAGAAACAAGATTCAGTATCTTTATCAACAACAAAAGCAAAGTATATTGTTGTAGCATTTGTCGTACTCAAGTGGTGTGGATAAATCAAACATTGAAGGATATCAAGATAAATTATGATGAGCCTATTCCTATTCTATGTGATAACATAAGTGCTATAAATATTTCTAGGAATCCAATGATGCATTCTAGAACCAAGCACATATCAATCAAGTATAACTTTCTAAGAAAGAAGGTTGCAGAGAAAGAATTCAAGTTGGAGTATGTATCTACAAAGGATTAGACTGCAGACATTTTCACAAACCCACTTGTAAAGGATACATTTGAATATCTAAGATAGAAGTTAGGGGTAATTGCCTCTCCTTGCTAGATGCATAGTTGGTGCATCTGTCCAAGGGTAGTAACTCAAGTCATATCTTTATTCCTAGACTGATGGTTGCTACCTCTCAGGGGGAGTAGGTGGTAGTTGTTGCTGACAAGAGGATCGTATAAGTTGTTTCAAGGAGAGAATGCATATCAAAGGGGGAAATTTGAAGAGGATAAATTTTGCTTGAGTTGCAGTCTAGCTATTTGGTTGCTAGAATATCTGAGAAATGTTGCACATTTCTCCGTTGGTAATTTTTTGCTCCTATAGTTTGGAAGTTAGCTTCAAGAAGTGTCAAGGAATGTGTAATCTAAGTTTTAGTTCATTTGAGTTCCTTAAAGATGTTTTTGTGAGTGACAGTTTGAACACTGTGTGAATCATGTGTCAGTGTTTTCAAAGGTGCAAATTTTGGCTCTACATTCCTCCAAGTTTGCATATATGGTGATGCAGTTCAAAAGATAAGTTCAACATGTTGTGAAGATGGTATATCCAAAGTTTTATGTCATTAGTCCTTCCAAATACAAAGTTGAAAATGATAGAGTATAGGACTGTGTTGTCTGGTGACCAATTTCATTGTATGTTGGCTTGTGCCAACTTGTTTCATGAAGTTGTAAAAGGGATGAATGAGAGTTTTCTTGAATATCATGTGTGATGTTTGTTGTTTCTTTTCAAGGTGTTGGTTGGCTTCTCTAGAACTGGTTGTGGTTTGGAATAGATGTTCTATTGGGTTATGCTTTTGTCTGGCCGAATTAGGTATGTTGGTGTTGTGCGCTACGAGCTCAAGCGTGAGAAGAGTCTAAGGAGGGATTGAAGGTGTTGTATGGGTCATGCTAACTCATCTGGGAGAAGCATAAGTAATCCTTTATCATTCATGTGTACCACCAATATTGTGAACATCGATGTGCTACAAGTTTCATGTGTTCTTTCTTAAGGTCGACCTAATTTGAATTTGTGAAGCGTGTGGATGATGATCATTGAAGATCAAAATTGTGAAAATTTTTTAGGACTAGGTTAAGTGTGTTGGAATTCGCAAGGTGTATTCCTCTTCCTGGTGTTGTGTATAGTCTTTTGGGTTTTACCCTTTACATGGTTCATATTGTTTGTTTTATCTTTGGACGACTTGCAAATGTAATATTTTATGTTGTATGCCGACATGTGAATTGTAATCAATGTAATATCATGTATAAATTGTAAACCTATTTGATATGGGTAGAAGTAGAGTGTGTAACATGATGAAAATCACATAAGTGACTAAAAGAGAAAGAGCAAAAGTGTACGTTCATGTCCAGTTTCATCTTGAACATATTTTTGTGATAGAAGGGAAGTGAAGAAGGTGTTGAATTGTTTGTTGGAGGTAGTGAGCCAAAGACAACTTCTTGAAGGTTGAAAGTAGTGAGCCAGTAAGCTGCAAAGAAGACGTTTGCAGAAGTGACAAAGCGGAATTGCAATCATCGAAAGGGCTGAGCCTAATTATCAGTTTCAGACAGTGGAGGGATTGTCATTTTGTAATCATTTGATTTTTTTCTCAATTCAAGGAGTTCTAGCTTCCTTGGATTGTGGCCCTAAAACAAAGTCTAGAGGGAGTTTTATCTTGGGAGTGACCCTAAAACATCTTTTTAGGGAGTACTAGCTTCCTTGGGTTGTAGCCCTAAAACAAAGTTGTAAATGTTATTCATTTGTGAGGCTGGATTAGGACAATAGCTCCTAGCAACATTTTTCATCCTGGTTTTTCCCCTCTAAGTTTTTCCATGCACATCTAGTGTTGGTGTTGTGTTGTGCATTGTTTCTATCTTTCATGTTCTTGCTTATGCGATAGAGTTTGAAGTTTCTTTTGTTTTGGAAGTTTTGAGTTCTAATAGAATACTGAGTTTTCCTCTCAGTATTTCGTTGTATGTTCAACAAATATGCCTAAAAAATACTATTTATGCATGAAAGCATATATTTAAAGAAGAAAATGGCATTGTAAGCCAATGCCCTAATTTATTTCAATGATTGAAGAGTGCAAAGCTTGAGAATTCACACCATTTTTTAGTGAATTTTGTAAGCACTCTTCCACCTTGTATATACAAATCTTGAGGTCGTTAATGACCAGCATGATAGCAAATCATAGATCATTTTTCACACCTACAGGTGCATCTTCAAGTCTTCAAAGGACAATTTCAACACACAGGCGTTGACAATAGTGATGTTACAAGCATGCGTGCTCTCTACAAATACATACCGACCATGTCTTCTCCTTCACAATTGTGTGCCTACCCAAAGATCTATATGGGTTCATATTTTCTTGAGCAAGACCATCCAAGTCAAGTTGTATATTTTTTTGCTTCAATGTATATGAATGTAACTAGGTGAAAGTATAAAGTTGTGTCTCACTTCTATAAAGGAAACAACCAATACCTATATGTTTTGAATTTTGAAATAATTTAAACTAATAAAATGTGTCTTTTTTAGTATATTTTATGTTTGTATTTTTTTTAAAAATAAAATAAAATATTTGAATATAATTTTTTTTATATATTAACACTATAATTTAGTTGCTAATAAAATGTGGAAAAATGAAGTTACATGAGACACCAATCTTTATATAGTAATTTTTTCCTTCAATTTTTTGTGTGTATTTTATAACCTAAAATTTTAGTGCATGGATATATTTTTTTTCTAAATTAGATCAATATATATTTTTAAATAAATATTAAAATGTGTGTGAATTAAAATATAGTTGTGTCAATTCAACATCAACTTTCATATTAACAATTTATCTACAATAGAAAATAAATTATACCATATTGATATAAATTATTTTATCTAGTGCATTATATTTTTTTCAAAAAAGTTTAATAAGTTTTAGTATCTTTTATTGACATGGTAATCAACCTAATATTTGTTAGAATACTGAAAAACATGAGCCACAAGATCAAACAACAAAGACACTTTCCATGCAAGAGAGCTGCAAACAATAATATGTAATATCCTCAACAAGAAAAAGCTACAAAATGAACCTCAAGAATCTTCAAGGAAAATAAGAGTCCTCCAAGGTTGAGAGTTCTATCAAAGGCATTAAAGGTATGATAATATAATGAGGGTTGAGTGCTATATAACAATAACCCTAAATGATAAAGGGATTAGATCATGACAAGTTTCAACATTTCATGCAATGAGACAAAATGATCTAATAATAACTCTTCAATTAACATAGAAAATCACTCCTAAGTTTAGGTTAAGTGCATGATAATGAATTAGACTAATAATTAATTAATTATTAGCTAATGTGTGACTACTCTAACACCCCCCTTAATATGAACTCAAGGAGTAGATAAAAATCCTAAAAAGAGAATGCATGATAGGTCCCGACAAACAAGGCCTGATGAGGCACCCAAGTACAAACAATCTAATATCTCACAACTCGAGAAAAGGAGAAAACCACATGAGAAAAACTCCACTCCAAAAGAGAGAAAGGTAAATGAAGGAATGAAAATGCCTCCAAATCAAAGTGAAGGACTAATAAGCCTCCAACCAAAACAATGTCCCAAAAAAAAGGGAACATGCAGAACATCAATAGAGCACGAAGAAGTTGTAGACAACTGTCGAAAGATAACTGATATAGTGTTGAAATGAAGAACCTCCTCTAAAACAAATCATGATCGGGATCAAGATAACAAGAATCTGCATGAATGCCCCCAACGACACTACCTGAATTGGATGGAAAACAAAGAAAAAAAATTGGAAGTCGAAAATACAGATGGTACATGAATTTACATGAGTGACCCCACCGACACTATTCAACATGCAAGTGTATGAGCATGAATTTTTACACCTAATGCAAAATCCCCTTTACCCCCTTGTACTTTAGAAAACTAATGACAAAGGCTTAATTCCACTTAAGCTCGTTGTCCACATCACACTTGGTGCCCTGTTTGTGTGTTGGTGGAGGCGTTTCTATTAGGGACACCCGCGCGACGCGTAGATGTCCACGCAACACACTTATATCCCTGGCAGATTCTTGCGGCCGGAGTTTGTAGAGACATTACACTTTCGATTTGAAGTCGAAGTGTAACGCTCCTCTTCGATTGGTCGACCCGAATACGGTCGTTTTCATCTCCTTCCTTCATATTATTCACTCTCTCATTCATTCAGAGATTTTGGCAAGATATTGGATTCACTCTCTCCATTTCCATTCATCCATTCGAGCTTTGTAGCAACACTTTTCACTCCATTGCAGCAATCTACTACTCCATCACTCTGATAGTGGGAGCACATGACAAACACCATTGCAGCAGAGTCTTGATTTCCTCCCATTCACTCCTCCACAAGCCTCAAGTGCTTTGGACGGAGGTGGTAAGCTCCTCTCATCTCCTCTATCATCTTTAGTTGAGTAAGCACGTACTATATTGTAGTGTCTTTTGTTTACGTAGCTTGTATTCTTTCTTTATCTCTATTTCTATTGTTGCAAACTTGGCTATCCGTGGAGGTGGAAACACCAAAACGGGGGTCTGACTAAGGTAGGCCCCTAAAGAACCCCAACATTTTCCCTTTTTTTTTTCTGTGTGCAGGTGGAGAGGTCTCAGAGCAAGCTAGCAAGAAGACTATTATGAGAAATCATCTTCATCACCCTTGTGGTAATATATTTCCTTTATCACACTAATTTATACATTTTGTACTTCTTGATCTTATTCTGTCATTTTAGAAACTCTTAAACTAGGTTGCTAGTCCCTCCTTAGAGCTTAAACCTCGTCTCTCTATTTTTCTAGCCATACGAACGTTAGCGCACCTGTGAGACGCCAGCGTGCCGCGCTGTTGTCCCAGAATTGCACTTCTGTCCTCGGATAGAGAACTACCTGAGACGTTGAGTTGACTCTGAAAAGCGACTCGTCTAGTCTCCCTTAAGCTCTCGGGATTGCAGAGTGATCGGAGGATGCCTAATCTTCATCATTCTCATCCCTTCTATCCCTTAAACTGAGGTAAGTTAGGGCTACCTTTCCGCTCTTGGCCTTTTGTGACCTGGGGCCTTGTAGTGGTTGGTCGTCCTCTCTTACATTTTTGGTGAACCTGACGTGAACCAACGTCTATCCATTTGTCAACATCCTAAACTTTTTCTCGTATACCTCTTCGTCATTGTACCTTGGTGTTGTGAAATTTTATGAGCTTCACGACCCAATCTACGACCTCTGGGCATATTGTCAGAAGAAGTCTACGACACCTTCCGATGGACAAGACGAAGGTCTCCTCTAGCTTCACTACCGACCTTTTCTCTAGTTTTGCGGTTGGTCTATCCTCATAGGAGCACGTATCGCGAGGCGAATCTACGTTTCTTGATGAAACTGATTGTATCCCTACTCTTCCTATGTCACCGACCTCTTCATCCATAGATGAGCACGAGGTCGTCCATATCCAATCTGAATACGTCGTTAGCCTCAAGAAAGGGTTAGGTGCATTGGAAAATCACCTAGAAGGAAACCCGAAGATGGCTAGGGCTGCTAAGGTGATCGGTGAAATAAGATAACTTGGTGGAAAAAGACCGGAAAGGTGTGGAGCTCTTAGCTAGTCTCGCTGGTCTAGCCGAAGCATGTGCCCCCTCAAGCCATGGTCGCATGATACGAGGTGGCCTCTTCAAGGAACGTGAGAGGCAGTTGGAAATGTCGATGCCTCCTACATTCGTATATATGACTGACAGTCCTTTCAGTCAGTATACCCGCTACTTCTGAAAGTTTTGAGACTATCAAAGTAAACAGGAACCCTTTGGGTTTCCACTTCACCCCTTTTGCCACCTCCGGTGGTGGAGGATTTGGCGGAATGATAGGCGGAGGCTTTGGTGGCGGAAACTTTAGAAGTGGGGCTGGCATTGGTGGAAGCGGTTCCGATGGAAGTCATGGTGGTGGCTTCGGTTCTGGCAGTGGCTCTGGTGGAAGTCACACTAGTGGAGGTGGCATCGGTGGTGGCTCTAGTGGTGGCTCTGGTGGTGGTCACAATGGTGGCTCCAACGCAGGTAACACTAGTGGCGAGGGCATCGACATTGGATTTGGCGGTGGACACGACGGTGGCTTTGGCGGTGGTTCTAGTGGTCCTATGTCTTTTAATGACCCTATTTTGAATACCCTTCTCCATAATATATGGGGAAGATGTAGAACTAGCTAGCGAACCATTCCCAAGCCTCGGCTCAACCTATCTTCCAACCCTTCTTTCGACATAGCCCATTGTTGGTTGCCATTTTAAACACTCCTTTCCTGCAAGGGATGGAGATTCCCAAATTTGAGAAATACGGTGGTAAAGAGGACCCACAAACACATGTGTCTGCCTTTAACGCCTTATGCACAACCTATTTCCCTGATCCCTCAAAGATACAACACTAGATTGGTACTATTCTTTGCCCAATTATTCCATCTTCACGTTCGATAAGCTTGTAAACCAGTTCTACGAGAGTTCCAAGCCAATATCGAACCAAAGATGACCTTCTCAGACCTTGTTAGATGCAAACAAGGGGATAATGAAAAGATTACAGACTTTATAGCACGGTACCAAGCACTCTTCTCACAGATCTTGTATCTATTACCCGATTCTGATGTACAGAAGGTCTTCATAGGGAGCTTACAAAGGTCTTGGCAAGAGAAGTTTGCCCTCATGAAGTATCCTTCTTTTGCACACTTGTGTGTGGCTTTCCGAGAGTACCAGCAGACGATAGTTCAATTCGGGGGTCTTCCCTCGTGCTCCCGTTCTAAAGGAAGATCTATCGTATCGATCTCAGTAAGAGGTAAAACTATTGCGAATGTAGTAGCTGATGTGGATGACAACGGCCTCAGACGTGACCAAAAGTTTACGAAGCTATCAGAATCTTATTCTTCCATCTTCCAAAAGTTGGTGAAAGATAAGATCCTTACCCTACCACCTCCTAAACCAGTTAGAGAACTATACCCTAACTGGTATGAAGAAAACACATATTGTTAGTACCATCAAGTTAACGGACACAATACCGAACGTTGCATGCGCCTATGTCATGAGATACATGATCGCATCGAGGACGGTACTATCTGTCTTGATGGAAGTAAGAAAAACGTGAACAAATAAGTGGTGAAAGCTAATAGTGAATTGCAGATATACACGAACCCATTTCCATCGCATTCTGCTAACATGATTATCGACCCCTCTGATTCTATTTCTCACCCTGAGGCATATGTTGACATGGTTACTATTACTCCCTCTCCCCGCCTTGCGACCGGTTCGCCGGATGTAACGTTTACTTCACAAGACATGCCAACAAATGGTAAGCCTTCTCCGCTTTATATTACCGCTCGCCTCAATGGTAACATTGTGACAGGAGTCTTAGTCGATCCCGCGAGTAGGGTGAATGTCATCACGCAGGAGACGTTACTCTTAAACTCCCTACAAAAGGAGGAATATGAAAAAACAAAATCCATCATCCGTATGCATGACAGACTTTGTCTTAAACCTTATGGATCGATAATGATGTTCGTCCTGGTTGGACCCAGGAACGTAGACACGGTCTTCGACGTTATTCCCGAGTAAGACCTATTCAAAGTGAAGCTAGGCATACCTTGGCTAGCTTCCATGAATGGGATCGCCTCCATAATTCATAAGTGCCTTAAATTTTCCCACGAAGGTGTCGAGCACGTAGTGCATAACACTAGATATCAGCTTGTGGTATCTCGTGGAGGATACTCATTGGATCACTTTTGGCCCACCCTAGTCAGTCCGCTCCCACAAAGGATGAACCTACTTTACAAGAATTATGTGAAGTATAAGACTGGAGGCAAAGGAAAACCGAAGTTGACCCTTCCTATAGTCGAGCTGCCAGCTGCCTCCTCTTCCCGAAAGGGAAAGGAGAAGCTCGCTCCCTCTCGGGTAGACTCGTCTACTCCCCTTTCTTGGGAGGAGTACTGGATGAGCAAGCTCGGGTTCTACCCGCTGAGTCTGATGATTCCTCCTTGGTCAAATCCCAAGGTCAGGATATAGGATCTCCCTAATGGGTCCCTAGGACCCTGGTATTATTTGTACGTCAAAAAGAAAGGCTCGCGAAGAGAGTTTACCCCTCGACCTCTTCCTGTTCCCCTAAACAGGAAAGGATCCACCTCTAAAGTGGTAGAGTCAACTCCTCCCACCGTTTCTGAACTTGCCCCTTTTTCTCTTATTTAGGAGTTTGTCCTTCCACTAGAAACAACTGTGGAAGACACTCCCATGGTTGAGCATAATCCTTTCGTCCCTTCACAGATCCCAAATTTCGATTCGAAGAATCATAGAAACCGCCTTGTGTGTGAGTGCAAGCATTGGCAAAAGGCCCTCCTAGCCAAGGAAGCCTCGTTACAGAAGGAGGAAAAGATTGCACCTCCTGTTGTGACCTCCTCTTTCCCTTCTTCTATCTTTGAATCTCTTTCGGCTCCCATTGTGAGCACACATGCACCTAGAAAGGTGTAGGTGTTCATCGCTCCTTCGGTAGAGCCGCCTTTGTTGACTTTTGTCCCGGATGTCTTGCCTTTCCCAAAGCCCATGGATATGGTGAACACTTCGATCATATCTGTCGTGGTTCTTTCCTCTTCTCCCTCGACCCTCCTTGCTTCGTCTGTGGGGAGTTCACCTCCTTCGATGAAGAGGAAGGTAGAGCTTAGCCCCTCCAGCAATCGAGGACGTAAGAAGAGCCCACCTTCTTCAAAAGGTGGCCCCAAGTTGACTTGTTCTATCCTAGTAACGAAACTAGTCTCGACCTCCCCTCAGTTTGTCACCGTTCCCGAGTCTCTCGGTGAGCCCAACGATGAACCTCGGGTACAATCTCCTCCATCTGCCGAGGTGAAGTATGGCACTCCCATTAAGTGTATGTGTTAACTCGGTGGATGAAGTTTTGACCTTGTCAGCGATCTTTGTGAGGTCATTGACCTTGGACCCACAAGAGTTGAGCGACAAAGATCTCATAGGTCCCTCTGCCTTGGCCCTTGTTCCGGGAGGATCAGAAGCTCCTCCCCTTAACATTACACCATTGTAGGCTCATCATCCTTCCCCCTACGATGATCTAGAATGGGAATTTCACGACCTTTTGGTTGACTAGTGTTAGGGGGAGACCCTCGTCTTGATCTTTAGATTAGATGTGTGTGTTGTGATGTGTTCCCCCGTAATCGTGAGATATGTACCTAGATGACCCTCGTCACCACTGTTGATGCTTGGATACAAGTGTGGTGTTTGTGTTGTAAACCTTCTTCTATATGTATCTCTATTCTTCCATGTTTGTGATTGACTTTCAGTAAATTGGGGACGATGCAAAGCATCAGGAGCATTTAGGCCTCCTTTCATGTTGAGCTATTTTTTTATTTTTTACTTTAACTTCTATGCATTCTTCCTGATCTGGTTGGGGATTAATGATATTTCGCCTCTTACCACGGTTACCTAATATATATATAAATAAAGGCAGATTTGACCTTGTGAAACCAGATCCCCTTGTGCCCTTTGTGTGTGATCTATTTCCTTTTACTTTTCTCTTTATCTTTCTCTCGTCTTTGCTTGAGTTGTCCCTTTCATGTGCAACAACGCCTCTTCTACATCACTTGGTCTTTAGAAAACGCATTTGTTGCCAAATGAATCTTTTCTCGAAGACCCTTCACACACTTCTTTGTTAGAATCACATTCTCAACTTGAAACCCTAACGAAATATGTTTCCTTTATCACGGGTTCGTAAGGAAAGGACTTGGAAACCCTCTTCCGAAGTGGGAACGGTCTTAGTCTTCCCCTCGCATGGGTGCATCTCCTTCCTTTTGAATTCCTTGATGAAGTGAACATCTTTCAAAAGGATTCTTTGGTGATGAATCGATTCGAGAAGGAAGACGTTAGATTTTAAACAGTGTGTCCCTTGAGTGGACCCCTCCTTTTCACATCGGGTTCCCAAGGGACCCCTTCAAAAACTCTTAACAAGTTCTATGGCATCTATCTTGGGGGCAGCCCGACTAGACCAGCTTCACATCTTGACATTTAGTCTGGGGGCAGCCCGACTAGACCATCCTCACATCTTTATGTCTAGCTTGGGGGTAACCCGACCAGACTTCACCTTTCAAGCAACGCGTCCCTTGAGTGGACCCTCCTTCCTTTTGAAGGGTTCTTGAGGGACCCCTTTGAAAGTCTTACAACTTAGCGATGGTCTATGTGACTGTCTGTTCACTGGTCTGCATGGCTACTTCCTGATGTGTTCTATCTATGGGTAAACATGTCACCATCTCTGACCTCTGCGGAGTCCCCTTTACTCAGTCTCCCTCATGTGAGAGTTCTTGAGGGATACCTTCCTTACAGGTTTGCGGGTTTGTAAGGCACTTTTCTCGGTCTCCCTCATGTGAGAGTTCGTGGGGGTAGCTTCCTTATAGGCCTGTGGGTTTGTAAGGTGCTTTTTTTGGTTTCCTTCATGTGAGAGTTCTTGAAGGATAGCCCCCTTCCAGGACCGTGAGCCTGTGAGGCATCTTCGTACTTCAGCTTTGTTGTTTCACGAAACTATGAAGTCCTTTCCTGCACTTTCGGGTTCGCCAGACCGTGCTCTGCTTCCTCATTGGTTCAGGTATATATCTTTACTCTGTCACTTTCTTACTACTCTAGTTTATCGAAGCACGCATCAGTACACATGCTCACTATAGTGGGGGAAAAATGTATGAGCGTGAATTTGCACCCCTAACGCAAATTCCCCTTTACCCCCTTGTACTTTAGAAAACCTAAGGCGGAGGTTTAATTCCACTTAAGCCCGTTGTCCACATCACACTTGGCGCCCTGTTTGTGTGTCGATGGAGGCGTTTCTGTTGGGGACGCCCGCACGGCGCGCAGACGTCCACGCCGCATGCTTACGTCCCTGGCAGATTCCTGTGGCCAGAGTCTGCAGAGAAGTTACACTTTCGATTGGAAGTTGAAGTGTAACGCTCCTCTTCAGTTGGATGACCCGAATATGACCGTTTTCATCTCCTTCATATTCTTCACTCTCATTCATTCAGAGAGTTTGGAAAGATATTGGATTCACTCTCTCCATTTCCATTCATCCATTCAAGATTTGTAGCAACACTTTTCACTCCATTGCTGCAATCTACCACTCTATCACTCTGATAGTGCGAGCGTAGGATGAACGCCATTGCAGCAGAGGCTTGAGTTCCTCTCATTCACTCCTCCACAAGCCTTGAGCACTTTGGAAGGAGGTGGTAAGCTCCTCTCATCTCTTCTATCATCTTTGGTTGAGTAAGCACGTACTGTATTGTAGTGTCTTTTTTTTACATAGCTTGTATTCTTTCTTTATCTCTATTTTTATCATTGCAAACTTGTTTGTCCGTGGAGGTGGAAACACCAAAACGGGGGTTTGACTAAGGTAGGCCCCTAAACAGCCCCATCATTTTCCCCTTTTTTTTTTTTTATGTGTGTAAGCAGAGAGATCTCAAAGCAAGCTGGCAAGAAGACTATGAAATCGTCTTCGTCACCCTTGCGATAATATATTTCCTTTATTACATTAATCTATACATTTCGTACTTCTTGATCTTATTCTGTCATTTTAGAAACTCTTAAACTAGGTTGCTAGTCCTTCCTTAGAGCTTCAACCTCGTCTCTCTGGTTTTTTGGCCGTACGGACACCAATGCACCTGTGAGATGCCAGCGTGCCATGCTGTCGTCTCAGAACCATGCTTTTTCCCTCGAACAAAGAGCTACTTGAGACATTGAGTTGACTCAAGAAAGCAACTCGTCTAGTCTCCCTTTAGCTCTCGGGATTGTAGAGTGATCAAAGGACGCCTAGTCTTCATCATTCTCATCCCTTCTATCCTAACCATCCTTTAAATTGAGGTAAGTTAAAGTAGTCTTTCACACTCTTGGCCTTTCATGACTTGGGGCCTTGCAGTGGTTGGTCCCCCTCTCTTACAACAAGATGCAAGTCAAAAATACAAGTACCAATAGTTTGAAGAAAATTAAGAGAAAACATTTAATTTGCATGAGTGTCCCCAACAACACTACTCAAATTAGATGGAAAACAAAGGCAAACATCTAGAACTCAAAGATATAAATGGCACATAAATGTGCATGAGTGACCTTAGTGACACTACTCAGCGTGCAAGATGCAAGTTGAAAATACAGGTACCAATAGTCTCTAATCAAATGAAAATAAAAAGGAAACCTCCATAAATAGGAATCAAAGAATGTTCATATGCTAAATGCTCCATCTAACTGAAATGCATGGGTAACTAGCTATTGAATCCACATAGTACATAGGAGCAAGAACTAGATACATAGATCACTCCAAAAAAATGAAACAAAGAAGCATTAGCACCAGCAATAGAAACCCCCCATAATGCTAAAAATAGAGAGCTAAGATAGGTGCGTTGAAACTGTGTGAAATCAAAAAATGCATGTAGGAGAAACAACTTGCAAATAAAAGGGTGTGCAAACTAAGGCACACACGCATAAGGCAAGAATCACCAAGATTCATTGATGTCGTGGAAGGGATACTCACTTGAAAAAGGTGTGATGGAAAAATAAAAGGTAAACATCAACCTCCCATCACACTTTATATCATAGTGAGAGTACAAAAGGCACAACAGGATGTGCAAAATCCTCAAAAAAGTGTACACCAGAATGACACTTTATCTCAATGTGTACAAAAAGAATGTGCATGAAAAATGTCTACAATGCCCAAATAGGACAAAATACTAGAAATACATGTAGACCAACAAAAAATGAGTCGTCCCATGCAAACAATTTTTTTTTAAGAGTTGAGATGTCCAAATAATTAACTAGAACGTGGAAACACAAAAAATTGAATAAAATGTACCTGGAAAGAAATCCATAAAAAGTGCATGGATGGATATAAAGTGCTTTGAAATATTGTTCCAATGTTGATAGAAATGCAAAAAAATAAAAAAACAACACCTTTGACTTCAATAGGTTGTAGATTGCACCAACAACAAAAAAAGAGTAATGAGAGCCACAACACTAGAAAGTTGATAGAACCAACTTTCTGATGATATCTCGTTTGCCCAGTTTCAATATTGTATGCCCAAGTTATGGCCAAAATTAAAAAATAGCTCCTTTAGGGCACAAAGGGCTTGAAGGGGTCTGTCGGCTAACTGCACTGCTAGCATCAACATGATGGTATGCTGGCATCAACATAATATTCCAAAGAATATTCCCCGTTGTTGGAAAAAATCTAACCCTTGACAAAAAAATGACGAGTGAAATATGTCAGCCTATGGTCGGAATATTCTCAAAACCTGCTTAAAAACATTCACCACCCGAAGGAAAAAAAAAAATGCCGAAAGAATGACAATCGTCAAAAAAGGTTGAATAAACTACCGAATGAAAGTTTGATTTGCTAGCTTTTTATTTGCACCAATCGACATTGAAGCACTATCAACAACTTGGGAATCCTGCGAGAGTAATTGCTAGGTAGCATAAATGTTGTGTCAGACAGTCTGCACGACGCCCCATGCATGGGGCTTGCAAGGTGCAGATACCCTACGGGTACTGCATTAAAAATTTCGTACACAGATTGTTTTTTAAAAAAATATTTTTTTGCTTTTATCTTTCGAAATTTCTTAAATAAAGAAATTTAAAAAATTGCCTACACTCTACTTTTTTTTCTTGAATGGCATGCACAGGTCATACAATTGTCGTATGACTCGTGTAAAAAAAAAATCTTCAGAAGCTCCCGACATTGATTATAAACAAATTTATCATCAAAATTCATCGAATCGACCACCTAAATCCAATGATGAGGTAATTTTCATGCCAAAATGCACCTAAAAATCACCCACTTGCAAAAATTACAAAAAAAAACAATGGAGAATCTAGATTTGAACTCTGTAACCCTTGTTGAAAAAAAACCCTCATAAATCGAGAAGGGGTTCATTGAATCCACACTCTAATACCATGTTAGAATTGTGAAAAACGAGAGCCACAAGATCAAACAATGAACAAAGACAACTTCCACGCAAGAGATCTACAAACAATAATATGCAATATCCTCAACAAGAAAAAACTACAAAATGAATCTCAAGAATCTTCAAGGAAAACAAGAGTCCTCAAAGGTTGGGAGTTCTATCAAAGACATCCAAAGTATGATAATACAATGAGAATTGAGAGTTATATAGGAGCAACCCTAAATGGTAAAGAGATTAGATTATGACAAGTGTCAACATCTCATGCAATGAGACAAAATGATCTGATAATAGCTCTCTAATTAACACAAAAAATCTCCCCTAAGTTTAGTTTAAATGCATGAGAATAAATTAGACTAATAATTAATTATTAGCAAATGCATGATTACTTTAACAATATTTTTGTGTTGATAACCTAATTTTAGTAAAAATAAAATATAAATAATAATTAAACTATTAAAATCTATATATTTTTTAAAACTACACTTATGGATCTACAAAATGGTATTTTTATATTTTAAACAAAATGTTATTTACATGAGTAGGAGTGTTGAAACATCAATTTTTTAGATAATTTTTTTTTTTTTGGTAAATTGGCCTCAAAGTAGTGCTACATATGCATTTAGCCAACAATTTTAGTTGAAGAAGTTGTGGACATATCTAACTTAGCTAGAATGAATCTTACTAGATCATTTGTTTCACCAAAATTGATTTTTAGTTAGAAATACATAAATTCACGTGTTGATAAGTTAGTCATAAGTGTGACACAACTTTGTACTTTTACCCAACCAACATGAAATTTGTTATGGTTTTGTAAACTATTTCAAAAAATCAATATAAGACACTACTATTTCATTTTTGCATTATGTTTTCATTATTGTTTTAAGAATTTTAAGGTATTTAAGGAATCCCTAAGTATATTCCTTGTTGTTATGTTGATTTGTGTTGGTTTGCATCTAACAGGTGTTGTTAGATTGTTTTACTTTGTGCAATAATAAGTCAATGTAAAAATATTTTAGAATTGGTATGTGAAGCTTTTAAATTAATGGTGGATTACTAAGTAGAGTTGTATTTCTAAGATGGAAAGGCATTTGAGGGTTTAAGCTCTACAAGGTATAACCAAGTACATTACACTCATCTAAAAGTTAGGGCTTACTTTGTAAATAGGGTTTTGTCTAGATTTGACTCTATAGTACAAGAATATGCATCAATATGATAGTTGAACGGTAACCACCTAAACCATTTTGAAATAATAACACAAAAATCATTTTCAATAAATTGTTACAATTTAGTGTCTTGACATTATGCACACCTCATTGTTCTAAATCTATATTTAAATTGTTGTAGGCCTATTATTGATTAAATCATTAAAAGATTGTTGCATTATGTATGTTGTTGCGTTAATGAAGTTGTAAGCAACTAACAAAGAATATATCTATAGAGATTAGTGATAAGTTTCATTATATGTTGCATCATTTAACTCAACTAGCTAAATTAAGAGATCTATGATTTGTATATGCAAGCAATTTTCCACAAATAATAGCTATCAATGGTAAATACATAGTTATATTTTATGTGTGGGTTAAATTTTAGTCTTTTATTTGTTTTATCTTAAAAGGATCTTTGGGAACACCCTCTTGAGCTTGGTGAGGCTCAAAGTGCAAACGCGGTCTTTATTCCTTTTGTTCATTAGCCTTTTCTAACCCCTAGTTTGAGGATAGGTGTCTTCCTTATTTGAGAAACACTGGTCACCTTGTCTATATCTTGCTAAGAGCCTTAGGCTTAGGGTTTAGTGTAGAAAATAATGCCACCACTATGGAGGAGGAAAGATCACGCATATAGATAACTAATACCTTTGTAGACTGCATCCCCATCAACAAGATAAAGACACCAAAATATCAAAGATGGGAGGATCAAAGGACAAGAAGCCAAGAAACACATCAAAACCAATGAGGCATGCATAGACAAAAGCTAAAGGCAATAGACCATGAGAATTGATAATGAATAATCTAGAAAGAATACACAATCCAAGAGTGGATGGATACAAATCAAATAAATACCACTAATGGAAGCCCCAACTCATCATAATATAGCTAGGATATATCTAAACCCTAATTAGATATGCAATAAATGGTAGACAATCATAAAGATAAAATTTGCAACATTGATGTATAATGAATAAATCTTGAAGACGACTTAGGGGATGTAGAAAAGTTGAGTTCACCAAAAATGTAAATAAATACCTCTACATAAAATGTTTTAGGAAAAAATAATTAATTACCATTAATATATAAATAATCCTAAGAACAAGAGTTAAGAATAATTTGTAATGGCGTAAATTTGCATCTAGTGCTAATTCCCACTATATTACCTTGTTTTAGCCTTTCAAACTCGATAATGCAAAAACCCGCCACATTTGCCTCGATTTTCACAAGTGTTCTTGTCGTTTTCCATCAGTGATGGAATTTTTGTCAGGGATGCCCACACGTTGCACTCCTAGCCTAACACGATTCTCGAGTCAATGGACGTTGAGGCATTATGATTCTTTGTCAACCTGCGAAATGTAACATCCCTGCGAATATTGACCACCCGAGAACAACCTTTTACCTCCAAAAATAGCCTTTAAACTTCATTCTATCAAATTCCATTCACTCTCTAGCTTCTACCACTTCACTTCACTTCTACACCATTTTGTTGCTCCTACGCCATTGTTATTGTAGGTTTTCAAAGCTTTACTCTATTGGTGTGGTTGTCTTGCTCTCCACCTTCCTCTCTCAACTACTCAAGCACGTAGAAAGAAGGGTAATATTTGTCTATTTACTTATTTCCATTATCTTGTTTGTAAAGTAGCATCTAGATTGTCTTTGCACTCTACGTTTTGTGTCTACTCTTTTTATTTCTTTATCATTTCTATATATTGTGGTCTATTGGTTGTCTATGGAGGTGGAAACACCAAAACAAGGGTTTGATTGAGGCAGACTCCAAAACACGACCAAAACATTTTCCTGTTGCTTTGTGTGTAGGTACAATCTATTCATGAAGAGCTTGCTAGAGAATTGGACCTTCTATGAGTTGGTCTTCTTCTTCCCTTTTCTTCATCATTTTATTATTAGAATAGTTTATCTTTCCAAGTTATAGTATTCTTCTTATTGTTTCCTGTTATTTCATGCATTTCTTCATATTTGTTAAACTGCCAAACTAGAACTCTCAAGTAGTTAGCATACCCTATGAGTTTCATTCTGCAAACCCAACTCTATATCCGTATGAGACACCAACATGCCTCTTAGGCGTTGATGCACCGTGCTAGCGTCCTCTGGCAAAAAGCCAGCTAGTCTATAGTCCGAGACCTCTATGGTCTACTCACTCGTTTCTAGAAAACCTTAATCATAAAACATAGAGAAAATAAAGCTTGGTTTGCCCTTCATTTTCAACCTATTCCCTTTCGATTAAGCTTATTAGGTAGTTTGAGGTAGTTGAGGGAAATTCGATCCCTTTAGGCTCTTCTATGTCCTAGAGACTTGAGAGTAGTGAATCCCCTCCTCTACATAATTATAATACTAAAGTAAGTGCTTCAAATTTTAAATAACAAATAACAATACATAGCATTTTGCTTGATTTTGATTTAACTATAGTAACTTTTATAAATAATATGCCCCTACACTAAGAAATTAGGGCATGTCATATAACTAGATATGAATCAATAAAATCTATGTTTGATTGATGAAGTCACTTCCACTTAATGGAATTGCTTCACATTTACAAATCTAACCATTTTGCGTGAATCTAAATAGTAGGTCAAAAACATGCTCACGTTGATTTTTGAAAATTGTATGCTTATGGATAAAAAACGATTGTTAGAGAAAAAATAATTTTCAATTTAATCAAGCTCTTAGGATATGCAGTTGATAGCTTTGTACAAAGAGTGAAGACAACAAAGAATTGTGCATTATGCTATAGAATGCTAATGCAATGTTGATGTCACAATATTAATATTTTATTGCTCCTTGATATGTGCAAGAGGCTCCTTTAATGTGTTGGATCTTAGACATTGAAATGAATGTCCTTAAATACAACTTTAAAGATGGCAAGTGACTTATTTTATGCTCTTAGTCAACACAACAATTAAATGGAGGGAAGGACAGACAAAATTTGAACTTAAAATTTAGAAGTTTTGGGTTCATTTTTCCAAATTTTAAAATAGATTTTTGTTAATCCCACAAATTATGAATCTAAACCTAGATAAGAATTTTTAAGAAATTGAAGATTAGAACTAATTCTTAAGAATGAGTACAAATGAAATTGGGTGAGGTTGAAATTATGTTACAACTTTCAATAAAAAACAGAATACTTACACATGTATCATTACATAAAAGATGACTAAATCAAAGTGAACCCAAAATAAAAAGGAAAATATAAATATGTAATTAATATATAATATTATATTTACACACTACATAATATATTATCATATTCTATAATATTATATTACATGTTCACAATAATATGATAGTATAATGTTTTTACACATTTATGGTTTTAGAAAAAAAAATGGTTAAATATGAATATAAGAAAATAGGCTTAGAAAAAAGAATTTGAAAAAAAAAGACGACAAAGACAACACTAAGATGTCACCCAAAAAGGTGCAAACTATTTTATGTATTGCCCATCACTCCACTTTGCCACCTCATTTGTTTGCATGTACATGTCACCACATCATCCTTGGTCATCTTTATCACTTTTCTCACACATTAGTTGACACTAGCTCACTCCTACCAATGATGCTTGTGCTTTTTGGTGTTATTTTATCTTGCTTTATAAGTTCCAACTATAATGTAAGGATTTAATAATAGTTATGTATCTCACCACTAATGGTACAACAATCTGCTCTTGTTTTAATTTTTGTTCCCTATAAATATTTGTGGTGATATTGACCTTTTTATTGATTGTACAAAAAAGGTACATTGAAAAATGAATATTGTGGTAGAAAGGAATCTTGCAATCTTGATAGAAATTAAAGGAGGCTTAATAATTGTTTTTTTACTAGCAAGTAATAAGAAAATTGAAAGTATATACACTTTCATCATAATCTAAATTATAGATTTGGTAATATAGATATTTATATGAATAGAAAAAGCAATGAAGAATCAAATTTGAATTATTTTAATTATGTGGAAGAACACATGATCCTTATTAAGCAAAATTATTTTATTGAATGCATTGACACAAGTAAGGAAGATCAATTATTCATACTTCCAAATTGGATAATTGTATAGAAAAATATTATTTTAAATAATTAAATTGCAAAATATAATTATGTAGCTAAAATGAAATGTATACAATTGTACACAACATGATTCATTGTATCAAAACATTGTCCCATCACACCGATAACATTAATTTAGAATTTGCACTATACCTTTCTCATATATTATTTGCATATACTCTAAAATATCCTTTTAGAGATTTAGATTAATTCTTCAATTTGCACGATTAAAGGCTTCAACATCAACCTCTTCATCCTCCCCTAGGTACTGCAAAATGACATCTTAAAGTTACTGATAATACTAATGCAATGCAAAGAAAATATGAACCAAGCTTAAATTCTTTTGAAGTAGAATATGAATTAAATAGTATTCCTCACCACACAAACTTGCAAAGCCCCCACATCTAATATAGGATGACTAATAGAAACCTAATAAAATGTATTTAAACGATTTAGATATCATTAAAATTCACTTGAACTTCTAGCAACATCACAACATATTATATAACAAACAATGTCATGATAAGTTAGAGGTTTATAAAAAAATCAACTCTAATGATCTCCAAATGTTTATATAAGTAGTTTTAGAGGGTTCCTATCAAAATATTTTCCTTCTTTGAGAGAGATAACATACCCACAAGATGTAATTACTCATATTTTATACAAAATCAAGTTATGTCCATACATATATAATATTATCATTAATACTATATTTATTAATTGTTGATAACACAAAAGAATTTTTATATTTCTTTTTCAAGCCCTAGAAGACTACAAACAATATTTAAGTACATTGAGATCTAACCTTAGATGCTAGTTACTCATTAAGAAACTTTGAATATTTATAAAATGTTTTATTGCTTAATTTTAGTTTGGCATCTTTTCAAAAATAGTTGTTTCATTTTATGATGGGTAATAAAGGGTGACAATTTTTTTGTGCAGTTATATCTTGAAAACACACAAAAAACTTGGTAAGTCAATATTTACATCATATATTTATACACAACGTATTACTTTTACAAGGTCCATCCCATCCTCATAACTCATTTTTTTTTCAAGTTCATCCCTCCATCATTTTGACCCACAATTTACTTTTTATGTCATTCCTCTTGCCACCTTTACCAATCATTTACTTTTTTATGTATATCCTTCTATTTACCTTATATGTTGTCCTTACTAAATTTTTGGTATATGAATTGTTCATATAAATGATTAAACCACAAGATTTAAAATTCAAACAAACAATGATTATATATAGCAATATTTTGCATTAAAACTCTAATTTTCTAAACAAGCATGGGTTTAGTAGCATTATCAACACCCTTGATTTTCAAAGAATGTTCCTTGGGATATGATAGATAAAGTTTCCCACTCACAAGGTCATCTTCAACAACCTCATCCAAGTCTTGGTATGGCTCAATCAAAGATGAAAGTTATTGTATCAATATTTTTCTTAAACATCGAGTGCATTGTTCATGTTATTTAATTTTAGTTATTTATTTCTGAAAAATGCATCTAATTGCAATTTATCTTCAAACAAAATCAAGCTAATAGACATTTTAGTTTCCCCAAACCTTTCATTTCAATCTTGTCCAACTGCTGGGTAACTAAATTCTCCACTGCACCCTTGTTTTAACAAGTTCGGTACCTTGATAAAATATCATATTTAGTGTTGATAGTTTTAGGATCCATATTCTCCTTATTTGGCTAAAAAAACATCATCCTAATTCATTAAACCCGCTCAACAATATGGGATTTGGTGTGGATGAATGATATGTTAAATCTTATGGATAAAATGATATTGACATTCAATAATTTTTGTGGCAACAAAAACATTTGGGATAATAAAGAAAGCAAGAATACAAAAAAAAAGATAACTCAACAAACTCCACCTCTCTACCTGAGGGTTACATTTTCGAAGTTCTTTCCCATCGTAGCTTCCCATTCAAAAGAGAGTGGTAAGAGCCCCACATATAACCAACCCTTTGTTAAGGGAGTTTTTAAGAAAATCTCTATCCCCTAACACTATAAAATTAAAAATTGGACTCAATGTGCTTGACACAACAATTGATACTTTGGGACTTTGCCTTACATTCAAATATTTACCTCCATATAGAAGAATATGCTATCTAATGTTCCACAAAGTTTCAAAACAAGGGACAAAGGAATGCAAGGAAGGGTTTTAGGGACATCAAATTTTATTTCCAAAATTTGGGTATAATGAGGGACAAAAAAATATAATATAATACTTGGAAAAATAATTATAAAAGAAGTAATATGTCTTTTATGCGGAGTTAAACCAAACACAATCATTTAACCAACGATGCATTGAAAATTCTCAATATCAATAGCATGATTACATCAAGTTTCAACTTTTAAGTACAATGGGTCAATGCATCAATGAACTAATTATTTTCCCTAACTGTCATCACAAACTCCTCATCACTAAAACTACTAAATCCATCTAATCAACTCAGAAACCATGTTTATGAGCCTGACTCTCATCAATCTACATTAACTACTCTAAGTCTACATCCCACCATACTCTTCTTACACACAAGCATGTTCTAGTTCATGAGACACAAGGCACCATGTACAACCACAAGTTTCCTCATTCCCCTGGAGGTAAGCATGCCCCCTTGATAGAGTGGATGAAGTTCCATGTAGACCACCTCCTCTCAACAACAAAAAAATGATAGACTTGTGACTAAAGGCAAATGATTAGTGTGACTAAAGGAGAAGAAAGCCCATGCAAATGCCACCATGATATTAGGTAATCATGCACCAAACTCTATGTATCCATGTTTGTCTTGTCCACATAGCTTGTGTGACAAATTTGGTCCACCCATGATGAATGATGTTGGACTCATCTACACTATACATCTTTTGAATTTCCTTCATAAATTGTTTCTTCACCTATAATTGGACAACCCTAATAGGCCTTTGCACATACCACTTTGAGTTTACAACCATATGCAAAGGAGTGTTGAACTTCTCCCACATTCACTAAAGTATAGGTTAAATGTGATCATTATAAAACTACAAGGTGGGGTCTCTCTTTTATATAGTAGCATTCATTTAGCTAAACATGTTATCAATGCACTCATATAACTCCCAAGGGCTTGCATCGTCAAAAGACCCCATATCTAATCACTATGAAAGTCGGGGATATGAAGGAGATGATGTATGTTGCATGAAACCAAAAAGTGTTGTTCTTTGCCACTTTCTTCAACCTCTTCTTTAACCATGTCTTGGACTTGGCCATGGATTCCATTGCTATGTTATCAACATTAGTTCAAAAGGCTCTTGCAATCAATCATGCTCTCCAAGAGATTGAAGTATGATGGATATCTAGTCTCAACAAGTTTTAAAAACTCCTTATTGGATAAGCTCTAAAATAGTACATGTAATGTGGTGATTGTAGAAACATTTGCACCTCTCACATCAATTACAACCTATTTGATCTAGTCATATTCACCCATGCTCTTTAGTGCATTTTTCTTGACATGCACATAAGGGGTCCAAAAATATGGTCGATGTTATACTTGATGCAAAAAGACAAACTTGTAGCTATTAAGATATATTAATAATCCTCAATGTCATGGTAATAGCTAGTGCAGAACTAGATTGCTGCCAAACAATTTTGTTAACTCTACCCTCTATATTAGAGGCAAAATAGTACATACCTCAACCCTTTTGCCAAAGATTTGAAGGATATGTGTACTCACTCTAGTAATATTGTTATAGAATTCAATGCCATGAAAATGGCATTTTCATAGCTAAGTCCCCCCTAAATTAGATTATTTGTTTGACTCTATCATTGTTAGAAATTACCACAAAGGGACATTTTTATCAAATGGACCCTTGGCAATTTCTTTTAATAATTTGGAAGAGCAACTAAATTTGACACCTCTCAATTAAACTAGCTTCCCCATCATTTATATTCATCATTTCAAGTTTTTGGATTCCTTGCCTTCTTATCATCACTTATGCTATGAGAACTAATTATGACACTCCAAGAAACAAAATTTAAGGTTTAAGTTTACTACTAATATTAATGCAAAGGCTCAAGACAAAAGCATTTTCCTTTCTTTTTCTCAATTCAGGTTTGCATGAATTGCAGAGGCAAAGGATTCACAAGATCCGTAATCCTTGTTACCTCAACCTTGTTGTTTAATAGTTCAACTACCCCAATAGTAAAATTTAAAAACCATCTAGTATTTTAAATAAGGATTTAACTTTTGTTTTTCTTACTTCTAGCCACATAAAAGGTAGAAGTGCAAGATACACAAAACATGAAATCCTTATTTGAGTAAAACAATTATAACTTAAAACATTTAATAAATTAAAGAATTAAGAAAAAAAATGAGGATTTTGCTTCTATTTTTCTTACTTCAAATCACATAAGACATGGAAGTAGAGGGTTCATAGGAGTTAAAGAACCTATCCATTTTACCATTATGCAAATAAAATTTGAAAGACCCCAAAATCTGAATTTTAAGAAAAAAATTCAACTATTTATATGTTAATTTTTATTTATTTCAATATTTTCCATGGAAAGTTTGAAACTTGAAACCCTAAACAACAAAAATAGAATTTTAAAACCCTAAAATCTAGAAAATATTCTAAAAGATCTTGCATGTGTGTTTTTGCTATAGTTAATTAAGTTTTGAAAAGTAAAAGATAATACTGATTCACCCCCCTCTCAGTTTAATCATGTGCTCATCAATTGGTATCAAAGTGGGTTCCTTTAGAGATAGTCTAACCACTAGAAGGAAGATCTAAAGAGCACATATGGTCAAAGAAGAAGGATATGGATTCTCGTCAAACAAGGCACCATTGTTCGATGGAACAAACTATGCCTTTTGGAGCTTAAGGATGCAAACCTATTTGAGTGCTCTATTGTTTGACATTTGGCAATCGATGGTAAATGGCTATATAGCTCCTACAACTCCTCCAAAGGATTACACAAGAAAGAGGGAAACTGAAAACAATGCAAAAGCCATGAATGTGATCTTGTGTGGATTATCTGAATCAGAGTTTGTAAAAGTAATGCATTGCAAATCAATAAAGGAGATTTGGGATAAGTCGAAGATTATCTATGAATGAGACGATAAAGTAAAGAAGGCAAAGCTTCAAGCCTATAGGAAACAATTTTGAAGCCTTGAGATGAAAGAATTAAAAAACATAGCCTCCTACTTGCTTTGTGTCGATGAGATCATGAACACAATAAAAAGTCTTGGTGAAAAACTTGAAGTTGTGACTTCGCAAAAGGTATTAAGGTCGTTACCTCTAAGATTTGATTCCAAGGTTTCAACGATTGAAGAAATAAGAGATCTAGAGAAACTAACAATGGATAAGTTGCATGGGATTCGTACTACCTATGAAGTGAGGATTGAAGATAAACCATCTAAAAGGGAAGTTATCTTCAAAGCATCAAACAAGGGAAACAATAAAATGTACGAACCAAGTGATAGCTCAAACAATGAATTATATGAAGAAGCCCACTTCATGAGAAAGCTAAAGAAAGGATCTAAGAAGTACCAAAGTAAGTTACCATTAAAATTTTTTAATTGTGGTAAAATAGGTCATTTTGCTTCTAAGTATTTGCAGGGTAAAAGTGAAAGCAATGATGATGAAGAGGATCACTACCTGAAGAAGAAAAAACATATCAACCAAAGAAGGGTTACAAACTAGGTCAACATGAAAAGGACTTTCGGAAGTACAAGAAGAGTCTTTATTCCAAGGAAGATAATAGCTCATCAGAGGAAAGTGATAAACAAATTTCTAACAATGATAGAGAAAAAATACTCTTCATGGCGATGAAAGAAAATGATGATGAAGACAACAAGAAAGAAGAAAGAGATTTAGAAGAAGAGCATAGAAAAGACAAAGAAGAAGCAGATCTTGAGGGGGAACTCCATTATGCCAACATTGAGATTGAGAAGTTTTAGAAAAGAAATTTGAAACAAGGATTACGAATTGAACAGGATAGTGAAGCCAATGAAAAATTATCACAGACTTGAAGAATCAGAAAAGTCGAATGTAGATCTAAAATTTCAAGTAGAAGAAGCAAAAAGGATTGAAGAGGAGATGAGAAACCAATTGAAGACAAAGGACAAAAATTGCGAGAAGAGATTGTTTCCATAAGAAAGTAATTGGAGAGGACAATGGCTCAATTAAACAAAAACTTAAAGAACAAGAGGAATTTGGAAATGTTGGATGACATCATCAAATCTCAAAAGCCTATGTTCGATAGGAGTGGTATTGGCTATGAAGGACAAAGTTCTAAAACAATTCAATCATCAACAAAATTAAATGAAGAGAACAAGTATATTGATATCCTTTAAAGTCTGACAAAAAATGAAATCAACAAAAAGGAGAACTAGAAGCCAACCATACCTCCAAAAGCTAAGAATGGTCAAAAAGCCCCTTCCACCAAGGCAAACTCATACGTCTAAGTTCTATCATTCCTTCTTTGGTTATTTCTTTTTGTGCAATCAATTTGTTCATAAAGCAATAGATTGTAGAATGAATACATGAAATAACTTTAGACATAAAGCAATGGATTATCGAGCATGGAACAAGAACAAAAGTCATGGGTTCATAAACAAAAACTTCAACTCTTTTGCTCCTCTTGTGGATTACAATGTCATGTTATAAATGCAACAATTTTGGGCATTGTGGAACCTCCCAAACAAAGTAAGAAGAGATTGTAATCAAGCAAAAAGAAGAAAATTCAAAAACATGGTGAAAGGATAAGGAAGAAGAAAAGAAAGAAAAAATCATGTTGGTTCAAACAACCTACACCCACGAAATGAAGGAGATCAATGGTATATTAATAGTGGTTGTTCAAAGCATATGACAAGTGATAAGAGTAAATTTCTCACCTTCAAACGAATGAATGGTGGAACAATGAAGTGTGTAGATAATGCTTTCGCAAAGATATAAGGGAAAGGTACTCTTATCCTTGATAATGGTAAAAAAAAAAAACTAAGAATGTGATATATGTTGAACGACTGAGACATAATCTCCTAAGTGTAAGTCAAATGAATGACCAAGGGTACATTCTTACATTTCATGCAAAAGGATGTGAAAATAGCAAAGTAGGGAAGCGAGTTGTAGAAGCCAATAGAGAAACTAACAATCCATATGTTCTTAGTGAAATCGAAGGTGAAAGATGTTGTATGAGTCAATAAGATGAAAGCTGGTTATGGCACAGGAAATGGGGCACATAAACTTTGACAATCTTATCAAGATCATCCATAAGGAACCAATGAGGGACATGCCAAAGATTTCAAAGCTCTCAAATATCACTTGTAAGCAATGTCAACTTGGGAAGCAAACTAGAGGAGCTTTAAATTAAAGGAACACTCTCCATTGGAACCGTTGGAGCTTATACATATGGATCCTTGTGGTCCAACTAAAACAAAAGGTATGCAAGGAGAGGTATTTCATGTTGTTGATTGATGACTATTCTAGAATGACTTGGGTCTCATTTAAAAAAAAATATAAAATATAAAACTTTTGACAAGTTTAAGGCATTCAAAGCCTTAGTGGAGAACGAAACGGGCCTAAAGATCAAATGCCTTAGATCAGATAGAGGAGAACTCACTTCAAATGAGTTTGAATATTTTTGTGAAAAGCATGGGATAAGAAGACATTATTTTGCTGCAAGAACTCCACAACAAAATGGGGTTGTGGAAAGAAAGAATAGAACAGTCTAATAAATGGCTAGGGCAATGCTAAATGAATCCAAGTTACCTAACACATTTTGAAGAGATGTGGTACATAAAGCAATCAATATTTTAAACCGTAGTAAAATCAAAGTAAACGATATCAAAACACCATACAAGTTATGAAAAGGAAGGTCTAAAATGGTGAAGTATTTCAAGATGCTTGGGAGCACATGTTATATAAGGAGAGATGAAGAAGATTTGGGAAAGCTTGATCCTAGAGTTGAAAGAATATTCCTTGGCTACTCTTCAAAAAGTAAAGCATACAGATGTTACAATAAGAGCTTGCATAAGGTCATTGAAAGTGCAAATGTGAAAGTAGATGAGGGAAGATACTACAAAGAAAAGACAAAAGAAGTTGTTCCTCAAAATTAGGAAATTTGGAGAGAAGAGGAAACAAAGAAAGAAATTGAAGATGAGATAGTTGAGCGAAGAGATCCAAAGACACCATCGAGAACATCATCTAAAACACCATCTAGATTTGTCCAAAGAAATCATCTAGAAGATTTGATTGTAGGTGACAAAGATGGGGAAATTAAGACAAGGAGATTGGCTAATACTTTAGATCATGAACATATGTCTTTGCTTTCCAAGATAGAACCTAAGAACTTCAAAAAAGCAAGTGAAGAAAAATATTGGATAGGGTCCATGGAGGAGGAATTGAATCAAATAGAAAATAATGAAACTTGGGAACTTGTCCCAAGACCTAAAGACAAAAATGTAATTGGTACTAAGTGGGTTTTTAGAAATAAGCTAAACGAAGATGGTCAAGTCATAAGGAACAAGGCGAGGTTGGTATGCAAAGGATATGCACAAGTTGAAGGTATCGACTTTGAAAGAACTTTTGTCCTTGTTGCGAGATTGGAAGTCATCAAAATGTTTTTAGCATTTTCCAGTTTCAAAAATTTCAAGGTCCATCAGATGGATGTTAAGTCTTCCTTCCTTAATGGCAACCTTGAGGAAGAGCTATATATTGAACAGCTAGTAGAAGGGTTCTTGATGTTAGATAACAGGGATTATGTGTGCAAATTGAAGAAAGTACTTTATGGACTAAAACAAGCTCCCAAAGCATGGCATGCAAGACTTGATAAATACCTACACCACATGATTCAAGAAGGGAATTGCGGATAGTGACCTTTATATCAAGACTGTGGGTGAGGATCAGTTGATAGTTGTGGTGCATGTGGATGATATTATATTTGGAGGAAGCAGTGACAAAATATGTCAATGGAGATGCAAAAAGAATTCGAAATGTCTATGCTCGGTGAGTTATTTTTCTTCGTTGGGCTACAAATTTCTCAATCAGAAAAATGGATATTTATTTCACAAACCAAGTATGTTAAGGAAATGTTGAAGAAGTTCAAAATGGAGGATTGTGATCTTGTGAGTACACACATTGTAACATTATGTAAATTAGGGATGATGAATCACCCAAGGCAAATCAAACTCTTTATAGGTCAATTATTGGAAGCTTGTTATATGTGACAACTTCAAGGCTTGACATTATGCAAGCAATTGGTATGTTGGCAAGGTTTTAGGCTACACCCAAAGAAATTCATGTGCAAGCAATAAAAAGGATACTCAAATATTTAAAAGGCACATTGGATTTTGGCTTGTGGTACCCAAAAGGTGAAGATTTCACCTTAACAACATATACAAATGCAAAATGGGCCAGTAATATTGATGATAGAAAGAGTACAAGTGGTGATGCATTCTCTCTAGGAGATAGTCTTGTTTCATGGTTGAGCAAGTAAAAAGTGTCGGTTTCCCTATCCACTTGAGATGCAAATTACATTGCAACAACATCCTATAGCACTCAAGTTCTTTGGATGAGACAAACATTGAGAGACATAAAAGCAGACTATGATCATCTTATATCTATATTTTGTGATAATATTTGTGCAATCAATATTTCAACAAGTGGCTGATCAACAAGTAAAAAATGGAGTATATTGCTACACAAGAGCATATTGCAAACATTTTCACCAAGCCACTTTCGAAAGAGACTTTTGAGTACTTCATACAAAAATTGAGAGTGATATCACTCTCATCTAGTCACTAAATCCTTGAGAAAAAGCATGTGTTTAGGGAGAGCTATTCATTGCTTTATCTTTTAGCCTCGAAAAGCCTTTTCCATTGACGTCAAAGGGGGAAGAGTAGAGTAAGGGGGAGAAGTATGTTCCTGTTGCATTTACAAATTATTTCTTTACAGGGTTGCCACCAATGACAAAGGGGGAGATTGTTGGAAATTGTTATTGATGTCAATGGTATTCGAAGGCCAATGGAAATTTTTGTCATTGATATTCGAAGGGGAAGAGGATTTGTTGAGGAAAGCATTTGCTAATGACAGATTGGAAGAAAATAATATAAAAATATTTTGGTTCTAAGGGCTGACCCTTACTCATTGGCACCCTCATTAATAAATGAAAAATTGTAATAAATTTGGTTTTTTATGAAGAAGTCGACCCCCTTATTAGAGTGCACCATTTTAGGAATTAAATTTGAAAATAAAAAAATAATAAATAATGTTTTATAGGGGTTGACTCATATTGGTGCACCCAAGATGAATGTGAAAGGGTGCTTATAAAACAAGGAGTTGCATCCATTATGAAATGACGTGTTTTATGGAGTCGCCTCCCTTGGTGAAAGTATTTAAAGAGATTGTGAAGTTCATTTGAAATAAATCAATTCATTGAATATCATTCGTATAAGGAGCAGTTTTAAAAGGCATACAAGTTTAGAATTTTGAAGACATGAGCAAAATTATAAGAGACATGAGCAGATTTTTTAGAGCTTTATGGCATAATTTATGAAAAAAAAATAGGAGATGCTAAAGGCAGATTTTTATGTAGTGAGCAGATTTATGAAGGTGAATTAGAGCAGATTTAAGAAGTTTCAAATAAATTATCATATTGTTCATTTGGAGGTTGGTGCCTCCTAACCAAGGAGACAGGGAGGTTGGTGCCTCTCATTAAAAGAGGTTGATGTCTCTTATTGAATTGGTGCTCAGTTGTGATTGGTGTCTCCAATCGATTGGTGCCTACAAAGAAGATCTATATGTAGGCAATATTTTTCTATGGTTTTCTCCCGCAAGGGTTTCCACGTAAATTGTGTGTTCATCATGTGTTCTTAATTGCTAGATTTTGCATGTGTGTTATTGCTATGGTTAATTAAGTTTTGAAAAATAAAAGATTGTTATTATATTGATTCACCCCCCTCTCAACATAATTGTGTGCTCATCAAACGTAAAGCACACATTCAACCAACATCTAACACAAAAGTAATCGACAATTAGTAATCTACCACACCTACAATAATATTAAATTAAATTGAAAAGAATAACAATTATTAAATTAGGAGTAAGGATAACTATAAAGATTAGCTACAAACCAAAGAAAAGGTCATAATTATAGTTAGTACCAACCAAACACACCCACATCAAAATATGAAACTAAAAAGACAACAATATAGGTACAACTAATAACTATCTTAGCGTTGATTTTTTGGTTTGTCTTTTTCGGGGATTAGTTACGAGGCTAATGCTAGGAAACTTATAGCTCAATCTAAGCATTGATATTTTATTTTTAGACTGATGTTTTTTATGTCTTGTATATGAATAGAATATAAATATTTCCTATAAAATGTATGCCAAAATACAAGTGAATCAATGATTTCATATTAATAGAGCTGAGCTAAAATGTGCCACAGCGATCACCTTCGTCACAATCACTTTCAAAACAATTGAAACTTGAAATATGCAGTTTTAACGTTTTCCCTAGCTGCTATAAAATATATTATGACAAGAAGTGATTTTTGTTTTAGAAAATCAAATTAAAACCCTATCGCTCAAATTTGTGGGTCACATGTCACATCAGTTAGAAAATGGGTCAAAAAAGATGCCAAAATTTAAGACGTGTTTTGGGGCAATTTAATCCCAATTGAATCCAATTTGAACACATTTAAACCTGAAAAAATGGATCAAAACTCATTGACCCTGATTTATTAAAAACCCACATTTTTTTGAGGATGACAATCTAAAGCTAAAAGATGCATTGAAAAAGGAAAATCCCTTAGTGGACAAACTACAAGCTCATCTTCAAGGAACGAATAAAAGGCTATAAAAACCCCTCCAAGCACCCTCAAATGAGCAGTGATTCAAAAAAAGAGGTAGGAAGGTTAAAGGATTTATTGAAAATGGACATTGAAAAGGCCAATTGTATAAGGAGAATATTGAAGAAACGGTGAAGGGTGTTTTCAAGGCAAGAGTACAAAGCTTCATAAGATTGCCAAGGACGTGGAAGTGCCATGAAAATGTGGAATTGCAGCAGCAACCAAAGCGATAATCTTGAGCTACAACTACTAAAAATTGATGTTACGTGGATACACAAGGTGTACCCATCTCATGAAAGGGGCTGATAAGAATGCCAAGTATATTGTTGCGAGCACCAACAAAATCTCAGCAACATTTCAGGTGAGTGAGCTATTGCATGAAACAGCCTCTTTCATGGGCAAACTAAAAGCTAATTTGAAAGAGAAAGTATAGGAATTTCAATCTCTTGTTGACTTTAGTTTCCCATCTATTGTGGACCTTGATGGAAGTAGAAAGCAATGGAATTCTAGAGGGAATATTTCATGAATCTAGTTCCTTTATTTGTAGACCCACTCTTGACAGCTGATAAAGTGGATCTTGTATTGTTAAGTGCCCAAATTGATAAGATCCTAGCACTGGAAACAAGAATGAACAACTTTATCAAAGAAACCAAATGTATGCTAGACACCAAAGTTGAAGCCAACATGAACAAGGACAATTATTGATGTCATCTGGCCTAGTGATGAGGAGTGGGATAGTTCCTATTCTAAAGAGTATTGAATACATTTTATATTATATATTCTTTGAATTCTTTTCATATTGCAGTGATCTATCCCATAAAGTGTAAAGGGGACATATGGTTTTATCAGATTCTTTTGCAAGTATTCCACTGCATGAATAGTAATAAGTTATTTCAAGGGCAGTAAGTTGATACTATATATGGCAGCCACTGGCAGAATCATGTAGTTAGCAAAAAGAGTGTCCCAATGATGCAATAAGTGAATTATCTTATTAAGCTATAAAAAGGAGAACACCACTTGCACTACCACAGCAAAGAAATCATGAGATCCAAGTCACATTAGCCATATATTCTTTTGGTCAATAGTGGAAGATGTTGAGAAAGAGCATGGAGGAATCCAGTTTTGCTGAGGATCAACGGAACTATTCAGAGGACTGAAAGTTATTCTCCCAGAATGTTAAGTTTGATTTCTCTTGTGAAGAATGTGGTAAAAAATTTGGGAAGTAGCCCTGATCCAACCATTCCCCCTCAAATATCCACTAGGAATACACAGTCATAAATATGAGGTAGGTTCTTCTTGGAGCAACTATAGGCAATTTCTTTTGAGAGACTGGCCTAAGGGCTAAATTGGTGATTGGTGATTTCCTTCATTGCACTTCATGCTCTTTATTCAAGCACAAACTTTTGATAGTGGAAACCTAACAATTAAGATAATGGAGATGGGTTTCCTTCATTGGAGTATGCTTCTACTTGTTACACTACACAAACTCCAAATCAAGTACCCGGCTAAAGTGCAAATGGCAGCCTCAATAAAAAAAATTGCAAAGTTGTTTTTTAAGAAATAACCATTTGATCTAAGATTGCAATGCTAAGAGACAAGTGTCAATCATCAAAGTGAGATGAGAATTCACTTAGCTATAGGCATAAGTTATTTTCTTATGTAGAATCACTCATATAAAAGCACTGTAAAGCACTAGTACAAGAGTCAAACTATAAACTCCTAGTGAGCATAAATACAATCAAATTCTGAACTATGTGTTTGTACATTAGAATTGTAATTTCATTTCAATAAATCAATATAAGATTTATTTCTGATTAGTATCATGAATTGTCTCCATTTCTTGTTGAGTACTTCGGGGGGCCTGAAAAGTTCCTAGACACACATTGGTTGTGTTTATACTAAAGCTTACTTAGTTTCTTAATCAAGTATTAATTGCAAATCAAATTCTGAACTATGTGTTTGTACATTAGAATTGTAATTTCATTTCAATAAATCAATATAAGATTTATTTCTGATTAGTATCATGAATTGTCTCCATTTCTTGTTGAGTACTTCGGGGGGCCTGAAAAGTTCCTAGACACACATTGGTTGTGTTTATACTAAAGCTTACTTAGTTTCTTAATCAAGTATTAATTGCAAATCTTCCTAGCATAGCATGTTGTGCATTTTGACAAAAAATGTGATTAAGAAGCATAATTTGCGATGCATAAGTAGCAGAGGATTTGAAGGTTCACACTCTACAAGACAGAGCAAATTAGCTGAACCTATCTGAAGTGTGATTACTTTTTGTTTTGTTCTGGCTAGTTTTTCTGTGGTTCTACTCTGCAAGGATTAGGCACCGATCTTACAAATTGCTCCTAATTCAACACTTTAAAATCATAATGACAAAGCTCTCAGCAAATTGTGATTTATTTCAATTTGTAATTCCACAATGAACTTGAGGATAGAAAGGATCACTCAAATACTTTCACATTTAAAAAGTCTTCGTTCATTTGACTGTGGATTTGTTATCTTTTTATAAATTTGAGATCTCTATTTGCAAATTTATACAAAATTAACATAATATGAATTAGTGATAGTAAACTGCCCAAGTTCATAAATATTGTGTCATTTGGATCTGGTTTTTTTTGCAATAAATTTCCCTTAAAGCTTTAAACCATTTTGTGAGATCTCTTAAAGGGCCCTCATGAGTTGGGCAGACCTCAAAGTGTAGAAGAGTAGAATAGACTCCTGTTAATTGGCCTGTTTAGCCAGTATTTTGATCACTGAGGTGCACCTGATCCTAAAGCTTGACTCCATTCCCTCAAAGTTGTGGAATATTTTAGTGAATCCTTATAGAAATCCAGTAACTAACCAATGCACCAATAAAGTGACATCCACCATGCCAAACATGAATATAGAAAAGAAAGGGGTCTGCAACCTCAGTCTAGAGAGTTATTGGGCTAGAATTCTTCAGTGTGGAGAAACAATAGGAGAGAATTGCATTAATAGATAAATTTATTAAATATATGGTCATAGACTCATAGACATCCAACAATATCAATAGAGACTTGTAACCATTAAGGATCTCTTGGTTTCTAAAAACGCCATGCAAAGAATTTGACCCAAGATGATTCAAAAGAAAGCAAAGCCAAAAGAAAAATAGCTGAGATACATTACAAGGATGATTAATGTGCTCCTCCCCCCAAGAAAGAGGTCGTGCATTCCAAAAGCTCTACTACAGATATCACTAGAAGCTTTGCTTATTGGCATGTCCCTCCAAATAGGCCCCCGGCCATCCAGATCACTCCAAACTAGTTTCAAAGGATACCTTAGGATGACACAGCCCCAAGAAATGCCCCTCCAAGAGCTTCTAACTAGCTAGTTAAATGATCAAATGATCATTATTTTCCTTTCTGAGATGGGCTTAGAATATATACTTCTGATAAATATGTAGTTTGCCAAAAGTATAGTCATGATTAGTAATGCTGCAACAACTATTATCAATGTACATATTTTATACTTCAAAAGGCATGCTTCGGCATTTAACAATACAAAGTCTAGGTTCATCAATAGTGAAACATATCCTAGCCTATACAAAATGTGGGTTGGAAGTGTTAGCAATTTTATTAGTCCCTTTCAAGACAACACAAAATGAAACATTGTGCAAGGATAAACCTTTCTTCAAATTAGAAGGCAAAGCTCCCCTATAACTATAAAACTACACTAAATCCTAGAACTTACGAAAACAACCTCTAGCTTTTTAGTTTTTACAGTATGTAAAAGTAACTGTCTAGCTTTTGGCACTTAATGCAAACAAAATAAAGAAATTGCCTATGTTTTTGCTTCTTGGGCAAGGGCAAAAGGCTTATCAGCACTTCTACTTAAAACAGGAGATTTTTATATATTTTTACTAAAAATAACCACTATAACTGCTAACCACACTCATGCATTTTTGCTAAATGCACAGACTAAAAAGTGGAACATCACAAAACATAGAATTTAATTAAACACATAAACACACAAAATTTGTTGATGTTATTAAGCAGCATTGAGCTGCTTCTTCCAGCGCACACACTTCGAAAATGAATCAAATTAAATGATAGCCTATCGGCTATTTGATTCGTTCTCGGATTGATTTAATTTATGAGGGCCGACCCTCATTAAGTTCATTAATATTATTTGTATTGGGCTGACCTCCTTGCTATTTTGTAAATTATTTTATTCTCCTAAGGTGGCCGACCTATTTGAGGAGACACCTCATTTTGTATAAATACAAGGTCGATTTTGTTCATTTGATCATCAAGTTCATACAAGCAAAATTCACACCTAGCAGGAGTTCGCATTTGAGCAGCAGTCATACATCTAGCAGCAGCAAACCGATTTCAAGGAGAAATATATTTGCTTCTAGGAGAGGCGCTAGTATTCAATGTGTCAATTTTGGCCTTGTGCTGGGCCTGTATTGTAAGCAGATTTCTGCTCTTATTCTTCATCATATAAAGAGAAATATTTGCTGGCTTTTTCTCCCTCAGGAGGAGGGTTTTCCCAGGGTATCTTGCTGTGTTTATTGTCTTATGTGTTGCAATTTTCTGAATGCTTTCAGTTGTATTATCTAATCTTTAAAACACTAACATGGTACCAGAGCGGGTTTGTAGAGGATCGTGATCAGATTTGTTTTGCAGCATTCTCCTTAATCTTTTCTTGTCTATCTCTATTTTAGTCAAGATGGTGAATGTTCTGAAAATTGAGGATAGACTCGAAGGAGCTTCTAACTACACATCATGGAGGTTCAGGATCATGCTCACCTTGGAAAAGAATAATTTGGCTAAGTTTATGGAAACCAAAGTCCCCGAACCTAAGGAGGAAGAAGAGAAGTTCCAATGGAGGAAAAAGACATCAAGGGAAAGAAAATGTTGGTTGATTCCGTTAAAGATCATATTGTTCCGATTGTCTCCAAGTTGAAGACGGCAAGGGATATGTTCAAAACATTGGAAGAGATGTACGAAATCAACAACACCAATCGGGCACTTGCATTGAAGCAACAACTTCACCATGTGAAGATGGCGAAAGGAGAAAGAGTGATTGCTTATTTCATGAGGATTTCAGAATTGAGAGACCAGCTCTCTACAATTGGTCACATGATTGATGACAAAGACTTGACCATGCTTGCTCTCAATGGTCTTCCGCTATCATGGAAGTCCTATATTCAAGGAATTAGTGCAAGATCTAAACTTCCCAAGTTTGATTGGTTGAGGGCCGACTGCATTCAAGAGTAGTCAAGGTTGGCAGCTAGAGGCGTTGGTCAAAGTTCAACAAATGAAGATATACATGTTCTCGCCTCCCATTCGTCGAAGAAAGGAAAATTTTGGAAGAAAGGATTCTTCAACAGGAATCGAGATAATGGAAATGATGGTGCTCCAGCCTTCAAGAAGAAGAGAGACTTATCCAAAATTCAATGTTTTTGTTGTGACAAGTATGGTCACTTTGCAAAGGAATATCCTCTCAGGCCTAAGCAATAGGTTGCCATTGCAAATGTTGAAGAAGTCTCTCCGCAGAAGGACTCAAGTGATTATCTGTTCTATTCAGCCTTGTCAAGCAATGTAACCACCGACACCAACACTTGGCTGGTAGACAGTGGTGCCTCTCGCCACATCACTGGATTTAGGGAGCATCTATCTAATTTGATTAAGACAGATTCCAGTGAACAAGTCATTATTGGAGATGATGCTAAGTACTCTATGAAAGGAGTTGGGAACTCCTCTCTTCACTTGGATTCCGACATTTCATTGGAGTTGAATGATGTGCTATTCGTTCCAGGCATAAAGAGAAATCTTGTCTCCATTTCAGAATTGGCAAACAAGGGTTATCAAGTTGTATTTTTAGAAGGCAAAGTTCTTATATGGGAAAAGAACTTCAACATCAAGTTTGCTCGAGTAATTGCAGTTAGACATGAGTGTCTCTACAGGCTATGCACTCATCCCCTTCAGGCTCTTGTGCAAGATTCTTCTAGCGTGTGTGACCTTTGGCATCGAAGATTGGCTCACATTCACTTTCGAGAGTTATCTATCATGGAGAAGATGGTCACCGGCCTTCCGAAATTCAACCAGGAACATGCAAAGGTTGCGCCCTATGTAAGAATAAAAAAGGTACGTTTCATAGTAGTGAAAATAGATCTAAATGTATTCTTGATCTCATTCATTCTGATTTATATGGTCCAATGTTCGTTTCATCTTCTAGTGGTTTCTTGTATTACATTATTTTTATTAATGATTACTCTAAAAAGACTTGGATTTATTGCTTGAGATCTAAAGAACCTGAGGAGGTATTAGAAAGATTCAGAGAATTCAAAGCACAGGTGGAAAACTTGTAAGAGAAAAACATCAAGGTTTTGAAAATTGACAACGGAGGAGAGTACACCTCTGGTACCTTTCGTGATTTCTGCATTGAAGCAGGGATTAAGAGGGACTTCAATGTTCCTTATAATCCCCAACAAAATGGCATTGCTGAAAGGAAGAACAGGTCTATTGTGGAAGCAGTTAGAGCAATGATACATGATCAAGACCTGCAAATCTCATTCTGGGCTGAGGCATCTAGGAGAGCCGTCTATGTTCAGAACAAAAGTCCCCACAGAATCTTGGAGAATAAAACTCCTAAAGAAGCATTCTCAGGAGTGAAGCCTAAAGTCAGCCATTTGAGGATCCTTGGTTGTCCAGTGTATGTTCATATCCCGAAGGAAAAGAGAACAAAATTGGAACCCTCTAGTAAGAAGGGAATTCTGGTGGGCTATAGTGAGACATCTCAAGACTATAGGATCTATATTCCACATCAGAAGTCTATTGAGATCAGTCGAGATGTCACATTTGAGGAAGAAGTTGCATTCAGAAGATCCAACGGCACTCAGATGGAGATCGATGAAGAAGAGATTCCTTAGGATATGGAAGTTGACCATATTCCTAAGAATCAGAGGGAGATTCCAGAACCTAAAGAAGACGATGATCCAACTGAACCCTTGGAGCCTACTGGTGGGCCTACAGATATTATGATTGGAAGGAAAAGACCTCTTTGGGCCCGAAGGACAATGCAAGAGGCAGAAAGTTTTGCAGGCCCAAGAGGAACTTTTAGAGAAAGCAAGAGACCTAATAAATTCTCCAGTTATGTAGCTCTGATGAGCCAGAGCCTTCAAGTGTTGAAGAAGCTTCTAGTCAACAAGTATGGAAAGATGCTATGACTGAGGAGTATCAGTCCATACTTAAGAACGATGTTTGGGACATAGTTCCTAGACCCGAAGGCAAATCTATGGTGTCTTCTAAATGGCTATTCAAAATCAAGCATGCGGTTGATGGGAGCATTAAGAAGTACAAGGCAAGATTCGTGGCTAGAGGGTTCTCACAAAAAGAGGGAGTTGACTATGAAGAAACCTTTGCTCCTGTGACTCGTTATACTTCCGTCAAAACCATTATTGCTATTGCTGCATCTAGAGGATGGAAGATTCACCAAATGGATGTAAAGACAGCCTTTCTGAATGGTGTAATAGAAGAAGAGGTTTACATTGAGCAACCCGATGGATTTGAGGTACATGGGAAGGAGTCTCATGTTTGCAAGTTGAAGAAGGCCTTGTATGGTCTTAAGCAAGCTCCTCGTGCTTGGTACGAAAGGATTGATCGTTACCTGCTAAGTCTGGGTTTCTCAAAGAATGATGCAGATTCTAACCTCTACTTCAAGGTAATGAATGGTGAAGCTTTGATTTTGGTTTTCTATGCTGATGATCTGATTCTTACTGGAGAAGAACACCTCATTCTCAAATGCAAGGAGTTAGCTTCTGAATTTGAAATGAAGAAACTTGGTCTCGTGCATTACTTTCTTGGTTTAGAAGTTTGGCAAAAGCTAGATGAGACGATTCTAAGTCAAGGGAAGTATACCATTGACATTCTGAAGAGGTTTGGAATGATTGATTGCAAACCTATGTCTACACCTATGGAGACCAACTTACTCAAGTTAAAGGAGGTTGCAGATAGTTCAAAACTGGTGCATTCTACGATGTATAGGCAGTTGATTGGTTCACTGATGTATCTAGTTAACACTAGACCTGACACCTGCTATGCAGTGAGGGCACTTAGCCAGTTTATGTGTGAACCAAGGAAGATACATCTTGTTGCAGCTAAACATATCCTGAGATACTTGCGTGGCACAGTTGGATATGGACTGAGATATTCTATAGGTGTGGATTTGGAGCTACATGGCTTTACTGATTCTGATTGGGCAGGGTGTGTCTCAGATCGGAAGAGTACCTCTGGTTGTTGCTTCAGTTTGGGATCTGCTATGATATCTTGGTGCAATAGGAAGCAGTCTTCAGTGGCATTGAGTACAGCTGAGGCAGATTACATTGCAGCTTGTATGGCAGCTCGTGAAGCAATGTGGCTTCGTAAGCTCCTAGCAGGATTGTTTGGACAATCAATGGAGCCTACCATCATTCACTGTGATAACCAGAGTTGTGTGAAGCTTTCTGTCAATCCTTTGTTTCATGACAAAACAAAGCATGTTGAGATCAACTACCATTATATCAAAGATATGGTATTGAGGAAAGCTATACAATTGAGGTATATCAGCACTGATGAGCAGATGGCAGACATTCTCACCAATCCCCTCTCCAGGATAAAGTTTGTGTACTTTCGAGAAAAGCTTGGTATGGTGGAGAATGCAGCCTTGACTAAGAAGGACCAGTATTGGTGATCCTCTTTAATGAGTTCTTCTCTGTGAGAGAAGTTCGAGGTGAAACCCCTTGTTACTACATTCTTCTCTTCAAGAGAAGTTTGAGGTGAAAGCCCTTGTTCCACCCTCTAGGAGAGCCATGGTGGATGTCATGTGTGTGACTCCATGACAGCATCACGTGAGGGAGTCTGTGATGATTTTCTTGTACTTGTGTTTCACCCTCTGGGAGAGCCATGGTGAAAGTCACGGTGAGGTGACAACATCACATTGAGTGATGAGCACTTGTACATACCATCTATGGAGGTAGCCATGATGGTTGATATCACAATGAGGTGATATCTTACTTGCTTTCATGATGAGTTGATAAGCTCCTTTATCACGATGAGATGATGTGTTTTGTGCAGCTGAAAGTATCATCCCTAGCTAAGAGGGAGTGTTGATGTTATTAAGCAGCATCGAGCTGCTTCTTCCAGTGCACACACTTCGAGAATGAATCAAAATAAATGATAGCCTATTGGCTATTTAATTTGTTCTCGGATTGATTTAATTTATGAGGGCCGACCCTCATTAAGTTCATTAATATTATTTGTATTGGGCCGACCTCGCTATTTTGTAAATTATTTTATTTTCCTAAGGTGGCCGACCTATTTGAGGAGACACCTCATTTTGTATAAATACAAGGTCGAATTGTTTCATTTGATCATCAAGTTCATACAAGCAAAATTCACACCTAGCAAGAGTTCGCATTTGAGCAGCAATCATACATCTAGCAGCAGCAAGCCGATTTGAAGGAGAAATATATTTGCTTCTAGCAGAGGCGCTAGCATTCATTGTATCAATTTCGGCTTTGTGCTGGGCCTGTATTGTAAGCAGATTTCTGCTCTTATTCTTCATCATATAAAGAGAAATATTTGCTGGGTTTCTCTCCCTCAAGAGGAGGGTTTTCCCAGGGTATCTTGCTGTGTTTATTGTCTTATGTGTTGCAATTTTCTGAGTGCTTTCAGTTGTATTATCTGATCTTGAAAACACTAACAAAATTCAACAAATCAAATAAAAGGAATTGCATACGAAGCTACAACAACCAGAGTTCACTAAAATCTGTGATACAAATCCTGCAGTAAAAGTGATTTGATTTACTTAATCAACAACACACAAGCCTGAACAGTAATCTTAGCCAAAAATAGGCATAAAATTACCATTAGGAAGTCTAAATGCCAATGCACTTATATATAAGTGTTTATATTGCTTTGCATTTCAAAATCAATTTTAAACAAATAAACTAACTACAGTTCCTTTCCTATCAATAAATTGCTTGCAATCAAAGTAAGCCCAAAATACAAATTTGGCTCCAAACACATCAACAAAAATCAGAAATCTTCAAATAGCTTTCTTCTAAGAATATATGTCTCTATTAATAGACCTTCTATAGTTGTCTCGCTAAACCAGCAACAGCTAAAAATAGTCCATCTAAAATCTCAGTGGGTCCTCTCAGTTATTCTGTGAGCTCTCTCACTCTGACCATAGCAGATCCTCCAAAAAAATTTGAAACCCTAATGACCATTAACAATTCACGAAACGATAGTCACTTAAATTTTAATTCCATTCTTGGAAACTTGTAAACTTTAGCATTCTAGAACCTAGACATTGTCAACAATTAAACCCTCATGAGGCAAATCTGCAACTTGGTATTTTGGGAACCCTAGGAAATGATCATCTTCAAATGATCCATGATTCTCCTCTGATGAGAATCAAACCGTCATCCTTACTGTACATGAAGAGTGAAGGAAATGATTTGGCTCTCAATACCCTAACAAACTGTTGTATATGTATGACTGAAACATGCTGCAATACATCTTCCATTGCTTATGAGTTATGACTGGTAGTTGCAGCTTGGCAAAGCTGTTGCAGACAAAAATTACAAAGGATGCATTCTTCAAGAACCTTGTTGTTTTGTAATAATAATCAAATATACAACTTTGGTTATTTATCAAACTCTAGGGCATAAACCTGGCATTCCAGAACCCTCCCTCGTGCAGCCCTTTATAATGACAACAAAGCATAGATAACTGCTATAAACCTTCGATGCCCTGACCAAATCTGCAATTTGTATGTTTGAAACCATTAAGTGCGTTTGGACAGATTGCTATTTTTGCACTTTGGATGATGAAAAACTGCCAAAAGAGACTGCCATAAATCCTGCCAAATTGACAAAAAGTGTGGAGATATTTGCTTCAACAAATCCTAGATACCTTTTATATTTGCAAACTGCAGTCTCCTGGCTTTCATGACTGAAAATTTGCGTTTAAACAGCTGAAAACCCTAGGTTTCTGCAACTATTTCTTCTCAAACTTTTTTGCATCCTCCATTGGCTAGCCGCATGCCTGAGGACTAATTGCACTTTTTGTTTTTACTCACTTTTGATATCTTTCTTTTATGAAGCATACACTCAAGCATGGATGTGCACTTGTTTGGCTCTAAAACTCCATCTTGATATGCTTCTTTGGTCAGGCACATGCCTCTACATGGATGTGCACTTTTCATTTAAAAATTTTGTGTCCTTCGGAATGGTGTGCTCCAATGATAGAATAACATTTATTTTATTTTTAAACTTTAGTGTACCTCTTCAATGAGGCACATACAATTGCATGCAGTGACAGTTTTTGGTTTTTAACTTAACGTAGTGTTCTCCTTTGCATTGGCCCAGTCCCCTCAAAATTAAGACATTTTTTTACAATTTTCCAACTTATACTCTCCTATGGTGAGGCATGCTCCTCTTCCCTACTTTACACCTTTTTGTATTTTGCCACTTGAAACTATACATCCCATTGTGGAGGGACATGAGCTCTTACAATGGCTTGCAAGTTTTTTATGTTTGAACTTTACATGTATTCATTTGTACAGGCACACTCCTTTCCACATGAAAACATTTTTCATAACTTTGAAACTTGATGCACTTCTTTGGTGAGGCATGCTCCTCTATATTGACCTGCAATTTTGTCCTAAAACTTTTTGTGTATCCCATCACACCAGTGTGCACCTCTGCACAGAGGAACGTTTTTGAACTTGAACATTTGACATTTACTGGCACCACTTCATTGGGCTGCACTTTTCATGCCTTCAGGCATCTTTTGCCTTTTCTTCCTAGTCTAAGCTCTGATCTTTGCCTGAATTCGTTGGAAAGCTCATTCTTATTGACCTTGCAAAGGCATTCACTAGAGACAACAAAAACAACATTGATGACCAAGGGGGGCAAGGCTACAAATCGTGGCTTAGAAAATGAAGAATCTCAAGGATTGAATTTGAAACTTGACATGATACGAAAATTTCTCTATGAGTACAACAGGAAGAATGATCCATAAAAACTTGAAGTCTATATTTTTTCTGAACTGTAACAATTAAGAATCTCGAGAATTTGGCAGTCATCTGTATTTTGCTTTATCACGAGACTGGATACTGTGTTCCGCATATTGTTAAAAATATTTATCTTTATTTAAAGAAAAATAAAAAGTAAAATTCTGCAGATCTAGAAGAGATGAGGTATTTAACATGCAGACAAAAGTATAACAGATTCAACAAATTGAGAATTAAAAAAGACATTCAATAAGGTATATGTGTATGTCTATGCACAAAACAGAGACATCAACTAATGAAACTTGCAGACAAATTTTACAGAATAGTTAAGTCAAAAAATTCATGTTCATGTTCAGGTTTGCCAAGGAAAATTTTCAGATCAAGTTTGTTGGCAAGAAAAATTTGGAAAACAAATTTGTGATTCAAGTTTGAAGAATACAAATCTGAATTTTTTGATAATTTCTGATTTCAATCTATGTAATAAATCCAAAAGATTACCAAGATAGGAAAATATTACTAAATAGATTTGAAAATTATGTAAAAGGATTCCCAAACATATAAACTGTAATAAGCTGATCAAATTTAAAATACAAATTGATATTTTATTATTTATAAGTTGTAATCATAATTAATAAATTTGTATTGTTATATTATGATACTTATGTTAGTGCCAAAATTAGTACCCAAATGAAACTTTGCCTACAAGCATCTTTGTAGTTTTTGAATTAAGATAATTCTGGTCATGCTATTAGTATCCCCTGATTTCTTCCCCTATCAAGTTTCTAGGTTGTCTAGCAGTGGTCTAGCTTTTCAACTAACACGGTTTGCAGGTTGTTTAAGGTTGAGCTATTCCATGTAAAAGATGAAAATATCTCCTGATGGATGATGGCTCTGCCAATATAAGGAAGAGTTCAATATTGCAAATGAGGGTTCAAGATCATCAAAGTAACTGCTTCAGCATTCCCTTCAAGCTATAATGCCACCATAAGGCAGCAGATGACAAAAATAAAGGAACAAGGACAAAGGCATCAGTTTTCAGCAAAGTGCCTGTTAGTGTTTTAAAGATCAGATAATACAACTGAAAGCACTCAGAAAATTGCAACACATAAGACAATGAACACAGCAAGATACCTTGGCAAAACCCTCCTCCCGAGGGAGAAAAACCCAGCAAATATTTCTCTTTATATGATGAAGAGTAAGAGCAGAAATCTGCTTACAATACAGGCCCAGCACAAGGCTGAAATTGATACAATGAATACTAGCGCCTCTCCCAGAAGCAAATATATTTCTCCTTGAAATCGGCTTGCTGCAGCTAGATGTATGACTGCTGCTCAAATGCGAACTCTTGCTAGGTGTGAATTTTGCTTGTATGAACTTGATGATCAAATGAACAAAATCAACCATGTATTTATACAAAATGAGGTGTCACCTCAAATAGGTCGGCCACCTTAGGAGAATAAAATAATTTTCAAAATAGCAAGGAGGTCGGCCCAATATAAATAATATTAATGAACTTAATGAGGGTCGGCCCTCATAAATTAAATCAATCCGAGAACAAATTAAATAGCCGATAGGCTATCATTTAATTTGATTCATTCCCAAAGTATGTGCGCTGGAAGAAGCGGCCCGATGTTGCTTAATAACATCAACACTCCCTCTCAGCTAGGGATGATACTTTCAGCTGCACAAAGCATATCACCTCATCGTGATAAAGGAGCTTATCACCTCATCATGCTAAAGGAGCTTATCACCTCATCGTGAAAGCAAGTAAGATATCACCTCATCATGATATCAACCATGATGGCTACCTCCATAGATGGTATGTACAAGTGCTCATCACTCAATGTAATGTTGTCACCTCACTATGACATTCACCATGGCTCTCCCAGAGGGTGAAACACAAGTTCAAAAAAATCATCACGGACTCCCTCACGTGATGCTGTCATGGAGTCACACACATGACATCCACCATGGCTCTCCCAGAGGATGGAACAAGGGCTTTCACCTCAAACTTCTCCTAAAAGAAGAACTCATTAACAAGGGATTTCACCTCGAACTTCTCTCACATAGAAGAACTCATTAAAGAGGATCACTGATACTGAGACTCCTTCTCAGTCAAGGCTGTGTTTCCCACCATACCAAGCTTTTCTCGAAAGTACACAAACTTTATCCTGGAGAGGGGCTTGGTGAGAATGTATGTCGTCTGCTCATCAATGCTGATATACCTCAACTGTATAGCTTTCCTCAATACCATATCTTTGATATAATGGTACTTGATCTCAACATGCTTTGTTCTGTCATGAAACACAGGATTGACATAAAACTTCACATAGCTCTGGTTATCACAGTGAATGATGGTAGGCTCCATTGATTGTCCAAACAATCTTGCTAGGAGCTTACGAAGCCACACTACTTCATGAGCTGCCATACAAGCTGCAATGTACTCTGCCTCAACTGTACTCAATGCCACTGAAGACTGCTTCCTGCTGCACCAGGATATCATAGCAAACCCCAAAATGAAGCAACAACCAGAGGTACTCTTCCTATCTGAGACACACCCTGCCCAAGCAAAATCAGTAAAGCCATGCAGCTCCAAATCCACACTTGTAGAATATCTCAGTCCATATCCAACTGTGCCACGCAAGTATCTCAGGATATGTTTAGCTGCAACAAGATGTATTTGCCTTGGTTCACACATAAACTGGCTAAGTGCACTCACTGCATAGCAGGTGTCAGGTCTAGTGTTAACTAGATACATCAGTGAACCAATCAACTGCCTATACATCGTAGAATCCACCAATTCTCAACTATCTGCAGCCTCCTTTTAACTTGAGTAAGTTGGTCTCCATAAGTGTAGACATAGGTTTCCAATCAATCATTCCAAATCCTCTTCAAAATGTCAATGGTATACTTCCCTTAACTTAGAATCGTCTCACCTGGCTTTTGCCAAACTTCTAAGCCAAGAAAGTAATGCATGAGACCAAGATTCATCATTTCAAATTCAGAAGCTAACACCTTGCATTTGAGAATGAGGTGTTCTTCTCCAGTAAGAATCAGATCATCAACATATAAAACCAAAATCAAAGCTTCATCATTTATTACCTTGAAGTAGAGGTTATAATCTGCATCATTCTTTGAGAAACCCAGACTTCACAGGTAACGATCAATCCTTTCGTACCAAGCACGAGAAGCCTACTTAAGACCATACAAGGCCTTCTTCAGCTTGCAAACATGAGACTCCTTCCCATGTACCTCAAATCCATCGGGTTGCTCAATGTAAACCTCTTCTTCTATTACACCATTCAGAAAGGTAGTCTTTACATCCATTCGGTGAATCTTCCATCCTCTAGATGCAACAAAAGCAATAATGGTTCTGACGGAAGTATAACGAGCCACAAGAGCAAAGGTTTCTTCATAGTCAACTCCCTCTTTTTGTGAGAACCCTCTAGCCACGAATCTTGCCTTGTACTTATCAATGCTCCCATCAGCCGCATGCTTGATCTTGAATAGCCATTTATAAGACACCACAAATTTGCCTTCGGGTCTAGAAACTATGTCCCAAACATCGTTCTTAAGTATGGACTAATACTCCTCAATCATAGCATCTTTCCATACTTGTTGACTAGAAGCTTCTTCAACACTTGAAGGCTCTGACTCATCAGTGCTACATAACTAGAGAATTTATTAGGTCTCTTGCTTTCTCTAAAAGTTCCTCTTGGGGCTGCAAAACTTTCTGCCTCCTGCAATGTCCTTCGAGCCCAAAGAGGTCTTTTCCTTCCAATCACAATATCTGTAGGCCCATCAGTAGGCTCCAAGGGTTCAGCTGGATCATCGTCTTCTTTAGGTTCTGGAATCTCCCTCTGATTCTAAGGAATATGGTCAACTTCCATATCCTGAGGAAGCTCTTCTTCATCGATCTCCATTTGAGTGCCCTTGGATCTTCTGAATGCAACATCTTCCTCAAATGTGACATCTCGACTAATCTCAATAGACTTCTGACCTGCAATGTAGATCCTGTAGGCTTTAGATGTCTCACTGTACCCCACCAAAATTCCCTTCTTACCAGAAGGTTCCAATTTTGTTCTCTTTTCCTTCAGGATATGAACATACACTGGACAACCAACTATCCTGAGATGACTGACTTTACGCTTCACTCGTGAGAATGCTTCTTCAGGAGTTTTATTCTCCACGATTTTGTGGGGACTTCTAATCTAAACATAGACGGCTCTCCTAGATGCCTCAGCCCAAAGTGAGATTTGCAGGTCTTGATCATGTATCATTGCTTTAACTACTTCCACAATAGACCCGTTCTTCCTTTCAGCAATACTGTTATGTTGAGGATTATAAGGAACACTGAACTCCCTCTTAATCCCTGCTTCAATGCAAAAATCATGGAAGGTACCAAAGGTGTACTCTCCTCCGATGTCAGATCTCAAAACCTTGATCTTTTCCCCGGACAAGTTTTCCACCTGTGCTTTGAATTCTCTGAATCTTTCTAATACCTCCTCAGATTCTTTAGATCTCAAGAAATAAATCCACGTCTTTCTAGAGTAATCATCAATAAAAATAATCTAATACAAGAAACCACTAGAAGATGCAACAGACATTGGACCACATAAATCAGAATGAATGAGATCAAGAATACATTTAGATCTATTTTCACTACTATGAAACGTACCTTTTGTATTCTTACCTAGGGCGCAGCCTTTGCATGTACCTTCATGTTCCTGGTTGAATTTCGAAAGGCCAGTGACCATCTTCTCCACGATAGGTAACTCTCGAAAGTGAATGTGAGCCAATCTTCGATGCCAAAGGTCACACATGCTAGAAGAATCATGCACAAGAGCCTGAAGGGGACGAGTGCATAGCCTGTAGAGACACTCATGTCTAACTCCAATTACCCGAGCAGACTTGATGTTGGAGTTCTTTGCCCATATAAGAACTTTGCCTTCTAAAAATACAACTTGATAACCCTTGTTTTCCAATGCTGAAATGGAGACAAGATTTCTCTTTATGCTTGGAACGAATAGCACATCATTCAACTCCAATTAAATGCCAAAAAACAAGTGAAGAGAGGAGTTCCCAACTCCTTTCACAGAGTACCTAGCATCATCTCCAATAATGACTTCTGGAATTTGTCTTAATCAAATTAGATAGATGCTCCCTAAATCCAGTGATGTGGCGAGAGGCACCACTATCTATCAGCCAAGTGTTGGTGTCGGTGGTTACATTGCTTGACAAGGCTCAATAGAACAGATAATCACTTGAGTCCTTCTGCAGAGAGACTTCTTCAACATTTGCAATGGCAACCTACTGCTTACGCCTGAGAGGACATTCCTTTGCAAAGTGACCATACTTGTCACAACGGAAACATTGAACTTTGGATAAGTCTCTCTTCTTCTTGAAGGCTGAAGCACCATCATTTCCATTATCTCGATTTCTCTTGAAGAATCCTTTCTTCCAAACTTTTCCTTTCTTCGACGAATGGGAGGCGACAACATGTATATCTTCATTCATTGGACTTTGACCAATGCCTCTAGCCAAAAATCTTGACTCCTCTTGAATGCAGTCGGCCCTCAACTGATCAAACTAGGAAGTTTAGATCTTGCACTAATTCCTTGAATATAGGACTCCCATAATAGCGGAAGACCATTGAGACCAAGCATGGTCAAGTCTTTTTCATCAATCATGTGACCAATTGTAGAGAGTTGGTCTCTCAATTCTGAAATCCTCATGAAATAAGCAATCATTGTTTCTCCTTTCGCCATCTTCACATGGTGAAGTTGTTGCTTCAGTGCAAGTGCCCGACTGGTGTTGTTGATTTCGTACATCTCTTCCAATGTTTTGAACATATCCCTTGCCATCTTCAACTTGGAGACAATCGGAGCAATATGATCTTTAACGGAATCAACCAACATTTTCTTTGCCTTGATGTCTTTCTTCCTCCACTGCAACTTCTCTTCTTCCTCCTTAGGTTTGGGGACTTTGGTTTCCACAAACTCAGCCAAATCATTCTCTTCCAAGGTGAGCATGATCCTGAACCTCCATGATGTGTAGTTAGAAGCTCCTTCAAGTCTATCCTCAATTTTCAGACCATTCACCATCTTGACTAAAATAGAGATAGACAAAAAAAGATTAAGGAGAATGCTACAAAACAAATCTGATCACGATCTTCTTCAAACCCGCTCTGATACCATGTTAGTGTTTTAAAGATCAGATAAGACAACCGAAAGCACTCAGAAAATTGCAACACATAAGACAATAAACACAGCAAGATACCCTGGGAAAACCATCCTCCTGAGGGAGGAAAACCCAACAAATATTTCTCTTTATATGATGAAGAATAATAGCAGAAATCTGCTTACAATATAGGCCCAGCACAAGGCCGAAATTGATACAATGAATACTACCGCCTCTCCTAGAAGCAAATATATTGGCTTGCTGCTGCTAGATGTATGACTACTGCTCAAATGCGAACTCCTGCTAGGTGCGAATTTTGCCTTGTATGAACTTGATGATCAAATGAACAAAATCGACCTTGTATTTATACAAAATGAGGTGTCTCTTCAAATAGGTCGGCCACCTTAGGAGAATAAAATCATTTACAAAATAGCAAGGAGGTCGGCCCAATACAAATAATATTAATGAACTTAATGAGGGTCGGCCCTCATAAATTAAATCAATCCGAGAACAAATTAAATAGCCGATAGGCTATCATTTAATTTGATTCATTCTCAAAGTGTGTGCACTGGAAGAAGCAGCCCGATGCTACTTAATAACATCAACAACTATTATGAAATTATGAACGAAATTAAAATATGAATTATAATATGAAACTAGTTAAATAATAAAACTAAATTTTAAAAAAACAATTATGGAATCCTACCTTGTGCTTGAAAAATCCTCCCAACTTGGTGTAGAATCCCTCTTCTAAACTTCTTCCTCTTCTTCTTGCTCGTCTTCAGCTTTCTTGTACTTGCAATTCACTCTCACTATTCCACTCCTTCACTCTCACTCTTTTTCTCCTCTTCAACTTTGGTGTTGGAATGAAGTTGTGAAGGATTGTGAGGATTTGATGGGGTCTTATAGGGTTTGGGAGGGTTTGGTGGGGCCCATTGGCTATTAGGGTTATGGTTTGGGTGTCGAAATTAAAAAAAAATTAAGTTTTTTTTAATTTTTTCACCTTTTGTTCTTGTAGGTTGTGGGAGACGCTTGGGCATCCCCAGGACAATTGAGAGACTCCTAGGAGTCCTCCGGACATACCAAGGATGTCCCTGTCATCTCGGAGGCGTCCCAAGCGCCTTGGCAATGTCTAGGTGGAGGTGGCGCACTGGTGGAGGGACGTCTCCCCCATGTTCCCACATCCCAAAGACATCTCCATAGCAGAAATGTGGGGATTTTGTGGGAGGGGGGGTGCGTCCCCATGGTACATTAGAAAAATGTTGTTAAGGAAGATTTGTAGGCTCTTTAGAAGATAATCTAGAAGGCATTACAGTTGACCCAAAAATGCCAAGCAAATCATATGTAGGATGGGAGAAAAGTAAATAGAGTATATTTTCTAATGAGAATGTTGACACCAAGGGAGTGAAAGGTCTCTCTTCTGTTGAGATTGTGGGATGGAAAAAGCAAGAGAAGACAACATATAGGATTTAGGAAAGAAGGGTGACATATTGTTGGTGTGAATAAATGTCTTGTACCTAACTAATTCACTCACTAGGTAATTAGGGGACATATTCACACGTTAAGCTTACTTAGGATATAAGATTCCTTCTAGAAGTCTTAGTTGTCATGCCTAGACTTTATCTTATCCTAGGTTGTTATAAGTTAGTTGTCTCATGTTATAGGATTAAGACACTTGTCATGATCTTGTCTAATCCTATCTCTCACCTTGCCTTTATAAGCAACGCATCTCATGTACATTTGTATATTCAACCATTATTCAATCTTGCATTGGTGAAGCAAGGTTTCATGCCATTTTCTCTCTTGTGGAAGATATTTTGGTCTAGCAACTGTTCCTGGGGGTGTTGGGGAGTCACCATTAACTCCCACACATATAACAACGTCAAGATAGCTAAAATGTCAATTTTAGAGTTGGGGGAGATGCAAGAGAAGTTAACGAATTATAGTGAAATAAGGATTATTGTAAAATTCAATTCATTGTGCCCATCTCTTCCAACGCTTAACAAAGGGACTGAACAAACTTGGTATCCTTTTCTAGTACATTGGTTTGACTCATTAGACAATAGGAATAAGGTGTTGGAAGGGCCCTAGTTTTGGTATTCTACTACATTGTTTTTTAAACCGTGGTTCCCAAGCTTCAACCCATTTACTAAAAAATTTAGGGTTTCTCCATTGTGGTTAAGGCCTCCAAATCTTCCTCTCCATTTTTGGATTAATTCAACTTTGAAAAATATAGGAGATGCTTTGGGTAAATTTATTGCATTATCTCCAAATACCCACATGCATACATTAATGGCTTCTACAAGGATTCTTGTAGAAATGGACAAGTAATGGTCTTCCCCAAGAAATTGGTTTAATGGTAGGAAAGGAAATCTAGATAAAACTGTTTAAGACTTTGAAAAAATCTTTTTGCATTGTTGGAACTGCTTTCAAACATGGCATGATGTTGAATGTAAGAACACAAAAAGGTATTCCAGGCAATCTTCTTGGTGGAAAGATGCTTGTCCTCAGCATTAGTTAGTTGGATACTCTTCAGTTCTCCCTCAAATAGTACAGAAGAAAAGGAAGAGATTTTGGCAGACAGAAGACAAGTTTCAAGGGAGCTGCATGTAGTAGTATCTAAGTTTGAGAAGATCAGAGTTCATCTGCAGAAAAAGAAAAGAATCAAGAAGAGATTATATGGCAAGACAAAGATCCTCCTGAATGATCTGGAGAATATTACAGCCAATACAAGAGAGAAGATAATAAAAACTTTGGAATTGACACATGCAAATTCAGAAGAATGTGCAGAGCTGCAAGGCACTTTAGAACAAGGTCGACTTTCTTTTGAAGAAGATTCCGCTTCAAATATAAGTAACAGTGAGATGGAGGTGGAGGAAGGGGGGTCTCTCACATCCCAAAAAAACAATGAATGGAAGATAGTAAAGAGTGGGAGGTCCTAAAAGAATGCATCCTTGAAAATGACTCTAAGGTCACATTACAAACAAAAAAGGGATGTTGAGTAGTCTTCAAGGGAGTTTGATTGGAAAGGGTCTATGTAATAGGGAGTGTGGAGTATTATGTCAATGTACAACTAGCTCTCTTCTCTGCAGTTTTTCTACCAATATGTATTTGGTTGATTATTGTACCAGGGTTTCTTTTCTTTCTAGGTGGGGGCCCCTATAGAACCCCCACTATTTTATCTTTAAAAAAATTCTTATTGTATTCATAATTTTTAAAATAAAAAATCTAATCTAATTTTGTAAATTTGAAATATGCTTTGATAATATATTAAAATCTAATTCACTAGTTTGGGTTCAAGTACATTGATTGAATATGCAAATATGAAAAAAAAAATTGGGGTTGGGTTCATTTTGGGTTTATCTGCACAAAAAGCATATAAAAATCATATACACACACTTCGCCTTCACTCAATCAAAATTTTAATTATATTCTTGAAGCAATCTATATTTACCATAAAAGGCCTCTCCTTAATAAATAAAGAAAAAACATATCTATATTTAATCTCCATTCCTATAGATCTAGTGTCATTTTAAGCCATATTATGATATTTAAAAAACTCTCCTGAAACAAAACTGTTAACATACTTCGTCATAATAAAACATTTATGGTTGAACTTTGAAGTATTAACATACTCTGCCAAAACAAAGATTGAAAGAAAAAAATGCAGCAGGTCTGATGCCCTACTAGCCAGCTACAGTGGACTAACGAGAGTAGCAAGTAGTGAGCAATAAGTGAAGGGCGGCAAAAACTTTCTGAAGATTCAAACCGACATTGGCAACAAAAATCAGAGATTTTATCTTTTTAAATGCAATTCACAGGGGGATCCAGAACCCACAGCAGACTGGACCATTAACCTAAACTGGGAACAAACCGGATCAAGATCTACGGATATTTTTGAGTGAACCTAACATAGATTAAAATTTCAATAATTTAACATCCTAGATATTAATATAAAGTAAAACTAAAGTCTTAATTTAATTTCCCTCCCTTGTCTTCAGAGTCTGTACTATGATAACAGTTGTAATGGGAGCAGCTGCAAGAACATGGCAAGAATCTGCAGATATATTTTTACCAATGGCATTCAATAAAACAAATCATTTATTTTCCGTAATTGTAGTGTCCCCTTTTCCTAGGCAATGGTCAAACATAGTGGTTAGTCTACCAACTGGTCTTCATAGGCTAACAAGGTGTTCAAGGGACCCCTTCGAGGGTGATCTTTGGTTCTTTAGTAGGCCTTTTTGGTGCTTATCTCAGTACTCTTCAGCTCAGTGCCCAGTTTATTTGTGGTGTGCCTTCCGGAGGCCATTCTAGACACTCTGACCCACACTTTCTATTTTTAGTAAGTCACTCGAATGTGTTGCTCATACTTACTATTTATAGTAAGTCACTAGTATGGTCAGCTAGCAAAGTTTCTATATCTAGCATGGTGGCATAATTATATCCTAGAGTTATATTGGTTAATATTAGTCCTATCCATTTAATATTAATAACGTCAAATAAGAAAGTTAAATTAAATAATTTAACTTTAAGCATTATTAAAATATTTTAAAAAGGGGCTTTATTATAAAGGGGATATAAGTGATTTTAAAGTATATTTTATAATATAAGTTAGAGTGTCATTTTAAAAGGGGAGATGTAAGTGACTTTTAAAGTATACTTTATATTATTAAGTTGTGCACCAAAATTAAAAGAATGAAAGGTGAGATATGAAAGTAAATTAAATGAAATGAAATGAAAATGCAAATTGAGAATTATAAAAGGGCATTTGAAGCTCATTTTATTCATTCGTGATTATTAATTCTTGTTTTGGAGAAATTTGGTGAAGAGCTTTAGCAAGGGTTTGCTGGTTGAAAGCCATAGACTTTTTGAGGATGAAAAACCCTCAAGAAGATAGCTTGGTACAGGAGTGTAAGATCTTCCAAGCCAACTTGCAAACAATTCCATTGCATGGATTGTGCTTGTGCTTCAAAAACTCACAATAAGATGTACCAAGCTACAAATTGATTTACAAAAAATATATTTACATTTTTTAATATCTTAACAATACCAACTCTTCCAAGTGTTTTGTTATAATCGACTATCTACTGTAGAAATAAAAATAGATCGAAATGCCAGTTTGACACTTAAAAAAAATTGAACATGTTATAACTTATAAACTAAGTTACCAGTTTGCTCAGAAAATGCCCCATATCTTGGTCTGGTACATATCCAGACTGGGTTTAATTCAGGTCCCCTGTAGATTCTGACAGGCTCCCCTGTGGATTCCAACAATGCCCCCCAAAGTGCACCCAGGCTTGCTTGATTACACTATATAGCATACCCAAGCAAACAATGTATAAAATAAATTGATCAGATCATAAAGTTATAAACTAAGTTAGTAGTTCACTCAAAAAATGCCCTAAATCCAAGTCCAATACATAGTACATATCCAGTCTGCATTCTGGTTCAGATCTCCTGTTGATTCTGGCAGGGTCCCACCCAGTGCAACCAAGGTTGTTCAAGGATGATGCCAGAGCATACCCAGGTGAACCTGGATATGCTTGGGAGGAACTAGGGTGAGATAGGCAGAACCAAGCAGCAAAATCATTATTTTTTTACCTTTTTTGTTTTTTGTTTTTTTGCTTTTCTGATCTACTACATTGACTAATCAACATTAAACAACCCTAAACCTAAAATCTACCCTCAAAACAACTTTCAACACAAAATCAAATGCATTTACCTCATTTTGAAAAAATACAAAATGCATCTTCATCTGAGCAGAATCGGAGTACATACTCCATCCATTTAGTAAAACACAACCAATTGGTATCAAAAAAGGCTAAGGAGTTAGTGTACGTGCATTCCAACTTGCATCTTGTTTCCCACAAACAAAATGACTACAAGAGTAAACAAAGTTGTGGGATATAGAAGCAAAACAGGCTGACTTGTATGCTACTCCACCCAACAATATGCATTTGTGGAAGAGTTAGATAGCCTACATGCTTTTAGTGTGAATGCCAATGGCACTCTTTGTGGTTCTTCTAATCTATCCTCATCATCCAATGTTAATGATGAGAATAATGATGATAATCTTTATGAAGGCCCATATGAGGCTGATTGCTGATTTTATTATTTTAATATTGAACAATATCTATCATGACACTTGAGTTTGATAGATTGACATTGAAGTAGCATCTAAGTACCTTTAATTTTTACGGTAATTTTGTTTACTATATGAATGTTACGTCATATTCAACTTAATTCCTGTTGTAAAAAGGCAAATATTTAGGATTTTAATATGTTTTCTGTATGGAGTTACTCAAAACAAACCCAACCCCAAAATACATTTTACCATACCACTGTACCCAAACTCAAACTGCTAACTCAGAATCTTAGATTATAAATCAAAACACCATGAATAGACAAGTTTCCCTTCAAGCAAACATAAAATGAAGTAATATAATCAGCTAAATAATTTGACAGTGTAACACAGTTAATTAAAGGACAAAAAAAGAAAATGAGGTAAGTAGAATCTTTCTTGTCAGTTATAACAAATTCATGTAATATTATAAGAAAAGCATGTACTTGAAACACCCAGAAAGTCAAGTTTACCTCATTATAACGACTGTCAGATATACTTATGAGAGTAGGTATATTTCTTAGAAATGTCTTCCCAGTGTTGAGTGATTCTCCAATGCCAGGCAAGTTTCCGGGAATGCTTGCTTTCCATTTTTGAGAAGGTGAGGCATCAGCTATTTCTTCTTTATCACCAACAGCAGTAGCTTCAACATTTTCACCATCAGCATGAGTAACCTTGCCAGTAGAGGGTAGACTGAGCCCTGAATCCCACACTTTCAACTGTCCAGAATGGAAAGAAAATTAATCTGGCAAATAAGATGAATGTGATTCCTTTTCATGTGGCAAGAAATTGTAGAACAAATCTCTATAAAAATTGTACCTTCTCTACTGGTACACTAATAGGGGAGAGAGAACTGTCACTAACACTCTTTCCTCTGCTGGGCTCATCCTCAAATTTATTTGCTATTAAAATTCCCTCTTTAACATCTAATACTTGTAGTGTACGAGTTATTTCTTTATTATGGCTGATACCATGTTGTTGAGTAAGCTTTGCTGACCTACTCTTATCATGGGAGGAAGAAGCCCTCCTTTGTAAAGATTCTGCACAAGCATAATATGCATATTTCTTAAAGTTATCCATACACATGCGGATAATTGAAAAACAACTGAATAAAATGCATCTTTTATTCTTCAGACTTACCATTGTCAGCTCTACTAATTACTTCCACATCAATATCTTCTTTCTCAATACCTGTAGGTGCATGATTTCTATCAGATTCTAACTCCATTTGAACTGCATGATTAGGCTCCCCATCACTTACAACATTGACATCAGATTCTTCCCCATGGTTAACAGGTAGAGAAGTTTCCGCTAGAGGAAACTCATCAACCAATTTCTGTAACCGTGCTTGTGTTCTGTCACAATTCAGGAAATAAAATCAGACAATGTATGACAAACTGTAAAATTAATGTGCATAGTATGATGTTAATTGTTTTTGTTGTGTTGTGATTTGCAGCAATTTCAAATATAATGCATGTTACAAAAATTAAAAAACATACAATAAATGATCACAAGCATCCACTATTAGGATATGTTATTAGTAATAGAAAAATACTTTTAGTTTGGATAACTGTATTAAGCAGTATTCTGTCCCTTAGCCATTGAATCTCAATCACCTAAAACTTAAAAGTTTATGAAATATGTCAAGTAGCAGACAGAAATGATCTCCTATTCTTGATGATGATCATAGTGTATATTTTGTTCTGCTCCATGTGATGGATTGATCATGTGTTTACAGTGACTCAGAATAATAGTCATCTTCTTACGGAACACATCCATTATGAGCTGTGATGCATGTACATTGTTTTATTGAGAGAATACTATAATTGTAGTTGTGTATCCTGTCTTGGCTATATTCAGTTTATGCTTAGACAGAAGAATGTTAAAATGACTAAGGAAACAGAATATCAAAGAATCATAACTTTGTAAGATATTGACTAACATAGAAGACGGGACCTGGCAAGGCAATTTTAAAACTGGGTCCCCACACCTCACAACCTAACAAATAAATAGACAATATAACCTGTCCTACTGGGTTTCATAAGGTGCCCTAGCCATACCCACACTGGGTAGAGATCTCAGTCTATGTACATAGCAGATACGGATAACCATCCAGGTTATGTATGCCTAAGATTTGGCCCAGGTACTTCTTAGACATACTTGGTCTAGAATGTGGGTATACCTGGCCAAACCCCCAGATTTTTTAAGTGAAAAAAGAAAAAAAACTTAAACTAACCCTAAAAGTGACTACCACACAATAAAAGCTAAAGAAACAGAAGCAAATATCCATTCTTACCTTCCATTCCTCAACCACACAAAACTCTGTTGCTACTCATTGCACAGCACTGTAAGTTTGATTTGTGTTCAAACATCTTGTTCTCATTATTCCTACATCTCTAGAGCTGTTAGATAGCTGCCAGCAAGATCAAAGAGGGGACATTAGTGAGGCTAAACAGAATATTCAAAAATTGGTAGTGGCCCTAATGAGTTGGGAAGACAGTCTTAGGAATATCCTCTTCAAGCAAGCAGATCTGGTGATATCCAGACCATAAAACTATTTTGGGAAACACTTGGGCCCCATGCAACTCATTCAGCAGCTCATCAATCACAAGAATTCAAAACTTATCCTTTATTGCGATTTTGTAGAATTCTCAAAAAATCTACACAGAAATGGCAAGAACCATCCTTTCTTCAAAAAAGGAGTGCCAACGAAGAGCATGAATTGACACATGGGTAAATGCATACAGCAATTGTTGCACTATCTTTCCAATTTTGATCTTCTACACAAAAGGGTATCAATGCAGCTGAATATTAGGTGGTGTACTGTCTGGGATCAACTGAATTGCATGATCATGGGATCCATGTAGCTCCACAAATACTGAGGCATGTTTGGTTAGAAATCCATGCAAGTTTCACACTTAATTCAAGGCACTCAATTCTATGAGCTGCAAAGAACAAAACTGGGAGATAACCCCAAAAGACCACTTGTTTAATAAGTTTTATATACAATGGTAGCTAATGAGGTTTTCGGAGCCTACCTTTAGCCTTGCGAGAGTGTAATTTTGTTATTGGCCATAAATTTGCATCCAATTTTTTGACAAAACCCATAGGATGGGTCCAAGTGTGCATAACCATTATGCTCGCAAAACCACATCACATGCTCATAGTGGAAGGACATGCATATCTGATTTCATTTTGAAGTCGCCCAATAAAATTCAGACATTCCTTGACCTCAAAACTTGAGCATGGACACACATTACAATCTGCTTGTTTAGCTACTTGAGGGTCCAAAACATTATTGGTGATGCTTAAATCAATGAGGATAGTTAACAATTGCTTTTTGAAGCACACCTCAAACTTCATCATCAGGGGTGTGGTTATTCTAGCCAAGGAATGCATCAAAATATTTGGGGCATGATCATCATGAGAGTCTAGAATATGCTTTTTCTTCCTCAATGGAAATGACCTTTGGCCGCTCCAAGTCTTCAAAGATAGGGGTGACTCCAGATCCAATAGATACAATTTGTGTTCCACATTTATGACCTAGGAAGTATTTTTCATTACAATTATAACATAATCCCTTATCACAATGAGCCTTCATCTCAACATCACTTAAGTGTTTGATTGGTGTCACTTGTGGAGTTTGAGGTAGGGGACCAAGCAGGTGGTGAACTTCAAAATTGTGTAGGTTAATATGCATGACAATGAGTAGCAAACTTGTCTTCACCCACCTTGGCAAACCCAATGGCTTCCACCATATCTTTTGAGTTGAACATCTTTACCTCATCCAAGATGTCCTCTTTTATGCCACTAATGAAACAACTTCTGAAAACATCATTATCAAGTCTTCTGTTCAATTGGTTAAATATCCAAAGTCATCATAAGTAAAACAGAAAAATTGGATTAATAGACCCTTGCAAAACTCATTCCAAGTTGGTGTGCCAATATGATTCTTGAACCATTGGTACCACTATATGGTGTCATGTTCTCAATTCAGTGAGGTTGTGGATACCTTCTACTACAATGGGACTTGATTTTAGGTAAACTATTGTTCTACTCAATAAATACAACTAGTGGGGCCATCTACATCAAATGGGAAAATCCAATTTGCATGTACACTAAGGCAACCCCCAAAAATGTTCCCTCCTACAAAGGTGTGATTTTTAGAACAAGAATAGCTTCCAAAAGGATTATGCTGACCACTACGTTGTCGCTGTGGTTGCATTTGTGAAAGGGTAGCCTACAATGCATCATTTTGACTCTAAGTTACTAGTCCGAGTTCAGTGGTTCAGTTCGAGGGTTAGGTCAAAAAAAATTTGGGGTTGGGTTCATTTTGGGTTCATCCACACAAAAACATATAAATCACAAATATATACATATTTGCAGCAGTCATTAAGTTCAAAATAAACCACATAGCATCATGTAGTATATAATAAACAAAACCACCATAGAAATTAAAAATATTACAATGTCAATTCACAATTTGTCAAGCTCAAATGTCATGATATATATTATATATTAAAATTAAAAAATAATAATGTCAAGCATCAACAATCAGCCATCACTGATCAAGCATCATCATATGGGTATTCAAAAATATCATCATCACCATCCATATTAGATGATGTAGGTATTGTGTCATGCCCCCCGAAATTGTGGCAATGAAATATAAATCATCGAAAATAGGATAAACAAATACAAATTAAAAACATTAACTATTTAATATTATTATAATTATAATTATTAAAGATAAAAATATAACTATAAATATTAAATATAATATTGTAATTACCAAAAATACAAATACTAAATATTATAGTCATAAAATAATATATCGGCAATCCATTATTATTATATGATTAAAAGATGAAATATTAAAATACAAACATCAAAAATAAAATAATAAATATAATCTAAAAATCATTATAAACATTAATGATAATGTTATTATCAAAATATGACAGAAGTTTCAATATAGACATCATATATAATTAATTCTGATCTTAAAATAATAGAAATTGAATCATTAAAAGGCTGAAGCGATTCATTTTAAAAGGGAATCAGGTCATACAAAAGGCAGCTTAAGAAGGCAGTAATTAAAAATGAATTAAGGCAGCAATCAAAGCTACCAAAGGGTGCAATGGAGTGGGATAAGTCATGACCGTCCAAAGATGCCTTTTCACACAGCCATGAGGTATAAATGAAAGTATGCTCAGCAAGAGATGAAGATATCGATGGATGAGGGAAATAAAGAGAGAATATAAGAATATATGCTAAACCAAAAAGAAAAACACCGAATTATTTATGGAAGGCAGAAAGGAAAAAAAAATTTGAAGAGTTGAAAAAGGGGAAATGGAATAAAACAGTCCGCACCAGTAAATATTATTATAAATATAGATATATTTATATGGGAACTAATAATATAAATATACATATAGAATATAGATATTATTACATAATGAAATATAAATATTTATTAGAAATAATGATATAAATTGAAGTCAATTGGAAATAATAATGTATACATATTTAAATAGAATATATATACATAGTTATATAGAAATAATGATATATACATATATATATATATATATGATTGTGCAATAATGATGCTTGCAGAAATTATTGAGCCTTGTAAGTAATTACGATATTAATAAAAAAATGAATAGATTATATTTATTTATATATGTTTTTTGATCAATCAAATGTAAGGTTGAAGGGAGATGATTAGGGAATAAGAAGACATGAGAATACACAACAGATCAGGTGATGTATTCACTTAGCAATAATATTTAGCATATTTTGAATATAAGAAATAGATATGGCTAATCTAATTATTGGTGTAATGCTTTCTTTAGTATTATGATGATAATGATGTTGATATTGACATAAGAGAATCAATAATAAATGCAAATGTATTTGATTGTTTAAAAGATTGTCTTATTTGTGCTTGTACTCTATTAGGAAGGGCGAACCATGGGTGAGTGGTGCCTAAAAACCCCACTTATGATTCCATTGCGGCCATGGAGGGGTGGGGCTCCCACTTATGATTCCACTGCGGCCATGGAGGGGTGGTAGGCCTTGAGGCCACTATGGACCTTATGGTTCCTTTCCCCTAATAGGGTGAGTGTCTTTCGAGGTTTTGCCATGAGTGAAGAATGCAGGTACTAAGCTGTCGGGAAAGGAAGATTATGGTGAACAACCTCCCGTGCCTAGCATGAGGACTTTTGGGCGGATGCACCCATGGCACTTCTCTTGCTTGTTAAATTGCATTTATGATTATGCTTATATTTTGGATATCTAAATATTAATGCTAACAAATATATGTGTATGAGGAAATGTTGTTAATATGGTGAATGCAGATTTCATACCAAGATTACTTCATTAAAAAGAACATTCATTTTGAAAGAAGAAACCCTAAACCTAATCAACAAGTGAATTCTAGGGCAAACTGGGTAAGGGACATTACAATGGTATCAAAGCATCTTTCCTACCATCCTATGCATGCTTGAGCTGGTTGCTTGTGTGCTTGAGCTACCTGCTTGCCTACTTGAGCTAGTTGCTTACTTGTTTGAGCCGGTTGCTTACATGCTTGAGCTACTTGCTTACCTACTTGAGCTAATTGTCTACTTGCTTGAGTTGGTTGCTTGCGTGCTTGAGCTACTTGCTTACCTACTTGAGCTAGTTACCTACTTGCTTGAGCTAGTTGCCTACTTACTTGAGCTACTTGAGTGCATGCTTGAGCTACTTGCTTGCGTGCTTGAGCTACCTACTTGTCTATTTGAGCTACTTGCCTATGTGCTTGAACTACTTGCCTATGTACTTGAGTTGCGTATTCGCCTGCTTGAGCTTCTTGCTTGTGTACTTGAGCTACTTGCTTCTTTGGTTGAGCTACTTGCTTGTTTGCTTGAGCTACTTGTTTGCCTCGTTGTATACTTGATTGAGCTACTTGGTTGTTTGCTTTAATGTATAATTCAAGTAGTTTTAAGTTATATTGATTTACAAACTCGAACTCGTGGGTTTTGAGAGTTATGGAGAAATAGAACTTTAGAAAACTAGTCAATACATTGTCATCATAACTAGAATGATCATCACTTGGGTCAAAACTTACAACTCCTATCCAAACTAATATCATCACCACAATGAGCAACATCTTAAAATTACACATCTTCGATTATGATTGCTTGAGGGCAAGCAATCTTGGGCAGGATGGACTATCATGTCCCCCGAAATTGTAGCATTGAGATATAAATCATTGAAAACAAGATAAACAAATTACTTATTAAAAACATTAATTATTTAATATTATTATAATTATAATTATTAAAGATAAAATTATAACTATAAATATTAAATATAATATTGTAATTACCAAAAATACAAATACTAAATGTTATAGTCATAAAATAATATATTGGCAATCCATTGTTATTATATAATTAAAAGACAAAATATTAAAATACAAACATCAAAAATAAAATAATAAATATAATCTAATAATCACTATAAACATTAATGATAATATTATTATAAATGTTATTATCAAAATAAGACATAAGTATCAATATAGACATCATATATAATTAATTCTGATCTTAAAATAATAGAAATCGAATCATTAAAAGGCTGAAGCGATTCATTTTAAAAGGGAATCAGGTCATACAAAAGGCAGCTTAAGAAGGCAGTAATTAAAAATGAATTAAGGCAGCAATCAAAGCTACCAAAGGGTGCAATGGAGTGGGACAAGTCATGACCGTCCAAAGATGCCTTTCCACACAGCCATGAGGTATAAATGAAAGTATGCTCAACAAGAGATGAAGATATCGATGGATGAGGGAAATAAAGAGAGAATATAAGAATATATTCTAAACCAAAAAGAAAAACACCGAATTATTTATGGAAAGCAGAAAGTAAAACAAATTTGAAGAAGAGTTGAAAAAGGGGAAATGGAATAAAACAGTCAGCAGCAGAAAATATTATTATAAATATAGATATATTTACATGGGAACTAATAATATAAATATATACATATAGAATATAGATATTATTACATAATGAAATATAAATATTTATTAGAAATAATGATATAAATTGAAGTCAATTGGAAATAATAATGTATACATATTTAAATAGAATATATATACATATATACATAGTTATATAGAAATAATGATATATACATATATATATATATAATATATATTATATATGTGTCGTGCATTTGCAGTGTTCTTTCGGAAGTACACGTGCACCCATACGTAGGTAGTCTAGTTGTTTTGTGGGCAAGTTCAATTTATTTCAATTGGAATGTCAAATTACTCACCCCAATAGGGACAAGATATTTGAATTGGAAGGTCAGATTACAATTCTTTGTTTGTTTCTTCAAATAAAATGAATTGCCTTCCTTCGCCTGCCAAGCAAAGCAAATTTGTTGCTTCCCTCCCCTTCAAGCCCCAAATTAGTGTCGTTTCTGAATGGTGGGATAACATTGAGTTGTCACCTACTCAGATTTGAGGGGTAGGGGAACTAGGAATGTATATATATATTATGATTGTGTAATAATGATGCTTGCAGAAATTATTGAGCCTTATAAGTAATTACGATATTAATATAAAAATGAATAGATTATATTTATTTATATATGTTTTTTGATCAATCAAATGTAAGGTTGAAGGGAGGTGATGAAGGAATAAGAAGACATGGGAATACACAGCAAATTAGGTGATGTATTCACTTAGTAATAATATTTAGCATATTTTGAATATAAGAAATAGATATGGCTAACCTGATTATTGGTGTAATGCTTTCTTTAGTATTATGATGATAATGATGTTGATATTGACTTAAGAGAATCAATAATAAATGCAAATGTATTTGATTGTTTAAAAGATTGTCTTCTCCGTGCTTGTACTCTATTAGGGAGGGTGAACCATGGGTGAGTGGTGCCTAAAAACCCCACTTATGATTCTGTTGCGGCCATGGAGGGGTGGTAGGCCTTGAGGCCACTATGGACCTTATTGTTCCTTTCCCCTAATAGGGCGAGTGTCTTTCAAGGTGTTGCCATGAGTGGAGAATGCAGGTACTAAGCCGTTGGGAAAGGAGGATTATGGTGAACAACCTCCCATGCCTAGCATGAGGTCTTCAGGGCGGATCCACCTATGGCACTCCTCTTGCTTGTTAAATTGCATTTATGATTATGTTTATATTTTGGATATCTAGATATTAATGCTAACAGATATATGTGTATGTGGAAATGTTGTTAATATGGTGAATGCAGATTTCAAACCAAGATTACTTCATTAAAAAGAACATTCATTTGGAAAGAAGAAACCCTGAACCTAATCAACAAATGAATTCTAGGGAAAACCGGGTAAGGGACATTAAATATTGGTAAATTAAAAGAACCGCAAATAGTGCCACCAGAATTGGCACTAGCACTAGAACTCTCATGCTTGCTAGTTGGCTCATCTTCAACATCAAATGCAGCAAGGTGGGAAATGGAAGCATCCAAATCAATATGCTCTAGCTCGACATCCCACTTCCATGTGTCCCCTTCCTTGTATCCAATTTGTTTGTGTGGAAGGAGCCACAAGTTTGAATGCAAATACACCAAATTCTCTATCTTTCTTGAGTCTAGTTGATTGTGCTTTACCAAGTGGATGGAGTGTGTGCTCAATTCCTCTCAAATGTAAATGAACTAACAACCTATTAAGACAAAATCAAAGAGTTAAGAGATCAAATTAAAAACTTTAAATCATAAAATATATATGAATCTTAAAAGATAAAAAAAAAATTATAAAACTTACTTGCAATAAAATTTTGATCGCAAGAGGTTGTAGGTGTGTGAATGATTGGCCATGGAAGCACCACCAATTATGAGCATCAAATTTATACTTATCTTGAAGAATATCAATACAAAATTCACTAGAGCGTACAAAATCCATAAATTATTTTGCCATATAATGTTATCTAATGCCACATGTTTCCAAACAAGGTCCCTACACTTGCCACCTATCCTACTTATGGATGCCATTTTCTTTTGGAAAAAAAAGGAAATTAATCAAAACCATAGCCAAACAGAAAAAACAAAATAATTCAAACAAAAACTTGGCACCATAATAGTAAAAAAGTCACTAAAAATACCTAACATGTATTCTTGGGCCTTGATAACAAAAAATTGAATATAAAACAGTAAAGCTTATGGAAGGTAAACAAAACAAAAATAGCTGAAAACTTGCAGCTTATACTGCAAACAAAAATCTTTCATTCAAAGACAAGAAACAAAGAAAACAATAAAGGTGAGTTTGCAGCTTAGATTGAGTAAATAAAAAAACATAGAAACCTACCAAGAAAAATATGCTACCACCACTAAAATTCTGCCTACAAACCAAACCTTGGTTGAGCCCATAAATGCTCATAAATCCCAAACACAAAACTCAAATAGTTGAAAATTGCAAAAAGAAAATAGAGTAATAAAATCACAAGGCTAAGATTTTATCCAAAACATACAAGTTTTTTTACAAGTCAACAAGGAGTTTTTCTAAAAACATAAGTGCCAACTTATACCACAAGTAACTTGCAAATTAATTATTTGACTGGCAAGTACTCATGTAATGTCCCTTCCTTAGGCAACTCAAACTATAGCGGAGGTTAGCCTACTATTAGAGTTCTCATAGGTCAGCAAAATGGTTAGGGGACCCAACCGAGGGTTGGGAGCTTAGCTGGGAGTTTTACGAGCCTTTCAGTTTCGAGTTCAGTTGATGAATCCAAGGATAAATTGGAAATATTAAAGTTTGTTTTAATGGAATAGTAAAAAGTGAATAGTAATAGAAAATTATAAAAAGGAATGGTGAAAAGCGCCCTCCATCCTAGTAACTCAAAGTTGTTTTTAATAGTGGCCATTTCTTTTGATGAGGAAAGACCCTTGAGGAGGATTATTTTATTGATTTTTATAAAAAAGGTCATGCGTGGTTATAAAGCAATATGTTGGGCTCATTTTTGGGCATTCTATTCTCATTTGGACAAAAGCCATTGCAGGTTTGAGCTCTTGGAAGAGGGTTTCAGTAGCATATAGGTCTTTTGAGGACGAAATCCCTTGGAGGATAGTGAATTGGACGAAAACCCAGTTCACAAAACAAGGAAATCTACTTTGGGTTTCCATTTGGGCATCATTGGACTTCATTACAAGTTAATCTGCATTTAGAAATGATTGTAGCAGAGAGTTATCAGAAAATAATTGCATATTTTGATAGTTTATGGCAGCTAAGGCACATGGGTATTTGATTTTATTGCATATTCTTCCACGGCAACAATTTATCTTCAATTTGGTACCTTATTCATGGAGTTTTGATCAAGGCTGCTTGTTGGGTATTTTGGGAGGCACCTAGGATTTGGTAAAAGGTTGATGTTCCTAATTTTTATCATTATTTTCAGCCTATTGGTGATTCTCTACAACACTTATTTCCTCATCATACTCAACCATACCGTTTGAAGTTGTAACAGCGAAGTGATTCATGATTTGACTTCAATAATCAGGCTACAATTAGAGCTATACATCCGGGTGGGTAGTCAAATATTGCATTATATAAGGGTTTTAGACTGTTGTTATAGATTGATTTAATGTATATCAAACCTCTGAAACTTGTAATCAGATCTGATATAGTTGAAAAAAAAGGGATTCTATTGAGTTGCAATTGTTGTCTTTCACTTATGCAATAGTTCTCTTTCATTTCTATGTTTTCCTCTATGATTTTGCAATGAAAAAATAGCAATGAAACTCAAACAAACAATCAGAAAAACCATGCAAGACCATGCAAGACAACTATTTGACATTATGGCAAGAGGGCAAAACTGAAAAATTTAGGGTAGAATTGGTAAGGGGTCTTTCAATGGTATCAGAGCCACAATCCTGCCAGCCTGTTGGGTGAAATCAATGGGGTACACTACAGTTTGGGTTGCTTTTCAATTTGGACAGTGAGTTAGTTTCATGGCTAGAATTAAGGATGGAAGATTGTTACCTACCTTCCTTCCTGCTCTACCAAAGAAGAAAAAGGCACCTAGTCTGGAGAAAATAATGAAAGACCTTGAACAAACACAACAACAGATCAATTGTAAATTGCAGCATTTAGATGATTCACTTTCAAAGAAAAGTGGGCACTTTAAGGTTTTTTCTCCACCTACAAGTACAAGTAAGGGACTTCATGCCATGGCAACACATGATGCAATTATGAGCAGCTACCAGTATCGCTCCCTTCCTAAAACGATACAAAACATCCTTTCCTTTACACAATTTTTGGGTATACCGAATGAGGATGAAGATGACTTGAATTTTTCAAGTCCATATCAGTAGCAGAAAAAAAACGAAATATCAAAGGATAGTAAAGAAAGCATTGGGAAAGGTGAAGAGATAAATGTTCATGATAAAGACAAAATTCAGTCATGTGGAAGCCCTAGGATGAATGAAGGTATTGACATTCATAAGGACTATGAAGTTGAAGAAGACACCATAATGGATCAGCCACTTGCAGGGTATGCAGAAGAAAGGCAAGAAGATGTGTTACCATTTGATTTGCATTCTAAGGAGAACAAAAATCAGTCAGCTTATGACAGCCCTATGGTGGAAGAAGAGAACAAAGATGTGTTTCAGCCTACCTGTGAGGATAAGAAGAGCAAAATTCAGTCATTATGCAAAGACCATAGCTTGGAGAAAGAAAAATCACATGGTTTTCATGTTAAGCACGAAGATCAGCCGCTTGAGAAGGTATCTCTATGTACCTTGACATCACATCCATTAGTTGATGACAATGGAACAACTTTTGGATCCTTGACCGTCATGAAACATGAAGGAGAGATCATAATTCCCAGCGTTGTACAGGTTATGGCAGCCTATAATAACCTTCGCTCCACTAATTTTACACCCATGCTTACAATAGAAGAGCATTTGATGAGGATGTTTGAAATTCATTGCATTGAAGAGCTGTTCTTAGAGACTAGGAGGTCACCAAATGGGAAGATACTCCACTTTGACAATGTGTGGTTCGTCATAAACCTTACACCATGGAGTTGGTGGGAATATATAAACAAAGCTGCCATAGAGATGGAAGCATCTAGCAGGTTTGGGACACCTAAACCAGCTAAGGAGACATATTATGTTCAGCTCACTACTCCTCCTAGACCAGCACTGCTTGAGGAGTCACCCACTATGAAGAGAGAAGCATGAGAAGACAACAGAGGCACCTTGGAAAGGTATGATCAGCATTCAGATTTTCTGAGTTTGAACAGCAGTATAGTGTCCTCATGTGAGTTTGAATCCAATGAAGATTGTGGAGATCATGATCCTAGTCATGCTAAGTGGGAAGATAAGTATGTGATGGGCAATTCATTTTGCCAATATCCTATATCAGCAGATGTAGAGAGGCATGAGTCTATTGATATGATGCCAATTCACTCTTATCATGATAATCCCTTGTTTGAATATGATGATGAACATGATGGTACAGCTGAGATCTTGCGTGAGGAAGGCAAGTCCTATCATTCACGTCCCTTGATGAATCAGCTGAAGATGAAGGATGATATGATCATGGCAGCCTTATCCCATTTTGATCAAATTTATGAGATGGTGGCAAATTTGTGGGGGGAAAATAAACCCCAGGATTGTGAAGTGTTGCAAGAAGCTTTGATCAAGAGGAAAGACAACTATGTGCACCTTCTTGCAGATATAGATCACCTCTTCGCACTTGCAACGAGAACCATGAAAGAGAAGTTAACTCGCAGCCGTGATGCCCATACTCTTCAGTTGGGACCACATTTAGTTGATGACCTTCCACCCATAAGGGAAGAGAGGATAAAGATCCATGAGGACTTCATGCACAAGCATGTTGCTTCTTGTCCTTCACACATTGATGATCATGAGACGGCTGAGACACTACATTCAGTGAGCCCATGTGAGGATCCAATCATTTTGGTTAGTGAGGAGATTGAGCATATGGAGGACAGAGATCACAATGTGATTGGAGCTACACATAACTACATTGACGATGGTTTGGTAAAGAAAAGAGGCTTCCATTGTGAAGATTTTGAGGGCTTTGATGTGACCATAGTAGGTGGACTTACTATTCTTTGCAAAAAGAAAGTAAGTAAGCTTAGCATTATCTTTGATGAGTATACCCTTTGTGATGTATTTTATGTACTTGATTTGAAGGGCAATGAAATTGTACTTGGTATGCAATGGCTACATTCTTTACTAAAGGTCATCCAAGATTTACAAGAAATGGAGTTGAGTTTCATACATGATGGGAAACAAGTGATTATGAAAGCCCTCAAATATACCTTGCTTCATCAAATAGCAGCCAAATCAATGATAGCTTTGGGTCATGATGTGCTTCATGAAGACCTACCATTTGCACGTGAGGAGGCTTATATTGAACCAGCATTTGATGGTAAGCATTTGAAGGTTGAAATTGATGACAAATTAAAGGATTGGCATGACATTATACCTGATCTGTTTGAGGACAGCAGTCCTATGGTTTTGCATTCTCATGAAATAGACATGCTAGCACCTTTGGATGATAGTTACTTGTGGTCTACTAATGATGGAATACAAAATTGGAGTGTTGGTTATGGTAATTATGTTGAAAAACAGGGCACTTCACAATCTGATTTTGTATATCAGAACTTTGAGGATGTGAAAAAGACACAAGAGAAGTGTAGCATTTGGCTAGTGAGAGCAAGGAAAGCTAAGCTAATTGCTGGTCAAGCAAAACAGCATCTAGAGATGGTAAAAAGAATGAGGCAATCAGCTTTGTTTGATCATCATGGACCAGCCATTGATGACATGCATGTGTGTGGCAATGTAAATGGAGGTAATTCAGATCTGCGAGGTACATTGGTTCCTTTTGATAGGCTGGGTCAAACCATTGAGTTGACACAATTTTATATTGATGAGGATTCCATATGGGAGTATGTGGATTGTTGGATAGACTATTCTCCATGGTTTGATTGTGATTCTTCGTTATTGGATATGGAGATGTGTGATTTCAATTTCGATAAAGCAATGTTTAGAACAGTTTATAATGATGGAAATCACTGTCTTTGTTGAGAATGGGTCTAATGATGGTTTCCTACCTTCATACACTTGAACTGGCACAAATCATAAATACAAATTGCATATTGTTGTTCTGTTCCATGGCAGCAAGATAGGAAGGATGGAGGGAAACTACAAAAAAGATATCAGTTGGATAGGCCGAAGTGAGGAAAGACAAAAAGGAATAAAGTATGGTATTTTTTATCCACATTCGCACTCCTTCAAAGAGGTTTTGGAGCTGATAAGAACAGATCACTTACAGATGGGTAGAGGGGCTATCCAATTAGAAGGGAAACAAGGAAAGAAAATTGCTGATCCTTGTCTACTTTTGAGTAGGCACAATCACTTCTTGCATCAATCAGAAATTCAGTCTTGTATAGCAGCTATTCTGAGGGCACAAGATGACAAGGTAAATGGTGTAGCAGTTGAACAGATTCAAGAATCATACAATGATGTTTTTTGCAGCCTTGTGACATTTAGTGTTGAAGGCCTCTTTGAGCCACTTCCACCCCAACTCACTAGGGAAGTTGATGAGACATGTCATTTGGATAATAAAATGGGGACTTCGAAATTTTCGATTGTTGATTTTGGTGATAACACTCATAGTGGACCAACCACTCAAAAGTTGCCTTGGATGGGTGCTGAAGGCATCCATAACTCATCTATGGTTATGTTACTGATTTGTTATAGTATGGCAACTTTCTATTTGGTTATTGCTGACTTCATCCCCATTAATTCATTATGGGATAGTAGCTGTCCTACTTGGAAGCACATTCATGGGGTCAATAGGAAGTATGGCATGGGTCTCTTTGACATGTATGATGACCCGTATGACTTCATTCTCTATTCAGACTTGAGTTACGACAGCATTTGGGGGCCTAATGAGTTGTTTCATGTGCATATGCAAGTTGATTTCCATGTCTTTTTGATGGCCTCCTCTTACAGATGGATGGTATGCGTTGCTTGTATTATGATGGATATCTATAGCCGAATGGGTAGGACAATTTGGGATCCAGATGTTTACATGGATGGTGGATTGGTACTCAGTGATCGTGGTGAGTTGCTTCAAGAGTTATGGTTATATGGCATGTATATCAAAGTGGAGCAGCGAACTAGCATACGATTGCTCGAGGACAAGTAATCCCGGGAAGGGAGGACTGTAATGTCCCTTCCTTAGGCAACTCAAACTATAGCAAAGGTTGGCCTACTATTAGGGTTCTCGTAGGTCAGCAGAATGGTTAGGGGACCCAACCGAGGGCTGGGAGCTTTGTGAGCCTTTCAGTTTGGAGTTTAGTTAATGAATCCAAGGATAAATTGGAAATATTAAAGTTTCCTTTAATGGAATAGTAAAAAGTGAATAGTAACAAAAAAATATTAAAAAAAATAGTGAAAAGTGCCCCCCATCCTAGTAACTCAAAGTTGTTTTTAAAAGTGGCATTTTCTTTTAATGAGGAAAGACCCTTGAGGAGGATTATTTTATTGATTATTATAAAAAAGCTCATGCGTGGTTCTACAGCAACATGTTGGGCTCATTTTTGGGCATTCTATTCTCATTTTGACAAAAGCCATTGCAGGTTTGAGCTCTAGGAAGAGGGTTTCAGCAGCATACAAGTCTTTTGAGGATGAAATCCCTTGGAGGAGAGTGAATTGGACGAAAACCCAGGTCACAGAACAAGGAAATCTACTCCGGGTTTCTATTTGGGCATCATTTGACTTCATTATAGGTTAATCTACATTTAGAATTGATTGCAGCAGGGAGTTATCAGAAAATAATTGCAGATTTTGATAGTTTATGGCAGCTAAGGCACATGGGTATTTGATTTTATTGCATATTCTTCCATAGCAACAATTTATTTTCGATTTGGTACCTTATTCGTGGAGTTTTGATCAAGGTTACTTGATGGGTATTTTGGGAGGCACCTAGGGTTTGGTAAAAGGTTGATGTTCCTAATTTTTATCATTATTTCCAGCCTATTGGTGATCCTCTACAACACTTATTTCGTCATCATACTCAGCCATATCGTTTGAAGTTGTAACAGTGAAGTGACTCATGATTTGACTTCAATAATCAGGCTACAATTAGAGCTATACATCCGGGTATGTGTTTATCATTTTGGGTAGTCAAATATTGCATTATATAAGGGTTTTAGACTGTTGTTACAGACTGATATAATGTATATCAAACCTCTGAAACTTGTAATCAGATCTGATATAGTTGAAAAAAAAAGGGATTCTATTGAGTTGCAATTGTTGTATTTCACTTATGCAATAGTTCTCTTTCATTTCTATGCTTTCCTCTGATTTTGCAATGAAAAACAAGCAATGAAACTCAAACAAACAATCAGCAAAACCAAATCAGACCATGCAAGACAACTGTTTGACATTATGGCAAGAGGGCAAAACTGGAAAATTCAGGGTAGAATTGGTAAGGGATCTTCAACTCACAAGTCTAAGTGATTTTTTCATCTATGACTCTACGTCTTACCTAGGGAATGTTGCAATGGAAGAAATGAATTACTTTGGTTCGTCTTTCCACGTCTTGATATCTAGAACTTGTCATATCTTAATAAAACTAAAACTTTTAACCATTCTTTAGTTATGTAGTAATCTGTATTGGGAAATTGATTAAACATAACTTAATATTTAAGTATGGCTAATGGAATAATGTTGGAAATAATTTATGATTATGGCATGTTGAGGTTAGTAAATAATTTGTTTCCTTGACTAATGATTACTTATCATGATTATTTTGACATGATCTACGAATTGCTGACCACTCATTGAATGTATGTGGAATTATGGACTAGAAGGCACTTATGACACAATATCCTACTACTTTGACTTTCAATCGCCCAACAATCACTACCATATAATTGCATTATGCATTATACCTATTTTATGTTGTATATTAAGTTGATTGCACAATGAGTGATTTCAGTTTTTGTCACAAGACATATAGCCATAGTTGCCGCGAGACTTGTACTGGTACTAGTACGGGAGACTGGTAACGGTATCGGTATGCCTTTTTTTTGAAAATAGGAGATGGGGGTACTTGGAGATGCCATTTTTTTAATATAAATAAAAAATAAAAAATTAATAATTTATAGAAAATCTGAAAATAAATTTAGTAATTTATAGAAAATCTGAAAATATGATGACATTGAACTTTCAAAACAATAATTTAATCACTCTTAGACACGTCAAATACATTATGCTTTAACTTTTAAAGTTTCAATTGTTTAAACTTTAAAGTTTTTTTAGGTGTTTTAGCGGGAGACGTCGTTTTTTGGAGCAAGAGACGGCACGGTACTCAGGAAACTTCAGCGGAAGTCTCCAACCTCCTGGAGACGTCTCCGGAGACGGTACCGGTCTCCGAGACGCGTCTCTGAGGGGGGGAGACGCATCTCCCGGCAACTATGCATATAGCTTATGCCATGGTTTCAACTTTGAACTAAAGTCTTTCTTGATTTGAAGGAAAGTTTTATTTGATGATTTGTTGGTTTGATTATGTTGATTTAGTATTAACTACACTTAGGCCCATTATTGGGTGGCTAAGTGTTTGTTATGATTATGATTTCTTCAATTGACTATGGCCCTTCTTAAGGTCTAATAAATGATATTGGTCAAATATTTGTTTAAGCTTAGATTAAGGCACAAACTATCTCCACTCTCAAGTTGACTTGTGTGAGTTATGTCAAGCATAGTCACAAGAATAACCTAGACTAGACAAGCCTCAAAGAATCTCTAGGCAGGCAGCACAAAATGAGTCCCAAGTACCCACGACCTGTGTACCGAGTGAGTCTAGTCAAGCTCGTTGAGTCCTCTAGCCTTACCAAACCCAAAAAATCTCGTAGGTAAGACTTGGCCATAGCTAGGATAATTAGAAACAAAACAAAACAAAAAACATAAAGAGCTAAAACAAAAACACTTAAAATAATCTCACACTCTAAAAGCACATTTATTTTATTTTCAAGCACAAGAAAGAGGAAAAACATAGTTTTTGAACAAAAGCTATGTCCTTGAAAAGAAAACCAGCATATAGCTTGAGCAAGAAATGACAAATGAAGAGCATTTGAGCAAGTTTGTAGCAGCCCTTAACACACCTAAAGGATCCTACAGAGGATTTGGAAGAGCCCACCATTCATTTAGAGTAACCTATCATCATTTTGGAGCAAATTGAAAAGGTAAGTTTGTATTATGGAAAAAAAATAAAAATTGAAAAGATAAGTTTGTATTGCTTTTTGTTTTTCAATTTCCATTGTGTTCTACATTTGTTTTTTATTTTTCATGTTAGGTTAATGGAAAAAAACAAAAACCCTAGCTGTTTTTTATTTGTATTTTTGAAATTATAGTTCAAAACCCTAGTTTTTTTTAGTTTTTTATAAAAAAAAATTATTTAACTACAAACCATAAATGTAAATTTATTTTTAACTTGTAACTTATTGCAGCATACTTTACATTTATAAATTGTTTCAAATTTCCAATCACAATGTCAACCCCAATTAGAAAATATTATTTTTGAAAACATCCCATCCCTAGCGGAAAAAAAGGAGACAACATGTGCCCATTGCAAAACAAAAAAGCTTGGGTGAGGCATTAACAAATTGAAGTATCACCTTGTACAAATACCATGCCATGATGCTAAACCATGCCCAACAACACCTAAAGTGAAATGCAGAGCCAATCAGAGACTTTTGAGAAACAAAGGAAAAGAGGCAAAGAGAAGAAATGGCAACTATTGATAATAGGCTTTTTCCATTCCTCCATTTTTTCGACCTATGAGTAGTGATAATGGCAATGGTAGTGTTAGTATTGGGCCTAGAGTTTGTAAATCTTTGTCTAATTTAGATTCATATCTTGCACCATGCACTACTCCAAATGCCCAACCATCACTTGAGAGCATGGGTTGGAACAAGCATAAGCATCATGCCACGAAAAGTAAAATTGGAGACTTTTAGTTCTATTGTACCAATCCATTTCACACAGCTAAGTATTCATTATTATTATTTGTTTCAAAAAAATATAGTTTGATTTATCTCTCTTGAAGTTTTGCATTTAGGGGTATGTAGATTTTACAGTTAAACTCTCAATTTAGAATACTTATTTTGTTCATTTAATTTGTTTTAGTTCTCCTTATTGACAAAACATGATAGATGTCATTATTGTTTGTGGGGCGGCATTCAAAGCCCTTAATGAAAAGGAGATAAAAGGCTCTATTTTGAGTCAAAAGGTGGTTGAGGTGAAAGCCAAAATTGAAAAAGCAATGTGACATATGGAAAAAAAAGGGTTGCAACATTATGACTAATGGTTGGGCTATTAGGAGAAATAGAATATTGTTAAATTTTCTTGTTACTTCCTCAGCTAATTGTACATTTTTAAATCCATTGATTTACTGATTAACATTTCTAATTTTTAATTTACTAAATTGATGATTTTGTTCTCTTCTAAAATGGCATAGTGTTCATGAAGTCAATTGATGTTTCAAGAAACACAAAATGTTAAATTCCTTTGTGAGGCCCTGGAGGGAGTCTTGGCCAAAGTAGGTGAGAAGAATGTAGTGCAAATAGTTACAAGTAATCTAGCAAATTATGTTCATGCAAGTAGACTTATCATGGATAGACACCTATCTTTTGGTCTGGACTCCTTGTGTTACTCATTGCCTTGACCGCATATTGGAGGATGTTGGCAAGATTCCATGAATCAAAATGTGTAGAATATGCTAAAAACATTTGTAAATACATATATAATCGTACTTGTTTCCTCAACCTAATGAGGAAATCCACAAACAAGAAGTTGGCTCATTCTAGAATAACCCACTTTCAACCAATTTTATCAGATTGCAATCTTTGCTTTAGTCAAAGGCCGCTTTAAGGCACATATTTCTTAGTGAGGACTAGTCTACATCATCATATGCAAAGACCTATGCAAGGGTTGAGATGATTGATTGGATCTTTGATGAGCATAGTTCTTGGCAACCAGCCAAGGAGATTGTAGAGGTAAATTTTTATTATATTTTGTTTGTATTTTAATTTCATTTTCCTATTTTTGCTCATGCTTACTTATGTTAATGTTTCACAATGGTTGTAGTTCACAAAGTCTTTAATTGTTCTCCTATGAGTTGCTAATAGGGAGAAACCCACAATGGGTTGTATATATGAGGGCATGGATAGGGAAAACGAAGCTATTAGATCCATTTATGCTAGGGTTGAGGATGAGTATCGTCCCCCATATGGGACATCATTCATCGGCGATGGCACCCTCAATTTCACAAGCCTTACATGCAATTGCTTATTTCCTCAATCTAACATTCTAATTCTGCTCAGTCGGGCTTAAACAACACATACTACGCATTGACCAATGTGTGTTGTCTCATGTGGGCCCCACTTTCTATTTTCGCTTCAGTTTGCTGACACATCGCACTGCAATCTCCATTCGTGAATCCGCTTTGTTCTTTATTTAATTCCCCTTGTTCTTGAATTCCCTTTACTCTTTTATTTTGCATGTACTAGTGATAACAAGATAACAATATTATTTTACTGTCATTCACACTTAATAGCTATAATATTTAAACTATTATTTAGTGCGAATATTTAAATTTATTTTGTAATTATATTTAATATGTTTAAATTATTATACAATATTTATTAAATAAAATTAACTAATTATTAATATTATATAATATAATTTAACTAATTATCATTAATATTAAATAACATTATTTACATAATATTAATTATTAATGGTAAGCATTATAAGATTTAGTTTATTAATATATTTATATAATGATATATAATATAAAAACTTTAAATAATATATTATTATTGAATAATAATTATCATTATTATAAAATATTAAATATAATATATTTATTAATCATAATTAATATATAATATATTATTTAAACTACAATATATATATATATATACATCAATAGAAAATATAATTAATTATATAAATTTAATATATATTTAATAATTACCAATAATATATAATATATTATTTAAAACACAAAGAAATATATGTATCTTAAATGATTATTATTTGAACTATTATTTATTCATTATCAAATAGTAGTTTAAATATATATATATATAATTTAAATGATAAATAATGTATTAATGATAATTATTAAATATATAACATATTAACCATATAATATATTAATAATTAATATTATTTAAACTATATTTAATATATAATATATTAATATTAATGATGTTACATTTAATACCATATAATAATGATAATAATTAATAATTTTAAATATAGTTACATCATTATATAAATATATTAATTATTAATTATTATCATTATTATTAATATTAAATTTGTTACATGATTAAATATATTATATATTTAATAATTATCAGTAATATATAATATAATATTTAAACTATATAATATGATAAAATTAACATTTAATATTAAATACTACAACATTAAAATTTAATATTACAATATGATATACACACACATAATATTAAATCTATTATCATTAATTATATGTCATATATCATTAATACCTAATATATATTATATATTAATGATAATTATTATATAATTGAATATGATTAAATTTTATTTAAACATGGTTTCATTAAATGTTAATATTGAAATTTTCTAACTACTATTAAATATATTAATAACTACCATTTATTACAACCTTTTATGTGATCAAATTATTAAATATGATTAAATTTTATTTAAAATGGTTACCAATAACTATTCAATGGAAGAGAAATTGGTTAGCAAAAGGAAGAAGTTAAGTAGATCTCATGGGTGCCACCTAAATAATCAAAGTTTAGCTTGTTCCTTGCACTAACAAATTTCAATACCCCTAAACAGTGGTCATTAGCTATTATCATTATAGTCAACCATAAACAATTCATATAATATTTAATATTTTGATGTACAATTATTAATAGAATTTAATAGTTACTAAATAATAGTTTAAATATATCAAATATTGCTTATATATATGTTATTGAATAATAATTAATGTTATTTGGAATAATAATATATTTTTAATATTTAATATATTATATATCATTATATAAATATATTAATAAATAAAATTCTATAGTATTTAAATTATATTTATTTAATATCTTAATACTAATATATTATTAGTTATATAATATTAATAATTAATTAGTATTATTTAAAAAATACTGAATAATAATTTAAATATATTAAATATAATTACAAAATAAATATAAATATTTACATTAAATAATAGTTAAAATATCATAGCTATTAAGTGTGAACAGCAGTAAAATAATATTGTTTCTTGTTATCACTAGTACATGCAAAACAAAAGAGTAAAGGGAATTCATGGGGACTAAGTAAAGATTAAAGAGGATTCACGGAGGAAAATTGCAACGGAATTTGTTAGCAAACAGAAACGGAAATGAAAATAGGAAGAGGGTCCACATGAGACAGCACACACTAGTCAATGCCTAGTGAGTGTTATTTAAGCCCGACCATTCCGCCCAGATTTCAAGGCCAATGAGGAGGTTTCGAGTGGACTCTCTAAAGTCATAGAGCGGATGGCACCTAATCCTTTGGTTGGAGCACAAAAAATCACTAATATTGAGATCTTCAAGCTCGCACAAGGAGACCTCTTTGTGCAAAAGGTATACAAGACAACTCAAACGACATTGTCAGCATGTAAAAATTTATTAAAGGCACAGTTTAAGTTTTAAAATTAAAACTTTTCACTTTTTGTGCATTAATATTGAAACTCAAAATTAGACAATGAGATTGAATTTTTTTCTTCTCATTTGAGATGCATGGTGGAAAAAGTTTGGTGCTAAAGTGTCAAACCTTTTAAGGATTGCAATTTGTGTCTTGAGCCAACATGTAGTGCTAAAGTGTCAAATCTATGAAAAGCACATTTTAAGTTCAAAAATTAAAACTTTCCCCTTTTTGTACATTAATATTGAAACTCAAAGTTAGACAATGATATTGATTTTCTTTCTTCTTATTGAGATGCATGGTAGAAAAGGTTTGGTGTTAAAGTGTCAAGTCTTCTGAGGATTGCAATTTGTGTCTTGAGCCAACCATGTAGCACTTCAAGATGCCTCAAGATGAGTATGTTTGAGCACATAAACTCCAAGAAGTGCAATAGTTTGTCAATGCAAAGGTTGAATGATCTTGTATATGTTTATTACAACCTTCACCTCCATCACAAACAAATTTTGGGCATTGACTTATCTCCCATTACTCTATAGGAGGTTGATCCACAATCATATTGGATCACCAATATTGAGGATCCCACCTTCAATGATAAGGACCTTGCATGGGTTCATTAGGTGGATCGAGAGGTAGAGGTGATAGCCATGGCGAAGGAGGAGGGCAATAGAGCACGAGCGAATAGAGCAAGAGGAAACCCCTTGGACGTTAGTGTCACCGAGACATACAGATATCACGGTTGCATCACCATCCAAGACTTATCTTAGATGCTAGCGCAATACTTGCCATGATGTTGGGACGAGTGATGTAGACTTCTTTGAGCCATAGACTTATATTTTTTATTTTGATATTTTTTTTGATGCCATAGATTTCATAATCCATTAGATTTGAATTGATAGTATTTATAACTTATATATCTAACGATGTTGCTTCCTTTAGCTAAAATCAATTTTTATACTCATGTGATCAATGTATACTTGTGTATGTAAACAAAGTAGCTTTTATTTGATTAGTTTAATGTCTTTTTAAAGTTTATGTAATCTCCCCTCCTAGCTAGTTCCAATTTTCAGTTGGGTTAGCCTATTATTTGGCCCTCGTAGGCTAATGGTTGTGGATAGAGGGTCTTGTGAGGCAGATACTTGATCTTTTGATGGTGTTATTCTTTACTAGAGTTCAGTTCAGTTCAAGATTGGCCTTCCTTGATGTTTCAAGACTCAGTTACGCACACTTACTATTTATAGTAAGTCATTAGGTCATTGGAGTCCAGTGTTACTATTCTTAGTAAGGCATCTGGACTGTTGTAGATTCAGTGTTGATTCCCGAGTTCAGTTGGTATGGTGAAATAAGGATTATTGAGGAAGTTATATCATTTATTTATTATTAAAGGTGGCTTTAATAATTATTATTATTTAAAAGCTTATTATAAAGTTTATAATTTCACTTTATGCAAGTGGGGGCCATTTTGACTTTATGAGCAATTAATATGTCTTGGGAAAAGTACACCCAATTATGAGATATAATATTAAGTCAACAAAAGCAATTTGAAATACATTTTTAATGATTAAAAAAAGGCCACTTGTGGATTGACCATTTTATGAGAAGTATATAACAGGCCAAAAAGCAATTCGACCTCACTTTTTGAGAACTTGACTTTGTCTTTTTCGAGATTTTGGCATTTTGTGGAGAGAGACCAAGGGTTTCTCCAATTCCAGCTTTGTACCAGCATTGGAGAACGATTTTTCTTCATTGTCTTTGTTTCTTGAGGGTGTGCAACATCATCTGAAGGTTTGCTTATGAGTTTGGCTTCATTCAAAGGTCAAAATTGAGCAGAATTGAGAAGATTAATCAAAGGTTTGAAGCAGATTTAATTGTGAAAGACAAACATCTGTAGTGGCTGCTTTAATTAACATTGTGCACAGTTTACAAGGGCCGTACAGCCTCATTATTGCCAGCCGTACCAGCATCTTGTGAAGGCGTGTTGCTTCTAGGAGGAAATGCCTAGAGTTTTGAGCCAATTCCTCCACCATTGTGGGCGCCTAGACCAATAAAGGAATCATTTGCAGCTTTTGGGGTGGATAAATCTCTATCAGCAGCACATCGATGATTTATCAGCCATACAATTTGCTGATACATTTTCCAGAATTCAAGAAAGCTAATCTCTTTTGATATTCGGGTATGAATCCCCTTGTTAAGGCATTTAATATCAATCTATAGTTAATATATCTTCATTTGCAGCATTAGATTTCCATTTGCATTTGTATATCTTTCTTGTCATTTCTTACCTGGCAAATATTATCAAAAAAACCAAAAAACAAGAAAACCACAGAAAAACAAAAAAAACAATTCCAGCTGCATAGCATCTTCATTCAGAGACAGGAGGGATATCTCAGTTTATTTATTCAAGGGTGCTTGAAACAAGTTTTTAATCCTTAAAAATATCTATATTTCATGGTTTTTCCAATTTGCCAAGTTTGGGCACCGAGTCCAAGTCCGGGTCAAAAATCAGCTTGCCAAATCTGAGGTGAATCTGAGTCGTATAACACTAATATCAATTCATTGTGCATGCACATAGATCATGCAGGCTGTGTAGATGAGACTGAAAGTATTAATAGAGGTTTTATGAGAAAATGACATATTGTTGGATGTGGTTGTAAGCTGGAGCTCAGACCTATGGCAACAGATGAACAGTAGAGTCTGTGAAGAAGAAATTGCAGATGTTTAAACGTATTTATGACGGTTTAGTTTCCTATTTAGGCCAAATACAGTATGATTGTAAGGCATTGCAATGATATTTTTAGTAATTTGGGTATTAAAAAAAAAAGGATTTCTCTGTTTTTGGTTAAAATAAACTATGGTTAGTACCCTATTCATCCATGAGCCCTTGCAGCCAGATCTTATCATTGTAACATTATTCTGTGGCTTGCAGCTTTGTGTAAACCTTGAACTGAAATTGCAGCCTTCATGCTTAGTGTCTAAATGAACTTACAAATCCGTGCATCCATGCTTATATTGAAGGTGTTGACTGTAGCTTTCACAGCTTTGCTGTAACAATGATCTTCTATTGATATTGATGCTGCGTCTGATATAATCAGCCTTCTTATGGTTGAAATGTTGTTGCAAGTGTTTGTTGTTAAAAGTGGATGTATATAAACAGCCTTACTATAGTTTTGAAAATTTATTGCCACTGTTGTTAGTTTTGTTAAGCAGCTTTGCCATAGATGTTAATTGAGTTGTGATTGAACTACAAACCATTACAATGTTTTTAAAGGTATGGGATCTTGTTGTTATTATGGTTGTATGCTTTAAGATTTTGGCAGGTTGTTACCAAGCCATTACGATGGATTCTCAGTGTAAGCTTTGAACCTAGGTACAATGATTACCAAGCTCTTCAGTCAACTGTTATTGCCATAATACGCAGTGTGATGAACGGCTTATGAGAGAGAAGCCTAAATTTTAAGCCTAAGATTTTATTAGTGTTCTGATGTTGGTAATATGGAATTCAAGCTGAGAGACAAATAGTTTGTTTGTGTTTGAGATTTAAGTATTGGCTTTCATGGTGTTGGTGTCAGCATTGTTGTTATCAGTCATTCCATTTGGAACAGCACAGATGTAGAGTATAAATGTGATTGTCATATTAGTCACCTTGCAGTCATGGTAGCATGAGTGCAGTCCTTTTTGAGAGGTGATAGGATATAAAAGATAGATAGGTATGACATTCACTTGCTTACATTGATGTTGTTTCTATGTAATGAAATTTAATTATCAATGTGTTAATAAAAAAAATATATGGGTTGAAAAGATTTAATCTTGTAGAGATTTCAGATAACTGTCAGCTATGGAGGTTTCTCAAATCATTCCTTGTGCCTTTCCTTTGTGCTTTTCATTTGTTTTTTATAGCTCAAGTAAGGTATTATTTCATTGAGGATAAACCAGGTGACGAGTGGTAGCTAGCTTCCTAGCTTTGATGAACATTCTCCACGGCTTCATATCCTATTTTATTGTTAAGACAGAAGACTAGCAGTACAAAAGATTATATATATAAAGATCACAAACAACAAAGAGAATGCATTCCATTTGCAACAGCACAGATGTAAATAATAAATCAGCCATGGTAGCATGAGGGCAGTCCTTTTTGAGAAGATATAACAGATAGGTATGACATTCACTTGCTTACACTGATGTTGGTTATATGTAATGAAATTTACATAGCTATGTGTTAATAAAAAAATATATACGGGTTGAATGGGTTTAATCTTGTAGAGATTTCAGAAAACTGTCAGCTATGGAGGTTTCCCAAATCATACCTTGTGGCTTTCCTTCATGTTTTTCATTATGTTTTTATAGCTCAAGTAAGGTATCATTTCATTGAAGATCAACCGAGTGAGGAGTGGTAGCTTCCTAGCTTTCATCAACATTCTCCACAACTTCATATCCTATTTTATTGTTAAGACAAGAGTGTAGCAGTACAAAAGACAAGATCATAAACAACAAAGAGAATGCACAAGTAAAAGAAAAAAGACTTAGTTATTGGCAAACAAATTTCTCTGTATTGATTTACTTGTGAAGTTTTGTCCTTATTATCGGATTTTTCTGGTACTAATATTCCCTCGTCTTCTTGTATTTCATGTGTTTTTCTCTGGTTGTCTGGGGAATCTACTCCTAAGATTCTCAATAGGTGAATTTTAGCCAAGTGTCCATGCTTGTCAGATATTCTGCAACGAAAAGAGATTTCATCAAAATCAATTGGCTGTTTCAACTCAATCCCTTCCATTTGGAGCAAGAGCCTATCTAGAAGGGGTTTTCCCAATTCTAGGTTGACACAAATCCTAGCATAGTTGAGCAGTCCAGGGCACTTTGTCTGTTTAGAATTTTATTGGGTTGCCCACTTTATACAGGAGCATTCTTTCCCATATTTATTTGGCAAAAGAGGAAGCTTGATAGAAATAATCCTTAGGAATCATGAGCATGTCAATACATCCAGCCAATTTTCTTTTCTTTTTTTTTCCTAGATTCTCTATGGTTTGGGTTCTGAAGAGCTTCCCAAAAATCTGCAAATGATAACTTTCTCCTTGAGGAGCTATAACTTGTTACCCATTTCATCCATGGAAATGTTACCTTTGATGGAGTCCCATCCTTTGATAATGTCCACTTTCTTTCTTTGCAAGGAAACAAGACCTTACTATAGTACTGTGTCCATTATATTGCATGAGATGAATCAAATTCTCTGTGTGTATCCTATATGTCTCATTAGGAATAGCACACCTGATATTTAAAATTTAATTAAGAGGCTGGGTACCTTAGGAAGAGGCCACAGCCTTCCTTGATAGGGCTGATAATTATTCTAGTCAGCCTTTGGCTGATTTGGGAATGAGATTACTAGTTTGGCTAGTAGGTGAAAGCTGCTATGGGGTGGGGAAAGCGATGAACAAGGAGGTGGTAGGTAGGTATGAGCTCTAATATTTTCCTCGTGCAAATTTTGGCTAATATTCCAGTTTTTCCTTTATCCACTCTATTTCTACTTAAGACCCTTCAATTCCATGTAGCAGTGAGTGACGAAGGTTGGACTCTAACAAACATGTGACACACATTCTCACTCATGAGTTAGTGGACCACATCCATGGGGAGAGTCATGAAGTCAGTTATGGGTGCCTCTCATACCACACTTGCATCTTTTGATCACTCTTTATCCCTCGTATCATCTTTGCTCAAGTTGGACACTCTTCTTGTTTTCTCCATTTTTATAATTTTTCTTCAAAAAAATCTTAATTAAATAATCCTAAACGTACAAGTCTTCCCTATGAAATGTTGACATGATCTCTCTAGATCTACACAATCCAATGCTGCAAAAAATGTAGAGGTCACAACAAGGATGTAAATCACATGGATTATGCTTATTCAATCTAGGCAATCACATCAAAAAAATGCAAATGGGAAATCCTTCAAAAAATGTTCACACGATCTCTCTAGATCTAAACAATGTAATGCTGCCAAAAAATGTAGACATCACAACTAGGATATACATCAAATGGATAATGCTTTTTCAATCTAGACAATCACACCAGAAAAAGTTCTTCAAAAAATTCTTAATTGCATAATCATATAAATACAAGTTTTCCCTGTGAAATGTTGACACTATCTAGATTTAAACAATCCAAAGATGCAAAAAATTTAGAGATCACAACTAGGATATAAATCACATGGATTATGCTTATTCAATCTAGGCAATCACATCAAAAAATGCAAATGGGAAATGCTAAGTACACACGGTCCAACCTATGTGAATAACACACAAACATTGTAGCATAGATAACACAAAATAATTGAATTGGAATCTTTTGAATTAATTTGGAACAGTGAATGTAATTTCTTTGTTTTAGTATATACATCCATGCCATGCCCATATCCATGTGAATGATACAATAGATAGAACCATGGTTTACATACTCGGAATCGGAGAGTACTTGACAAGCCCAAAATATTTGACTCGGGAAAAACTCGACAAATACTCGGCAAATGTGTGTGGATATTTATGTATGTGTATACTCAAGACTACACTATGCACACATACATATCTATAAACATACACAGGATGCCAAGTTTGCATGTATATACACACACAGACATATTTATACACACACAAACATGCCAAGTTTGTGGGTTTTTGTGAGCTACTAGCGATTACTTGATAATTTGACGGGAGAAAATCCATCTGCATACTACCCGCGAGTAAAAGCAAAAATTACTCGGCATGCAAATTTTTTGAAGATTACTAGGCTACTCGGAGAGTAATCAAAGAGTATGTAAACTATGGATAGAACCATGTGAGCCCTGGAGAATGTGTGCAATGGTTGGGAAACAAATCATCCCATCGGGACATGTACGACAAACACTCAAATCTCTAACATGTAAACCTTTTAAGTCATAATACAACATACTTCTTTGTTAATTTCATTATAACTTTTATCAAAAAAGCTCATATTGGACTATCCAAACCATGAACATGCATGTCTAGCCATCCTTTACTAACTTTGATTGAATCTAAATATTTGCAATATTTTTATGTTGGCATGTTTTTTCTAAAATATAGATATATTATCATGTACAAAAATTATCATTTATCCATAACTATGGGGTTTCACATTTTAATTTCACCCTTCAAGTTTGATGGACTCATTGTCGCTTATCCAAAGTTCAAGCATAATGAAATGATTTTTGAATATGGCTAGTTTTTTAATGCCAGCGTAGTGGTAATTTCTTTCATTGGTAATCATGCTTCTTGTTCTTGATTTTTTTGCTATGTTACACGGGGACACGTCCCCTGCCCCAGAAGGGGCCATCCCTGTCCCCAACTGTCCCTGGAACAGGGGACGTCCCCTTGCCATCCCCAAACTAGGAAAATCAATAGGAAACAGCTAAAAACGTCCCTGTCCATTTGGGGACGTCCTATCGTCCCAAGGACGGCTAGGGGACGTTGGGGACGTCCCTCGCCATCCCCAAACGAACACTTCAATAGCAAAAATAACATAAAAACTAATGCTTTTATGGTTCTTTGATGCAGATTTGCATATATTTTGTGTGTATGTTGCTGTATATTTTCTGTTTGTATCTGTTTGTAACAGATTTGCATATATTTTGTGTATGGCACTATATATTTTTTGTGCATGTTACTGTATTCCTTGTGTGTCTTCAATGTGTGAGTAGCTTTCTACCCTGCTTTTCTATCCAGAAGCCATTGTAGTACTTTGAAGAATGTTATAGGCCTACGAAATTTGCAGTTTCCCCACTGCATGCCTGTTTGTTGGAGCTCTTTTGGATAAAATACATGTGCACTTTTAGTTACCAATGTTACAAAGCATACTTCTTCATCCATCTTCAAGGTAATTTGCTTTGTGTCTCGAGAGTAGGGTGAACCCACAAAAGTGGTTTACAATTCAAGTGAGGAAGGAAAACTTCCAAAAACCTTACCCATGCAAAAAAAAATCGTTTTGAGGGGTTCGAGCGAACTCAATGTTCAAACGAACCCAAAAGGGGTTCACTCGAACTAGGGTTCAAACGAACCACTTTGCATGTGGGAACCCGCGTTTCCCATTGCGGAAAGGGGGTTTGATCGAACCTTGCTTCAAGCGAACCCCCATTTTCCCACCTTCCCATCCTCTGACACAAAAAGACTCTAGATTTTCGCCTTTCGAAGCTCAAGTTGACGATGAAAATAGAGGAGACTTCACAGACCCAACTAGAAGATGGTAGTCCTCGGAACAAGCTATCCAACAAATATAATTTTAATATGTTTTCGTTTTATTATGTATGTGTTTTTTTAGTTTTATTAAACATAGATTTTTCACCGAAAATCAAGCTCTTTGTTTTGCACATGTGGAAAAATAGCAAATTATCAAAATAAAATTTTAAAAAATATGTTTGTGTTGGGTATTGATGTCCTTGATCCATTAAAAAAAAAATATTTGAATTTCGATATACACAAAAAAAGTTATGTTGTATACAGTCCGCCTATGTCTGAATTGCAATTAGTTTCACTTCGAAATTTGATTATGGAAAAAATATTCAATAAAAAGCAATGAGACCAAATGAAAGTGCGAGTATCGTAGTTACAAATCTAAATTCGAAAAAAATAGAATTTTATCCTTCAGACAAAAAAAGTTATGTTGTATACGGTGAGCGTCACTTTTTAAAAATGTTGTTTTCTGAAAAAAACCAATTTTCGTGGGAGATGGAAAAAGAAGTGCAATCTGATTCCAAAAATTTTGAAAAAAATATTTTTAGAATCAACAGACAAAATGTGATGAGACTCTAGTTTGCATCATCTTCAAATTCCTCACGGTTTAGCCGCTATAGGTGCCCGAATGTGAAGATTTAATTAAAAATAATAATTGCAGTGTCCAGTTTGGCCAAAAATTGTAAACCACTATTGTGGGATCACCCAGTAGTTGGAATAATTGAGAAGCATCAACATCCAAGCCTAAGAAGTTATGTACTCTACCTAAGAGATTTGCACAATTGGGGTTTTCTTGTTTTTGTTACTTATGAACCATGGTTTTATTCATGTTTGAGACTGCTGTTATAATGCTTTATTGACATTTTTTATGTTGTTATACTACTGCTCTCATGATTTATTTACATATCGATATTGTTGTTATAAATTATAATATATTAATAAATTTTGAAAAATTCATATATATATCGTCGTCCCCTAAAAACGACCCCTAGGGGACATCTCGGAAACGCATCCCCTCCCCTCCCCATCCCCATCCCCGAAACGTCGTAGAACATAATTTTTTGGTTCCCTTTATGGCTTCCTATTTTGTCCATGTTTATGCAACTTCTAGAGCATTTTCTCACTCATAGAAAATCATTTATATTAGTGTTTTAAAGATCAGATAATACAACTGAAAGCACTCAGAAAATTGCAACACATAAGACAATAAGCACATAAAGATACCTTGGGAAAACCCTCCTCCTGAGGGAGAAAAACCCAGCGAATATTTCTCTTTATATGATGAAGAATAAGAGCAGAAATCTGCTTACAATACAAGCCTAGCACAAGGCCGAAATTGATACAATGAATACTAGCGCCTCTCCTAGAAGCAAATATATTTCTCCTCGAAATCGGCTTGTTGCTACTAGATGTACGACTACTGCTCAAAATGCGAACTCCTGCTAGCTGCGAATTTTGCTAATATAAACTTGATGATCAAATGAACAAAATCGACCTTGTATTTACACAAATTGAGGTGTCTCCTCAAATAGGTTGGCCACCTTAGAAGAATAAAATAATTTAAAAAATAGCACGGAGGTCAGCCCAATACAAATAATATTAATGAACTTAATGAGGGTCGGCCCTCATAAATTAAATCAATCCGAGAGAAAATTAAATAGCCGATAGGCTATCATTTAATTTGATTCATTCTTGAACTGTGTGCGCTGAAAGAAGCAGCCCAATGTTGCTTAATAACATCAACACTCAATCTCAACTAGGGATGATACTTTCAGCTGCACAAAGCATATCACCTAATAGTGATAAAGGAGCTTATCACCTCATCGTGAAAGCAAGTAAGATATCAACTCATCCTGATATCAACCATCATGGCTACCTCCATAGATGGTATGTACAAGTGCCCATACTCAATGTGATGTTGTCACCTCACTGTGACTTTCACCATGGCTCTCCCAGAGGGTGAAACACAAGTACAAAAAAATAATCGCAGACTCCCTCACGGGATGATGTCATGGAGTCACACACATGACATCCACCATGGCTCTCCCAGAGGGCGAAACAAGGGCTTTCACCTCAAACTTCTCTTGAAGAGAAGAATGCATTAACAAGGGGTTTCACCTCGAACTTCTCCTAAGAGAAGAACTCATTAACAAGGGATTTCACCTCGAATTTCTCTCACAGAGAAGAACACATTAAAGAGGATCAGTGATACTGAGACTCCTTCTCAATCAAGGTTGCATTCTCCACCATACCAAGCTTTTCTCGAAAGTACACAAACTTTATCCTAGAGAGGGGCTTGGTGAGAATGTTTGTCGTCTACTCATCAATGCTGATATACCTCAACTATATAGCTTTCCTCAATACCATATCTTTGATATAATGGTACCTGATCTCAACATGCTTTGTTCTGTCATGAAACACAGGATTGACAAAAAGCTTCACACAGCCCTCGTTATCACAGTGAATAATGGCAGCCTCCATTGATTGTCCAAACAATCCTGCTAGGAGCTTACGAAGTCACACTGCTTCACGAGCTGCCATAAAAGCTGCAATATAATCTGCCTCAGCTATACTCAATGCCACTGAAGACTACTTCCTGCTGCACCAGGATATCATAGCAGATCCCAAACTGGAGCAACAACTAGAGGTACTCTTCCAATCTGAGAAATAGCCTGCCCAATCAAAATCGGTGAAGCCATGCAGCTCCAAATCCACACCTGTAGAATATCTCAATCCATATCGAACTATGCCACGCAAGTATCTCAGGATATGTTTAGCTACAACAAGATGTATTTGCCTTGGTTCACACATAAACTGGCTAAGTGCACTCACTGCATAGCAGGTGTCAGGTCTAGTGTTAACTAGATACATCAGTGAACCAATCAACTGCCTATACATCGTAGAATCCACCAGTTCTCAACTATCTGCTGCCTCCTTTTAACTTGAGTAAGTTGGTCTCCATAGGTGTAGACATAGGTTTCCAATCAATCATTCCAAACCTCTTCAGAATGTCAATGGTACACTTCCCTTAACTTAGAATCGTCTCATCTGGCTTTTGCCAAACTTCTAAGCCAAGAAAGTAATGCATGAGACCAAGCTTCTTCATTTCAAATTTACAAGCTAACTCCTTCTTGCATTTGAGAATGAGGTGTTCTTCTCCAATAAGAATCAGATCATCAACATATAAAACCAAAATCAAAGCTTCACCATTTATTACCTTGAAGTAGAGGTTAGAATCTGTATCATTCTTTGAGAAACCCAGACTTCACAAGTAACAATCAATCCTTTCGTACCAAGCACGAGTAGCCTGCTTAAGACCATACAAGGCCGCCTTCAACTTGCAAACATGAGACTCCTTCCCATGTACCTCAAATCCATCGGGTTGCTCAATGTAAACCTCTTCTTCTATTACACCATTCAGAAATGTTGTCCTTACATCCATTTGGTGAATCTTCCATCCTCTAGATGCAGCAATAACAATAATGGTTCTGACGGAAGTATAACGAGCCATAGGAGCAAAGGTTTCTTCATAGTCAACTCCCTCTTTTTATGAGAACCCTCTAGCCACGAATCTTGCCATGTACTTATCAATGCTCCCATCAGCCGCATGCTTGATCTAGAATAGCCATTTAGAAGACACCACAGATTTGCCTTCGGGTCTACGAACTATGTCCCAAACATCATTCTTAAGTATGGACTAATACTCCTCAATCATAGCATCTTTCCATACTTGTTGACTAGAAGCTTTTTCAACACTTGAAGGCTCTGACTCATCAGAGCTACATAGCTGGAGAATTTATTAGGTCTCTTGCTTTCTCTAAAAGTTCCTCTTGGGGCTGCAAAACTTTCTGCCTCCTGCATTGTCCTCCAGGTCCAAAGAGGTTTTTTCCTTCCAATCACCATATTTGTAGGCCCATCAGTAGGCTGCACGGGTTCAGCTAGATCATCGTCTTCTTTAGGTTCTGGAATCTCCCTCTGATTCTCAGGAATATGGTCAACGTCCATATGCCGAGGAAGCTCCTCTTCATCGATCTCCATCTGAGTGCCCTTGGATCTTCTGAATGCAACATCTTCCTCAAATGTGACATCTCGACTGATCTCAATAGACTTCTGACCTGGAATGTAGATCCTGTAGGCTTTAGATGTCTCACTGTACCCCACCAAAATTCCCTTCTTACCAGAAGATTCCAATTTTGTTCTCTTTTCCTTCGAGATATGAACTTACACTGGACAACCAACGATCCTCAGATGACTGACTTCAGGCTTCACCCCTGAGAATGCTTCGTCAGGAGTTTTCTTCTCCAAGATTCTGTGGGGACTTTTGTCCTGTACATAGACAGTTGTCCTAGATGCCTCAACCCAAACTGAGATTTGAAGGTCTTGGTCATGTATCATTGCTTTAACTGCTTCCAAAATAGACCTGTTCTTCCTTTCAGCAATACCGTTATGTTGAGGATTATAAGCAACACTGAACTCCCTCTTAATCCTTGCTTCAATGCAAAAATCACGGAAGGTACCAGAGGTGTAGTCTCCTCCGTTGTCAGATCTCAAAACCTTGATCTTTTTCCCGGACAAGTTTTCCACCTATGCTTTGAATTCTCTGAATCTTTCTAATACCTCCTCGGATTCTTTAGATCTCAAGAAATAAATCCAAGTCTTTCTAGAGTAATCATCAATAAAAATAATGTAATACAAGAAACCACTACAAGATGCAATAGACATTCGACCACATAAATCAGAATGAATGAGATCAAGAATACATTTAGATCTATTTCCACTACTATGAAACATACCTATTGTATTCTTCCCTAGGGCGTAGCCTTTGCATGTACCTTCATGTTCCTGGTTGAATTTCGGAAGGCCGGTGACCATCTTCTCCATGATAGGTAACTCTCAAAAGTGAATGTGAGCCAATCTTCGATGCCAAAGGTCACACAGGCTACAAGAATCATGCACAAGAGCCTGAAGGGGATGAGTGCATAGCCTGTAGACACACTCATGTCTAACTGCAATTACCCGAGCAGACTTGATGTTGGAGTTCTTTGCCCATATAAGAACTTTGCCTTCTGAAAATACAAGTTGATAACACTTGTCTTCCAATGCTGAAATGGAGACAAGATTTCTATTTATGCCTGGAACGAATAGCACATCATTCAACTCCAATGAAATGCCAGAATCCAAGTGAAGAGAGGAGTTCCCAACTCCTTTCACAGATTACCTAGCATCATCTCTAATAATGACTTGTTCACTGGAATCTGTCTTAATCAAATTAGATAGATGCTCCCTAAATCCAGTGATGTGGCGAGAGGCACCACTGCCTCTCAGCCAAGTGTTGGTGTCGATGGTTACATTGCTTGACAAGGCTAAATAGAACAGATAATCACTTGAGTCCTTGTGCGGAGAGACTTCTTCAACAATTTGCAATGGCAACCTGCTGCTTACGCCTGAGAGGACATTCCTTTGCAAAGTGACCATACTTGTCACAACGGAAACATTGAACTTTGGATAAGTCTCTCTTCTTCTTGAAGGCTGGAGCACCATCATTTCCATTATCTCGATTCCTCTTGAAGAATCCTTTCTTCCAAACTTTTCCTTTCTTCGACGAATGGGAGGCGAGAACATGTATATCTTCATTCGTTGAACTTTGACCAACGCCTCTAGCCGCTAACCTTGACTCCTCTTGAATGCAGTCGGCCCTCAACCGATCAAACTTGGGAAGTTTAGATCTTGCACTAATTCCTTGAATATAGGACTCCCATGATAGCGGAAGACCATTGAGACCAAGCATGGTCAAGTCTTTGTCATCAATCATGTGACCAATTGTAGAGAGCTGGTCTCTCAATTCTGAAATCCTCATGAAATAAGCAATCACTGTTTCTCCTTTCGCCATCTTCACATGGTGAAGTTATTGCTTCAGTGCAAGTGCCCGACTGGTGTTGTTGATTTCGTACATCTCTTCCAATGTTTTGAACATATCCCTTGCCGTCTTCAACTTGGAGACAATCAGAACAATATGATCTTTAACGGAATCAACCAACATTTTTTTTCCCTTGATGTCTTTCTTCCTCTACTGCAACTTCTCTTCTTCCTCCTCAAGTTCGAGGACTTTGGTTTCCACAAACTCAACCAAATCATTCTCTTCCGAGGTGAGCATGATCCTGAACCTCCATGATGTGTAGTTAGAAGCTCCTTAGAGTGTATCCTCAATTTTCAGACCATTCATCATCTTGACTAAAATAAAGATAGAAAGAAAAAGATTAAGGAGAATGCTGCAAAACAAATCTGATCACGATCTTCTTCAAACCCGCTTTGATACCATGTTAGTGTTTTAAAGATCAGATAATACAACTGAAATCACTCAGAAAATTGCAACAAATAAGACAATAAACACAGCAAGATACCCTGGGAAAACCCTCCTCCTTAGGGAGAAAAACCCAGCAAATATTTCTCTTTATATGATGAAGAATAAGAGCAGAAATCTGCTTACAATACAGGCCCAGCACAAGGCTGAAATTGATACAATGAATACTAGCGTCTCTCCCAGAAGCAAATATATTTCTCCTTGCAATCGGCTTGCTGCTGTTAGATGTATGACCGCTGCTCAAATGCGAACTCCTGCTAGTTGCGAATTTTTGCTTGTATGAACTTGATGATCAAATGAACAAAATCGACCTTGTATTTATACAAAATGAGGTGTCTCCTCAAATAGGTCAGCCACCTTAGGAGAATAAAATAATTTACAGAATAGCAAGGAGGTCGTCCCAATACAAATAATATTAATGAACTTAATGAGGGTCGGCCCTCATAAATTAAATCAATCCGAGAAAAAATTAAATAGCCGATAGGCTATCATTTAATTTGATTCATTCTCGAAGTGTGTGCGTTGGAAGAAGCAGCCCGATGCTGCTTAATAACATCAACAATTTTCAATGTCATTTTTTGATGAAAGTACATATTTTTCAAGCAAAATCCAGATATATACTTGGAATTATATTAATCCATGATTAAAATTGTAGTTTTGATCATTACAATTGTTGGGAGGAGACATTTGGCTAACACTTGCTCTAACTCACAGTATGGCCACTAATTTGGGAGAGATGGTAGTTGAACTTGTCAATGTGGTATATAAATGGACAAATAAAGTCAATGGCATTGTCATATGGGGATTACCACTCATGAAGTCACTCATCCTATGACCATTGTACTATAGCTAACTGTAGAGTCAAAATCTACAATGCTTCTTGCAACCCTAAGGTCCTTTCCAATTGGATTTTCACACGACTTGGTTCAGTTAAACAAAATATCTAATGAGAACAAGCTCTTGTTTGCAAAGATCAATCTCATTGACATCACTAAGGTCTTTGTCATTGTATGCCAATATACTCAAAGATCACTCAACACCTGGGAACTTTTGAAAGCCCTAAAGGACACTTTCTATCCTTATTATGGATACGTTTAAACATCAAATGAATTCATTTGTGTCATTGAGTCCATTTGTATGTACAAGATTACATCAACAAGTTCAACCATCTAAGGATAATGCGCAAGGCGCTATAGTTGGTCGTAATGTAATTAGCCGACCAGGAATGAAATGAATAAGTTAGTTGGTTATTAGTTGGGTGTTTTGTCTTGATTAGTTGGTAGTACGGAGACTAGTTCCCAAAAGGTTAGTTATTGTAATGAAGCGACACGATGGTTGGTACTCAACCAACTCCGCCGCTATATGTATCGGGGATTTTACTGTGTTGGGGGTCATGAATGATCTGTACTTACCATATGGTGAATAATTAAAGACAACAATGATGATCTTATGTTTTACTTTCTAGTACGTTGTTATGTTCTGTCAACTATTTTTGTTTACTCATTGCATACGTTGAAGTTAGTTAACCGAGTAAACATTTGGCTCTGTTGCCTAAGCGGACCAGGGAAGCACTCGCTACAATGACAGTGTAATGGGCCGACCGGCGGAGGAACCCATAGTAACGAATGAAGAAAGAGAGGACGACTTGACACGGGATTTTACAAATCTCAGGAACGTATCCCTACGAGATCACGTACGGAGGCAAGCCCTCAGGCAAGAAATCCCTAAGGCAGTAGTTTGGGATCGACTCGAAGTGAACGACGAGGTTGATCACCTTCTCCACTGCATGCCAAGATTGTTGGCCCGCCACTCTATCATCCTACAAGACCTTCGGGCGGAAGAAGAACAAGAACGTCGAAGGCAACAAATCTTGCAACAGTACGAAGAACGAACGAAACAGGAAGAGGAGGAACGGGACACTAGCCGGAGACGTACCTCTGGCAACCAACAATGATCGCGTGAAAGACCTATAATGCCCATACGGCCGCACAAGGACAAGAACCGAGTACCATTCAGGCACGAAGCGGAGGAGGAAAGAATTTGGCGATCATTGAGAGTACAAGAGCAAGAAAACCGGTGGCTGAGATTAAGTAAAGCACATCAGATTTTTGTGGAAGGGAGGGACGAGGAACCATTCGTCACCCCGTACATAGAAAAATATAAAGGTCGAGAAAATGAAGATGAATTGAGTGGTGAACTTGAGAATAGCATCCAACGCATTCAGGAGTTGTCCATATCGGACGACGACGAAGGGCCGAGGATAGGGAGATCTGAGCCCAAGACCCCTTGGCAGAGGGAGCACCGAAGTAGAGCCCACGAAATCCAAGGTGTAGAGGACGCTGACGGAGGACGGAAGAGTGACTCATAAGTGGCCGAGAGTGCAAGTGATGCACCGGAACGTAGCGAGGAAACCGGTCCAGTCAGGTTCAATACACAACGAGGACAAAGGGGCAGGATGGTGACTCCAGAACGGCAAAAGTTGCCGAACTTTATGGGGAATGGGTCAGAGGATCCAATACGACGCTGCAAGATGTGTGAGACAATTTGGATAGTGAGTGGAGAAGATGACCCGAATAACTGGTTGAAAGCGTTTTCGGCGACACTCAGAGACAGTGCCATTGACTGGTACTCGGAGTTGGACCAAACACAGAAAGCTTCATGGAGGGTACTAAAGCAGGCATTTCAAGATGAATTCAAACTATTGAGGGAAGACAGTGAAATTGTGGCCGAGATTTATAACACCAAATAAGGGAAGCACGAAAGTGTACGAACCTACAACTGGAAATTAAAAGACCTGTTGGGGAAACTGGAGTCACAGCCAGCGGATGGCTTAAAAAAGAGATGGTTTATCGAAGGGCTGCTTCCCTCGCTACGTAATAACATGAAGGTAGTACCTCCATCCTCGTACACTGAAGCATACAACCGTGCGATGGATATTGAAAGCGAGAACAAGACATCCTCTAGAGGGAAAAAGCATGACAATGAAGAAAGTGCGAGGGAGAGCGAGGATGAATCAAAAACCGTACAAGTGCTCCGTCATGACATGCTAAGAATGATGAAGGAACTAAAAGTGGACAAAGAAGGGTCTAAGGAAGCGACCGAACTATGGTGTACGGAATGCAAAATGGAAAGCCATACGAAGGCAAACTGTCCGAAGAAGATGTTCTGTGACATCTGCCAAGTTATGGGACACTCCGTCAAAGAGTGCCCGTACAATCTGAAAACACGGAGTGCGCAAGTGTTCTTCACACAGGGGGAACAATCCACCCCTCCGACCACACCACCTAAACATCAGAATAACAACGCATCCCCTGGCGGCTATCACAACAATAGGAGAAATACTACCCCAAGAAGCAAAATCCAATATGATAGCAAAGGTCGGCCCATGATCCAATGCCGAAGATGTAATGAATGGGGTCACTTTGCCAGGGAATGCCAGAATGGTCAAGGCGTCGGAGGGAAGCTGTGCAAGTGGTGTTGTCCGGGCGATCACGAAGACACTGACTGCCCGAAGCAAAAAGGTATCAACATACTGGAAGTAGCTGACGAAGAAGTCTTGGCACTTACAAGGGCACAAACGAAGAAGGCCAACTATCCGGACCCCTGTACGGAGAAAGAAGGACTTTGAGAAGCTAGGGCGGAAGTGGAAGAAGCAATGGCAAATGAATGGAGAACTTCCAAAGCGGCTTGTACGCCATTGCAGTCAAAGTTGGAAAAGAACATCGTAAAAAAAGTGCTTCATACAACTATACCAATCAAGGTAACAGACCTTCTACAAACCATGCCGCAACTAAGAGTAGCACTCACAAATATCATGACAGACAATACTTAGATGGGTCTGAGCGAAGACACCACATAAACGACAGGAGCAACCTCGGATCCAACGCTACTCGCAATAAGTGGAGGGAGGAAACCGGCAGTCGTACAGATGGAAATCCTGGGGATGAAACTCTCCAATACCATCGTTGATGGAGGATCGAGAGTTAACGTACTACCTAAAGATACATGGAAGAGCCTCAGGAAGCCCACACTCTGGCCGCCAACATTCCAACTGGTTGGCGCCGATCAACATAATATCAAACCGATCAGTACGCTGATGGCACAAAAAGTGGTGATAGGTACACAACAATTCCTATTGAATTTTGTCGTCATCCCACTAGAGAGAAAAGCGTAGGGTGCACTACTGGGACAGGGATGGCTAATTGCCGCCAAGGCGAAACATAACTGGAAGAAGAATACCCTCTCAATCAAGAACCATGGGAATAAGTATATTATTGATTTGAAGAATCAGGCGGTCAGTGAGGACTTGGCGTCTTCAGAATCGGAATCTGACGAAGGATCGGATGGCGATGAAGAAAGGAGGACAATGGAGCCAAACGAGGAAGGCATACTGGAAATCGGAAGTCATTCAGAAGATGAAACCAGTTCACTGAACGGGTTATTTCACTGGCAGATGGAGGATTATGAAGTTTTCCACCTGGATTACAACATGCTGCAGATCAAGGAAGGAGAAGGCGGCGAAGATAAGGACCTCGCCAGTGAGACATTCCCACCAAAGTATGGCGAATATAAGGAAGGTACGGTAGAATTAGACGAGACGCTAGCTCATAAGCTGGAACGAGACGAACTCATCAAGTATGAGGATCCGACACTCAAATGGGTGGATCTTGGGGAACAAGAGAAGCCTAGGGAGATTCTTGTCGGTGATAACTGGGACCTCGTACTGAAGGCGACAGCATTTAAAAGAGTCATGGAGTACAAGGACACCTTCGCCTAGACATACAAGGATTTGAAAGGTGTACCACCCGAACTGTGTGTGCATAGCATTCCGCTCGTACCAAGAGCCCAACCTGTACGGAAGAAACCCTATAGGATGAATAAGAACTATGCCGCGAAGGTACAAGAGGAGATCGAGAAGATGTTGGAGGCGAGCATCATTTTCAAAGTAAATGCCAGCGAGTGGGTGTCACCAATTGTCATTTCCTTGAAGAAAGAATCAGAGCAAATCCGGACATGTGTCGACTTCCGGTGTTTGAACGCAGTAACGGTCAAGGACCCGTTTCCAATCCCCTTCACCGACACCATCTTGGAGGAGGTCGTTGGGCATGAAATGTACTCGTTCTTGGACGAGTTCTCCAGATATTACCAAATTTGTATTGTCGAAGAAGACAAGTTGAAGACAACTTTTGTGGTCGAAGATGGAGTATATGCATACCACCAGATGCCATTCGGGTTGTGTAACGCACCAACCACATCCCAAAGAATAATTTTGCACATATTTGACAAGATGTCGGTGGGCAACTTCAGGGCGTTCCTAGACAACTGGTCCATTTTCAATGACAAGGAAAAACATCTCAAGGCTCGTGGAGAATGCATGGAAAGGTGTCGAGCAGCACGCCTCGCATTGAACCCAAAGAAATGCAGGTTCATGGTACCACAAGGAAAGTTACTGGGACATATTGTGTGCAAAGCCGGGCTAAAGACCGATCCTGATAAAATAAGGGTCATTGTGCATATGGAGGCTCCAGGAAACGTCACAAGGGTAAAGTCCTTTCTCGGACATGTCGGGTACTATCGGAGGTTCATCGAGAATTTTGCACAAGTTTCGTACCCTCTCGACTTATTGACGAGGAAGGGACAACCCTTCATATGGACAGAAGAACAAGAAAAAGCATTCAAGGAACTAAAGGATCGGCTAATCAGCTCACCCATCCTGGCGTACCCGGACTGGGACAAGGAATTCCACGTACATGTGGATGCCTCAAACTTCGCCATAGGAGCAACACTCGCACAAGTCGGAGCACACGGGCTGGACCACCCAGTATTCTTTGCCAGTCGGCTACTCTCAAAGGCGGAGAAGAACTATAGTACGACTAAGCGCAAAGCCTGGGGATGGTGTACTCCGTACAAAAATTCAGGCATTATTTGTTGGCTACGCCATTCACCTTCTATGTGGACCATCAAACCTTAATGTATTTGGTGAACAAGCCAAGATGAGGCTTACCCACTCCAAATTGTCTCAATATTCATTTTTCTTTGGCAAATTCTACACCTACAATGTCTCAAGGTCAGCAACTTCATTTGAGAGAAACATTCTTTCCTTTCTCCATCTTTTCACAATACTTGTTTCTCCTTTTGATACCTAGAAATATGTCATATTGTAAAGTTGTAAAAGGAAGGATAATGACAAGTTTGAGTTCTTTCAATTCAAGAAGACTTTGGTTGTATGGTCTCTTGATGAGAAAATGAAGAGCATTCCCTATCATGTCCCCGAAATTGGATACTAAGATAACAAAGACATTTTAAAAATAATAATGATTTTGATACCATTATAATTATAATTGTCCGAAGACAATATTATAATTATAATTATTATACTATATATCGTAAATCCCCAAAATATAAATATTAGGCATTGTAATGATATGGAATAGATAATATTCATTGTTATTTTGGTAAATACCATTTTTATATGATTTGATAATTAATATAAAATTAATGATAAAATAAACATTGGAATATGAAGATAGATAAATTTGAAATATGACCTTAATGCATAATAAAGTATCACAAGGAAAAAAAAAATGATAATAAACGATTAATACGATAAAGTGTGGATAGCATAAACATTATTTTAGCGGTAATGAATAAAGTCATCAAGCCACCCGAAACAACTAAATTGATAACCTTTTGACGTATTATCGGACCCTTATAATGATACTCAATACATCGCAAGAATAGAAAAAAATGATAAAGTAAGATTAACGCATTAATCGCCTCTACTAAAGAGCCTGAAACGGTAAACGATAATCACCCTTTTGGGTCAAGCGCCAGCATTTGAAATGGAACAGGTGCCTCCGATCAAAAGGATGCAACTGAGCATAGTCGAATACAACTTGTCCAAACATAGATATAGGGGAAAAAGAACCAAGCCTGATCATCATTGGGGCACACAGAAGAAGACGCAGAGTAAGTGACAGGATGTAATGTCCCCGATTTAGCCCTACACTCTTCTTGAGGTTTTAGCCTATTTCTGGAAACTCGTAGGCTAAGCAAAATTGGAAATTAGGTTTTCCTATTTTATAGGGGTTCTGAAGAAGGTTTGCATGAATAAGGATTGTGGATTCTTTATGGGTTTTTAGAGAGCTTCGCAGTGATATGACTTATAAAGTCATCAAGCAACTTTTCTAAATTTACTATTTTTAGTAAATTCTATTTCTGGCAGTGCCATCTTGGGCAATAGCATCAGTAGTCCGCTCAGTTTCCATTTCGGGCAAAGCAGTTTGGAGCATATTTGGCCTTCAGCACTTTGAGGCTCATTTCAGGTAAAATGATTTATTCTAAGTCATTAATGTTATAATTTCTTATTGACCCCCTTGGCCTAGTATTAATGACTTAAAGTTGTTTTAAAAGGTGGCCTTGAGGGTGGACGCCTCATTGGGAGATTATTTAAATATTTCTGAAGTAAATATTTCTCCTCAAGTTTTGGATGCCTAGAAAGGTGAATATAATGTTTTAAAAATTAAAATATTTCAAAAGTGAAATGGACATCTCTTTTGGAGGGAAAAATAAATGGAAGCTAAAGAGCTAACAGTCACCTTCAATTCTATAAAAGAAAGCCTTTGCTCTCTCATTTGTTACCTTGATAAATGTTGTAAAGTTATGCTGTTGGTTTGAAATCCAGAATCCGGCTAAGAGAAAGCTTAGCAAATTCTATTCCACTCTTCGGACCTGAAACTATAGTTCCCTAGATGATGGATTGAGAGTGTGTTTCATTCAGAAGTACATTTTGAGCTTCACTGTTGGAGATTTGATGTTATTATCAGATTTTGAGTTGTTGGTGCAGACATGGCTGATTGGTGATTTTGCTTGCAGCTCTCTTCAAGAATTTATTTCTGATATGGGTATTTTATCTATATGATTCTAAGCCTTGGGCGACCCTTTCCAAGAGGCTTCAGATTTTGTTAATGTGTTTATGATTTTAAAGAGAAAATCGCCCCTCTTGAAGGTCGTACATTTTCAAAATGATAGTGGGATGCGTGCAGTAATAAAAATGGAGGCTTTGGTGCAGTTTCTGTGTTTGAACAGGGGCGCCTTCACTCCTAGAAGTTGCTGCAATTGATACCATGTCAATTGGTGAAGATAGGATGAAGTTATGAACAATTTGGTGTGCTACAGTTTGCTGGTAATTCATTTTCAGTTTGCAGATTTTTATATCAGACTTGTTTCAGTTTCAGTTTTCAGTTCTTTCTTCAATAAGTTGGATAGCTATCTAATGTGGGGTCATCCATCTTCTTTGTGCTTCAAAACTATTGTAATTCTCATGTAATTTGCAGCTCTTTCTCATTCTGTAAAGTTGATAACAGAAGTACTGTTTCAGTCTATTAATTGCTGCTTATTTGTGTTTAATTATCACATTGTAACCCCTGGATGGTTTACCGCCAGTGTGGAAAAAAGAATTTCCTAATTCTCTCATTGTACCCACTGGAAAAGTGGTGAATTCTCACTCATGAGTGGATGCCTACCACAACAGATGAAGTGTTTAAATTGTAATCTTTTCCCCCCACTCTTTGGTGGTAGCATGGAAAGTTTTCTCATGGCTGGTTATCCGCCTATTACCTTTCAATTCAGCAATTAGCACTCCACCATATGTTAGCACCTCGCCTGTCAAAGGATCTTGAGTGCACATTCTTGGTGTTGAGTTTAGCTTCTCTCTTTCAAGTGTAATCTTTGTAACTTTGATTCAGTAGATCCTAGGAATCCTCTAACCATATGCCCGCCCCTCCTCCTTAAGTGGTTTTAGGACGCATTCTTGGTTAGAGTTCTTTCATGCAGCGTTTTGGGTTAAGCTAACCTTAACGAGTGCTGGTTACAATGTATTTGTTTATTGAAAATCAAAAAAAATTGAGAGAGTATATTTCACATGATAAAACACAAGCTTTCAGGTGATGTAATTTCACTTAGCGGTTAATAATCTAGCATTCCAAACATTAGATTGGATAATAACCAAGCAATAATGGTTGTATTTATTAGAATTGGATTCTACAATCTCTTTCGTATGTATGAAGAATGGTCTTTAGAGACCACTCTGTCTATTGCCTTGGTTGTGTCTAAACTAGAAATCCTCTGATAAACTACACTTGCAAGCTTGTTGTGTACAACCAACCCAAACGTAAAATCTGAGTGTTTGAAATGGCTGTGAATTCCAATATGATGATTTCAGAATGCTTTATATTGCCTATTTGCTATTTGTGCTATGTAATGGAAGTTTTTGAAAGAACTAACATGATACATATATATATGTTTCTCCATTAGTAAACAAACTAGTTATGCAGATTTGATTATTAGTGCTAAGATTTCTTTCATATTATCATGATTATGATTAATCTAGGAATCAATTATAGTTTCTTTAGGATTATCATAATTATAACTAGTCTATGAAATGATTTGACAAGGAACCAATAGTAAATGCAAATGTATTCAATTGTTTAAAGATCGTCTTCTATGTGTTTGTAAGCCTACTAGGGTGGAAGGGTCTAAGACAGGTGGTGCCTAAAAACCCCACTTAAAAATCCGTTGCGGCCATGGAGGGGTGGGGGTCCCACTTAACAATCCACTGCGGCCATGGAGGGGTGGTAGGCCAAAGCCACTTATGAGCTCCGTTGGCTTCCCTCAGTAGGTCATATGTCTTCTGAGGTGATGTCATGGGTAGAGGAAGCAGGTGCAAGTGTTTCCACTAAGCACGCCACTCCGAGAATGGAATAATCTTATTTTGGACGTTCAACTCGGAGCCAAGGGGTGGGCTATCCTGATAGAATGCTTGTGCCCTTGGGCTTAGATGGATAGTCTTAGGCGGATCTACCCATGCCACTCCTCATCTGTCTTCATTATTTCATTTGTGATTTTGTTTGTATTTTTTGATACCTAGATATTAATGCTAACGGATATGTTGCTAATATGTTGAATACAGGATTCAAATCTAAAGTTATTGAATTAGGAGAATATTCATTTGATAGAGGAGAACCTAAACCTAATCAACAAGCAAATTCTAGGACAAGTCAGGTAAGGGACATTACAGTGGTATCAGAGGAAAAATCCTACCATCCTGTGGAAAATAATGCAAACCTACCACAAAAGAAACTCTAGGAATAATGACCTAGGAAACGACCTCATGGGTAACCCATTAAGAGATGAACTTAGGGCTTTCATGGAGAATAGTGATAAGAAAACCCAAGCCCTAATGGAACAAAACGAGAAAACTTGTCAAGCTTTACTTCGGGCCCTCCAAAACTTGAGTAGCAATAATGCAAAGGAAGCAAACTCTAACCACTCTGAAAACAACAATCACACACCCTCACAGACCACAAGTTCTTGCCAAGTGAAGAAACCATAGGAGAAAGCAATAACAATAGATCACCCGTAGAGGATGTAGATGAAATCGTTGTAGCATATTATAGGCTTGATCCTGAAATGAGAGAGCTTGTGCCTTTTAAAGACTACTGTGAGGCCAAACAAAGAGCTGCCCCGAGAAGGAAGAATGACCCAACCGATAAGGATCTCAAGAGTAGGGTAAGCAAACTAACCCTCCCCAACTCTGATGGAGAAGGGAAGACCACCGCACGATCTTGGGTTCAAAAGTTAGACACCTATCTATCCTTAAGCCTAATGACAGAAGCAAATGCCATCAAGTTTACCATTTTACACCTAACCGAGATGGCCCATGATTGATGACACCACGGCCTAATAACTCAAGGTCATCAACAAGTTACCACCTATGATGACTTTACTCAAAGGTTAATCAAAAGATTCAACCAAAAGCACCCGGAATGGTACTTTAGGGAACTCACACGAGTAAGGCAGCAAGGCACTATAGAAAGTTACGCCACCGAGTTTCAGAGACTAGCAATCATGGTCCCTGAAATTTCCCAAGAGAGACTCACCTATTTGCTCATAGAGGGTCTAAGAGGATCAATCAGTATGGTGAGTGCATTATAACCCAACCGCCTAGATGAAGCTATTCAGAAGGCTATGAAATATGAGGAAAACGAGCCAAGGGACAAACCCAAGAACTCTACCTCATCATCCAAACTCCCTCAAAGAAGAAAGGTCAAGGAGGGAAGATTCACCAAGAACATGCTCATACTGTAACAGGAAGCAAGATCATGGACATACGTGTCAAGCAATGGAAGATCTAAAAAGGAAGGAATTGTGCTTCACATGCCATGGACCATGGGAACGTGACCATCGATGTAAGAGAAAGGGCCAAGTCCACAAGATAGGAACGACCCCTGAAGGTGAAAGCAAATGGCAATCGAGTAAGAAAACAAGGTACGAAGAAGGTGATCTCAAAAGCATCCACTTGGAAGAAGGGACAATGAACAAATGGAGCTTTGTGGAGGAGAAAGCCTAAGTCGTTATGACAACCCTACACCATCAAATATCTAAAAGAACATATTGATCAACCAATCTCCCCAACAAGAATTGGGAAAACTTCTTCATAGAGCATTGCATAGATATATGTCACACCCCTAAATCCTCTTCTTAAGTTCTTGTCTTAGAGGACATCCAAGATACAAAAAGTGATTTGCTTGAGGGCAAGCAAATTTGGGAGGGGAGAACTGTCATGTCCCCGAAATTGGATACTAAGATAACAAAGACACATTTTAAAAATAATAATGATTTTGATACCATTATAACAATTGTCAGAAGACAATATTATAATTATAATTATTATACTATATATCATAAATCCCCAAAAATATAAATATTAGGCATTGTAATGATATGGAATAGATAATATTCATTGTTATTTTGGTAAATAACATTTTTATATGATTTGATAATTAATATAAAATTAATGATAAAATAAACATTGGAATATGAAGATAGATAAATTTGAAATATGACCTTAATGGATTATTAATAAAGTATCATAAGGAAAAAAAAATGATAATAAATGATTAATACCATAAAGTATAGCATAAAAATTATTTTAGCGGTAATGAATAAAGTCATCAGGCCACCCGAAACAAATAATTTGATAACCTTCCGACGTATTATCGGACCCTATAATGATACTCAATACATCACAAGAATAGAAAAAAATGATAAAATAAGATTAACGCATTAATCGCCTCCGCTAAAGAGCCTGAAACGGTAAATGATAATCACCCTTTTGGGTCAAGCGCTAGCATTTGAAATGGAACAGGTGCCTCCAATCAAAAGGACGCGACTAAGCATAGTCGGATACAACTTATCCAAACATAGATATAGGGGAAAAAGAACCAAGCATGATCATCATCGAGGCATACAAAAGAAGACGCGGAGTAAGTGACGGGATCAAACACAAGCTTCCAAGTGATGTAATTTCACTTAGCGGTTAATAATCTAGCATTCCAAACATTAGATTGGATAATCACCTAGCAATAATGGTTGTATATATTAGAATTGGATTCTACAATCCCTTTCGTATGTATGAAGAATGGTCTTTAGAGACCACTCTGTCTATTGCCCTGGTTGTGTCTAAACTAGAAATCCTTTGATAAACTACAGTTGCAAGCTTGCTATGTACAACCAACCCAAACGTAAAATCTGAGTATTTGAAATGGCTGTGAATTCAAATATGATGATTTCAGAATGCTTTAGATTGCCTGTTTGCTATTTGTGCTATGTAATGGAAGTTATTGAAAGAACTAACATGATACATATATATATGTTTCTCTGTTAATTGAGTAAACAAACTAGTTATGCAGATTTGATTATTAGTGCTAATCTTTCATATTATCATGATTATGATTAATCTAGGAATCAATTATAGTTTCTTTAGGATTATCATAATTATAACCGGTCTATGAAATGATTTGACAAGGAACCAATAGTAAATGCAAATGTATTTGATTGTTTAAAGATTGTCTTCTATGTGTTTCTAAGCCTACTAGGGTGGAAGGGCCTCAGACAGGTGGTGCCTAAAAACCCCACTTAACAATCCGCTACAGCCATGGAGGGGTGGTAGGCTGAGGCCACTTATGAGCTTTGTTGGCTTCCCCCAGTAGGTCATATGTCTTCTGAGGTGATGTCATGGGTAGAGGAAGCAGGTGCAAGTGTTTCCACTAAGCATGCCACTCCGAGAATGTAATAATCTTAGTTTGGACGTTCAACTCGGAGCCAAGGGGTGGGCTATCTTGATAGGATGTTTGTGCCCTTGGGCTTAGATGGATAGTCTTAGGCGGATCTACCCATGCCACTCCTCATCTGTCTTCATTATTTCTTTTGTGATTTTGTTTGTATTTTTGGATACCTAGATATTAATACTAACGGCTATGTTGCTAATATGTTGAATACAGGATTCAAATCTAAAGTTATTGAATTACGAGAATATTCATTTGGATGGAGGAGAACTTAAACCTAATCAACAAGCAAATTCTAGGACAAGTCAGGTAAGGGACATTACATTCCCATCGAGACTGCTAGTGACTATTAGAACTATGATAAGATGAAAGGTTGATTTAATAAGCTCACCTTGATGTACCATCACACTACTTCAAGGGGTTGTGGCAATTTGCTTGTCACTCATGCCCACCTCACATATGCCTTCTCAATAGATTGATCTACAATGTATCACAAAAAAATTAATTGCAAGATCCATTGTTAACAAACTACACTTGTTGATGGGCCCACACCTTTTGGTTTAAATAAGCTCATATCAAGATTACTACTATTCAAATAGGATAGGAATTTATGCATGGCATAATTTAGTTTGTGATGAAAATAGGAACCACAATCTACTTAATCCCACATATTCCTCAACCAAACCTATTCCATGTAGATGTAAAACTAATCACATAGCAACCTAAAGTATTATAGTCCTAAATTATTTATTTAATAATGTCATGTCCCCGTAACCATGACACAAAAATAATCAATCAATCAATTTGTGTGTAATTTTAATACTTTTAAATTATTATAATAATAATAAGTAAATCTTCAATACATTTGATTTATAAAAATATATATATATATATATATGATAAATCACTTGATAAGTAATTTAATGTATTTTTATAATTATGATTGTTCCCAACAATATCATAATTAGAATAGATTATTGATATTGGGAAGATATATAAAAAATAAATTGGTAATCTCAACAAAATATCTAAAAACATTAATAATCCTTATAAATAAATATTTGAGACTTTGAACTTTAAAACTTAATGTAATATTAAAGGAGGAAAGAAAAGGTTATATTATAAGAAAGAATCGAAACACAAAATATTAAGGATTTTTAACCGAGCCTTGTAAAAACGCCATGAAGAAACGACGTAGGTGAGAAACGCAGGTAAAGGTCGCGACTCAGATAAGGGCATCATTTCGCCAATGATATAAGCCAAGCTTATACGAAGAGTGGAGGAAGGAGAGACACGCACGGGAGATACATATACCACGCATCCTCCGCAAAGAGAAGAACGCTGACGAGGTTAAGCTCGGATCAGAGGTCGCATTCGCAGAGGTAACAAGGCACGCACAGCAACAGGTAAGCGTCCATGCCTGAACAAATTTCTTTGTTGATTAATAAGGTTCAAACATGTGAATATTAATGTATAGAGCAGTCCAAAACAAAAAAAAAAAAAACTGTGAAGTTAAAACTCCAATATTAGCAGTGATCCATTTAAAACACAATAATGGTGCTTTCAGCAATTATTGTGTTTAAATGAAAGATTATGTCAATTACCCTCAAGATAGATCTGAGTCAAAGGAATTCCATTCACTAGCACTCACCAAGATAGGGAGTTTGTGGAGGGAAAGGCGGGTAATTCGGTCCTCTGGAGGATGGTCCCAAGACAGGTGGAACACCTTGAGGGAATCCCCTTTGAGACTGTTCATGCGCCCTTTGCACAGTCATTCTACCATCCAGTGATGCTAGGAGAGGGGATATTGGACGAAGATCTTCTTTGGATAAAAGTAATAAGTTATAGACTTGTCATGTAGTTTTGCAATTGAACAATAATGCATCTCACTACCTATTGTCTAAACTAAGAAATCTATGATGAATTAACCATGAATTAAATAATATATGTTTAAACCAATAATACATGTTGCATTCAAATATTCATAGTATTTTACACTAATAAATTGATGTATAGTTAAAGTAAAATAGATCTCCTAATTTTACTTTTTACGCTTTTAGGATAAATTCCGCAAGGAACATTACAAATAATATCTCTTAGTAACCCCTTGTTAATATTTATTTGCCACTATTACCTTACTAAGATGTAATATTCCAAACATCCTCCTTTTATTACATAATAGTCTTGAGACTTGGAGAGAATATATTTATGTGTTCTAGAAGATAAAAAGTTCAACATACTTGAAATTCAGGTGGAACGGCCTCACTACACTTTTTCAATGCGAATAGCCTCACTTATCAACACATAATTACTAGGGTACACTCTATAGATGTTACACTTTCTCTCCTGTCTAAACAAGGACAAATACAATTGTCCACAACACAAATATTGTACAAACAGGGACACATTAGGGGGGACTGAATCTCACCTCAATACTCCTTGTGTGGGACTTTACCTCACAAAACAGCACTACATATCTTCAATTGGTCTAGGCCTAATTAAACATCTACTACTTAGGTGAGACTTTACCTCACCAAACATGTCAAACAATATTATTTCATCTCTTGTAGCCAAATTTATCTTCAATGTCACCTTTGTCGGTGATCAACGTCTTCAATCCTATAGTGTTTTTAGTTCTCTATTGCCAATATACAAAAGATCCAATCTCCAAGTAACTGGCAAACTCAAGATTGGTAAGTATCCTCAATCCTCCTCTAGAACTCAACTCACTTAACCAAGTTGATCATGATGGTCCTATAGACCACAAAGCCCTACGTGAAGCTCTCCAACAATTTTGGTGATGTTTTTCATACTACCCATCACCTTCATGGGAATTGGCTTCCACCTCTCAATCAGAAAAATTTTAAAAACAATCAAATATGACAATAAATGAGTTGGATCAAAATGCTTCTAGGTCATTTGATAGAAACTAACAAAATTTCATGAAATGATTTCAACATTGTGAAGGAGAAAGTGAATTAATTCAATCTTCAGTTGTCAAGTTGAAATATAAAATTCACAAAGTTTAAAACTTTATAAAATTTGTTATTTTTTTTACAATTAATTAACTTTTAACATGAGGTTGCCCTAAATAATTTGCAAAGCTATATAAAAACTTCATTAAAAATGTTTTATATATTTGCTTGTATTGTTGGTGCACCGCTTCTCACACTTTGTTGCTAGTAATTGCATCTCAAAAACACCACTCTCACATCAACTGAACATTGTTCAAACCACTCACAAGCTTCTTTCTTTTTGTATGTATTTCTACACAATGCCTCTCACAAGGATTTCTTTGAAATTGCTATGGTTCAGATTTTTCCTCATTCACCTTTGCACTATGTTGCTATCTTTTGTATTAAATTGGCCAAACCATGTTTTTTCTTCTTAGGCAAATGTTTGTTTTTTCTTTTTCTTTTCTTTTCTTTTTTGTGCATGTTTGGTGCTTAATTTGTCATTTTGTTTTCTAATACACCTTACATAGAGGCATAAAATATAAGATATTCTAATATAGGTACCATTCACTTCTAAATCTTTAGAGCTTCCACAATAGAAGTGTGTTAGTTCACATGCTGAATTAAATTTCTAACATCCCTACTCCTCTCCCTCTAATCACACAACAAAATTCCCACTCCTCGCTCTCATATGCTCTAGGCTCTCTCACTTACTCTATACTCTAATACCAAATGTGGATTCGAATAAACCAGTATTAGAACTATTACTATTCAAACATCATAGGACTTTACAATTGCATTGACTAGTTTTTTATCATAGAAAATAGGAAGCACAATCCACTTGATTCCACTTATTCCTCAACCAAACTTATTCTGCGTAGATGTCAAATTAATCCCCAACCACCAAAAATTATAATTGCTTTAAATAATACTATTTAACACTCTCTTACTAACCCCTTATTAATATTTATTTACCTCTATTATTTTACTAAGATGTAATATTCCTAACAACATCCTCATGTATATACACTTGAATGGAAGGATAGTTGTTCATCTTCATAGATCACAAACATGTGCACTATTTCTTTTGCTTTTGCTCCCAAATTTGTTGATAAGATCACTTGTTATGTGACCACCACAGATTGTTGTGGCAAACCCATCTATACGATAGGAAACTTCACTATAATGCCCGTAACAACGCATACACACTGCAAAAGGATAATCAAATATAGCTGAAATAGATGTACTACAAAATCAACAAATTTAGGACTCAATTGAAGACGAGCATACAAATTTTTCAATCAAGCATCAAAACTTTCATTAATTTTCATCAGGCCACTATGTGATGCATCTCCAATAAAATTCACAATTTCCACACAACACGCAAGTTTTGATCAATTGTTGCAGTCCTATTCAAATGTGCTTCAAGAGCGTCGAGCACTTCCCCCAAAACACAGCCAATTACACCATTGACCTCCTCCCTTTTGTTCCTCTTCCTAATGCCTTGTTGTATTGCACATCAATAATACAAAGTGATGAAATCAAACAACAAATTCAAAATTTGTTCTTCAAAGGTTTCATCAAACCAAGTATGTTACCTTGTGCATCTCTAATTTTTCTTTTTCTCAAGATTGGTGGAACTTGGCATCTCTGCATTAATTTACTGGCATTGAACAAGATTAAAATAAAAAATTGATATCCATTCCCTCACATGGGCGGACTGATATATCAACTTCAAGGTGCAAAGTTTTTCTCAAGGATTGATCTAAAGAGTGGTTATCAACAGGTTGAAAGTTCACTCAGAGAACACATAGAGGTAAAGCTTTCAAGACCAAAATGGGCCTTTTTAAGTAGCTAGTAATACCCTTTTGACTCACAAATGGTCCTACTACTTTCATGCAATTGATAAACAAAAACAAAACATCTATAAATATACAAAGAACAGTATGCCAAACACAAAGATAATGGGATAGAATCCCTTGAGGATCCCCACTACACAATATACTCAATACAAGAATAAGAATACGTGAATGTGATCTATTTTAGGTAGGAAAAGACCACTAATAAATAGACCTACAATTAATTACATGAAGAATGAATTGACCACTCAATAGCCTACACACTAACATATGGGATTTATAGGAAGGAAATTCAAGGAAAAAGATCAAATTTCAAACATGGTAGAAAAATAATTGGTTGCATGAAGTGTCCTCTTCTCTTTTAATTATGTGATCATTATAATTGCTTTGTTGATCTAGCACCACCACTTGTCACTTGGTAAGTCATCAAAAACAAGCAAAAACATGTAATGACACTCTAACATTTGTTGCCACCTCAAGCCCGACAAGATTTTTGATGACACATCAATCATACAGCACTTCCTTGTCATTCTTGCCAGAATACCTGTCAGCATAGTATATATCTATAAGAACCAATGATAGTGCATGTGGCACCACAAACATATCACATCACTTTTCAACTCAAGGATAAGTAGCTTCCTTGTGCTTTATGTCCCAACAAGATCATACCTTGTGAACAAATGAACTTCCAAGAAAGTGTTAAAAACAACCAACAATCAATGGCGAAAGATGCACAGAACCAAGATCAATCCCACAACCACCACCTTGGTGGGCAAATGCCCCAATAAAGTGAGGTAGGCTTTGTTCCTATTACCAAATGTCAGATTGACCTCTTATAGAAGCATCAGTCAAGATCCACCAAGCATGCAAAGTGCAAAGTAATAGGGGGTGACCGATTGCTCCATAAAGGCAATACCCTCTTGCAATAAACATGTAGTCTTATGCATGATCTATTTCTCCGCTACAATGCACAAAGACATGTCACCAATGTGACCAGCACCCTTAAACTTCAACGATGAGTTTGGGATGCTGAATCAAAGAATTTTCCGACAAAGAAGAAATGGACAACCAATGATTTTCAGAAATGAATCCAAATGTTTGGTCAGATCTCAGAAATTTTGCCTATAATCAGTAGTGGTTCTATTAGGAAAAAAAAGACAAGAACGAAAAGAACTATGCTATCCATAGTTGATGACTGCAGCAATGCCAAAAAAAAAAGCTTTTCTAAAATCATAATAAAAAATGTGAAATACAAGCACAATAACTCACTTTTCTACTCCCTCCTTTGCTTGAACAAAGCGAAGATGCAATTTGATGAACTTTTTAATTTTGGATCCAAGCCTGCAGGTTGAAAATTAATCAAATGGGTACATATTCTACATTAAAATAATGTGCAATGAAAGAAACAACAGTATAGACAATTGAGATACACCACAATGGCATTTCTAGAAATAAATCTTCTTTCAAATGATTAGAACCAGGTCACACTTCAAACACCTAAAAGACAATTTGAATACAAGAAGAAATTTAAGCACTAAACCCTCAAGGTGATGTACTACAAGAAAATTCACATAGTATTTAAATAAAACATTGTCTACCATAAGTCTTGATGCATCACAAAGTTATCAAATCTCTGTTGCTTACGTATTTACTAAAATTCATGGTAGCAAGTTCTTCTAGGGTTTTTTTACATGTTTTGGTTCAATAGTTTTTGCCTTATGGAGCATCAAAATCCAAACTAAGGTATTTCTAGATACTGCTTTCTGTAGAATCTAGGATGTCAAAAGGCTGGGACCATCAGATCCCTCAAGGTCCTATCAAGATCTTATATGAGGAAGAATGACCATGGCTAACAAGGGTTTGGCATCAATAATCAAACAAATGGAAAACAAAATTCAGATGAGCAGAACATAAAAAAACATCTACCTGGAGGATATGGATGAAAGTATGGTTGTAGATTTATAACCTTTAGATGCTGCAGGACTATTTAATGATGTTGTCTACCAAGGGAATGACATATAGATTCTTAGGAGCCCAATGTCTGTGGGCAAAGAGAATATTATTGGGAAGACCATAGCATTTCTTAAATGTTAAAAATTTTATTAACTTCCAACATCTTAGGTTTTCAACTAACCAAGGCAGGTCCCCATGTCGGTCAAGACTGTATGCCTCTTCTGCTGGATCACTGGAATTCGAGAAAAATTGTGTTTGACAAAGTAAGAAATTTCTTGGGGAAGTTTGTATGCATTTCAGAAGCTACCACTGGAAGAGTGAGTCTACCAATGTGCAGAATTGTGCAGATTTTGACAGAGTTACACCTCTTCCTAAAGATTACTACTTTGAGGTCAGGGGGTATCAATAGAAACCGAATAATTGATTATAAATGCATTTTGTTATAGCATATAGCCTGTTATGAAGAGTCATCTAATGCAGGATTGTGTGATGGTAACTAAATCTCAAAGCATACTATAAAGCTTCTAAGTAAATAATGCAGACAATGATGGAAGAATTTGGCTGCAAATAGACGATAAAAAAAATTATTATTATTTTCTGCAGAAATGACTGTTACAAGAAAGTACAAGGAAAACACCTGAAAATAACTCCAAGAAGATTATTACCCTCTCAGAACCAGACAATGTAGAAGTTTGTGCAAATGCCTAACCTCCCTTTGAACACCCCTCTTTCCTTGCTAATATAATTATTTACTCCAAGATTCATGGAGTCAACTTAATTATTACAATAAAGTCAATTCAAAAATGATGTAATTGACATTTTATTGACTAATGGCTCATAGACCTTCTAGAAACTCAAATGCTGACTTCCTAATACACATGGGTACTTTTATGGAGCAAGCACCTATTTATTACATTTCATTGACTCAAATATAAAATTATTCTAAAGACTAAAATACACAAAATAGGAACATCACAAGTCTCCCACAATAGGAATTGGTTGTCCCCAAGCAATGCAACACTAAACGTTGTAGAAGATCCTTTCCTTCCCATGCAGCATCCTCATCTACAAAAAATTGTTCCACTTTATTAAGTACTCCCTAAAAGCTCTACATCTAAGATGTGTCTCTCTACCCTCCAAAATCTCCTCAAAGACCAACACTAGACATCCCTCGAGACTACAATCTATTTCTTGATTGCCTTCTTTGTAATGTCCCCTTCTCAGCAGTGATCAGTGCAGTTGGCCATTAGCCTATCCCGGAGGCTCGTAGGCTAGTCGAAAGCAGAAATTAGGGTTTCCTATTTTCTAGGAGGATGTTTTGACATAATTGGAGACTTGCATGTTGGAGTTTTACAGTTTTGATTTTGGATTCCTTCTAGATTTTTAGAGGGCTTCGCAGTGATGTGACATGCAATTGAAACGAAGGACTTTCCCGGACTTACTATTTTTAGTAAGTTGCGACGGCTGCTCAAATTATGGTTAAAATGCTTTTGGACACACTTACTATTTTTAGCACTATGCTATTTTTAGTAAGTGCTATTTTTAGCAGATTTTCAGCAAGCCAGTTCGGAAGCTATTTCTGGCAAATCAATTTGAGCAGTTTGGGTCTTCAAGACTTCTGAGCTATTTTTGGAAGGTCAGAACTTGAGATGGGCACTTCATTGGTTGAGGTAAAATATTTTAATATTTTGGTGAAATTTGGCTAAGGCTTGGACGACAAGTTGATTAAATCATATTTTAATATATTTTATTTGGATGCCTAGCCTTGAGGAGATAAGTTATTTTATGAAGTATTTCACCTTAATGATTTTGGGATGCCAATGTTATGTTTATTTGTATTTTTGATAAAGTGAAATGCCTTCATGAAGTGGATGACTTGGGAAAAGGTGAAATGAAATGCAAATTGGAGAATACTGAAAAAGTGAATGTGAATTTGGGTTTGGCGTCCATCTTAGAGGGAATTGGAATTTGAATTTGGAGACAGAAGGTTATAAATAAGAGTGTTGGGCTCTTTGTTTTCCATTTATGAGAAAATATAACGAAGTGTTGCCGAAATGGAGAGTGAATTGCTTCGAGGAATGCATACCGTCTAGCTTATACTTAGTTTCTTGTTTGAAAGATAGCAACTAGCTAAGTGAGAAGGTTGTTTTATACACTGAAGAACAAATGGAGTTCATTGTAGTGAAATTGTTTGAAGTTGTCTGATGTTTTGGTGTATTTTTACAGTTTACAAGTTGTTGGTTTGGTGTGTTACTGTAGGTCATTTTTGCTCATATCTCATTAGGCGATTTTTTGTTGGTTCTGGGTGTTGGCTTAATCTTTTCTCCTATCCTAGGCGTCCCTTTTTGCAGGTTATCAAATTTTATCTTGCAGATTTGGATTTTTATCTTGAGGTCGCCCTTCTTCCAAGACGTACCTTGCTTATGGCTTGTCTTGGGAAATGTGCTTAAATCATTTGCTAGTGTTGGATGCAATTTCTTTGTCTTCACTGACCATCATGCCTAGAGTCATTTGCATTTGATTTCATGTTAATCCAATGAGATTTGGAGAAGTTAGGAGCATTTTAGTGAAGTTATGCTTGCTGGTCTGAGTTTTGCTACTTGCTGGTTTGTCATATCAGATTTCAATAGTTTGAGTTTTTGGGTCTGTTTTTCATAGTTGAGAGTCTTTTGGAGTTGGAGAGGCTTTATAAAACATTTGCAGCACTTGAGACATCTATAATACTTGGCTCTTGCAGATTCTATTTCACATTGTAATGTTGATTCAATAGTACTGGTCAGCTCTTAATATTTCTGCAATTATCTACTGTATTCCCACTTTTAGTGGAAGAAGGCTGGCTTGCTGCCTTATTTACTTTCTTAGAATAAGCATTTCATTCCCACCATTTGGTGGAAGAGATAGGCCTCGCCGTCTTTACTTTTTGTACTGCATTCTCATTTGTTGATCGGCTGAGCCGTCACTCTACTCCCGCTGAATAAGTGGTTGAGTTGCATGCCTTGTAATTCTAGCATTCAGTTTTCAATCTAACAATCCTTGGTGCCATATGCTCACACCTCGCCCGTCATTGGGATCTTGGTGTACATTCTTGGAGTAGGGTTACATTTCAGTGTTGGTTTCGATTTGCTAACACTGACAGGTGATATTGTTGTATAAAATTTGAAAAAATTGTAATGGGGTCATTTCATTCTTCAATTGTGATACAATGAATCCAATGCAATCAAAAATCCTTGGGCAACTCCAACTCATATTCAACCTCTCCAATCGTCCAAACCACTTTGTAAGAACCATAAAATTTTGGCAAAAGTTTCTCTTTAACCTTTTTCAATATAGACTGTTTGTACAACTTAAGGTGCAAGTAAACCATGTCACCCACCTCAAAACACCTCTCAACCTACATCACTTTGCAAATGTCTTTTGTCTCTCTCGTGTTTCCCTAATATGATCTCAAAGTACCCATATGCTGCTGCTTTGAAGACTCCTCCATCTTGGTTGTTCTCATCTCTAGTAACATGAGGTCAAACGCTGAAGGAGCATCATATTTGTACAATGCACAATAAGGTGTCATTTGTAAGTGTTATTGTAACAATACTCAACCAACTAAAACCATTTGACCCATGTTGTCTGCTGATTAGTGGTATAGCATCTCAAATACCCCTCAACCCACTTATTCACTATCTCAATCTATGCATCCTTCTAAGGGAGATAGCTAGTACTCGGTAACAATTTTGTTCCCACTAGTCAAAAGAGCTCCAGCCAAAACTTGCTTAGTAATCAATTGTCCTAATCATAGATTATGAACTAACAAAAACCATGAAATCTAAAGACCTCCCTAACATACACATTTGCCACTTCTTCAATTGTGCACTTAGCAACCATGAGACACTTGGGTGCATACTTAGTTAGTCAGTCTACTACTACAAAAATACCTTCCATCCCTCCAACAAAAGGCAACCCAATAATGAAATCCATGGATATTGTCAAACACTTTCTCTCAACAACAAGGAGAGGTTGTATCAAACTTGTGTAAATCATCCCCCTCTTACTATGCTAACATACATCACACTCCCTCACATAATTTAACACATCATATTTGAGGCCCTTCCAAGAGAACCTCTCACAAACAACCCAATAGATCTTGAAGAAACCCTAATGTCCTACTGCAAAAATTCTATGATCCAATCTTTCTCACCTCAAGAAAGAATCAAGTGGCACATAGATACGATTCTTATATAGAACCAACCCATCCCATACCATAGACTTCAAATCCTACTCATCCATTGTAATGTCCCCTTTTCTCCGGGATCTATATCTTTGCAGTGGTTAGCATACTATCTAGTTCCCGTAGGCTAATGAGACGTTAGGGGACACTTTGGAGGGTATTCATGGTTTACAACAGGGTTGTGTATTTGTCCTTGCATATTCAGCTCAATGATCCAGTTGGTTGGTAGGCCTTACAAAGGCAGTTTAGGGCTCATCATTCATACTTGCTATTTATAGCAAGTTATACCAGGTTCAGTGGTTTCACATTTGTAGTTGGAAATTGTGTCGCAGACACTCTCAGGGGATTATTGCCTGGTTATTATCGAGAGTTGGTTTTTTAAATAAATTATTTAAGTCAAATTACTCTAATAATATTATATCATTAAAGTGACTTTATAATTTAATGTTTTAAAGTAGCTTTTAATATAGTACTTTATAATTTGGCATTATAAGGGGGATAAAGTAACTTTTATTAAAATATTATATTTTTAAGTTACTTTATTAGTATTTTGTTGAGAGGCACATATTTCAAAAAGGTGAAAATTATATTAAATGATTTAAAGATCAAAAGTGGTGTTGCTTTTTGAGGAGAAATATTTTATTATTTTCAAAAGTAATTGCTAGAATTTGGGTGTGAGGGTTTGAGAAGGATAAAAGGGAAAAAGCAAATCGTTTTTGATGATCCAGGTTATTATTTGCAAATTGAAGAGAGCTGAGCAATAGGGTTTGCAAGGAGTTTCAAGCTATTTTGAGGATGATAACCCTCAAATAGGACAGAGTTTACAGGTGCGAGAGATCACCCAAGGGCTCTTGATTGAATGATCACATATAGAGATAATTATCAAAGCTTTCACAGGTTTATTAGAAGAAGAATAAATCAGCTTTTAGAGTTTTTTATTGCAGATCAGAATTGCAGTTTGGTGAATAAAATAACAGATTAAAATCAGACATTCAGGGTGGAATTATACAAGATCTTGGAGATTGCTAATGTTCATAGTTGTTGATCCAACACTTCCAGATCTGCATTATTGCATCTTGTGTAATCCGGGTATGATTCTAATACAATGTTCTTAAGCCATAATCAAATCTAAGTTTTAATTTCATGCAACTGTTGGAAATTGGTTATTTTGCAATCTCTATATTTTTTGCATTTCCTGGTAAAAACCCCAGATCAGAGGGGGCTATTATATCCATCTCCAAGGCACCATCCAACAAATGCAATGTAAAAGGATATTTTTGGCATACTCGGCCAACATTCTAAGTTTCCAATCGATAACAATCCCAAATATAGCATGACATATATATATATATATATATATGTGATAATGCATCCGCTACTAAATTACTCTTACCCCATACATAATCTAAAGATCATAGGCCTGAATCTTGCCGACTGACTTGCTCAAATCCTTCTATGTCATAAAGTACTTAAGACTATTGTGCCTAATTTTAACAAACTTCGCATACACTAAATATTGCTTGAACCAAGATAAAGCATCCATCGCTGCCAACATCTCCTTACTGTAGAGAGAAAATAGTCACTCAGCCTCATTTAGTGTTTGACTCTCATATTAATAGGCCTACCCCTCTACATTAATACAACTCCAACCCTTTCTCTTGAAATGTAATACTCCACTACAAAGGGAATGAAAAAATCAACGGTACCTAAAATTGGCGATTCACACATCACCTAGTCAAAAACATTGTTGGTAAGTGAATTAGTACTTGTTAAGTCACCAACAATTGTTGGGGGTCAAAAACCCTCTTGAAGACGGTGAGGCTGCCTTATTGAAAGCCAGACCTGAAAAAATATTCTAGAGTTGTACACTTTACAGGATTGCATTTGGGGTTTTTAGGATTTTGCAAAATCTGTAAAGAAATGCTTCAAAACCGAAGAATAAAATGAAAGCATAGATTTAACCAAATAGAATGTTGAGTCTGATTAACCCACACTGAGAAATGATTTTTAGAAAATATAAAGATGAGACTAATGATTACATTTGCAGATTGTACGGAAGCATTCCAGAAAATAAACCATTACCCCTGACATCAAAAAAATCAATGAAGAAATGCAAAATCTAGATTTGCAAATTTTATTTATCCTCTGTAATGAAAAAGCCCAAAGTCTTCCTTCTCTTCATCTGCAAATTTGCAAAATAGCTGAAATTCCTGCACAATAATGTCTTTCTCAAATATATAGACCCAACTTCATAAGTGTTAGGCAGTTATGAAAAGTAAACAATAATATTTCAAACTTGTATGTATGCTTCTGAGTTTGTTTTGAAATATTAACTTTTTAAACTTTAAAAAACAACATATTAAAATATTGCATTTCGGTTTAAATTTGATGTGCATATGGCTGTCAATATACCCTTATGAAGCTGACTCATTACTTGAGTTGTCTTCTTCAATGATGATTGTATATTCCTTTGCCTTTTCGTGAATCTGCTGTTGATAATTGCTAAATGCATTTAATGTTTCTTTGATTGCATTCTAATCTAGGCCTTCAACATAACTGAAATGGAAATTGTAAGAGAAATATACATCTGAAATTTGATGAGCTATCTTACATTTTTCACCAAAATGTTCTTCAAAATCTTTCAACGAGTATTTTATTCTCATGAGCTTGTTGAGAGAAGAAGAATCAAAACAAGAAGACTTAGTTAACTCTCACTTATCAAATCCTATCAAATTATCTTTTTAGTTACCTTCATTATACAAATGACCTGATGTCTTTTCAATGAGGTCACAAATATCCATCACTAAATCTGTACTTGAATCATGAGCATCCTTATGCTTCTTTATTCCTACCATTCTAACAAAGCATGATATGATTTATCAAAAATACCTTCATTTACAAGTACTTCAAAATCAGTTTTTATCATCTCTTTAATTTGACAGAAGTTATACTAATGAATTTGCAATTCTTCCTCAAATTTCTTAATCAAATTGTCTAACAAAGCTGAATCTTCTTTGACTCTATCATGCAGAGCCATTGCATCATCAACAATTTTTAACCCCTATCATAGTAGGTAATCTATCCATTGTTTTATTTTTTGGTGATGCATTTCATCTCTTCAATAACAGATCCATCTTTACCATAGATAGAGATGAATGTAGCAACCGGTACTGGTGAAGATTACAGTAGACTAACTCTGTGTTTTATGTACAAAGGTTGTTGTTCAATCTGTTCTTTTAGCTGTTATCTGGTTTTATTGTCCTTGCCTATTCTTAAAATGATGGTGATAACAGCTGATTGGATATTTTCCATTTCAGCCTCCATTGTTTATTTATCAAAGTCAACTCCGGAAACTTGATAATCTAAGTTTTGTAAATCTCTTTTGTCTTTATCAACAATAAGAGTAGCAATTTCTATATATTTAGATCATTGTGCATCTGTAAAAATGGAAGAAATAACCCTGGCTTTCTTGGATTGAGAGGTTTTCTCAAGTAGTGGCTAGATTGCAGAAAAATCATCTACTAGAGACTTAAAAATTATCTTCCTTTTCTTTCTAGAGATATCCAGAAAAATTAGGGATCTCTAGAAGAGATGAATTGACTTGCTTTGATTGTTGTCTTTGCTCTAGAGTATCTTGAACATATGTATATAAGGCTGCAACTTAGGAGGAGCAAGTGAAGGCAATAGAGGAGAATAGATTCACTCAAGAGAAAGGGAAGAATGTTGACCTTCAACAATAAGATTTTCTCCTACTACTTTTGAGGTGATCTTCGAAGAAGAACAACCTGTCATGCCCCCGAAATTGTAACACTAAAATATAAAGCATTGAAATACAGATAACAATACATATATTAAAATATAAAAAGAGACATTAGCAATTTAATATTTATAATTATCTTAAGATAATATTATAATTATAATATAAAATATAAATAAATAACAATATAAATATACAAATGAATATTTACAATAAATTAAATTTATAAATATAATAGTAAATAATAACATAAAATACATAAACATATATATATATATGAAAGGTAGCGATCAAATAAATACATTATAAAAGAGCAGTAGTCTAAGCACTTAATATAAATAGTGCAGTGATTAATTTAAAATCAAGGGCAGAAAATAATTTAAATAAGAGCAACAATTATCAAGAATATTCCCAAGTTTATGAAGGTAGCCCTCAGGTGCATGAGGAAAGTGATTATTGACAGCAAATACATTAAAGGAGAAGCATTGGAAATCATAAAGGAAATAATTACCTTATGAAAAGTCAGCGATCATTTAAGATTTGTCAAAAAGCTTAAATTAATAAGTTTCAAAAGGCAGCAACTGGTTTTAAAAGATGCCCATTGGAATAGACACGTCCCTGGGTAAATGAAATGGTATAAATAGGGAATGGTTGAATAAGGAAAAGGATATCAAAAACATATTCTAATCGATTGGGGAATTAAGTCAGAAATATATGAATATATTCTGAACAAAGGAAGCATCAATCAAAAAAGAGAAAAAATATCAGCAAATCGTGGAAAGCAGATTACATCTGCATATCGGGTAAACTTTTAGATTATTGCAATTCAAAATTATGTTAGTAATTACTGGCAAAATCAGAGGCATTGTGATTGAATTTCTGTTATTAGTGTATGATAGATTTAGAATAATGAGGATTGAATCTTATGATAAATCGTAGGGGAGGGTTAAGATAATTATAATCTGAATTCCTGTTAATATATATTATTTAAGAACCAGATTCGATGGATATAATCATATACTTATTTGATTCATCTTCATTTATTTATAATACATGTTCAGAAATTTATGTGTTTGTATATTTGCTCATATGTATTTCTGCAATTAGTCAGTTGTTTATCCATGTTCCACCATGGTAGGAAAGAGGGATTACAAAGGGGAAATGCAGAAAACGGAGTCTCCTAGATACGCCACCCGGGGGGGAACGTAATGAGCCCACATGGGCCAAGGGGGTTCTACCTTTGGGATCAAAGGGTACTGCCCTTGGCTCTAAGTTGATCTCCGGATGCGGCAAAGGGGATCTCTACTAGATATGTTGCCCGGGGGCTGGAGGGGGGGCGGGGACGTAATGAGCCCACACGGGCCAGGGGGGTTTCTGTAATGTCCCCTTTTCTAGCTCACATTGTATGATGCTGTCATTAGCCTATTTCTCCTTGGTTCCGTAGGCTAACCAGGGCTTTTAAGGAATCTTGAGGATTTTTGGCCTAGGCAATTTTCGTTGCAGGTCAATCCATGGTGTCTAGAGGCAATTTTGGCATACTTACTATTTTTAGTAAGTCATTAATGCTATTAATAGTAATTCATCAGGCAGGACGTGATCTCCAGTGGCAGTGTCTTTTCAATGGAAAATTGGTTATTATCGTCTGATGATTTTAGTTCCATTGATTTAATTCATCTATGCATTAACTTTATTAATGTGAGTCTAAACTTAAGTGGGAAAATGAATAGTAAAAGGGGCCCCTTATTTTAAAATACATGAGACATCAAAAAGGCAAAAATGAAGTTTATGTTTAATCCCACATTGGTTAAAAGTGTGAATGAGCTCTTATGAGAAGCTTATAAAAAAGTGTTGCAAGGACTCACTTTCAGCCATGCTTGGTTTATGCTTGGTTATTATTTTCTCTTGGAGAATTCAAGGAAGCTTTGGCTTTCAGCAGGTTTGAGGACGGAAACCCTCGAGCTTGGAGGCAATGGACGGAAACCCATTGTTTGTTGGAGATATTACTCAGGTGTCTCACTTTGTGCTTCAAATTCACATTTCTAGTTATCCAATTTGACTGTAAGTTTTGTAGCTATAATTGGATATTTCTTTTGTTATTCTACTGAAGATTTGAAGGCAATATTCATATGTAATTTCAGATCTTTGTTCTAAAACTGCTATTATATGATTTACATTAAAAAAAAATTGCAAGTTATTGGATAAATAGAAATCAGTTTGCATGCAAATTGTTTGTTAAATTTTTTGTGGAACATTTGGAAGAAAATTGGGCAAATATCCATAGGGAATGTTTCAGTTTTGCCTTTGGGATCAAAGGGTGATGCCACTGCATCTAGATTGATCGCCGAGATAACCATTGTAATCCCACCTCCCTACCATGGTGCAACAAGGAAGAAAGATTGAGTATGGGAGATGAAACAAGGATGTTGACAAGGAGGTTGAGAGTCTCACCAGGTCATATAAATGGCGTGCGCCACATGAAGAGGGGAGAGACCGAGACTTCCTATCATCATCCTCGATTCATAAGACCCATAATTGAGTAAACACAAAATGGGACTAGTTAGTTCATTATGAAGTTGCTAAAATTAAAGATATTATTTAAATAGAGTTACTCATGTTTAATTCTAATGTTCAATGTTGAGTACTATTGATAGGCTATTTCAGTGATGAATTTCTAACTACTTGCAGGGACTAACCAATTCAAAGTATCCCCTAGGAACCATTGATTAGAAAGTTGACATTTTGGGATAGACTTAGGCTAACTCCTAGTAGGGACATTACACAACCTCTTGTAAATGAGGAGATTCATGTCGAGGAGCAATAGAGTATGTACCTGGGATTCCTAAAACATGAAGGAAAGATATACTGTCAATGTATAGGAGTGTAGTGTCCCCTTTTTAGCAAGCATCAGAGTTTGGAGGTTTAGCCTATCATCTGGTCCTCATAGGCTAATAATGGTAATTAGAGGGCCCAATTTTGGAGATATTTGGTTCTTCAGTTGGCATTTTGCAATGTTTGTCATCTCTAGATCCTTGGCATATTCAGAGGTTATGTTTTTCAAGGGTTTTTGGCTTCATTTATATACACTTACTATTTATAGTAAGTCAATTGGTTATTAGAGGCCAACCTTACTATTTTTAGTAAGGCAACTTGGTGAGCAAAGGATTCTGTGCGCTACCTTCAAGCGTTGGCAGAATCAATAAATGATAATTATTAATGGAGTTATGGTATTTAATTATTATTAAAGTTATACTTTAATGATAATTAATTAATTAATTATTAAAGTGCACATCATTAAATGTCTTATTGACTTTATTATAAAGGAGTTATTTAATGTTATAAAATCAAGTTATAAGTGTGCTAGACATGGGCGCCCACTTTGAGGAATATTATAAAGTGACAAAAGCAAATAAGTTATTTTATTTTTAATGATTAAATGCCTCATGGGAAATCGTGCCATTTGGGAGAGGATATAAAAGGGCTTCAAAAAGCATTTTCAATTCATTCTTAATCATTCTTTCAACACTTGGCTTTGTTCCTTTGGAATTTGGAGGTGAAACCAACAGTTTTCTAGCAAATCAGTCTTGGAGAATGTGGTATCTCTTGGATTGTGCATCCCAAAAGTGTGAGAGATCACCCAGAGGTTGCATTTACAAGTGGCTTTACATCAGAAGTCAGATTGCGACTAGTTGGACTGTTTATCATTGTTGTACCCAAACCAAATTTTTTGCTTCATTAAGGCATTTTGCTTAAAATGGTCTCAACCTTGTTAAAATGATGTCAAAACATAGTTTTTGGGCAAATCAAGTATGGACTTTGAGTCAGTGTGATGTCAAGGACATACTAGCAAAATTGAAAATTAGGGTTTTTGGACCCCTGTTTTTAGGTGAAAAACCCTAAAAAATTGAAAATTGTCAAAATTGACTAAAAATTGTTTTGATTGGTTTATTTTGCATCACGATCACAATTGTGAAGTCAGATTCAGTTAAAACTCAGCTTAAGCTTGGTGGGTAGTTTTTGTTTTTTCAAGTGAAAAGTTAGCATCTCTGAGGTCAACAATGGTAGATGGTCAAGCACCAGGTGTCGAAATCTAAGCTTGAAATGCTCCGATGAAGATTCTATGGCAAGATATGTCCAAAATGATGCTTTGTCCGAAGCAAAAGTGCATTTGTCAGCCAGGGGCGCCCTTGATTCTGGAGGCCTAGATCAACTTTCTGATACTTGTCACTTCCAAGATGACTTCTTCGGAATCTTGTTAGTTTCAGGATGAGCCAGCTAGCCAATCAAACAGATCTGTCTAGCACCTGAAAATGGAGATTGAACGCAAAACGAGGGAGGTGAAAAATGACTAACACTGGAGTGAAAAGCACGCCTCTTAGTCAGGGGTGCTCATCTTTTTGAAGCACCAGATGAAGTTTTCTGATCAAGTGACACCTGGGATGTTTGTCTCAGACTTGATCTAGCTTCACAATGCATTCGTCAACGGGTGAATTAGAGTTGCTGAATTGTCGGTATCAGGAGTCAAACTTGGGGTTTCAGTCATGTTTAGAATTGTCCAGAAATGGCCAAATCGCCCCTAGAGGCCAAGGGCACTCAAGGTTTTGGAGCCTTTAACTCAGCTGTTTTGATCATCTCAGATATTTATCCTGTCTGTGTTGGTTCCAGCTTTCCGTTGCATACCTCAGCCGTGTCAGAGGATTTGTCAGCAGCTTGTAGCCGGAGATTTAGTGGTTTTTAGCCAGTTTGAAAAATGGCCAAGTCTAGGAAAAAAAGCGCCCCTGGAGGCCAAGGGCGCCAATGTTTTTAGGCTGTCAAATGATGTTTTTATGAGAAGTGCTCTCTTGGAGCTCTTGTTCAAAATCCAGCCAGCTCCATAGTGAGCCTATTAGCTAGGTTTGGAGTTTTGTCGAACACCGGGAAACGTGAAGTGAAGTTAGGTCAGAATCACCTTGAAAATGATAAAAATGCATATAGAATTTTTTTGAGGTCGAAAACGCCCCTGAAGGCTAGGTGTGCCTTGCATTTTGAGGCCTCAGATGGATGAATTAGGGTTTGCCACGTCAAGGAGACTTTTGTCAGATTTGATCTTGCTCTTTAATGAAACTGTCAGCCAGTCAATCCGACATGTTAGTCAATCAGAACCAGTGATCAGACGTGAGCTCCGATGAGGTTTTCAAATCTAAATTTTCGAGAAATTGGCTATCTGGAAAGAGGCACCTAAAGTCAAACGTTGACGTTTTGAACTCAGGAGAAGTGGCGCCCTTTAACTGAAAATAACTCTTCAGTTCAACTCTTTTCAAGTCAACTTCTTCTTGGCCTATTTTAAGCTTCTAACTGGGCGACCTATTTTTGCATGCACCAGGTAACTGTACTGTTGAAGTTGGCGCCCTCATTAGGGCGTATTTTTCATCTAGTTAACTGTTTTTGAAGCCAATCACAAGCTAGGCATGTGTTTTGAAGGTCCAATCAAAGGACAAGCACCATTTCCAAGACTTTGAATGCATTTATGACACCTTGATAAATTCTTATTTATTAAGCATATGGCGTCCATTATTTTTCATTATGAGAATGATAAAACACACCTTTCTTGAGCATAAAATAATTTGAAGGTGCTACAGTTGTTAGAATTTAGCATTCTTTGTAGCTACAAATTCAAAATGTTCAGAGGAAGGATATTACAGACTTCATTTTCCGTTTGCATGCAGGTTACTTCGAATCTATTTCAAGCATAGGCGAATTTTTATAGAAGCAGAGACAAAAACAAACAAAAAACTTCTATCTTTTGTCTTAATTTCTTCTATTCTCGTCTTAGGTATTCTTCGCATGTCAAAGAAAACAGTGAAATTTTCAAAAAAAATCATCTGGGTTCGTGTATTTCAGCATTAGCTACAATACCCACGTTTTAGAATTTTTCGTGAAAATTGCCCCGCTATCTATATTCTAGAGCACTATGTTTTTTTTCCAAAATTCTCTTTGCATGTGGGCCTAAAACACATTTTTTCCAAAATCCGTCGAGGATGTTTGTCTACAATTCAATTCTGCACAAAACCCATGTTCCAGATTTTCTTGGAAAAAATTGCCCCCTGTACCCCTACAGCCCCTTCAAATCTCGACCGAAAACCTTATGCATGCGGGCCTAAAACTCACTTTTTCGAAGTTTTGTTGATTTAGGTTGTCGTAGAATTTGATTCTGCACAAAACCCATATCTCAAAAATTTTCCGAAAAAATTCACCTCAGTAGGCTATTTTTAGCTTATCCTAGAGCATTTTCAACGTTTTCTAAAAGTTGTCCAAACATACCCAACTTTATAGTCAATAATCTAGTTTTTCATAATGCAGTTCAACCCCATAGATTACAAGGCCAAACAGGTCTTTGTTCATGATTTTCTGAAAACTACCAAAACAGACTTGGGTCATGTTTATCCAGTCATCAATCTGAACACATTGGAAGGTATCAGCAGCACCACAATCAGAAACCTTGAGCGTTCCAAGTTGCTTGCAGTGGCGTCCATTCCCATCACAACCTTCGATCTCGAGTTTGTAATCACTTGCATTAAGCATTATGACTTGTCTACCAGAGCATTATGACTTGTCTACTAGACAAATCAGGTCGGCCGATGGGAGGGTCGTTTGTAGCCTCAAACTGAGGGATGTGAGAAGTGTTTTTCTATCCCTTTGCCCTCAAATAATTTTTTTGTATCCATTCCAAATTGCGAGAAGATATGGGAGGAGGACAGAGACAGATGACAGAAGAAAGTTGCTCAGTGATGGTTAAAGATTCAGAAAACTAATATGTCAAAAAAGGTTCGGCGCAGTGAGTTCAAGAACGAGATTGTCGTCTTAATAACTTTGCTTAACCGGGTATCAGGTCATGAAGAAGCACATATTTTCCGACCATGGATGTTCTACCTCATCTCTCGGGTTATCAACAAGAAAGAAACCTTTGACTGGGCGATGTTTATCAACAAGTGTCTTCACCAACAGATTACAGAGTTCCTTAAGATGCACGAATTTCATATGGTGACTTTTGTGGTTTACTTGGTTGCATTTCAAGGCAACTTTAGACCATTAAAGACCAATGAAGTTCTTGGTGTTCAGCGAGTTCATGAATTCTACTCTCAGTTGGAGTTTTCGAAAGTTGAACAGGACTTTAAAGCGGTGAATGACCATTTTCTTATGAAGACAGTCAGGGATCTAGATAATGAGATGCATGTCAAAATTTCTCCGGAGGCGAAATCAGCAATGGAGAGTTGGGCGGATTGGTTCATCCAATTCCCTAGTTTCACATATATCCGGGTGTACAGTTACATCGAAGAGCCTCTAATGTTACCGAGGTACCCGTCAGACAGAGTCCTTTTCATCGAGTTCATGAGACAAGCACACGAGGTTCATTCTTTTCTTCGCAATCAACACAAGTTAGCTTTCACCTTTCCGTTCGGATTGGGTATTTACAAGTGTAAGATAGTTGTTGATTGCAAGTTAATGATGAACGAGTTAGAGAAACTCTGGCTCAAGTGTTTTCCTCAGAGGCGTACTTATGACCCTTTGGCTTATTATTCAACATGGTTGGAGCGAAGCAATTCACATAAGGCCGCGCTTGAGGACTTCTAGGTCAACTACGAGAATGAGTTTGAGCTGCGTCGACGTCATTACAACAGGCTTACTCTCCCACAGATTGCTGATTTCCTATCAGAAGATGTGGAGGGTTTGTCCGATGATGACGGAGAGGTGCTTCTTAATTCATTCATTAAAGAACAAGTTGCTCGCCAGCCACTTCGCCAACCTGATTGGCACGTCAAGGAGAATACTTCAATCAAGGACTTGTCTAAATCAGTTATTAAGACGAGCATGTACTTCTTGGAGAGCAAGCGGAAGCGAAGGGTAGTTCCAGCCACAGAGCCGCCAACAGAGATTTCTTCACTAACTTCTGCTTCCAAGTCGAGGCCTCGAGTTAAAACTATCTTGAAGCCGCCGGAAGGAGTCAAAGTTAGTGGAAATTTGAAAGGGAAAAGCATCACAAAGCGGAAGCAAGTTGAGAAAGCAAATGAAGTCCCAGTCGAACCAGTAGTACAAGCTGAGGCCGATTCATCTCTAGGTCCATCATTTTCTCCACGATCATCTCCTATCTGTTGTACCCCAAAACAAAATTTTCGCTACACTTAGGCATTTTGAATAAATGAGTCAAAATACTATTAAATCTGTCAGAAAAGGTTAAAATTGGGGTTTTGCATGTCTTGCATGAGGGTCAAAACCTTAGAAATTTCAAAATCAGACAATCTGGGTCGGTTCAAAATGATCAAACCATCAATACCCAGACTTCAGTTTTTCATCCCTAAATTTTAGGAAAATTTCTATTTTTAGCAATTTTCTAAAAATAGAAACTTTTTCTGGGTTTCTTACGAAACGAATACTTGTAAAATTTTCTAAAAATAGAAAGTTTGGCTTAAAATACTTCCTCATCAGGCTGGTGCAGTCAGAATCACAAAAAGATCAGTTTTATCCTACTGGGTCTATTCTGCTTTTCTAGAAGCTGTTTCGGAGATCCAAGGTCATCAATGGAGGTCAGTCAACTCCCAAGCATCAGAATCAAGTGTTCAAGCATCTAACAAAGGCTGTCAATGAACAACGTGCACGAGGAATGAGGAACAAGCAAAGGAAGTTTAAAAAATGAAAATGCAAAATTTTGTCTAGTTTGGAGACTTCAAGCACTCGAATCAAGAAGAGGCGCCCATACTTCAATGCCTTAGAATATTTTTCATTCCGACAGTCAAAGCTAAGGAGGGCACGTTAAACAAGGTAAAAAAAGTTAAAAAGTTGATAAATTTTTTTAACATTGCCAGAGATGGGCGCCCCTGAAGAAGATAGGCGCCCAACTTTTCAAGAGGTCAAAATCCAAAATTAGGGTTTCCACCTCCAAGCCAATGTTGCTCAGAATCATCTCGGCTGCGCAACGAATCAGTCGGCACGTTCGTCAGATCATCCAGTCATCGAAAAATCCAAGACAAACAGAGGTCACGGAGAGAGATGGTTTTAAGACTGAGGATGAAGAACACTAAATAAAATCTAAGTTTGGAGAAGATGGGCGCCCCTGAAGGAAAAGAGCGCCCAAGCTTTTGAGGTATCAGATGATCAAATTTGCAGAAGACTCCTCCAACATAACTTTGTTAGACTGGACCCAGCTTTCCAACGAATCCGTCAAAGTCAACAGTTGTCAGATGTCGCAAACCGAACAGAGGAGAAAAACTGTGTGAAATGACAAAAGTTGGAAGCAACAGTGAAAACACAGAATAAAAACTAACTCTGGAAGCTATGGGCGCCCCTGAAGGAGAAGGGCGCCTAGGGTTTAGAGCCACCAGAAGTCAGTTTCCAGAGATGAGGTATCCAAGAGACCCCTTCCAGAAACATCTCAGCTATCCAGTGAATCCGTCAGCCATTCAGTCTGATCAACACAGCACCCGGAATCACGAATTCATCTGAAGGTCAAAAGACAAGCATAAATTTGAATATCATGAAAATGGCTAATACTGGAGAAAATGGGCGCCCTTATCAACAATAGGCACCTGACATTTTGAAGGGACAAATGAAGTTTTTAGCAGATGACATCTCCAGAACAATGTTGTCAAATTTGACCAGGCTTTGCAATGGAATGTTCAATTCATTCGTCGGATCAATCAAGAAGTCGAGAGACAGAGCTGAAACAAGGCTAAAAAATGAACAAAAGTCAAAATGATGGAAATTTGAGTAAGTCTGGGGAGACTGGGCGCCATACCTCAAGAAGGGCGCCCAAATTCTCATGCCTTAGTAATTTTTTGAGAAATTTCAAAATTTTCACAAGAGAGGAAAAACGCCTTTGCTCAAGGCATGAACTAAATTTAGGGTTTCATCAAATTAGGGTTTAATAAGTTGTTTTCAAAGAAAAACTTATTTAAGGACATCTCTATGCATTATTTTTCATATTTTCTTGCAAGTGCCTTCAAGGAGAAACAGAGCAGCAACTTCAAACCTATATTTTTCAAGATTCAAGAACCCTAACTTGCTAGTTTCTCATAAAATTTCAGATCAGCAATCAAAGAAGGCCTCATTTGGCATATTTCTTTATCAAGAACATCAAATTTGTAAAGAAGAAGGCTAATACTATTAATTTTCAGCAAGCTGATCCATTTTTGTTCTATCTTCTGGACAAATTGTTGAAGATTTTTCTCTAAGTTGCAGCAATTGCTTTTATTTTGCATGTCAGGGAAAACTTCAAATTCATCCATTTCTAATCTTCTAGGTCTATGCTAAACCTTCTTCTGGACAAAACCCATATCACAACTTTTTCAGAAAAACTTAAAGTTGTTGCTTTTTCAGTCAAAAGCCAGGGTTTGTAAAATCTAATCAACTAGGTTCACCCAGAATATGCTCAAGAACAATACCCAGATGCTAACTTTTTCTACTTTTTTTTGGAGAAAACTAGGGTTTACTGCTTTTTCAGTCTTCACTTTGAATTTTCAAAAACGGACGATCTGGGTTGGCTTGTAACGAAATTCTAATCAAAACCCATATCTCAAAAAAAATCTCAAAATTTCATCCGTTTAACGAAGAAAAATCAGCAAGCTAAATTTAGAAAGTTTGCTAAAAATTGTTAGAACATAGGCGTGTTTACTGTCAATCTTTAAGTTTTGCAGAATCGAGTACACTCCCGCAGATTTCAAAACCAAATCAGTGTTATACCATGATTTCATTGAAACGGTCGAGACGGATTTGCATCATATCAAGCCAGTGTTCAATTTACGTCCTTTAGAAGATGCAGGCAACACCACCATCAGGCATCTTGGCCATTCAGGTCTCCTTGCAGCAGCATCCATACCTTTCTCAGTACAGAGCTTAGAGTTCATAATTGCTTGCATCAAGCATTATAATCCAGCCACAAGGGAAATATAGTCAGTTGATGGAAGAATCATATGCAGCCTAAAGCCAAACATGATTGAGAAATGCTTCTCCATTCCACCATGGCCTGGGAGTGTTACCATCAACGTAGAAGAATGTGAAAGGATATGGGAAGAGCATCAAGATAAGTACAACAAGAAGATTGCACACAGGTGGCTGAAAGAGAAACACACCACATTGCCAAAGGACGTTGGAAGAGGACAGTTCAAGGACCAATTTGCTATAATAATCACTCTACTCAACCAGGTTACTAGTTAAGCAAATGCAACAAAGTTTCAGCCTTGGATGTTCTACGTTATACCTCACATAATGAAGAAGACTGAGTTCTATGACTGGCCTACATTGATTAGTGATTGCCTACACCATCGAATAACTGAGTATTTCAATAGACATGCATTCCACATGGTCTCCTACCTAGTCTACTTGGTTGCCTATCAGGGTAAATTCAGAGGGTTAAATACAGAGGGTTCTTTAAACATCCAACATGTCTACAATTATTACACTCAGTTGGAGTTCACTACTGCATCACATCATTACAAACGGGTGAATGAAGCATTCTTAATTTACACAGTGCGAGACCTGGACAACGAGCTACATGTTCGCATCTCATCTGTTGTCGGGCTACAATATCAGAATGGGCTGATTGGTTTATTCAGTTTGCCACCTTCACTTTCCTAAGGGTGTACGGTTATTCAGGAGCTCCTCTTATGTTACCGAGGTATCCATCAGATGAGGTAGTGTGTATAGAATTCTTCAGACAGGTATCAAATGTTCACACTCGTCTACATAACAAGAAGAAACCAGCCTTCAGCTTTCCTTTAGCTTTAGGTATTTACACTTGTAGATCATCCACAAAAGCTAAACTAATGGGTAACGAGTTAGACAAATTTGGTCTCAAGCCTTTCAGCGAGAGACAATCATATGATCCCCATGGCTTCTATGCATCTGGACTTGGTCAGAACTATGCTCATGTGCCCGCACTTGAAGACTTTTAGGCTAATTGCAAAGACGAGTACGAGGTGCAAAGGAGAACTAACAGTAGGTTAACCCTTCATCAAATGAAAGATTGTTTATCAGAAGACATTGAAAGGTTGTCAGATGACAATGGAAATGTGATTCTCCCAGCCTATACTAGAAATCAGGTTGAACAGCAACCTCTTCCACAAGTCAACTGGGCCAACAAAGAATGCATTACAGTGGAAGAAAGAACGCGACAAATGGTAGATTACAGCAAGACTTTCTTAGTCCTTAAGAAAAAAGAGTCCATTCCAGTAGCAGAGCCGCCAAAGAAACATTCATCTCTTCCCTCTTCTTCAAGATCGCAAACAAAGATGAAAGAAAAAGTTCAGTCTCAAGAAGTTACAAAGGGCTGTAGATCAGCAAAGAGTGCCAAAAGGAGGTTGGACTACACAGGAATTGTTATACAGGAGCAGCCTACAACTGAAACAAAAGTTCCTCCACCAGAGACCATACTTCAAGAAGAAGCACATGATGAGCCTTTGATACAAAATCCTTTACCATCTCCTAGGTCTTCGCCAATTCACATTGATTTGGAAGACGAGGAGATAGAGGCCGATGTTGCAATTATTCCTCCCTTGGATGTTAATAGAGATACCACATCTTGGCTTGAGAGCTCCTTGGGAAGGACAAGAAGAAGGCCTTCGTATCAGGTGATTTATGATGACCTCAGTATATATCAGGAAGCACCCAAAAATAAGGCCAAGAAACAAATGCATTTTGAGAGGAATCTTGAGGGTGAAATGGTCATGGAGACAGCTACGCCTCTTGAAGATAAAATCAGGGATGAGGTGGATGTTGATGATTTCATAATGGTCAATGCAAACCTTGGTAAAAGTACCCAACATGCTAATATGAGTTTGCTTAAGATGGTAACAGAAAATATTCAAGAATGAGTGCAGAAAGATGGAGAAGACAAGGCAGCCCTCAAGGCAGAAAATCGTCAACTTCGGTTGTATATATCAAATCTTATTCAGGTCACCTCACAAACAACCCAGTTGCTGCTACGAGTCTTAGAAACACCGGCTGATCAGCAGCAATTGAGAAAGTTAGTTATTTGTGGAAAACAAACTCAGGAGTGGATTGAAGAGTTAATATACAAAGCTCATAACACAGGTCTTCCAATTAAGATACAAAGCTCATGACTTACGTCAAGGTATCCAAGATTTTGAGCAGTTAATAGCCGAATTCAAGCCTATGCACGAAATCATAATTGCAGATTTAGAGATGGCTTATGGCTCTACAATGGTGAGGGAATATAAAAGACAAATCTTGGAGTGGAAAGAAAGTCACCTTTTCAAGGTAAATACATATGTTAGAATATCTGAGGAGTTTGAGTGTATAAACAAAGAGTCGTTGATACTCTTAGGTTCATCAAAGAATTTGTTGCAGCAATTCCTTGTCAGTATTGCCTTGAGGATGGTTCATACATTGGGCTTGACGTAGTCCAAGCTAAGTTTCAGAGTGTCTTGCATGGCAGCGATGGTAGTGTTGGAAAAATGAAGATGATTTCCATGATGTCAGCACAATTCGAGAAAGCAGCCAATGAGAGTGAAGGTTTCTTGAGATCTATTGAAGATGGCGAAGAAATCTTGGAAAAGCGGCATTTTGCTATTAATAGTATCAACACTCCTACTACAAATGAAGTTGCCCGCTTTTTAGCGGACGTGATCGAGTTTTAAATCTGCTTTCTTCTAGAAGCATCTTCCACCCTTTTCTTTCTATTCTTGTCTCAAATCTTATCCATTCTATGAGGATAGAAAGAAAACAGTTGTAAAAAGTTGTAATGAGTTGGCCCTTTCCGTTTTAGATGCTTTCTAGGGTTTAGATGTTTTATCTTTTCTAGAATTAGAAATAAAGCTTGCATGTTGGCAAGCAGTAGTTGTAAAAGCAAGGAGATTTTAGGGTTCCCTACTCCTCTGCTTAGTTATAAATAGGAGCAGTGTTTGCTCACTTTAGTTGAACCGTGCTTGTGATAACAAAATCGTTGAGCTTATGCTTTCATGTTTGTTATCATCTAGTGTCAGTTCACTTTGTGTAAAGAGCAAGTTTGCATGCCTCCTTAGCTGCAAATCCTTGTTTAGTGCACGTGTTATGTGTCAATTATAATCAGGTTGATCGCATGTTGCAAGCATGTTGCTACAACTTGCTGTCCCGAAATTGTAATCTTTGTTCCAGAAGTTTGAGTGAATAAAATCTTGAGCGTGCTTTGTCTGCCTCGATATAAATATCTCAGATTTCCGTTTATTGTTTTCTGTTAGAAGTATGAGGAAATAAAATCCTAAAGCTTGCTTTTCTGCTCTTGAAATAAAAGTCTCATATTTCCGTAATACTTTTATGATCTCTTTTTCAGCTTGCCTTAAAATGTATCTTGAAGAAAAGTTTGTTTAGGTATCTTTGTCAGAAAATCAATCTCATCCATTTCTAAACTCTCTTGCTCTGCGTTTACTTGAGAGGATAGAAACGTTTTAAGTGTAGTTTAAGTTGTAGTTGTCTAGTTTCATTAAAGGGAAAACCTCAGCCGCAACATCTAGTGTTATATAACCTTGTGTTCTCCCAGCTGAACCAAAAAGATAGGCGTAATTAAGTTTAGTTTACTTTCTTTATGCAACTCAGCAAAAGAGGGAGCTTCCCCTCCTAATTCGAAGAGCAGTTTACTGCACATAGCTATCCATTTCCAGAATGCATTCCAGAGGTGTGATTTGAAACGCCAACACTATCGACATTGATTCAGAGCGTGAGTCTCCAGTTCATGAGAATTTCATACCAGTTGATCCGCCAGTGGTTAACACATCAGGAGCAGCTTCTCCTCGAGAAAGCGACGTTGATCATTCATCTTGCTCGAGAGGTCATTGGGAACAAAAAGGCATAGGCCTTCTTATCAGCTTGACTTGTCTGTGTTTGCCAATCCTTATCAGGATAGGTCAAGCAAGAGAGTTAAGAAATAGGTGAACATTGAGAAGACTCCTGAAGCAGAGATCGTCATTGAAGTTACTACACCTCCAAAAGGCAAGAACCTGGATGAAGTTGATGTCGGTGACTTTACCTTTGTCAAAGCGAATCTAGGCAAGAGTACTCGACATATAGACGTGAGCCTGCTCAACATTGTCGTGAGTAATCTGGAGGAGTGTGTCATGAAGGACGGAGAAGATAAGGCAGCCCTCAAGGCTGAGATCAAGCAGCTCCGACAGTATATCTCGAGTCTACTTCATGGAAACGTAGGACAAGCACCTTTACTCCCACAGCTTCGAGAGACAGCCACAGATCAGCAAAGACTTGGCCATTTGGTCAATCAAGGGAAGCTTTTGGATACCTGGATTAAGGACTCCATCATTGTTGGTCAACTCCTTCTCACAAAGTTGTATCAATTGAGGATCGACACACATAGTCTTCGTCAGAGGATTCAGGAGCTCGAGATTTTCATAGCAGAGCACAGGCCGAAGGACCTGATACTCATCTCTCAGCTGGCAGTTGCTTATGACGCCATTGAAGCAGAAGAAGATAAAAAGAAGGTTTTCACTTAAAGAGAATTGTATCTTTGCAAAGTGGAAATGTACGACAAAATCTCTGCTAAGATGGCCACACTTCAGGAGAAGGTTGTTTCAGCTCTTCGACTTATAAGCGAGTTCATCACTCAAATCTCGTGTCATTATCAGCGTGAGGATGGTACATGCACAGAGTTAGAGGCAGTTCAAGTTAAGTTCGAGGAGCTGGTTCGTGATAACCTAGGTGGAGATCCTGAGGCATCCAAGTTGGAGGAGTTCTCAATGATGATTGCCAGTTTCAAGAAGGCGACTCCAGAGGTCAGAGATAGTCAGAGGGCGATCCAGGATGGAGACAAGGAGTTGGACAGGCAATTCATCATCGTGGACAGCGTTAGAGTGCCAGAGGATGATACGATCGACAGATTCCTAGACGAGATGATAAACAGAGAGGGCTTGTAATAGACGCCCAGTTGGATCCTGCAGTTGTTTACAAGGATGAGTCAAAAGCAACAGTTAACTCAATGTCATTTCTTGAGTTCTTATTGTTAGTCTCATGCACGCTTATCTCATTCTTGAAGATATCTTCGCAGGAGGATGGACTTTTAGTTAGGACTAGTTGACTGATGGTAGTTATCAGTTAACTCTCTTTCAATAACGACGTGCATGTTGCACATGTCCATTTAGTCTTGTTTGTATCGGTTAACTGATGGTAGCTTTCCAGTTAACTGTTTAGTTTTATTTGATCTAGACTTAGCAATAAAATCTCGCATGCTTGTGAGACTGTAATTGGCTCAAGGTGATTTTAGGGTTCCCTACACCTTTGATGTCTATAAATAAGAGTTTTCAGCTCATTTGTAAATAACTTTTGCACGCAATAGTAATATATGTTGAGCCCACCTTGCCTGTAATATTGCTAGTCTTGTATCTGTTCACGAACTTTTACTGTTATAATAAATAGCTGTGCCACCTTGCCTGAATGTTATTATGATGGTGTTTGTTTATTTTAGTTAAATGAGGTTGCTAGTTTGATCGTTTATTGTATGCATGTTTCGCCAATGCAATTTGTTGTCCTACTTGCTTACCTTATGTTATGTTAATAATAAGCCTATTCAGATGAGCAAATTGCCGAGCCACCTTGCCCTCATGTTGCAAATTTGTACCTAAATCTTATCGTTTGATGTGTGTGTCAATAAACCTATTCAGCCAAGCAAATAGTTGAGCCACCTTGCCCTCATGTTGTGAAGTTGTACTCAGTTTATCGTATATTTGTTTGTTTCTAATAAACTTCTTCCCAACCAAGCAAATAGTTGAGCCACCTTTCCCTCACATTGTCAATCTGCACCTGAAGTTTATCGTGTAATCACATTCTTGCTCCTTTTCCTCATGCTCTGTTTTCTTGAGGATATTGGATAGTTTAAAGCATTTAGTATTTAGTTGTAGTTAAGATCTGCAAAACTAGAGAAAATACTTAGCTGCAACGTTCTTGGTTTCCTTAACCTTGTGCCTCTTCCAGCTGAGTCAAAAAGATAGGATTTAGAATACTTACTTTTTCACGCATATCAGCGAAAGAGGCAGCTTCCCCTCCTAATTTGAGGAGTAGTCATTATGCACTGTGCATAGCTGTTTGTAACAACTCGCACTCCAGAGGTGCTAATTGTTACGCCAACAATCATCAAAAGATTCAAGGGTTTGTGGAGTGGATTTTCGGTTTGTTGAAGACGCAATCATTGGAGCTCTTTATTTGCTGATAGCATTAACTTCTACAGCGATGTAGGCCTCTAGAAGCTGTATAATCATTACATGCTAGGCCGTACTGTTGTTAACAGCTGGGGCGTATCGATTAGTGACCAAAACGACTAAGGATTTGGGCCCCATTCATCATCAATAGGGAACATTAGGCCCGATTGAACTAAAGTAATTAAATATATATATATATATATTTATACAAATTATTTGTTACTTTAATACATATAAATATATATAATATTTAATATATATATATATATATATATATATATATATATATATATTAATTTAAATTAAATGAAAATCAATCTTTCATTTATTTATCATCTCATATTTGAGGAAATCGAATTATTTCCTTAGTATTAAAGAAATTGACTTTTTCTTACTTCATCTGAAAAAATCGGGTTTATATTAACCCAGCGAAATAATTTAAATATTATCAACCTTTGGCAAATTGAATGCAGTAAAATATTATGTTTGATAAAACATTATTCTTCATAAAGTATAATTCGAGATATTTGGAAAATATGAAAGGAACTTGCTGTGAAAAATATGAAAATGTGCGGTTGGGAAAAATGCGCGCCTGTTGAAGCGCATAGCCATGGAGAATAGGGATGCAACTTGTAATTGTGTCAATGTTTGCCTGGAATTAGGGATTGTGGAGAGTAAATTGAGGACTTTTTCTCTGAAAATATCTGCAATTACCTTCACCTGTTGAATCGCGCCATTTCCTGAAGGTGTCGATTCATCCTCATTGAACAGGTGCAAATTTGAATCTTTCTCTATTTGTTGTCAATCTGGAGGTCGAATCATCTTCTAAAAATGTTGAGTAAGGGGTTTTCAATCCACCACATACCATTTGAATTATTCAATAAACAGACCTATCATTTACCATGCCTTTTTAAGAGGAATGTGTTGGGCAAAGAGGCTCTATATAAAGCCCCCATTCTGCTGAGAATGATCGATTCCATTTGCAATTTATATTTGGAGTATTATCTTTTGTTCTCATTCGAATTATCTAACTCTGTGCATTCATTTTGCAAGAGTATTTTACCATTTTTTTAGAAGAGCAAAATTATCATAATTTATGAGTGTCATTTCTTCATATTGCTGAAAGTGCAAAATCATCATAAGCTCTGAGTTTTTAATTGAGAAGCTGAAATCAGTTACCAGATGTGTATTAATTATAGAGTGTTCAATTTCTGAGAGAGAAACATAGTTTAATCAAAGGATTGTTGTTAGTTTGGAAGTGCTGCAAATACAAACCAATCCATCAACGTTGGAGGAAAGCTTAAACCAAGCATGGGTTAGTATTCCTCTATACATCTCATCTTTAAATCTTTGAATTATTATGGAGTTTTTTTCAATGTCTATGTTTAGATAGAAGATGTTAATTATTGTTGTATGTTGAAAACGGGGTGTTTTCAATAGAATATCCAATAGCTTGCATATAGTGAATATGTCATAGAAGATGCATAATTATTGAAAAGAGTGTTTATTTGATTTGAAGGGTTAGATGATGCATTTTGTGTTGTTGCATTACTTGTATGATCTCTATATAAGGAGAGTACTCGTTACCTTAGATATTAATACTAGGACTGTGATGAGAACTTGAATCAAGTACAATGGAGCCACCTAAGTTATTAGGATGACTCAGAAAAGCTACCTAAAACTCCTAGGATATATTCATTCCAAGTTTAGGAGAGAATAGGAGAAGTACTTGTGATGCTAATTCATCCCAGTAGGAATACTTGATGTAGGATGTCTGTGGTACGGATTACCATTATAGGACAAAAGACCTAGCGTAGTGTAAGATAGCCCTAAGTCAAATTGACCCTGAATAGTGTATGTGACAGTTGACCCTCAGTAGAGATACTGTATGAACACTTTGGCCAAAGTAGTGTAATGAACAAAACATCCTCTTAGATTGGGCGATGATTACACTATCAAGTTCACCGTGATCCCGTATTGCATACTAGATCGAGAGTTTACCGGATGTATAGGTTCTAGCTATGTAGGACACACCACTATGCTCAGTTGGTAAACAATATCGGTTACCCTACCAATCTCTTTGTTGAAGGGAGGGCCATCTACCGAATGGTAGATGTGCAGGGGACCGCATTATAAGTCCGTGGTTGGCGGAAAAGCGCCCGAGTGATGTTTCTCCTCCTTACCAGGCTACTGAAGCATCGAGATTTGAAAGGCAGATTCCTGGACCTTCTTACCACTATTAGTTCAAAAGCTCAATGACCTATGTATGTTCATGTATGTATGATTACTCTGATGTTCATTTGAAAAGAAGTTTCCTTGTTGAAATATATTGTCTTGTTCATTTGAAAAGGAAAAGATTTCAAGTTGATAGTTAGAAAGCATCTTGTTTAATTATCAATGAAAAGAAAAGAAATGTTTTATAGTAATTTCTTTGTTACATGTTATCTATGTTTAATGCTATAGATTAAGAAGAAAAAAATTACATAAGGGTCGGGTCGTTACATTGCCAATCAAGATGAGATATCATCACCAAAGAAAGCTGAGTGGGAAGGAGAGTCCACAAACTCACTATTAGAAACATACGAAAATAGCATCCGACGCATTGAAGAGCTACCACTCACAAAAGAGCCAATAGCCAAAGATTTGAACCTCAAAGGCTAGGACAAAGGGAGCATAGGAAAGATTCTAACGGCAACTGGAATGTGCAAAACACTAAGATAGGATGAGTAGAGGATTCATACATGGCCAAGAGTCCAAGAGAAGCACCAAAACATATGAATCAAAACTCCCCAAATAGGTTCCAATCACAAAGGTTGCATCAAGGAAGAATGTTGGTGACTCCCCCAACAAGTCCAAACATGGAGAGACTGAAACTCCCAAAATTCACAAGTAATAGATCAAAGGATCCTATACAGCATTGTAAAACTTGCGAAACAATCTAGATAGGTAATGGCCAGGATGATGATCTTCTAGTTAAGATCATTCCCAACAACCTTGAGGGGTATAGCAATAGATTGGTACAAAGAGCTCAAAGTAACTTCCAAAGCTACATAAGACTTGTCAAGGAAAGCATTTGAAAAATAATTCAAACTTTTCCAAGATGACAATGATATTGTAGCATAAATCTACAATACAAAGAAGGGAAAGCATGAAAATGTTAAAGCCTACAATCGTAGGCTCAAAGAAATCCTAGTAAAATTGGCAAACCAATTGGTCGACACTCTAAAAAAGTAGTGATTCATTGAAAGTCTACTTCCATCATTAAGAAAAATGATAAAGGTAGTACCACCCTCTTCCTATTTAGAAGCCTACAATCAGGTGTAGTCAGTCGTACCATAAGAAATTAATTATGTTAGTCAGCCAAATAGTAAATAAATAATACTTTGTGCATAGCAAAAGGAATTATTATAAGTTGTAATCGGGAAATTAATCCCTGACGGTTGGGTAGTTGTAATGAGTCATTGCCGATGGTTAGTGTCCTCAACCAACATTGGCCGACTATATATTTGATAGTTCACTTGTAGTTGGGGATCAGACAATCTGGTGTATGATGTACTTACTATTTATCTAATGAATGAATTCAGATGCAATGTTTTGTGCAATGTCTGTGTAATTGATATGATCCATACTTCCTGTTATACATTCTCGTTTACTCTATGTTAATTGGTCAAGTCACTTAGTGAGTAAACATTTGGTGCCATTGTTGATACAAACCCTGTCGGTACACCAAACACAGATAAACGTCATGACATTGTAATGGGTTAGCCAACTGAAGAGCCAACGCAAGCAAACGAGGATAGAGAAGACATGTTGACGAAAGATCTAATGAATTTGTGGGATATCTCACTAAAGGAGCATGTGTTGAGGGAAGCTCTCAAGCGAGAGGTCCCTCAGGCGATTATTTGGGACAATCAAAGTGTCAACCCAGAGGTCGATCACCTTCTCAACAAATTACCGAGATTAGTTGCACAAAATTTCATCATACTCCAAGAACTTTGCACAGACAAAGACCAAGAACAAAGACAATGTAATGTCGCTGATTTCCAGCTTGCCTAAATAATATTAATATATTTAATTATTTAATATTGCCTAGCAAAAGTGCAAATATAAAGGTAGTATGAAATGATTAAATATTATGGGGTTATAAAGTGACAATGAGAAATATTAAAAAGTTTAATTAATAAAGTCACTTTATTAATTGTGTTAAGTGATTTAGGCAGGAAAACCCTAAAAAGGCAAAAGGGCATTATAAAAAGGATTTGAGAGCTTATTCTCTCATATTCCGGATTATTATTTTATTTGGGGTTTGTATTTTGGAGGAGCTCTTCAAGGTTTGAAACCCTAGGTGAGAATGCCTACGGGGTCCACTTTCGGTGGTGAAAGATTCCTCCCTAGCTGGCATTGGCAAATTAATCTAGGATTCGCACTTGTGCGATAAGGCGAATTTATGAATCTCCTTCGGAGATAAATTTGAAGGTTAACGATTGAAATCAGCTTGTCTGAGAAGCAAAGATTTTGAAGATTCGGGGTTTCTAAATAATACTCAAATTCATGCCTAAGATTATTATTGCAAAATCAGAAGTTTTATCTTTGTTGTAGCCGATTTTATCACTAGTCAATTTCATGTATATCAGATATATCTGGTGCAAGAATATTTTAATTTATCAATGGCTTTAATCCCATCGTAACATTTGAAGAGCATATCGTTGCATATATTCCAGATTTAATATTGTTTATCAAAAGGGCATCTTTTCTGAGGGTTGTGTTGGTTGTCTGTGAGTTAGACATGATCTCAAGTTGAGCATATATCCTCTAAGATTCCTGGCGTGGTGAATAGCTAGCATTATGTGCATTTTTGTAGAGTTCTTATGAGGGACGTTATTATTTAAGGCAGGTCGTGGTTCCTTGGGAGATATCTAATTGGAACTCTGGTCGCCAAGTTGTGGACTCCATTCCTAGCAAGTGCATGGTCTTGAGTGAAGGACGTGATAGCATTCTGAGGAGGGCAGCGCTAATATTCTTCACTGCTCATAGCATCGTGGCATATTGAGGAGCTCAAACATAGTATCGACCTCCAGCTGCTGGGACGTGAAGCTTAGAACAGGAAGTCGCTTCATTTGGCAAAGTCGTGGGCACTCCTCCTTGGTCACAGCACATTTTGGAGATTGCAACAGTGTCATTTGTAGTGAGCTGGGTGTGTAAGGTTCATCTCAGGCGTTTTGCTTAATACCTGGAGTCTTGTTTCAGTAATTTGAAGCCCCTGAACATCACTGGCATTGCTTACTTCCACGTCTGGCTATATTTCTGACATAGAATTGTTTGTATGGACATGTTCAAACATTATACTGATAAAGAGGGTCTGAGTCTGAACCTGCTATAGCTTTCTGAGCATTTTATGTTTGTAAACCAGTCAATTAAACACTCAGAAATAGCTGTCATAAGTCTCTATGAATGTATTGTCATTGCACTATATTGTAGTCCTTACAAAGGTTGTCATTTCAGTTCTAGGGGTAAAGAGAATGCATGTAAAGAAATCTGTTTGAAGTCACTGTTAGGGACAGCAACTTAGTTCTGTGACCTGCACATCATTGCAAATCAAAGTAATGAATGAAGTTGTCCATTTAATGTTCAATCTGTTGTAACATTTCTTCTTGCATGTTATTATTCTCAATGCAATGCAATTTTGTAAGTTTTATAAAATGTTTCATCTATCAAACTGAAAAACAATCAAAAAAACTTTGCACATCTAGAAGGGTTCTTTACAGACAACAATAGATCATGCAAAGGTACAAGGAATGAACTAAAAGAGAAGAACGTGATACTGATCGTCGACGCAAGTCAAAGAATTAATGCCATTAACCTTAAACAAAATGGTCATGAATCTCTTGATCAAAAAATAAGAAGATCCTTAAGAATAAAATAACAAACTGAATGTCGATGATGGCTAAGGGGTGAAGATGACAGAGGGAAAGGATTTCTCAAAGAAAGTCCAAGACTAGCCAAGAACGGAAGTCAAATCCAAAGTGCAATAAGAAGCCGTAGTAGGGAGAGACGAAGAACTATCAGAACAAGAGAACGTACAAGGGAAGATTGGACCGAAATAGCCAGACACCAACCACTTCCTGACAATGAAACATAGACAAACCTCGTCAACCAAGTAACAGAACCGTCTGAACCATCAGCATCAAACGAAGGGGAAAGTGAGGAAGAGAACACCATCAAGGAAACATAAAACGAAGAAGGCTCAACATCGGAAGACACACCATTGGGCGAGGGGGAAGGCAAAGAAGAAACCACTAATCCAACCGTCCAAGAGCAATTCACACAAATATAGTCAACCAAAGGGGAAAGCCAAAGGAAGCATACGGACGACTTGATAGAGACCATTCACCAGATTGAGTAGTGGAAATTGAACAAAGATCAGAACATCAGACGACCAAAGCCGAAAAACACCAAGACAGAGGGAGCATCGAAAAAATCTCAAAGGCAGCTTGAGGGTGACAAACGCTAACGAAGGATGAGTAGAGGATTGTGGCATCTCCGCGAGTGCAAGGAAAGCACCAAAATGTACGAATCAAAACTCTCTGAGAAGGTCACTGTCACACAAGGTGCATCAAAGAGGCAAGATGGTGACTCCCCCGGCAAGTTTGAACATGGAGCAGCAGAAACTTCCGAAGTTCACCGAGAATGGGTCGAAGGACCCTGTACAACATTGTAAAACTCGTGAAACAATATGGATGGTGAATGGTCAAGATGACAAAGCATATTAGTTGAGAGCGTTTCCAACAACTCTCAAGGGAATAGCAATCGACTGGTATACCGAATTGGAAGCGGCACAAAAAAACACATGGGACACATTGAAACGAGCGTTCCAGGAAGAATTCAAACTTCAAAGAGATGACAATGAGATTGTAGCACAGATATACAATACAAAACAAGATAAACACAACTATAGCAAATGACTGGTAAAACCATACAACTAAAAATGGGGACATTACACTCACACAACCATGATTGAAAGTCGGGACTTGTTGAGTGGAAAGCAAACTAGTAATTTCATCTTATTGGTGGTCGTCAAACACTTATGTGAATACCAACCAAGAGCCTTGTTCTAGATGAAGGTTAAGTTAATGATAAACTACTAAAACATGATAGACTGCCCCCAAGAAGAGATCTTTATCCAGTGCTTTTTGAAGGAAATACATTGAATAATTCAAACTTAGATTTTGTTCAACAAAGTCTTCAATGTTCGACAAGACCAGACAAACATACACTAGGTGAGTTATATTCACCAACATCATTATTGAATCCATTTCAGATTGGCATTATATGAATTCATGAATATATTTTAAAGGTGTATATTTAAATGTTCATATTTTTTAAATTTCAGATTCTTTTAATTTGCTTAAAGTTATTCTCAGTTATTTTTTATTAATTTGTATTTTAAAACTAAAATAGTAATTATTATATATTATTTTAATAGCCATGCCCTGACTGTCCTCAAAATCCAGAAATAAAACATTTTATGTCCCCGAAACTCATCCCCATGTCCCCCTCCCCGAAGAGAAACACTTGTCAAAAGAAGCAAATAGTAGCTCTATCCTACATTGAAGATGAATACAAAGTAGTTGTCCTCGGAGCTTATTAAGCAATCTGATTGAAGTTTCTGATTAGTAGATAATTCAAATGGAAGTAAAGTGCTTCATTGTGATGATAAAAGAGCAACTAAAACAATCAAAACTACAGTAAATATTTAGGTGCATTTTCATCATATACAACTGTTTGCTGCCCATGATGAGATTGTAAGTGTGCCTCTCAAGCAAACAACCAACATCTTAACAAAACCTCTTGGACCTGATAAATTCATCAAGTTTAGAGATACGCTTGGTGTAGCCTCTTAAATTAGCATTATAGGGGTGTATTAGAATATATGCAATAGTTATAATGGTTTCAATAGTTATGAGCTGGTACTTATGAGTGGTTGATAGTTACAAAAGTCAGTTGATGAAATTTGAAAACTATACTGGTTTCAATAGTTAAAAATGTAATGCAGATATGAATATGCACTTCTCCTTATTCTCTCTAGATTCTTTAGTGATATTTATTAGTCATCATTAACCTTTAAGTGTTTATAAAAGTAGCATCACCTTGAGTTGCAGAATATATCATATAGTATGGTATCTGATCCACAATATGTTTATTTATCTATTCTATAGGTACTTATTTGGAATATAGAATCTGCTCGGTGTTATGGAATGTTATCATATCAACACAAACACATCCCTAAACAGGTAAACACATAGTTTCGAGACATAAGTTTTTCAAAGACATGCAATGCACAAAACACAAATCTAGATAACATCATTATATGAGGCCAAGTTGTAAACATTTAACTTGCCACAAAGAGGAATTCAAAAAATAATCTCGATACTATTCCAAAAAGTTCTTAGTGACTTCACAGATACTCTATGAATCTCACATTCAACATGATATTTCAGTTGCATTGCCTAACATACCTCTTGTGGTGCTCTTGATCCTTATATAGAGCGATTTGCAGCTGGGTATTTCTAGCTGCTATCCTATTTACTTCATGAGTCTTCTCCACGAGACTAACCTTAAGGTAAATAGAAAATTAATTGTAAGCCAATAATTCATAACTAGTATTAACTAAATCTATTTGGAACTTCCTAATTTGTTAGCATTTGTTTCACCATCTATTTTCTTAGTTCTTTTTCAGCTGTGGGTAGTTGTTGTGAGATTGTTGGGTTGCCAATGGTTGTGGTTTAACTGGCAACTGTCAGGCACTTTAAATAAGTTTCTCATACTGATCTCTACCTTGGAATATGGAAATTGTTGTTATTCATCCATAATTAATTGGTATGTACTGTTATGCTTTACACAGTGCAATCGCTAGCTAGTAAACATTTGGCCCGATTGAACTATATAAAACATAATAGTGCATACCAATCAATTACAGACAAGTAACAGTAGTTTCTTTATTCCAAGGTAATATTTGATACAAGTAGAACATGGAGGACCTTGCACTAATCAGACTCCATTCCCTGACTAGGAGAAACTTTAAAATATTTGCCAGTTAGACTACAACCATTGGTAACCACTTACAATGATCTCTTGAGTCTTAACAACTACCCAAAGCCAACAAATAACTAACAAAATAGTTGGCAAATCAAATACTAACAAATTAATAAGTTCAAATAGACTAATGACAAGGTATATATTTAATGATATAAAATATTACATCCCCAAAAATTGTAGGAATCGAATGTGCTTATTTATGTACAACAAACACTGAAACAACACTTTTGTAAACCACCCAAAAATAGGAAATATTTCATGTTGGAATAAATACAAGTAAAACTCAATCAATTCTAGATGCTTTAAACAAGGGAGGATGTAATATTATTCTATTTCTTCAAATTGCAAATCAGAACAGTAAGATTACCAAGAACCTATTAGACTAGAAAAGTGCAATATAATAGCATAGCAGAACAGAAAGGTTATGCATCAATAAATAAAGGAAATTCAGCATTTAACAACTCAGGCATTTGGGGTAAATATAAGCCCTCACAATGGATTAAAAAAATGGGTGTGTTACTAACATTAAGAAGAGCACAGACAAGCACCAAAAAGTGTGTATGTAAAAGAGATCTTATAAATTCCATTTTTTTCTTGTATTGCTACAAAAGCACTGTGTGCATTTATAAATAGAAAAATCCAACTAATTCATTGTCAGACATTATGCATTGAAGCTATCCCACAAAAGGCATAGGATTATGTCGACAGACATGTCCACAAATAAGACAAACAATATATGCGTGCAATAGAATAGAAACTAAACATTTTTTATTACATTCCACCTTAATGTTTAATTTAGTTTCCTGATCCTTAGATGTCCCCTAAGCTTCTCATATTTCTCCCTGCTAAATGCTTTTGTCCATACATCAGCAAGTTGATCATGTACTAGACAATAAATCAACTTTGCCAACTTGTCTGTACCTTTGTTCGCATGAGGTGATGATGAGATTCAATGTATTTTAGGCACAGAAAACTGGATCCTTGATGAGATGAACTGTACTTTGGTTGTAAGAGATCAACAGTGTAGTATGAGCATGTTCTAATTGTATGTCATAGAAAATTATTCTGAACTGAATTGCTTCACATGTAGCCGCAATAGTTGATTTGCATTCAACATTAACAGACGATAAAATAATTAGCACCTCTTTCTTAATCAACAATACTTCAAAAGTTTAAATATATATCCAAGTGTTGATTTCCTCTCCTTCACATATCCAACACAGTCTGAATCAGTAAGAAAATTCAAATAGAAGTTATGGCATTTGAGGAACTTAAGCCCAAAATTGTGTTCCTTTACACCATTCGAACAACACAACAAATGTTAGCACTATTCATAGTTAAAGATATTCGATTTCCTACAAATTGCATATATAGTGTTTCATTTAAAGAATTTCCAAATATTTAATGTCATTTGACACCCATTTCAACCAATATTACCAATGTCTTATGTTAGTTAACAGATTATTCCTTATTAAAATTTATAACTTATCCTCTCTGGCCCAAATATAAGAATAATCACTGACCAACAGTTGGGTAAATAATTTCCCTCTGAATTTTAAGAGGTACAGCTCCCTCATCAGATAAAGAAATTATGTTCTTTTTCAAATTTAATTTTACTATGGGTATGTTTTTAACCAAAAAGCAGTAAAGGTTAGAAAAGTATCAACAATAGACAAAATCTATAAAATGCCACCGATGGTTCTTTTCTCATTAAAAAAATTTTAAAAATGATTCCAAAGAAAACAATAAAAACACAGGCTAATTGAGTTCCACAGGATATCAACCAACAACTTTATCAACTGAAGTTATTTCCAACTTGAGAAGAGTGAATACTTGAAATAGTTCTCACATTCGCATAGAAACATAAGAACTAACAAAACCTATAATAAAACACAAGTTATAACAGATTTTATTTCAATCATTCATAGCCGCAAGCTCATAGACTCACAACCTCTTTCCCAATTCACTAAAATAACAATCCTTTTTCTATATATTTTCTCCCAAAATTTTCCAAGAGAGTCTTGATAACATTATGATTCAATATATACATACGCAAGAGTAATTGTTTCTTGAAAATAGCTGAAAATAGGAGCTTAAAACATCCTTTAAACTTCTTGGGACTTTAATGCTCTTTACAAAAATAAGTTCAATAATATAAAATAACAAGAGATATCATTCTTGAGGTGGCCCATTGTCAACATCATTTTCTTGTGATGACTGGGCAGATTATGTGGCACTTTTGGCTTTGTATGCTTGGAAAGCTTTGATGACTGAAGGCATCTTGCTGTGTTGAGGAATAATCACATTTTTGGTTCTCAACCTCCACAAAGCTTTGTTTTCTTGTATTAGATCTACCTTGCCAAAGAAGGTCGTTGTGTGTCCAATGAATTGAGACAAAGCAGAGTCAATGTTTCTTAATCCCCTCATACTCCCAACATTTAACGATTGTTTGTCCAACAGCTTCTCAACCGATTCCTTGAATTTGTTCTTTAGTATTTTTATATCCTCATCCTAAGAGTCATCTTCTTTTCAAAGGTGAATACCAACACTTGAAAGGTCTTTCTAAATGTCAACTCTCATTTGGTTACATTCTTTGAGCAATTTGTTTTGCTCCAATATATTTTGTTTTAGAAATGAGAATTTCCACTCAATGCTTTTCTTCCACATGAGATATCTGCTATCCTCAACATTAGGCAGGATTTTCTCAGCCACTAGTTTATCTAATCCCAAATCAAACATTTCCTTGAGGTCCCTGTAAGATAGGAAAATTCAAATAGCATAGATTAAGTGACAGCCATAGCACTATCTAAGCTAAAATCCCAATCAAAAACAAAAGAGAATAAACAAATATGAGGAATAAAATGAAAGCATTCAAACAAAAGCACTCCCCATGTTCAAACAAAAAGGAGTGCACTTGTGTTTTGTTGGTTGGAAGAGACAAGTTCTTAATTGAATCCACCCGATTTGGGTCAATTTTAGTCCCCTCTTTGGAAACGATATGGCCAAGTAGCTTGCCCTCCTTCACCACAAAGATAGTCTTCTTAAGATTCAATGAGATTTTGTGCTACCTAAATCTTTCGAACACTTTCATGAGGTGTGAAAAGTGTTCTTCCCGTTTATCTGAGAAAACGGCCAAGTCATCAAGATAGATAACTATTATTTTATTCTTGAGATCCCCAAAAGCCAAATCCATGGCCCTTTGAAAAGTTGCACCAGCATTGATGAGGCCGAAATGCATCCTCTCATAAGAAAACATTCCCCATGGTGTGGTGAAAGTTGTCTTGATCTGTTCCTCCTTTGCCACTGCAATTTGATTGTATCCGGAGAAACCATCAAGAAGTGATAGCATCTCTGAACCGGTGACTATATGCAACGTATGCTCCATGATTGGTAAGGGGTAGTTGTCCTTCAAGGACGATTGATTCAAATTCTTGAAATCCACGCAAATTTTGATTACACTGTCTTTTTTGCACACGGGAACAATGTTAGACACTCAGGTGAATTGGAAAAATTATATTTGAGTCCACCGTCTTCTAAATCTCCGCGTAGATAGTATCTTGAATCCACGGATTATAATGTCTCTGTTTTTGCCTGAAAGGCTTGACACCAAGCTTCAGAGGAATTATATGTGACAATTCAACGGGTGTGAAGACCTTCAAGTCTTCATAAGACCAAGCAAATATATCTTTGTACTGTTTGAACAAGGTGGTAAACTTCTCAGCTTCTTCTGGAGTACACTACTTGCCTAGATTAACAAGCCGAGGCTTGTGTTCAGTGCCGATGTTCACTTGGTAATGCTCTACAGAAGTATTAACACCTGACATCTTTTGATCTTCAATGTATCGGTCATGCCAGTCAAAAATGTTCTCTAAATTCACCAGACCCTTAGGAATATGATTTCCTTTCAGTTGAATGATCCCAAAATCTACAGCATCAAAATCTTTTGTAAGTGATTCTTTGAAAGGAGTGGAACTTCCTTCAAAGAACAACTCTTTGTAGTTATCTCCCATGACGAGAAATTCTTTAATGTCATCGTCGTCGTCAAAGACTTGCCAATTGTCTGAATTATCTGGAACAGTTGGCCTGTAGATCAGCTCAATAGCAAAAGAATTCTAATGAAAATCGGAATTTGGCATGAATAGAGCACCTGATACCGAGAGGGCATCGGCTCTGCTATTGTCTATACGTGGAATGTATTTGATGTCGAACGCATCGAACCAGTCGATGGCATTCCATACCCTCTGTCTGTAGGATCGAAAGCGAGTATTTCTGATTTGGAAATGATCTTTGATCTGCTTGACGATCAACTCTGCATCTCCTTCGACTCTAAGTAACTTGATTCCCATATCCTTTGCATTCTTGAGACCCAATAAAAGCGCCTCATATTTCGTCGTATTGTTGGTGCATTCAAATTGCAATCGGTATGCAAATGGATATAGACAACCTTCGAGAGAAGAGATCACAACTCTCGCTCCCGAACCCGATGTTGAGCAACTATCATCGAACTGCATCATCCACACTTTTGATTCTTCATATGATGTAGTTGTGGAAAGTGCAAACTTCTGACTTTCTTCAATTACATTAGATATCATAGCATATGTCCCCGGACCCATGTCTTGATATAACACTTGTGCTTGTGGATCTTGGGACTTCACCACCGTGAACCTTGACTTGGCCTCTGGTTCCAGCTTGAAACTGCCCCTCTTCAAGGGGATTGTCGTGAATGACCAATCCAATTGAATTTCACCTTCGAGGTCTTTGCAGAAACTCCTACTGAGCAACATCCCACAACTGATTGGAATGTCAGCGATCAAGATAGTTATCATAATTTTCTTTTCACGACAAGACACTAGCCTTACATGTGCATCCGTTAGTTGACCAACCAACGGTAGCGGCTTTCACTCAAGTGAGTAACACTTTTCTTGAGTTTGGGTGCACGAAAGTCCCAACGCGTTCATGATCTACAAGGGCATGACGTTGTTTGAAGCTCTACTATCTATGATACAATTGTTAAGTTTAAAACCTCCTATATACAAAGATATATAGAATGGTTTTGGCTTGTCTTCCGCTAGTACGAAGGATTCAAGCAATGTAGGCTAGACTACAGCCTTCTTCTTTACCACCTTGAGGATTTGATCCAACTGCTCTAGACGATCATAAAGATACTCCAATTGTGAGATCTATACCTTCGTCTTCATCATGAAAGACACAATGTCGAAGTTTGTTGAGGTTCAATCCTGAGCAACCGGCATGGCGTTCTCTTGTGAAGACTTGGGATTGGAAGTGGAAGGCACTTCTTTTCCATTTTCATCTGGCTTTCGCTTTTCCTCTTCTTCTTTTTGTGCTTTGAAATGTTGGACACGTGTGAATACAGGTGATGAGATATTCTCATGATTGACCACAAGAGAGTATTGGTGGTAGTCTTCTTCTTCTTGTTCATTAACGAGTTCTCTGTCGAAGTATCCCGTTGCGGAGTCACCATTAAAGTTGTTTGTTTGTGGTGAGACAACATTCGTAGTTGGTGAAGGTACGAAGCTTGTACTTGGAACAGCATCAACAAATCCCATGAGCTGATTCATCCTTTGATTTTCTGGACATGTGGCTCTAGTGTGTGCATCAAAATCATGGAAAGTGCAATAGACTGTAGGCTTCTCAATATCAACAACCTATCTTGATTGTCCCTGCGGGAACCTTGATTTGCAGTTGTTGAATGGCTGGAAGTTATTCCTCTTCGGCTGGTATGGCTGCTAAGGTTGATATGGCGGTCATGTAGGCAGTGCTTGCTACCCTTGAGTGGGTGATTGTCTTTTGAGAATTGTCACCTCATTGGCTACTTTTTGTAGCAGTGGATCAACAGACGCTTGAACAAGCGGTCTGATTGAATCATTCTTCATCTTTACCATCCTGATCATGTTATCTTCAATCTTGATAGCTTCTTGTGTAAGTTGTAGATCTACTACTTGGCTTTCTTTCAAGAAAAAGGCTATTTCTGATAGTAATGCATTGATGAAGCTGCTCATCAAACGGGTTGAGTGTAGGGGAAAGACGTGTGACAAGGCGGTTAAACCTTGCTACGAACTCCCTCATCGGTTCTATAGGCTCCATCTTTGAGTTTGAGAGTTGTGCAAATAAGTGGTGGCTATCCTCGGCAGGCTTGAATCTTGCCAAGAATTTTTCGCTCATGACTGCCCAACTTGTGATAATGCCTGGTTCAAGATTATTGAACCAATCTGAAGTGTTATTCCCCAAGGTCTCAACAAAGAGACGAATAGCTATGTCTTCATGTGGAACATGCAAAACGGAACAAGCCGCTATGAATGTTGAGATGTGTTCATCAGGATGTTGGGATCCATCACCATGGAATCGAGGAAAATGCTTTCGCGATCCCTTGGGCAGTTCATGGTGTCCTGCTAAGGCCAACGGTCCGATGTTGTCCCTCCAAAGCAATGGGGTTGGACATCTTACATTTCTTTCGTTCCGACCGTTGTGATTGTTGTTTTTGTTGTTGTTATCGCCCATTGCTTCAGCTGGGGTTGGAGATTCTTCTTCAGGTACTTCTAGGAAATGCTCAGGAACCTCTTCAAAGATCGGCTCTTCTTGAAAAAGAGGATTATTTATCCTTCTGATGTATACTAGGTGAGCCAGGATGCTTTATTCCCACACGAGTGGTGGCAAAATTGGTTGACCGACTGCAAGATCCGCTCTTTCTTCTTCTTTGTCCAGAGTAGCAACTACGTTCCTCCATTGAGTAGATGATGTATGATTGTCAAAGATAAAACTTCGTAGGCTACTGATGATGTCTGACTGCTCACATTGAATCAGCACAAAGTTCAGTTGTATGATAGCCGGAGTGAGTCCTAGTTGTTGAACTGGAGCAATAGGATGCCAGATGGTCATTCCCGTGACATAAAGCGTGAAGCTTTCTTAAAGTTTTCTTGCCTCGTGCCCCACGGTGGGCGCCAAAAAACTGTTGGCATTACAATTCACACCTCTAGGGTGTGTATTGGCAATAGACAACTATGCACAATACGTAATGACTGCTCTTCACATTAGGAGGGGAAGCTCCCTCTTTTGCTGATATGTGTGAAAAAGTAAATGATCTAAATCCTATCTTTTTGACTCAGCTGGAAGAGGCACAAGGTTAAGAAAATAAAGAACGTTGCAGCTAAGGTTTTTCTCTGGTTTTGCAAATCTTAACTACAACTAATTAAATGCTTTTAATCTTTCCTATTCCTCAAAAGAAACAGAGCATGACGACTTAGGAGCAAGGAATATTTGGAGGATAAATTTGAAGTCAGGATTCCCAAGGAGGAGACAACTCCTATCCAAGGTGTAGGCTGAAAGAAAGGTTATTGGCAACAACATCAAATGACAATCTTCGCTTCTAAATTCCCGAGGAGACGACTCCTATCCGAGTTGTAGATATGAAACAAAGATTATTAATCACAACAAAGCACGATAAACCTACTTCTAAATTCCTGAGGAGACGACTCCTATCTGAGGTGTAGATATGAAACAAATTTATTGGAAACAAATATAACCTAGGACAGCAAATTGTATGAAGGAGCTATCACACAGATAAACGATCAACCAGCATTATATTGAATAAAGATGAACCATTACAAGTAACATTGCATGGCAAGGCGGCTCAACAATTTGTTTATTACTAATAAAAGCCCAAGGTGAACCGATACTGAGAATAGGAATATTGCTGACAACGCAACAACTCTCTATCGCAACGAATGGTTCGTGAACAGATACACAAATAGCAATACTAAGGGCAAGAGTTGGCTCAACATGTATGCTATCAAGTAAAAGTTATTTACAAATGAGCAAGGATGCTCTTATTTATAGAACTCCAAGGTGTAGGGAACCCTAAAATCACCTTGAGTTTACAATAAGTCTTGCAAGCATGCAAGAATTTATTCTCTAAGTCTAAACAAATGAAACTATACAATTAACTGGAAAACTACCATCAGTTAACTGAAACAATACTAGACTTAATGGACATGTGCAACATGCACGTCCTTATTAAAATGAAAGCTAACTGATAACTAACATCAGTCAACTGGACCCTAACTGAAAGTCCATTCTCCTGCGAAGATATCCACAAAGATGAGATAGGCGTGCATGAGATCAACAATCAGAACTCAAGACTGATGTCGAGTTAACTGTTGCTTCTGACTCTATCCTCAAAAATAATTGCAAGTTCTAACTAGCTATCTTCTATAAGCCCTCTCTATCTATCACCTCATCCAAGAACTTGTCGATCATCTCATCCTCTGGCACCTTGATGCTATCCACGATGATGAACTGCCTGTTCAACTCCTTCTCTCCATCTTTGATCGCCCTCTGATATTCTTTGACATCTTCAGTCGACTTGTTGAAACTAGTTGTCATCACTGAGAAGTGATAGCTTGGATGCCACAGGATCTCCATCCAGGCTATCACGAACTAGCTTCTCAAACTCGTTTTGTACTACATCAAGCTCAACGCATGTACCATCCTCACGAGGATAATGGCATGGGATCTGAATGATAAACTCGCTGATAAGTTTGAGAGCTCCAACAACATCCTCCTTGAGCGCAGCCATCTCTGTAGAGATTCTCTCGTACATTTCCACTTTGAAAAGATGTTCTCTCCAAGCAGAAACCTTCTTCTTATCCTCGTCTATTACAATGGCATCATATACAACTACCAACTGAAATATGAGTATCAAGTCCTTCGGCTTGTGTTCTGCTATAGATATCTCAAGCTGCTAAATCCTCTGACGAACATCATGTGCCTCGTACCTCAACTAATACAACTTTGTGAGGGGGTTCCTGCCTTTAACAATGAAGTCTTCAATCCAGTTGTCCAAGAGCTTCCCGCGATTGACTAACCGACCAAGTCTTTGTTGATCTGCAGGTGTCTCTTGAAGTTGTGGGAGCATAGGTGCTTATCTTGCGATTCCATGAAGTAGATCCGAGATGTACTTTCGGAGCTGCCTGATCTCAGCCTTGAGGGCTGCCTTATCTTCTCCATCCTCCATGAAACGCTCTTCAAGATTACTTGAACCGACCTTGAAAAGGCTCATGTCCACATGTCAAGTGCTCCTGCCAAGATTTGCTTTCACGAAGGTGAAATCACCAACCTCAACTTCATCCACACTCTTACCCTCCGGTGGTGTAGCCACTTCAACGATGATCTCTGCTTCAGGAGTCTTCTCAATATGCACCTGTTTCTTGACTCTCTTGTTCAACCTATCCTAATAAGGATTGCCAAACTCAGGTAATCAACTTGATATGAAGGCCTACGCCTTTGTCTTCCCAAAGACCTCTCGAGCCAACACGAATGATCAATGTTGTCCTCTCGAGGAGAAACTGCTCCTGCTATGTCAACCACTGGTGGATCAACTGGAATGAAAGCCTCATGAACTGGCGATTCTCGCTCTGAATCAATATCAATAGGAGATGATTGTGGAGAAAATGGTGGTCCAGGAGATGATGAATCGGCCTCGGCTTGTACCACTAGCTCTACTGGGACTTTTGACACTTTCTCAACTTGCTTCCGCTTAGTAATGTTTTTCCCCTTTGTTCCCACTAACTTTGACACCTTCAGGCGGCTTCAAGATAACTTTAACTCAAGGCCTCGACCTAGAAGTAGAAGGTAGTGAAGAAAACCCTACTAGCGGCTCTAAAACTGGAACTGTTAATTGCTTCCTTTTGCTCTCCAAGAAGTACATGCTTGTCTTAATAACTGATCTCGACAGGTCCTCAATTGAAGTATTCTCCCTGGCATACCAATCTGGTTAGCGAAGTGACTGGCGAGCAACTTGGTCTTTGACGAATGAACTAAGTAGTACTTCTCCATCATCATCTGACAAACTCTCAACATCTTCTGACAGGAAATCAGCAAGTTGTGGAAGAGTAAGTCTACAATAATGACATCTGCGCACTTCAAATTCATCTTCACAGTTGACCCAAAAGTTCTCAAGCGCTGCCTTGTGTGAATTGCTTTCGCTCCAACCGTGCTGAGTAATGATCCAAAGGATCATAGGTACACCTCTAAGTGAGATACTTGAGATGGAGTTTTTCTAACTCGTTCGTCATTAACTTGCAATCAGCAGCAGTCTTGCACTTGTATATACCTAATCCAAATGGAAAGGTGAATGCTAGCTTGTGTCGATTGCGAAGAAAAGAGTGAACTTCTTGAGCTTGTCTCAGAAACTCCATGAATAGGACTTTGTCTGACAAGTACCTTGGTAGCATCAAAGGTTCTTCGATGTAACCATACACTTGAATATATGTGAAAGTGGGAAATTGGATGAACCAATCCGCCCAACTCTCCATTGCTAAATTTTCCTCTAGTGAAATCCTGATGTACATCTCATTATCGAGGTCTCTAACTGTCTTCATGAGAAAGTGATCATTCACCACCTTGAATTCCTGTTCAGCCTTTGAGAACTCCAATTGTGAGTAATATTCGTGAACATGTTGAACGCCCAAAGGTCCATTGAACTTCAAAGTTCTAAAATTGCCTTGAAACGCAATTAAGTAGACCAGAAAAGACACCATGTGAAACTCGTGGATTTTGAGGAATTTTGTGATTTGTTGGTGAAGACACTCGCTGATCAACATTGCCTAGTCAAAGTTTTCCTTCTTGTCAATAATCCAAGAGATGACATAGAACATCCACAATCAGAAAATATGAGCCTCCTCCTAACCTGTAACCCGGTTGAGCAAAGTTATTAAGATAGCAACCTCATCCTTGAATTCACCACGCCCAACCTTCTTTGGCATGTTAGTCTTCTGTAATTTCAACCATCTTTCAGCAACTTTTCTCTGTGATCTTTCCTTGTCCTCCTCCCATATCTTGTCGCAATCGGCAATGGCTATGGTAAAATTGTCTGAGCGAGGAGGAATAGCAAAGCACTTCTCAACGTCCCTCGGCATGAGGCTGCAAATGACTCTCCCATCGGCTAATCTGATTTGTCTTGTGGACGAGTCATAGTGCTTAATGCAAGCAATCACAAACTTGAGATCGAAAATCGTGATAGGAATAGATGCTGCTGCCAGCAACCCGAAACGCTCAAGATTTTTGATTTTCGTGTAGCTAGTGCCTTCCAACGTGCTCAAATTGACCACTAGATATACACGGCCCAAATTTGTATCGGCAGTTTTCAAGAAGTCGTGAACCAAGACCAATTTGGCCTTGTAATCTATGGGGTTGAATTGCATTTTGAAAATCTGGATTTTTGACTGTAAAGTCGCATATGTTCAGACAAATTTCAGAAAAAGCTGAAAAAAGCTCTAGGATAGGCTAAAACTAGCCGGTTGAGGTAAAAAAATTGGAAATTTTTTGAAACGTGACTTTTGTAGAGAATTGAATTCTAAGCAAACCCAAATCGTCAGAAATTCAAAAAGGTGAGTTTTAGCAAGGTATGCAAAACGTTTTCAGTCGAGAACTGTAGAGGTTGTAGGGGCTCTAGGGGCAATTTCTTTCCGAGAAAATCTGAAACATGGGTTTTGTAGGCAATGGAATTCTAAGCCAACCCAAATGATTCAATTTTGAAAAAAGGGAGATTTTGGCCCACATGCAAAGAAATCTTCAAAACAAAGCACAATGCTTCAGAATGGAAGCAACGGGGCAATTTTCTCAAAAAAATATAAGACATGGGTTTTGTTGCTGACGCTAAAATATGTGAACCTAGATGATCTGTTTCTGAAAATTTCGCCATTTACTTTGACATGCGAGAGAAAACTTAAGACAAGAATAGAAGAATTTTGAGATAGAAAATAGAAGTTTGTTGTTTTGTCTCTAAAAAAGTTGCCTATGCTTGAATTGGATTTGATGAAGTCTACATGCACTCGAAAAATGAAGTCTGGAACATGCTTCCTCTGAACAATCTAGACCTAGCACTATGAAGAACACTGAAAACTGACACCTATAGCACCTTCAAATCTTTATTTGCTCAAGAAAGACGTGGTTGCACTCACCTGTAATGAAAATAATGGACGCCTATGCCTTAATAAATAAAAATTTATCAAGAAAGGCATCATAAATGCATACATTTGTCTTAAAATGCCGCTAGCCTTCTAATTGGACCTCCAAAAACAACACCTTCTGATTGGACCTCAAAACAGTTAACTGATTGAGAAATAAGCCCTAATTAGGGTGCGACCTCCATGCACTTCAGTTAACTGTGATGCAAAAATAAATCGCCCAATCACAAGCAAAAATCAAGTCTAGTTGAATTTGGCTTGAGAAGTTTAACTAAAGATTTAATTTCAATTAACAACCTCCACCTTTATAGGGCGTCCCTTTTACTTGAGTTCAAAAGTCAAATTTGACTTTAGGCGTCACTTTCCAAACTTAGCCAATTTATGAAAATTTCAATTTGAAAACCTCATCGGAGTACATGTTTGATCACTAATTCTGATTGACTGACATGTCGGATTGACTGGTTGACAGTTTCATTGAAGAGTAGGATCAAAACAGACAAGAAATTCCTTGAGGCTGCAAACCCTAATTCTAACATCTAGAGCTTCAAAATTGAAGGCGCACCTGGCCTTCAGGGGCGCTTTTGGCTTAAAACTTAGAAAAATATGCATGCATTTTCATCATTTTGAAGGTGATTTTGACCTTACTTTATCTCACATTTCCCAAAAACTGACAAAACTTCAGAATTGGCTAATAGGCTCACTGCGGAGTTGGCTGAATTCTGAACAAGAGCTCCTAGAGAGCACTTCTCTTAAAAACATCATCTAGCAGCTGAAAAACATGGGTGCCCCTAGCCTCTAGGGGCGCTTTTCTTCCCAAAGATAGCCATTTTCCAAACTGGCTAAAAATCTACTTAAACTCAAGTTGCAAGCTGCTGTCAAGTCTTCTGACCCGGCAAAGGTATGCAACGAAAAGCTGGAAGCGTCACAGAAAGGATGAGTATCTGAGATGACCAAAAAGACTACATTTCAGGTTCCAAACCCTTGGCCGCCCCTGGCCTTCAGGGGCCCTTTTGCTATTTCTTGAAATTTTTGACCATGACTAAAACCCTATGTTCGACTCCTGATTCCGGCAGTTCAACAACTCAGATTCACTTGCTAACGGATGCATTGCAAAGCCAGACCAAGTCTAAGACAAACATCCTAGGTGTCATTTGATCAAAAACCTCCATCTGGTGCTTCAAAAAGTTGGGCGCCCCTGGCTAGCAGGCACACTTTTCACTCCAGTGTTAAGTCATTTTTTCATCTCCCTCATTTCGCGTTCAATCCCCAGTTTCAGGTGCTAGACATATCTTTCGGACTGGTTGGCCAGCTCCTCGCATAGCTAATAGGATTCCAGAGAAGTCCTCTTGGAAGTGACAAATCTCAGAAAGTTAATCTGAGCTCCTAAAATCAAGGGCGCCCTTGGCTAACAGGTGTGCTTTTGCTCCAGAGTTGGAAAAAAATTCAACATTTTCACCCAACGAAAATCCCCTCTGAAGACAGCATCATTTTGGACATATCTCGTCATAGAATCTTCACTAGACTTAAACCCAGTTTTAATTGAATTTGACTTCACCATTGTGATCGTGAAGCAAAATAAGCCAATCAAAACAATTTTCAGTCAATTCTGACAAGTTTCAAGTTTTATGATTTTTTAACCTAAAAATAGGGGTCCATAAACCCTAATTTTCATTTTCTTCAAATTTTACCAATATCTTCCTAACATCAAACTAATTAAAAAGCCCATACTTGATTTGCCCAAAAACTATGTTTTGACATCATTTTAACAAGGTTTAAACCATTTTAAGCAAAATGCCTTAATGAAGCAAAAAATTTGGTTTGGGTAACAACATAATAGAGCAACGTGATCAAGAAATTAAATAACTAAAATTATTTAATTTCACGGAGAAGACCAACATGATGGAAAAAATGATGCTCACAGACCAAGACATTTTTCAGTGTCTACAGTCACTATCGCTCTTCTGCTAGATAGATTCTTCATGCTTGGTTGTAGCGATTTCATTGTCAAGTTCTTTCTTTAATGCCTCGATATCCTCACAAATCTTCTTCATTTTTTTGACAAATTTAGCTCCCCTTACTAGGATATCTTTAGCCCAATCTTCCATGACCATCCCATAAGGTTTATAAACATGAATCTTTTATCAATCATTTCCTAACCACTAGAAAAACTAGCATCAAAAGCAACTTCAATTTGACGGGTGGGTTGAGCAGAAATATCAATGAGAGATTTTAAACAATTGGTTAAAGCATTAACTTGCTGCTTTAGTTGATCTTTAGTTTGCTTGTCCTTCTTTGTTCTTTCCACAAGCTTGGCAACTGATACCTGGAAATTGAGAATATCTCCATCTCTTGTGGAAGGTCCCAAGACGATCCTAGTTATGTTGAAGTCTTTTGCAATCATCTGACTAGCATCCTTTTGCGCCAAGCGGTGAGCAACCTTAACATACATACTCCCCAAAGAGGGATCATTCAATAGACAGGAGGTAGTCTTAGGCTTTTTAACCTAGGGTGTTCTTTGGAGCAGCTGAAACACAATGTCTTTATCAGGAACACTCAATTCAACAATCTTTCTTTTATTGGTTAAAGATTGTTCCAATCAGGAAACAGATGGAGATGTGAGAACATTCCTAGTCTTTGGATAAGAAAATTGAAGGAATCTCCTAAGAGAAGGTGTGTCAAAAACTCCTACCTCAAGAGAGGACGATGGATTCATCTCAGCTTATGTAGATGGATTTTCAAAGACATCGGGAGGAGGAGAGTTGTAAGAAGAAGGTGAAGATGAGGAATTACTCACTTGAGATGGTGAAGAAGATATGCGAATAGTTTCCTCTCTTACCTCTTCTAACACAAGACTTAACTTTTCCTTGTCCTTTCCTCTTTAAGCAATCTCTTCTAGAGACATCTCAGAAGTCTTCTCCAAACTTCCCCTTTCCAGAGGATCTTCACCATCATCTCCACAACCACCAGAGGTAGTTTGTAGTGTTAAGGATGCCATTTGTTGAGGTGACGAAGACCTTCTTTGACTACTTTCTGCCTGTTTTGTAGTCTTCTTAGTTTGCTGAGGAGTAGAGTTTTGTTTTTCACCTTTTTCATCACCCATTCTTCAGTAACCTTGAGTACTATTGAAGTCTTAGCCTCAATGGTTTTGACTTCCTTCATGCTCCTATCTATAGGAAAGATTGGCTGACATTGTATGCGATATGTGAAAATGGAACCCACTATATCAGATTCGTCATCTTCGAGGTCTTGGATGTCTCAATTCAGCTTGAAAGTCACAATGTCTTAAAGACAATCTCATCCACCCTCTTCTCCTTACCTCAAACTCATTTGCACAATCTGCCCAATAGTCTTCCAAATCTGAATGTGATTAAAACTTGAACCTAATTACAAATTACCCTAACAAAGCTTTGACTATCAAATGGGAATCTTTTTTCATAAAACTGCATAGTGTATTTGTCTAAGTTCTTTTCAATATTCAGAACATCAGACATAGAATTGTACTGATAGTGTGATAGGCCAATAGGGAAAGGAATTCCCACTTTCTTTCTTTCATGCATCTTTTATTCACCTCGACTACCTGTCTACATACCTCAATGAGGACGAATTTGTCATCAACATATTTCAGCAACTTGTAGGGAAATCCATCAAATCCTCCAACTCTTACATAAGTAAATATTTGAAATTGTACGAAATAACTACCATAGTTATTAACTGGGCAGCTTCCGCGGTTATTCTCAAACCCATATCCCCTTGAATTTCTCTTACCATTCTCATGGTGAAGGCATCATTCACCCTTCTAAAACTTCTATAGCTTTTTCCAGCTATAACTGAGTATAGTAGTCATAAATCTGGATGGAATCATTGAGAACACCTATCGGACAAAGCCCTGGCCAAGGCATTGTACAAGCGATGGCATAGAAAAGGTAGGACATATAGAAAGCTCTTTGTAGTTGGAAGTGGGTGATCTCCAAGTGAATTTGGTTGCTAATCAAAGTGCCCCAACCAATGAACTATTGTCCGTGAATTATCACAACAATAAACAGATACATCCATTCTTCAAAATCGTGTGCATTCTCGCAACCCTTTAGTCTATGGAGGAGAACTATGACGTTCGATTCATCTGCAGAATGAGACCGATGTAACTTCTTCAGTAATTGGGACTTGCCTTTCTTAGGCATTGCTAGCCATTGGTAAGCAATTGTATTCTTACATTAACTCTTCTTCTTGATGAAATGTTGATAAATGACTATATGATCAATGGCGAGGAATTCGTCCCTTTGAGGCAATTGGAGGCCTGTGTTGAAAGTGTCACTATTCAGTCTAACAACCAGTCTATTATCGTTGGTTCTCACTTCTCGAGTCTAAGAATTATAATGGTTAATGCATTCTACAACTAGGTCTGCACATTGTACTACTATGGGAAATGCAAATGCCTATAGCAACCCACTCTCAATTAGCCTCTGCGTAATGGGAAACCTATCTCCTCTTCCTATCCTCTCCTAGAAATCTTGTACGTTAACATGCCCTAGCTTCATATCACTAATTTCCGAGATGGTATTGGATAGACCTGATAAATGTTCATATCCCAGATATTTGAATTTCATTTTGCCACAAGAAATATGAAATGTTGGGAGCTAATTAGGGTTTTCCCAAAAGCTCCAAATTACTTTGCTAAGTTTGTGTCTCACCTACGTCCAATAGATTACCTCAATTCGCCTTTCAGTGAACAATGAATTATAGGGAGAATCAAATAAATACCTTTGAATCAGTTGCAACAAATTTGATGGTATCAGCTCTGTTATCTCCCCTTCTCCAATCTTAGACATTTCTCTATCAGTAGCTCGTTGGAATGATCCTTATCAATGTTTTGGATATATTTATAATTAATGACCTTAATTCGAGGAGGAAGCACTAATGGTGCATGCGAGCTTTCTATTCAACATCCACCTCTATCGTTTTATGAAAATTTAAAAAGTAATAGCTCCAAAGTTTTGTTGAAGAACTTGTTGGTTTTGAGAACCTTGTCGAGTTCCAACAAAGGTTTTGAAACCTTTCAAATCTTCCGAAAGGCTTTTCATTGAAAATGTTTTTTTATTGCAAGCTTTGAATGAGAACTTAGAATTTCCTCTAAAAGAAACTTCGTCGGCTTCTCTTAAGGTTGTGGAAAACTTGTCAAGCTCCGATAGAGATTTTGAAACCCACAAACTAAAATACCTTGTTATTGCCTTCGATCTTTCTAAAGCTTTTAATTGTATGCATCTGATGAGAGCTCATGACGAAACCAAATTATCCAATTTGTGGTGGCTCCAAACTTGGTTATGAAAACCTTGTTGAAACTCGACAAGGTTCTAAGAACCTCATTGAAAGCCAACGAGGTTGTTGAAACTTAAGTTAAGACTGACACAGCAAAAACAAAACGGACTTCAATAAGTCAACGTCAGGTTAACACATAGTTAGGATAACCTTGTCGGAACTCGACAACCATTGAGAAACTTTTACAAAAATTAGACAAGGTAATAGAAGGAGTTGACAAAAACCAAGGCAACATTTTACAAACTCATGAAATATTTTAATGATTTATTCGAAAAACTTTCTTGTAACGTAATTGTGTTGTCCATGATCTGTGTAATACCCTACAGCCTTTCGTTTTGATTAGAGACTAGTGTTAGGGAAAATCCCTAAGAATTTTGTGATAAGGACCCTAAATTTGTTATCTGGATGCTATGGTCATATTAATCATAATTGGGAAATATGAATTTTGGCTTGACTATATTATACATTTTGAATGATAATTACTTTAGTAAAAACTAATATCATGATAAATGCTTAATTCATATTACAATGCAATGCACCATCCTTGGATTAATGATCTAAGAGCAATCTTTGTGTTGATTCTAAATAGAATAGTCTACAACCGAAATTTACAGAATTTAGCTATTTAGATTAGTGTTTGTTTGGATTCATGATTTTAGAGCAATATGGATTCAGAATAGTAACTCAGACAAATGTTTTCAAACTAATGTTTGGAATTGGGATTTTTTAGATTATTTTATGAACTTGCAGATTTCTAAAATGACATGGACAATCATCAACTTTCACCAAGGTAGTCATCTCCTTTGTCTTTTTGTAGGCTTTCCGACGCATCATCAAGCAAAATCACCTAATTCATCGATCAACAGCGAATGTAAGCAAAGTCAGAAGATGCTACAATGCAAGTGCTATCAAAATGACAGTCAAACATGAGAAAAAGCGCCCCTGCTGACGAAGGGCACCCTTCAATTAGATGGTCCAGATGTCAGTTGTTGGGCAAGCCTGTCTTCGAGTATCCTTCTCAGCATCAGCTCAGCTTTGCAACGAACCTGTTTGCCAGCCTACGAGACACATCAAACAACAACTAATGATTGTTAGAGCATGCAAAATGGAGGTTAAATCAGTGCAAATCAAAGCAAAGGCGCCCATCAAGGCCAGAAGCACCCATCAGTTCAAGGCTTTAAGCCACCTATTGAGGTTTTCAACAGCTACTTCCTACAAGACATTTGTTCAGCTCTCTCTCAGCTTCTTAATCAATCCAATTGTAGGGTCACAGGGCCTATCATGCGTTTGCAGAAGAAGATTAAACAAAAAACACCAATGATGAAGGCGAAATGAGGAACACAAAAAATTGGCTTTGTTAAGGAAAATGCATCTTCCTAGAAATAGGCGCCCAGCTTTGTTGGCGTTTCAATTAGCACCTCTGGAGTGCTTATTGGAAACGGACAGCTATTGCGAGTGTTATAGTACTCCTCTTCAAATTATAGAGAGGAAGATCTCTCTTTGTTGATGTTCTACGTAAAAAAGGGGTACTAAGGTTCCTATCTTTTTTACTCAACAACAGGACACAAGGGTGCATAAACACAATCCATCGTAGCTAAGTTTTTCTATAGTTTCTACAGATCTTAACTACGACTAAACTAGCTTCTAAACTATCCTACCTCCTCAAGATAAACAGAGCATGAGGGCATAGGAGCGAAATGGATGGGTTGAATCACTTGAATCCCCCATCTTCGTAGAATATGGCCGAGGCTCTAAACTCTCGGATATACGTTGGGATAAGGTTTTCTACAAGCAAACACTTTTTACGGTAGGTTGAATCTGAGACTTGCCAAGGAGAAGGAACCCCTGTCCGAGGTGTAGGCTGGGAAACAACGTACTAGAAACAACAAGGTATGAAGATATGGATATCAGGATTTCTGAGGAGGAACCCCTGTCCGAAGTGTAGGCTGAAATCCAGACCTTTAAACAACATCAAACGATAGCAATCGATGACAAAATATCCAAGGAGGAGGAACCCCTGTCCAAGGAGGAGATTGAAACAATAAATTATTAAGAACAAAGACGTTGAATCAACTCAAATCTTAGATCAAATATGCATGCACCATCTGACTTTCTTCTTCAAGCTTTTCCAATTGGGACAGCAAAGGCACGAAATCATGCACAATTACGATCAACCAATAAACTCTCATCCAAGAGTGAACAAATACAAACATGCAAACTCTGGCAACAATGGCACAGCAATTTTACGTAGTAAATAAAGGTTAAACAAATAATGAGCCCAAGGCTCTTATTTATAGAAACTCAAAGGAGTAGGCAACCCTAAAATCTCCTTGAGTTAACAATCAGTTCTTGCCAATCAGCAAGATTTATTCCTATGTCTAAATGTAAGTGAGTAAGCAGTTAACTGGAAATCTACTTCAATTAACTGAAACTAAACAAAAGTCAAACTGGAAGTCTACCTCCGTTGACTAACACCTAACCAAAAGTGAACTTAATTTACAAATGAGCCTCCCAAAATAGACATCCACCTTTAAAGGAGATCTAAGATCCACAAATCGTGGAAGTCAATTACACATCCTTGATTAATAGGACCTGACATGCATGATCTGTGGGATCTGGAGTTGACTTGGAAAGGGGCATCAAGTTAACTCCACTCATAATTAATGCCTTTTTGGAGGGTAGGACGTCCTTCTTGAGTGTTTGACACCTCATCACTATTGGTCAACAGTCTTTTTATCCATTTGTTCACTTCTTCTACCTTACGCAATCTGCTTTTGATATTCAACCTTCTTTGCAGTTGCGTCATCTGGACTTTTTGACATGAAGTGTGGAAGGTAGTGTGATAGTAACCTGATGGCACCTCTGTATTTGAACTGACTACCTTCCGCATTTGGCTATCCATTGAACGGTGATGTCATTCATGCCTTCCAAGGCGTCCAACTTGAATACAGGCTTTACTTGATGCATGTTTGTGTCAAGTGTTTTCAAGAAATCGTGAAGTAGGATCATTTTGGTCTTGATTTCAACTTGAGAGTACTACACTCTGAAAAACTTGATCACTGCTTGTAAACACGGATACGTTCAGACAAATTCTGAAAACCCTTAAAAATAGCCATCCACTGAGAAGTAATTTTTCGAGAAAAATCTAGCACATGGGTTTTGTTCATGCTTTGTTGCTAAACAAACCCAGTTCATTAGATTTTTTATTTTGAAACTTTTCCGAAAAAATCCCTAAAAATAGGGGCAACAAGTATGTTGTTTCTGGAAAATTTGAAAAGATGGGTTTTACTTGAAAAATATGTTTGATCATACCCAGTTGGTCAGATCTATGGTAGCCTATTGTATTTTGTGACATGCAAAAATTTTAAGACAGAAGACAGGAAGAGAAAAGAGGTGGATTGGAAGTTATTAACTACCTCTTTGTAAAAATCAGCCACTGAATTCAACCTCTGTGAAGAAATCTCCTTGTGTCACTAATCCTCAAAAAAAAATTGAAGAACGGTCCAAAACCCTTTCTAGATCTGGAAAAGAAGTCCTTGAGAGCAATTTGTTGTTTTGATCCTCAACCTGCAAAAGAAATAATGAAGAATGGATGCCTAGATGCTTTGATATGTCAAATTTGGAATTGCAAGCATCAATTGGGCATCCAACTCATGATTGAGCCTGATTTGGAGTTCCAAAAGCTGATTTCCACTAATCATGGAGTGTTTGGCCTCTTTTTGCCTCCAAAATTGCTTAACTCAAGTCAACATATTGCCTTTGACCTTTTAGGCGTCCCTTCTTGAGTGTTGAGCATATTTTTCATCATTTTCCAAGTTGAAGTGCCTTTGTTTGATCCTTGCTCTCGATCGTTCAGTTGATCTTTGGCAGTTGCTGACGGATCTGTTGTCGGGGTAGAACCATATTAAAGAGATATGCTTGGGAGTCATCAACTCAAAAAACTGAGTTTGAGCCTCCAGATTAAAGGATGCCTTTCTCCAAGAGGGGTGCTTTTAGCTTTGCCTTAGTCAATTTTCATGAATGTTCTTCGTCTTCGCCATTTAGACCCTTTGTGCTTTGATCTGACGTTACCGTTGATTGATGAGTCGGATAACTCTGCTTGATTGTGCATTGGGTAACCAGCTCAGTCCTAGAAAGGACAACTGACTTCTCAGCTTCTGGCAGCAAATTTAGGCCCTTCAAATCCAAGGGCGCCCCTGCTAGTTGTTGATTGATTATATCTATGTTGTAAATAGCCTACTTTGACCTCTAGCATTAGATGACTCAATTGTCAAATGCCTTCGTTGATAGTTTCGTTGTCGAGATCAATCAAAGTGGAGGAGATCATCCTGGAGGTTATTGAGTAACCTGACTGCATCTGCATGCCTTAAAGACTGGGCACCTTTCTTCTCGATGGGCGCTTTTGACCAACACTTAGCAATTTTCTTTCATTTTTTGGCATGTCCTTCATTCAACATCTCCATGTTTTGTTGACGTTTGCCAGTGATTCCTGAATCAGATGATCTTACGTGAAGATGTGTTGAATAGACAGCACGAACATGAAGAGGATGACTATTTCCGAAGGATCTGGTGACTACTTTTGACCCTTGAGATCAAGGGGCGCCTTTCGCCAAGAGGGGCGCCTTTAGCTTTGTTGACTACATTTCTCCTTGGTAGTTAGGCATCCTCCTTCCAGAGAACCAAATTTTGACCTTTTCCGTTTTGAGAATCTCCTTCGTCAAACAGCATCCTTTTCTACCTTTTATGCCATGGCTTCTTTGTTGAAGCTTTTGAAGCTTAGCTTTCAACACCTGGTATTGGCCAATCTGCCATTAATGGTTGCGGAGCTCCTCAATTTGTTCTTGAAAAATGAGCATAGACCCACCAAAGTAAAACATGTCTTTTGATGATTCTGACTTCACCAGTGTGATCGTTAAGTTGATTAATCCTATCAAAATCATTTTTAATCATTTCCGGGAAGGTCCTATTTTTGGGGGTTTCCCTAAAAATAGGGGCATGAAACCCTAAGTTTCAATTTTTCAAAATTTTAACCATATATTCCTTGACAGAAACCCACAAAAACCTTATGTTTGATTTGACCTAAAATAGACTTTCGACGGCATTTTTACACGATTTAGCTCAAATTAAGCAGAATGCCAAAACTTTATTTTGGGTACAACAAGCTTTTTGGGCAATCAGATGCAATCTGCAAGCTCAATGACCTCCAAGATGACCTTCTCTATTTTGATCAATCTCAACAATGACACCAACAAAGAGAACAGACAAATCAAACATCTGACGACAGAGATCAAACTGGGATCATTCGTGAAAGTTTGCAACATGAAAATAACAAGTCAAAAGGTCAACGGTGCCCCTGCAGGCCAAGGGAGCCCAAGCTTTTGAGGCACCTAAATCAACTTTCAGGATTAGCGAAGCCAGTCATCCTTTCCAGGACTGAACTGGTTATCCATCCCATGTTTCAGCAAGATCATCGAACTCATCAATCATAGGTGATCTCATATTAGAGCACCGAAGGTCAAACTGGAGGAATTGAAGAACACTCAAGAAAATTGACTGTGGTGGAAAAAGCACCTTCTTGGGAAAAGGCACCCAAGAATCCGAAGCATCAAACTCAGGTTTTGAGCTTTGTAGCTCCCAAGCACATTTCATCAGAGTTGTTTCATGTCAGTGATGGATTTGTCAGCAACACTTCAGGATCAACTGAGCAACCAAAACTAGGGATTGAACGGAGGCATTTCAACACAGAAAAATAATGAAAAAGTGTTCAACTCTTCAAAGGGACGCCTTAAGTCAAAGAAAGACTCAATTGACTAAAGTTTACTGTTTTGAAAGCCTTTCTATGGCTAAAACGTCCCCAAATTGGAGGAAATCAGTGTTGTGAACTCCGGATCAGGCAGAAAGACTCCTCCATCATGAGTTGGCGCCTAAACTTGATGCATCCAACATCAATCACTATATATCAAGCTTAGGCACCATAATCAAACATCTTTCTTTGCAGGTTGAAGCTAACAACAACATTTTCTTCTACAAGCCGTCTTTTCAAGATCTGACAGAGGGCTTTCCATCGTTCTTCATATTTTTGAAGATTTGTTGCATAGAGGGACAATTTATTAGAGGGTGCATCAAAAGGCATATTTTTTCTAGAAAGACAGTTGATAACTTCCAACCTTTTTCTTGTCTTTTTCCTCTATTCTTGTCTTAGATCTTCTTGCATGTCAAAGAAAATAGCGGATAATCAGAAATCTGACCTTCTAGGTATGATTAGCATAGCTTTTTCAACAAAACCCACATGTTAGATTTTTCCAAAAAAAGTAGCCCTGCTACCTCTATTTTTTAGGGTTTCCAAAAAAAGTCATAATTTTCAAAAACAGACAAACTGGGTTTGTTTAGCTCTAAAACATGAACAAAACCCATGTGTTGGATTTTTCTGGGAAAAATCATTTTCTAGTGCCTTGCTACCTCTGCAGCCAAAGGGCTCTTGTATGCCATAGAAAAATTCGTTTTTTCGAATTTCTGACGATCTGGGTTTGTTTAGAAAATAATTCTCAACAAAACCCACGACTTAGAATTTTTCATAAAAAGTTGCTCCGGCAAGGCTATTTTTAGTAATCACAGAAAAAGTTACTTGAACAGCATCGTGTGCACAGTCAATCTTTAAGTTTTTCAGGATGCGGTTCTCCCAAGTTGAATACAAGACCAAAACAGTCTTCGTTCATGACTTCCTAAAAATGACAGGCATCGATCTACATCAAGTACACCCAGAGGTCAATAGAGAAAAGTTGGATGGCATTGACCAATGCACAATACAAAACATCGAGCAATCTGGATTGCTTGAGGCCGCATCAATCCCCATCATAGCACAAAATGTAGAGTTTGTACTAGCTTGCATTAAGCATTACAACCCTACCACACAAGAGATTCGATCAATGGATGATCAAATCATATGCAGCCTCAAGCCAAGGGATATTGAAAGGTGCTTTGCCATTCCACCATGTGCAACAAATGTACTCAAATCTGTGACATAATGTGTGAAGGCATTTAATACGTTAAAAGACAAGTGTCTACAGAGAATGGCCGAAAAATGGCTTAAAACAAAAAAGGCCAACTTGCCCAAGAATGTAGGATGTGGAGAGTTTAGGGATGAGTATGCAGCGTTGATCACTCTACTCAACCGCATCACTAGTCAAGAAGAGGGAAACAGATTTAAGTCATGGATGTACTCTGTCATCGCCAAAATTATAAGCAACAAAGAACATTATAGTTGGAACACCCTCATGAGTGATACACTCCGCAAGCAGATGACCGAGTTCTTAGAGGCTCAAAGGTTTCACATGTGCCCATATCTTGTATATCTAATCGCCTTCCAAAGCCAGTTCAGAGCATTAAACACAGTGGGAACCTTAGGTGTGCAAAACGTCTACGAGCATTTCCCGCGACTTGAATTCACAAAAGTAGAAAAATGATATCTTCCTGATGTACACTGTGAGAGAACTCGACCATGAGATGTGAATACGCATATCACCAGCAGCCAAGGCGGCAATGATGGATTGGGTAGATTGGTTCATCTAGTTCCCCACATACACCTACATACGCGTATATGGATACAATGGTCATCCTGCCATGTTATCCTGCTATCCTTCAGATAGGGTGGTCTTCATGGAATTCTTGCGGCAGTTGTCTGAAGTGCATTCTCATCTGCGCAACAAACACAAAACTGCCTGAAACTTTCCTTTTGAGATAGGACTTTACAAGTGCAAGACAGCGGCTGATGCCAAGGCCATAGACCACGAAATGGTGAGACTTAACCTTAAGTATCTCATCGAGAGACGATCGTATGATCCTCGGGGTCACTATGCAACAAACCTTGAGCAACACTCTTCACACGAGTCGTCCATGGAGGACTACTGGGTCAACTATGAAGATGAGTTCGATGTACAAAGATGCAATTACAGCAAGTTTAGACTTCCACAAATTGTCAACTTCGTGTCAAAAGACGTGGAAGGCCTATCCAATGATGATGGGGAAGTTATTCTCCCTACATTCTTCGTGGATTAGGTTGACTCACAACCACTTGGAAAAGTGGATATGTATACTAAGGAAAGTGCGTCGATAGAGGAAAGGACAAGTAGGGTTGTCAAAAACAGCCAACTCTACTTGGACAGCAAGAAGACAAGGAAGGTAGTAATTCCCCGCACAGAGCCACCACCGGTTCATCCTTCACTACCTTCCATATCAAGGAAGAAGCCCAGACAAAAGCAATGGAATAACCCTCCTAGAGGAGCTAGGATGGCAAGGCATACAAGGGGAAGAATACAGAATGCTGATACAAATCAGCAAGAGGTACAAACCACAAATATACCTGACCCAATCATGGAAACAGCTGTAGTTGAACCAGTGATTGAGACCATCACAGCTGAGACAGAGCACATCATGGAAGCAATCGCAGCTGATGCAGTACCAGAGGTGGAAGCAGAACCTCCCACTTCGCCACCATCACAACAGTCACTGGTCCCCATTGACTTGGACTCGCCACCACATGAGACTGCAACGCAATCCCATTCATCAAGCATTCAGGGTCCTCTCATCTATCCTTCCAGCAGGGTCAATCAAGATACATCTTGGATTGAGAATCTCCTGGGAAGGAAAAGAAGGAGACCATCCTACCAACTGGACTTCACAGAGCTTGAATATGTCCCTCAAGACATTCCAGTAAAGAAGCTGAAGAAATAGGTCCACGTAGGAAAGAATGTTGACAATGAAATTGTCAAAGACACAACTACGCCACCTGAGGACAAGAATGCACATGAGGTAGAGGTCGATGACTTCACCTTATTGAAGGTAAACCTCGGTAAGACCACTCATCGGGTGGAGGCAAATCTCCTTGGAGTTGCATTAGTAAGTGTCCAAGAGAGAATGGCAAAGGATGGAAGAGATAAAGCAGCCTTAAAGGCTGAAAAACAGCAGTTGAAGTTATATATATCTAGCTTTATACATGGCACACCAAACATCTTTGCCTTGCCTCGAGAGATGCTAGACCTCCCCGTAGAGCAGAATTATCACCAGCTGATCTTATATGGAAAACACTTGAGAAATCAAGTGGAAGAATTTCAGATCAGAGGAAGGTGTATACTTGCAGAGCTGTACCAATTAAGGTGCAGAGCCCACGACCTTCGCGCAAAGATTCAGCAATCTGAGCTAGAGGCAGCAGAGAAGAGGCCTAGGGATGAGATCACTTTCTCTAACTTAAGGTCTTTGTGGGTTTTTGTCAAAGAACCTATGGCTAAAATTCTGAAAAACTGAAAATTAGGGTTTTGTGCCCCTATTTTTAGGGAAACCCGCAAAAATAGGACCTTCCCGAAAATGATTGAAAATGATTTTGATAGGATTAATCGACTTCACGACCACATTGGTCAAATCAGAATCATCAAAAGACATGTTTTACTCTGGTGGGTCTATTCTCGTTTTTCAGGAACAAAGTTAGGAGTTCCGCGGCCATTAATGGCAGATTGGCCAGTACCAGGTGCTGATAGCTAAGCTTCAAAACCTTAAACGAAGAAGCCATGGCGGAAAAGGTTGAAAAGGATGTTGTTCGATGAAGGAGATTCTCAAAACGAAAAAGGCCAAAATTGGCTCTCTGGAATGAAGACGCCTTGTTAACAAGGCACAAATACAGTCAACAAGGTCAAAGGTAGCCCCTCTTGAAGAAAGGCGCCCCTTGATCTCAAAGGGAAAATGTAGGCACCAGATCCTTCAAAAACAGTCATCCTCTTCATGTTTGTGATGTCTATTCAATGCATCTTCAAACAAGATCATCTGATTCAAGAATCACAGGCGATCATCAACGAAACATGGAGGTGTTGAATGAAGAACATTCCAAAATGAGAAGAAAATGGCTAAGTACAGAAGAAAAGCGCCTCTCTTGAAGAAAGGCGCCCTTTCTTTTGAACATGTAGATGCAGCCTGATTGCTCACTGGCCTCCAAGACGACCTTCTCCACTTTGATCAATCTCGACAACGAAACTATAAACGAATGAAAATGTTAACTAAGCCATCTAACGATAGAGGTCAAAGCAGGCAGTTTACAACATGAACAATATCAGTCAACAAGTCATCTACTAGCCAGGGGTGCCCTTAGATTTGAAGGACCTAAACTTGCTACCAGAAGCTGAGAAGTCAGTCGTCCTTTCCAGCATTGAGTTGGTTACCCGATGCACAATCAAGCAGAGTTATCTGACTCATCAATCAACGGGAACGTCAGATCAAAGCACGGAAGGTCTAAAATGGCCAAGACGAAAAACAGTCATGAAAATTGAGTAAGGAAAAGCCAAAAGCGCCCCTCTTGGAGAAAGGTGCCCTTTAATCTGGAGGCTCAAACTCAATTTTCTGAGTTAATAACTCTAGGGCATATCTCTTCAAGTTGGTCCCATCTCGACAACAAGTCCATCAGCAGCTGCCGAAGATCAACTGAACAACCAGGAGCAAAGACCAAACGGAGGCACTTCAGCCTAAAACAAAAAAATGATGAAAAATGCTCAACACTCAAGGAGGGACGCCCAAAAAGTCAAAAGCAATATGTTGACTTGAGTTAAGAAAATATGGAGGCAAAAAAGAGGCCAAACACTCCACAATCAGTGGAAATCAGCTTTTGAACTCCAAATCAAGCTCAAGTCATGAGTTGGTGCCCATACTTGATGGATCCAGACTTGAATCTTTACATAATCAAGCCTAGGCATCCTTTTTCGTTATTTCTTTTTGCAAGTTGAAGATCAAAAAAGCAAATTGCTCCCAAGGACATCTTTTTCAGATCTAGTAGGGGTTTTGGACCGTTCTTCAATATTTTTTGAAGATCAGTGGCAGTAAGGGTTTCTCTTCTCTGAGGTTCAATTCAGACGCAAATTTTTGCAAAGAGGCAGATAATAACTTCCAATCCATCTCTTGTCTACTTGCTCTCTTTTGTCTTAAAATTCTTGCATGTCACAGAAAATAGCAGGCCACCTTAGACTTGGCCAACTGGGTATGATCAGTGTAATTTTCCAGTGAAACCCATCTTTTCAGATTTGTCAGAATCAACAAACTTGCTGCCCCTATTTTTAGGGATATTTCCGGAAAAATCTCCAAATCAAAAATCCAAGGAACTAGGTTTGTTCAGCATTGAAGCACGAAGAAAACCCATGTGCCAAATTTTCCCAGAAAAATACTTCTCGACAAGCGCTATTTTTAAGGGTTTCCGAGAAGTGTCAAAACAAGGTCGTGTACACAATCTATCTTTAAGTCTTTCATAATGCAGTATTCCCAGGTACATACAAGACCAAGACGGTCTTGTACCATGATTATCTGAAAACAACTGACACAGACTTGTTCCAGAAGAACCCGAAGGTCAATTCTGAGGATTTGGAGGGCGTGAATCAAATTACGTTGCAAAACATAGAAGAATCCGCGTTGTTTCAAGCTGCATCAATTCCTCTCACATTACAAAGTGTGGAGCTAGTAATTGCTTGCATTAAGCATTGCAATCCTACCACAAGAGAAATCCTATCAATGGATGGGAGAGTGATCTGCAATTTGAAGCCGAAGGTCATTGAAAAATGTTTTTCAATTCCGCCATGCCCTACCAATAAGGTCATATCTGTGAAGGAATGCGGAAAGGCATTTGAAGCTTCAAAAGACAAGTGTTTGCTGAAAATGGCCGAACAATGGTTAAAGGTGAAGAAGGCCAGCTTGCCCAAATTGGTTGGATGAGGAGAATATAGAAATGAGTACGCAGTGTTAATCACTCTACTCAGTAGAGTCACTAGACAGAAAGAGGGCAATCATTTTCAGTCGTGGATGTTCTATATCATTGGTAAGATTATCAACAAGAGAGAATATTACGACTGTGCCTCTCTAATCAATGACACACTCCACCAACAAATTACTAGGTTTCTAGAAGCTCATAGTTTCCACATGTGTTCCTACCTGGTATACCTGATTGCCTTCCAAGGCGAATTCAGAATACTAAACACTGTGGGGACCTTAGGTGTGCAGAAGGTCCAGGAATACTTTTCACGTCTTGAGTTTACTCAAGCGGAAAGATACTTCAAAAAGATAAATGACCTCTTCATCATGCACACCGTGCGAGAGCTAGACCATGATATGCACGTACGTATATCACCAGCAGCCAAGGAGGCAATGGTTGACTGGGCGGATTGGTTTATCCAATTCCCCACCTTCACCTACACACGCGTGTATGGCTACAATGGTTACCCCGCCATGATGCCACGCTATCCTTCAAATAAGGTAGTGTTCATGGAATTCCTGAGGCAATTGGCCGAAGTTCACACTTATCTACGCCAGAAGAAGTCAGTTGCAAACTTTCCCATTCAGATGGGACTCTATAGATGCAAGACGACAGCTGATGCCAGGCTGATGAGCCAAGAAATAGTGAGATTTAATCTCAAGTACCTCATTGAGAGGAGATCATTATACGATCCAAGAGGGCTCTATGTCGCGCATCTCAAGCAACGCTCATCACATAAATCTTCCATAGAAGATTATTGGGTCAATTGTCACGATGAGTTCGAGGTGAGAAGAAGGAACTATAGCAGGTTCAAGCTCTCACAAATTGTTGACTTTGTCAGAAGATATTGAGGGCTTATCTGAGGATGAGGAAGAAGTCATTCTTCCCTCCTTCATGGATCAGGTGGATTCATAGCCACTCGTCAGAGTGGATTTGGTATGTGAAAGAAAGCACGTCTATAGAGGAAAAAATGGGTAGACTAGTCAGACACAATCGACTCTACCTAGAAAGCAAGAGGACAAGGAAGGTAGTACTTCCCCGAATAGAGCCGCCAACGGTTCAGTCTACACTACCTTCCATGTCCAGAAAGAAACCTAGAAGAAAGTAGATGAGCATCCTTCTCGAAGGAATGCGGATGTCAGGGAATACATGGAGAAGGAAAAGGATTGTTGATGCAAATCAGCAAGAGGTACAGGTGGAGACAACAACCAATTTACCTGAGATAGTTGAGACCGCTGCAGCCGAACCAGAGCCAGTGATTGAGATAATCGTAACAGAGATGGAACCCATCGCAGAAGCAATTGCAGCAGAAACGATGCCTGTAATAGAAACAGAGCCGCCTACTTCACCACCATCAAAACAGTCACAAGGTCCCATCGACTTGGACTCGCCACCACGAAACATCGCTACAACACAGTCTCGTTCATCCAGCATTCAAGGGCCTAATGTTCCTCCTTCCAACGAAGCTAATCAGGATTCTATTTGGCTTGAGAATTCTCTTGGAAGGAAGAGGGAAAGGCCGTCCTATCAGCTTGACTTCACAGAGTTCAATGATGTCCCTCAAGACATGCCGGCAAAGAAGTTGAAGAAGCAAGTACATGTAGAAAGGAATGCGGATAATGAGGTCATCATAGAGACTGCTGCCCCACCTGAAGATAGAAATATACATGAGGTAGAGGTCGAGGATTTCACGCTATTAAAGGTGAACCTTGGAAAGACCACTCGTCAGGTGGAGGCAGACCTTCTCAAAATTGCCTCAGCGAGCGCTCAAGAGAGGATGACTAAGGATGGACAGGACAAAGTAGCCTTGAAGGCCGAAAACCGGCAATTGTGAATGTATATTTCAAGCTTGATGCACAGCACTCCCAACTCCTAGGCTTTACCTCAAGAGTTGCTACATCTCCCCGCAGAGCGAAACCATCATCAGTTGATCACATATGGCAAACACTTGAGAAATCAAGTGGATGAGTTTGTTATCAAAGGACGATGTGTATTGGCGAAAGCATACCAATTGAGAGATAGAGCACATGGACTATGCTTAGAGATCCAACAGTCAAACCTGAGGACAGCAAAAAAGAGGTCGGGAGATGAAACGACAGTTGTCGATTTGCAATTGGCATATCAATCAATAACCACCACAGAAAACAAACACCATCTTTTTGATTGGAAGGAACAACTGGCATACAAGGTGAAAGCCTACGATGCCAATTTTGTGGAGTTGATTGACTACAGGCATATTGTCGCAAATATTATCAACTTTGCAAGAACATTGGTAATATCCTTCCCTCACATAGGATATCCACATGAGGGAGGAGAATACATTGGGCTAGGAACAGTGCAAAAACAATTTTGGGACGTCATCCATAGCACATTCCTTGATGACACCAATGGTTGCAAGTTAGCCAAAATTGCAGCCATGTCTACCAAGTTGGATGAAGCAGCTGCCAAATGCATAAACTACCAGCAGCAACTTGTGACAGGTGAAGAGATGCTAAGACGTCACGCCGTCATCTTGAGGAGCATTGATTACCCAGGGGCTGAAGAGGTCAACGACTGGATAGACACTGTTGACCAGTGGTGAGAAGGTGTAAAGCACCTCAAGAAGGACGTCCTACCCTCCAAAGTTGCAATAACTATGACTAAAGTCAACTTGATGCCCCTTTCCAAGTTGACTCCAGATCTCCACAGATCATGCATGTCAGATCCCACTAATCAAGGATGTCTAATTGACTCCCACGATTTGTGGATCTTAGATTTCCTTTAAAGATGAATGTCTATTTTGGAGACATATTTGTAATTTAAGTTCACTTTTAGTTAGGTGTCAGTCAACTAAGGTAGACTTCCAGTTTGACTTTTGTTTAGTTTCAGTTAACTGAAGTAGATTTCTAGTTAATTGCTTGCTCACCTACTTTTAGACATAGGAATAAATCTTGTTGATTGGCAAGAACTGATTGTTAACTCAAGGAGATTTTAGGGTTGCCTACTCCTTTACGTTTCTATAAATAAGAGCCTTGGGCTCATTATTTGTTTAACCTTTATTTACTACGCAAAATTGCTACGCCATTGTTGCTAGAGTTTGCTTGTTTGTATTTGTTCACTCTTGGATGACAGTTTGTTGGTTGATCGTAATTGTGCATGATTTCGTGGCTTTGCTGTCCCAACCTTTGTAAATTCTTTGGAAAAGCTTGAAGAAGAAAGTCAGATGGCGTATGCATATTTGATCTAAGTTTTGAGTTGATCCAACGTCTTTGTTCTCAATAGTTTATTGTTTCAATCTCCTCCTCGGACAGGGATTCCTCCTGCTTGGATATTTTGTTATCAATTGCTATCGTTTGATGTTGTTTAAAGATCCGTATTTCAGCCTACACTTCGGACAGGGGTTACTCCACCTTAGAAATTCTGATATCCATATCTTTGTACCTTGTTGTTTCCAGTACATTGTTTCCCAACCTATACCTCGGACAGGGGTTCCTCCTCCTTGGCAAGTCTCAGATCCAATCTACCGTAAAGAGTGTTTACTTGTATAAAACCTTATCCAGGCATATATCCGAGAGTTCAGAGCCTCGGCCATATTCTAAGTAGACGACGGATTCAAGTGATCCAACCCATTCATTTCGCTCCTATGCCCTCATGCTCTGTTTATCTTGACGAGGTAGGATAGTTTAGAAGCTAGTTTAGTCGTAGTTAAGATCTGCAGAAACCAAAGAAAAGCTTAGCTACGGCACATTGTGTTTATGCACCCTTGTGTCCTACCGCTGAATAAAAGAGATAGGAACCTTAGTACCCTTTTTTACGTAGAACATCAGCAAAGAGAGATCTTCCTCTCTATAATTTGAAGAGCGGTACTATAACACTTGCAATAGCTGTCTGTTTCCAATAAGCAGTCCAGAGGTGCTAATTGAAACGCCAACATATATGAATATTATATTTTAAAAATATGTAAAATTATAAGTAAAAAAATAAATTATATATATTTATATTATGAAATTAGAAATATTCAAAATTAGATTTTAAAAAATATATATATTAATAATTTAATATTATGAAATATGTAAAATTTATATATATCTTTAAAATTATGAAAGCAGAAAGACTAAAACATTAAAAAAATGTAAGTCAAAATAAATCATTTTTTGTTTACAAATTACATATTAAATATTTAAAATATTTAAAATATCTTAAAAATTATAAATATCTAAAAATTTTAAAATAATGTAATTTCTACATTATAGACTTATAGACTAAGACTTATAAATAAATAAATAATTCAAACAGATTTCGATATTTGAAAACCATTGGAGAAAAAATGAAAAAACTTAGAAAACCCTACCTCTTTCCCACACGTTTTTGTTTTTGGTTGTGTTTTCCTGTGCAAGGTTGCACTTGCGTTTTCCTTTCCTAGTCACATCTTCGTTCTTCCACTAGTATTCACATATTCCTTCTTCTACTAGTCGCGTCGTGTTTTTGCAAGGTCGCTGTAATGACCCAATCCTTCGGTAAAAAAAAAAAATCAATTTTACATCAAAAGAGTAAATACACGTGCTAATAAGTTATTGCAATATAACTTTTCTTTCCTTTATTGATAATATATGAACAAGATATCATACTAGAATTACAATAAAGATTCCATTTCATTTCAATAACTTCACAAGAACAAGTAACGAGAAAACATACCTTAACTATCATAGCTCCAATGAGCTTTAGCAAAAATAGTAGTAAGACGGTCCAGGTTCCCTTCCTTTCAAATCTTGGTGTATCTGTCACCTGCTGTGGAGGAGAAGCATCACTCGGGCACTTTTCTGCCAACCACGAACTATTAATGCGGTCCCCCACACATCTATCATTCAATAGATAGTCCTCCCTTCGAACGAAGAGATTGGTAGGGTATTTGGCTGCGACAACCCAACTGAGCATAGTGTTGTGTCCTATTCACAAATAGAACCTTGCTATTTCACAATCTCATACTAGTACAAGGATCACGATGAACTGACAGTGTAGTCTCAAGCATCACACTATCTAAGTGGATGTCGTACATTTCACTACTTTGGCCAAAGTATTCTTATTCAGTACTTTGAATGAAGGTCATCTATCATATACACTACTCTGGGCCGATTTGACTTAAGGCTATCTTACATTACGCGTAGGCTAAGTCTTTTGATGGATAGTCATTCACCCCAGACTCCCTACAACAACCTATCTATTTAGGAAATGAAACAGCCTACAAGTGTCCCTAAGATAACTCCTATTCAGGAAATCTTTATCCACGGAGTACTTAGCTTATCTCATTTAACCTATTAACTTAAGCTTTAGACCATACTTGGTTTTGCTTTCATTTTGGTCCTAATAGATATTAACTAATTTTCTCGTATTCTCCATATACAGAGATCATACAGAATAAGCAACATTCATACAAAAATGTATTTCAATTCATTCCTATTCTTTCTTTCTCAATAATTCACTATACTTAAAATTTCCTTTTAAGCAAAGTAAATAAACAGTTTTCCTTTCCCTTATAATTACGTTGCATTCAAGACACATTCTTCAGTCATTGCAAACTTATAAGCAGAAAACATAAATCATCTCTCACTTAATCGAACAGCTATGCCTATTTTCAATCAATGCATAAGAAAAGCACAAAGAATTCTTTTACTTTGAATGTTCAAAAACAGAGGATAAAGAAGATTTTCCCCATGCCTGTTTTCTCAAACTTTTCCTTCTACGATGCTCTTTGAACGTTCAAGAATCCAATTGAAAATAGCTCCCTTGATGATGGCAATTCCCTCTAAATGAATTCCTCTAATCCCTCTCTCAAAGGTGATTTCTCTACTGAATTTCCTCCTCAGTTATAAATTCCTAAGTTCTCCTCTCTAAACTCAGAATAATTAAAAAAGCAGTGACTGGTAATGCAGGTATGAACTTGATGTATTTTCCAAAATCAATAATACAAAAAATACATCTACAGAATGTGATGAAACTGAGAGCTCAGAAATTTCTAAACTCAGAATGCTCAAGTGTATTCAAGAGTAAGACAAGGCGTCCTTTTATAAGCCCGAAATGAAACGGATTTCCACCATTGAAGGCATGCGAATGGACAGCAAAGTGCTCAGACTTAGTCAATATGATACATGGTGGGTTTTTCAAGCCCCATATCATCAAAAATGGGTGTGAATCGACCTCATTAGAGCCAGCGATTCAAGACTTGTTCAACTTAAAACTCGAAATTGCCACTTACAAGAAAAATGTCCCTCTTTGGCGCATAACAGAGAATGACTCATGTTTCTTGCAAATTTGTCAAGGTTAAGCTTGCAACAACACATTCCATCTGTCTGGTGTTTCCTCTTCTCCAGCGTTTGAAACTTTCCTCCATTGTTTTTTGCGTTTCAAGCTCTCGCCATTTCACAAGAAAGGCTTCCTTAATATTTCGCTATTTTCAAATGTCGGCTATTATGTTCCAAAGAAATATTTCTATCTTATGAAGTTTGGTGTACTTTCCTTTAAAATACGTTGCACTTTAAAGTGCTGAAATATTTCAAACATTGCAAATCGATTTCCATAGTTTATTTCCAAACATGCAATAATCGATTAATTCCATTGACTTAATAAAGTTAAGTCTTTATTTAACCAAATCGATTTCTTCTTCATTTTATTTAATAGTATATATATATATATATATATATATATATATACTTTATTATATTTATACATATATTATTATAGTTTTATTTTACTTTAATATTTACATATGTATATATATTTAAACATTATAATTTATATAAACTTATATATACATATATATTTATTTCGGTAAAACTATAATAATATATATATATATATGTATATACTTATTTATTTACATTTATACATATATACACACTTACATATTATTTGGTAAATACGTATATTGCGAGCCAGTCAACATACTTTCAATATACCTATAAATGTATATGTGCATATATGTGTATATGTAAATTCCAAGACAATATTATAATAATATTATAATACTAATATTTCCACATTATCGAACATATGTTTATATACATATGTATATTGCAGTATAATCCTCTATGTACTCGTATACGTACGTATACCATATCGACACATCCGTATGGCAAGTCCATTAGCCACTTACGCCTGTATTGATATGTTTATACTTATGGATACGTATATATACTATACATGTGTATATATGCTTACTTCCGACGTTCACATCCAAACATGATACCACCATGATGATCATAATCTCACAATCAAGCACAATGATAAACTTCACACACAGAAGCAGTCAAGACCTCTACTTGCAAAACATACAAGCTATGGATGACTTACCTTATACTCATACAAAACTAACTTGGTTTACTCAGTCTAAGGTGAGTGTGTGTATGCTCAAATAGTTCACTTTATCGATTACCCGACCAAGCTCCTCTCCCGAGTGATACTTCCCCTCCGCCTGGAGGAATGGTTCCTGTTCCTGCATCCATTGCCACAAAACCACGGCAATTACTTGTTCATAACATTTCTAGTACTTATACAAATATATCAAGTTTAAAAAGCAAGATTCATTATCCTCCTATTCACATATATGCAGTATTTCATCATGAATTACATCAAATGAAACAACGTCAAATGAGATAACATACACATTGATAACAAGGTACAAGCATCTCCAAATTTCACATTACATTCATTTCTACCCTTTATATCACTAGTAAATAGTAACCTCACAATTTGGGATGTAACAGTCGCGTCATGTTTTTGCAGGTCATGTTTTTTTGCAAATGAAATGAAACGAAGTAAAAGGCGAAATGAGTGTTTAAGTCGAGGGATTTGCCCTAAAAATCACGTCTTTTGATGCAAAAATCAAACTAAAAATTGGAAACGGTCTCAAAAAATGCTTTTGTAACGCCACATTGGCGGCGGAATCAACTGGAAACGACCACGCAAATTTGGAATCGTACTCACAGGTCAAAAACCATTTCTGGTGCAATTCCAAACCGATTTGTACTCAATTCTATTTCTGAGTTGAAACGTTTCTAGAGCCGTTGCCCTCAAACCAGCGATTTGGTAACCTAGGTTTTAAACATGCATAATGAATTGCTAGCTTAAAGAACAGAAATTACAAAGATAAACTAGCTTGCAATTGATCAACTTTCAAATTATAATACTCATCCACATGACAGGAAAGTTATGAGTTTACTAAGTATTTCAGACTTCTCAAGACAATAAAAATCAGACTCAGAAAAGTATTTATCAGACCTAGCAATGAGCATTGAACAATCATAAGGAAGCTCCAAATCGCATCAAACCAAACCAAAAAGACTAGCAATGAAACCCTCTATTCTCCAACGCCAAAGGCCCTTTTTTTTTACTTCAATGTGGTGGAATAAGACCTGATAATTAGTCCCCAAATTGCATGATAACAACTCCAGATAAGCATATAACCTTTTTCAACGAACAACCCCTACAAACCCTTGAAATCATGTCACAAGCTGAAAGGCAAATTTTGTTCATCATATGGCAGGTCATGAACTTCCAGAAATTACTAGACTGGGCGCCAAACATAGCTGGGGCGATTTTGTCCTAGAAAATCAGATTTACTTCAATAAATTTCAATGGATATATCAAGCATGCCTAGAAGAGAGGTTTATTTTGAACCAACACCCAAAATGAAAACCCTAACTGTTTAGGAGTTATGCTCAGAATATCAAATTCAGACCTTGATATGAAATGCCCATAAATCACTAAAACCACCTTAAAATCACTCCAAAATCAAACCAAAATGATGCCAAGCCTTCTCACACCAAAAACCAAATACCAAACCTCAAAAGTACTCGAATATCTTCATGTTTCTTGACTGAAAATTGAGAATAATGAAGCTCTAAAGTGATCCCTGAATGGAACCACACCCCAACCAGCTAGGGTAGGTATTACACTACCAAAACCAACTCCTGATTCAAGAGGGTTTTCGTCCTCAACAATGAACTGCAGACCCCTGCTGAAAAACCGGCAACATCCTATTATGCATCCACTTCAACATAGCCTAAATGAGTCTCCAAAAATGAGGTTATAAAGTCTCATTGAGAAATTAGGGCGACCAACATTTGAAAACTCTATTTTCCCTTCAAAAACCACACCCGTTTCCTTGCCTTTTGATTAAATTTCATTTTTTAACTTAGCTTATCTCGCACCTGGGTGTCCCCCTTATCCAGCATACAAATGTGCTTTTGTTGCTTTAAAACAACCTTAAGTCATCAACTAGGCACCAAGGTACAAAGCGATGTCCCCTCAAACCCTCAATGTAAAGTTATCAAATAACTTTATTAAAATATTTCAAGAGAGGAAAAACACAATTAAAATAATCAGACCTTAGCAAACCAACACACAAACTGAAATGACACTATTGAAAGCAGCCTGGCCAAGACCAGTTTCCAATAATAGACTTACTATAGTATTTTTAGTAACTACTAAAAATGGCAAAAACACTGAAAACTCAAACTGGTGTGAAAATTGATATGCAAAGCGACCTACTATAAACAGTAAGTGTTGGACTCAGCCCCGTGCTAAAAATAGAAAGTCCACTAAAAACTCTGAAAAACCTCCACAGAAAGGATTGGAACTGAGTTCCCTTACCAACTCCATTTAGCCTACATGAACTCTAGAATAGGCTAAAGGATATAACCACAACTCAGAAACTAGCAGGGGACATTACAGATCTGCAATTCATAGTTGAATAATTTGATCAATAAGGGTTTCCTAAATATATTTCTACTAATTATATTGCTGATCAACATTTATTTCAGTGATATTTGGCATCTAATTTTGTATTTATTATCATTTCAGCTTGCACTCATTAGGAAGATTGCATAGTCCCTAAGGTTGTTCGATTGCAGACATTACAACAAGCAAACTTTCATCCATCCAAAGTCTACTTGTCTCTTCAATGGTAGAAGATGTCTTCAAAATAATCCAACAGTTCACAGTGTTCCAAGTAGAGGTTAGTGCCAAAGCATCCTACTAAAAGGCATAACATATGAAGCTTTTTGTATTAGTCTCCAAAAATTTGGATATAATAAAAGAAAGATGTTAGCCATGAGATGATCAATGGGATGAACTAACAAGTTCCCTTGCTTGGTTCCCACCATGAGAAAGTATTTCATTCTTTCAACTTGCTTCTTGTAAGCACGGTGAAATTTTGACCACAAATTATTTATTCATTATTCTTTTTGTATAGTCTCTACCTTTAGTGCTTCAAGAAATGTAGCATCAAATCTGTAATATCCCTTGCTACTTCTAATCTAGATTTTTGCCCTCAAGGAATATCATAAGGGTTACCAAAATGCAAAACAAAGATCTTGGTTACTAAGACTTTCTAACACTTTAGGATTTTTCACCTAAAGGAGAGGGAATAGACCAAAATGTCAATGTTTACACTCCGTAAACCACTGTAGAAATTCCTTACACAATCTGGTCTAAGTTCACTTCAAGGAATATTGTCAAACACTTTGCATACAACCCTTTATCTTGTGTTCCTGAGTTTTCACTCTGCTTGCTTGTCTCAAATGATCTTCAAAGAATGTAAATGCTTGCAAACAATACTATAATATCTAGGCAATGATCTAAAATGATAATGCAATTCTTTTTGACTTTATGAATGCAATACATGAACATCTACATAAGAAATGTGCACCTACAACCAAGTAGCATTTTTACTAACACTTGGCATACATGTTAGTTTTATGTGATCAGACATGAAAGCAATCAGAAAATGCAACACATAAGACAATGAACACCACAAGATACCCTGGGAAAACCCTCCTACTCGAGGGAGAAAAACCCAACAAATATATCACTTATATATTCAGGAATAAGAGCAGAAATCTGCTTACAACTCAGGCCAAACACAAGGCCGAATTTGATACAATGAACAATAGCACCTGTCCTAGATGCGTAGATACAGAAATGTATATGTTTCTCCTTGAGATCGATCTGCTGCATCAATATGATGATCAGCTGCTCAAGATGATGATTTGCTGCTCAAGTGCGAACTTCTTCTAGGAGTGTGAATGGATGAATGAACTTGATTATCAAATGAGAGATCATCACCTTATATTTATAAAAAACATTGTGTCTCTTCATGTAGGTCGGCCTCCTTAGAAAATAACAATAATTAAATAGGTCGGCCACAAGAAGGAAGTCGGCCCAAATGAAGTGAAGCGCCACTTCACTTTAATCAATGCAATAAATGAATAGCCATTAGGCTATATGAATTTATTGTTCAGCAAGCAAGGTGGAAGTATGTAGCACGAAGCTACAACATCAACACTCCCTCTTAGCTAGGGAGGAATACTTTCGGTACACATTGTCATGGAATCTCTCAACATGACATCCACAATGGCTACACCCATATGTGGAAGGGGCTCATCACGGATTCACTCAATCGTGATATCAACCATCATGGCTACTCCCATGTATGGTAAAGCATATGTGCACAAGTGCCCATCACGGAATCACTCAACGTGATGTCGTCATCTCAACATGACGTTCACCATGGATACTCCCAGAGGGTGAATCAAGACAAGTACAAGAAAATCATCACGAACTCTCTCACGTGATGTTGTCATGGAGTCACTCAACATGACATCCACCATGGCTACTCCCAAAGGGTGGAAAAAAAGGGCTTACACCTCAAATTTCTCTAATAGAGAAAGATGCATTAAAGCAAATCATAGAAGATCACTGAAGCTAAGTCTCCCTCTCAACTAGGGATTCATTCCCCACAATACCAAGCTTGTCTCGGAAGTACACAAACTTTACTCTGGAGAGGGGCAGGGTGAGAATGTCGGTCGTCTGCTCATCAGTGCTAATGTATCTCAACTGGATTGCTTTCCTCAATACCATATCTCTGATATAGTGGTATTTGATCTCAACATGTCTGGTTCTGTCATGAAACACCGGATTGACAGAAAGCTTCACACAACTTTGATTATCACAATGAATTATAGTCAGCTCCAATGATTGTCCAAACAATCCTGCAAGGAGCTTCCGAAGCCACACTGCTTCTTGAGCTGTCACACACGCTACAATGTACTCGGCCTCTACGATGCTCAGTGCCACTGAAGACTGCTTCCTGCTACACCAAGAGATCATCGTAGAGCCCAAACTGAAACAACATCCAGAGGTGCTCTTTCGATCAGCAACACACCCTGCCCAATTAGAGTCAGTATGACCATGCAGCTTCAAGTCCACATCAGAAGAATATCTCAAGCCATACCCAACTGTGCCACGCAAGTATCTCAAGATATGTTTTGCTGCAACTAGGTGTATTTGCCTTGGTTCACAAATGAACTGACTAAGTGCACTCACTACATAGCAAATAGCTGGTCTAGTATTGACTAGATACATCAATACTCCAATCAACTGCCTATACATAGTAAGACCCACCAGATCTGAACTAGCTACAGCCTCTTCTAACTTCTGAAAATTGGTTTCCATAGGTGTAGACATGGATTTGCAATCCAACATACCAAATCTCTTCAAGATGTCTATTGTATACTTCCCTTGACTTAGAATGATCTCATTAGGCCTCTGCCATACTTCTAAACCAAGGAAGTAATGCATGTACTTAAGATCCTTCATTTCAAATTCAGAAGCCAACTCCTTCTTGCATTTGATAATGAGGTGTTCTTCTCCAGTAAGAAATAGATCATCAACATAGAGAACCAAGATCAAGGCCTCACCATTAATTACCTTGAAATATAGATTTGAATCAGCATCATTCTTGGAGAAGCCCAAGCTCAGCAAGTATCGATCAATCCTCTCATACCAAGCACAAGGAGCCTGCTTAAGGCCATACAAAGCCTTCTTCAATCTACAAACATGAGACTCCTTCCCATGAACCTCAAATCCATCAGGTTGCTCAATGTATACCTCTTCTTCAATTACACCATTTAGAAATGTTGTCATCACGTCCATCTAGTGTAACTTCCATCCTTTAATTGTTGCAATGGCAATGATAGTCCTGATGGAGGTATATGAGCAACTGAAGCAAAGGTTTTCTCATAGTCTATTCCCTCTTTCTGAGAGAATCCTCTAGCCACAAATCTAGCCTTGTACTTCTCAATGCTTCCATCAACCGCATGCTTGATCTTGAAAAGCCACTTAGAAGATACAACAGATTTGCCTTCTAGTCTAGGTACAACGTCCCAAACATCGTTCTTGAGGATAGATTGATATTCTTCAGCCATAGCATCTCTCTGTACTTGCTGATTTGTAGCTTCCTCAACACTGGAAGGTTCAGACTCAATGATTTGACTCATCAATGTAACATAACTTGGAACCTGTTGTCGTCTTTTGCTTTCTAGGAGCTGCAAACCTTTCTGCCTCTTGCATTGTTTGCCTAGCTCATAGAAGTCTCTTTCGACCTATGACAATATCTCTCGGCCCATCAGTATGTTCCAAAAGGCTCAACTGGATCATCATCCTCTTTTGGTTCAGTAGACTCCCTCTGAATCTCCAAGTTCTTGCATCAACCTCCTGACCTCCTCGTCCAAGTTTCCCTATGTTGGTTTGACAGACTCCCTCTGAAGGTTAATTCCTCCTCTTCGAAGAAATTGATCACAATGACAACCTGAATAGGTTCTTCCTCTTCAAGAGATGTCTTCAACCACCAACTCAATCCCATGGCTGCAAGCTATGACTCTATTCTTCAGCCTATAGGATGCAACAAGCTCTTCTTCTCTTGAAAGCAATCTCTTACGCTTCTTGGTCCGTCCTGAAAGCATTAAGGGGAGATTACTAATAGTTCATGGAACTCAACTATCTCGAAGAGAAATACCAGTGCTAGAAGCATACATGATTGACTATCTCAATGTTATAGCATGAATTAATAACTACATAACAAATTCATGAACATTATTCAACAATGAAATACTTATCTCATTGAAATCATAATCTCCTTAAGTATTCTCAAATAATTAATTCATCATTCATTTGTTTCTCGATCGAACCATCATTTTAAAAATATTAATAAAAAATTAACTACAAATGAAGATAGAATAATTAAAGGAATAATAGGACTTATCTTGTTGATTCTGATGTATCTTTCTTTCCTCTTTACTACTCTCGGAAATGGTAATCTCAGCACAACAAAAGACAATCTGTTCAACATGGATTTCTTAGATATAATATGCAGCCAACGTATAGAATCAGACCTCTCAAAGAACCAAGGCTCCGTCACAGTTCTTGTACATAGAGGATGGTATCGATGTGACCAACCAATCACAATCAAAATTGCAGTTCTCTTTTCATTTCTGAGTCACACTCAGAAATCTTCACAACTAGCATGAAAACAACTCCAAATAAACGATGTCAGATCTCCACAACTCAACAGACTAAAATTCACCCCAGATTTCAAAAGTATAAACAACAAAAAAAAACTTATTTTTTTCTTGTCTAATTTTCCTCACAATCCATCAATTGTTCTTTCCTGATCTTTGCACCTAAAGATTTAGATCTGCTGCTCCAAATACGCCCAGAATAGGAATCAGCAAACTTTTGTATCATAAGAAGCACCAATATATATTTTATATCGCCAGGAATAACTCTCAACCAGTTCAAGTAGTGATCAAAAATTTCAAATGAAATGCATATATTGCCTTGGTCAACAATCTTTGACTAGTCGAACCTTCAAGTCCTCGGCTTCACAATAAAAATAGTGGCAGTCCACTGCAAATGACACGATTTGACTCTGACAGATCCGCTTCCCTGAGCCGAATAAACTATATCAGATGATCTTCGAATTCACTTCTACAACGACCTCTTAAATTATATATTTTATCAACTTTTGCCGTCTCTTACTAACAACCTCAAAGCACTCAAATATAGAATCCAGAACGCCCTTCAGATTGCTTAACCAGATTTGATCAGATCTTTTCTTAGACCCGCTCTGATACCATGTTAGTTTTATGTGATAAGACATGAAAGCAATCAGAAAATGCAACACATAAGACAATGAACACCACAAGATACCCTGGGAAAACCCTCCTACTCGAGGGAGAAAAACCCAACAAATATATCACTTCTATATTCAGGAATAAGAGCAGAAATCTGCTTACAACTCAGGCCCAACACAAGGCCGAATTTGATACAATGAACAATAGCACCTCTCCTAGATGCGTAGATACAGAAATATATATGTTTCTCCTTGAGATCGATTTGCTGCATCAATATGATGATCAGCTGCTCAAGATGATTATCTGCTGCTCAAGATGATGATCTGCTGCTCAAGTGCAAACTTCTTCTAGGAGTGCGAATGGATGAATGAACTTGATTATCAAATGAGAGATCATCACCATATATTTATACAAAACATTGTGTCTCTTCATGTAGGTCAACCTCCTTAGAAAATAGCAATAATTAAATAGGTCGGCCACAAGAAGGAAGTCGGCCCAAATGAAATATAATAAGTTGTCAAGTGAAGCGCCTCTTCACTTTAATCAATGCAATAAATGAATAGCCGTTAGGCTATATGAATTTATTGTTCAACAAACAAGGCGGAAGTATGTAGCCCGAAGCTACAACATCAACAATACATACTAATATGCTGAGTATAAGAGATGCAAACTTGCTCAATACAACAGATATTCGATCTGCAACTTATAGCTCCTTATTATGATATAAAATGTAATACAATGCTGCTATTAAAAGCCAAGACTCTTGGCATTACAACATATGCAACTTCTACAATTTCTAAGTACAAATGGCAGCAACTAAACTTTATTCTAAATGCTGATATGAGTATGCAAATGACATTAAAAACCTGATTGGAGGAAGCGCCTATGCAGATGGAGATGTGACAGAAATATAATCATTACAAATGAGTCTCCTTTAAGCCAAATCAAGCTCCTACTCCAGCCGCCCCTTTTCTGGACCAGACTGCAAAGAATAAAATAATAGCAGCCTCCAAACGTCTGACTTAAGTCCAAAAATCATCTCCAAGCATCTAGGGTTGGAGCACTTAGATGCCCATATGAAATCGTCCCCTCCATAGATGGCTATGAATAAAATCGTGGTTACCAATAGGGCTGAAGCCTGACTGTAAACTGAAATCAGAATGTGATAAGCAAAATCTTCCCTTATAATGGATGATATGCTGAGCTCCAAATCTGCAAATAATCTCAAATCGATTCTTCACAAGTTTGCTTCAATAAGCTGAAATGAAACCTTAATCTCCAATTTGGCCAAAGGCCACAAAATTGCAATGAAGCACAAATTGAACTTCTGAAGCGAAGCCCACAAATTTGCAATAATTCAGAGAATATTTCACACCCTCAAAATTGCATAACCAATGAGAGTTTTTGTTCCCAATGGCTGGAAATGGCAGAAACCCTAGCTGGCTCCTTCACCAACAATCTTCAACAAACAAATATCAATACCTAGATGATTAAAAATGAGTCCTTAGTATCCTTTTATACTTTTCCTGGAGGTCTCACACACTTTCCTTGCCAATGTGGGATAAAAGATATATTTCCAACTTTAATTTTATTTTAGTGACTTTATGATATAATATTTTATTTTAAGTCACTTTATTAAATTAATTAAATATAAGGTGACCTTATAATATTTATTTATTTGATAACCTTACAAATAATTAATTTAATACCACTTTTTAATTTAATTAAAATAATCAATTAGTCATCCTTATGAAATATCATTATTTTGGACAAATCAATTGATTTAATTTAATTAATCTGCCTCCAAAACGGGGATATTACTCTAGGATTTTGGGCAGCAATCAATCAATTGTCATAAAGGATACTTCAAGAGTGACCCTCTTAGGAATGTCTAACAAAGTTGGTTGTCTTGCAAAAAATTAAGTAGATCATCAAGCAAAGAGGAAATCCCATGGAAAACGACACAAATGGTGCAATCCTACAAGTTGCATTGTTGTATAAATGTGGGCTCGGACCCTCTTGAAAATATCTTTGGTTTATTACATAATATATCATCTCTACTTTGTGTTGCTTAGTATGTCACCTCAAAGAAGGTCCCTATACTCAAAGTACTATGTGTTTTGTCCTTGCTCATGGTCCTCAAATGGAGGTGATTTAATTATTAAATTGTAAATGTGTCACATGCAATTGTCTATCTATGTTATGTGTGGATTTCAATGTGCTTGTTGAGTTGCAAAAGTAGGTTGAACCAACCTTGACCACGCAATGGACACATTACAAAAGGTTGAACTCTAAAGAGGGAACCAAATTGACTTATTATTTTGAGTGCACAATATAGCCTCTTTCCCTTTTGATCTCTTGAACTCTATCCTGCTCCTAACTCTTTACCCACCATTGTTATAGTAGAGTACATTAGCCCCAAAAGCAAGTTGTTGGCACCTTCTCATTGTTAAAGTAGAAGTATATTAGATAGCTTGCACTGCTTTCATAAGGAGTCAGCCTTCTCCAGAGATTCCCGCCTTATTTTGGAAAACATGACTAGGTATAGAAAATTTCCAAGCTACTAGTGTTCCTAGAACTAATGTTAAGCCTCAACACAAGCAAATTCACTATCAAACTGTTACATCCCAAATTGTGAGGGTACTATTTACTAGTGATATAAAGGGTAGAAATGAATGTGATGTGAAATCTGGAGATGCTTGTACCTTGTTATCAATGTGTATGTTAGCTCATTTGACGTTGTTTCATTTGATGTTATTTCAATTGATGTAATTCATGGTGAAATACTGCATATATGTGAATAGGAGGATAATGAATCTTGCTTTTTAAACTTGATATATTTGTATAAGTACTGCAAATGTTATGAACAAGTAATTGTCGTGGTTTTGTGGCAATGGATGCAGGAACAGGAACCATTCCTCCCGGCGGAGGGGAAGTATCACTCGGGAGAGGAGCTTGGTCGGGTAACCGGTAAAGTGAATTATCTAAGCATACACACACTCACCTTAGATTGAGTAAACCAAGTCAGTTTTGTATGAATATAAGGTAAGTCATCCATAGCTTGTATGTCTTGCAAGTAGAGGTCTTGACTGCTTCTGTGTGTGAAGTTTATCCTTGTGCTTGATTGTGAGATTATGATCATCATGGTGGTATCATGTTTGGATGTGAACGTCGGAAGTAAGCATATATACACATGTATAGTATATATACATATCCATAAGTATAAACATATTGATATAGGCGTAAGTGGTTAATGGACTTGCCATACAGATGTGTCGATATGGTATATGTACGTATACGAGTACATAGAGGATTATACTGCAGTATACATATGTATATAAGCATACGTTCGATAATGTGGAAATATTAGTATTATAATATTATTATAATATTGTCTTGGAATTTACATATATACATATATGCACATATACATTGATAGGTATATTGAAAGTATGCTGACTGGCTCGCAATATACGTATTTACCAAATAATATGTAAATGTGTATATATGTATAGATGTAATTAAATAAGTATATATATATATATATTTAATATTATATATATAAATATATATTATTATAGTTTTACCGAAATAAATATATATGTATATATAAGTATATTTAAATTATAACATTTAAATATATATACATATATAAATATTTAAGTAAAATAAAACTATAATGATATATGTATTAATATAATAAAACATATAGATATACTTTATATATATTGAAATAAAGTGAAAATTATATGGTAAATAAAATGAAGAAGGAATCGATTTGGTTAAATAAAGACTTTACTTTATAAAGTCATTGGAAATTAATCGATTTATTTCTTAAGGGAAATAACTATGGAAATCGACTCTTATTACTTGAAATATTTGACACTTTAAAATGCAACACATTTTAGAAGAAAAACACGCCAAACTTTGAATAAAGGAAATATTTCATTTTTGACATTAGATGAACTTTTGAAAATAGCGAAATTTTCAGTGAAGCTTTTCCCATAAAATGGCGAGAGCTTCAAACGCAGGAAAGAATGGAAGAAGTTTTCAAACGCTAAAGAAAAGGGCAGCGCCAGCTAAATAGATTGAGTTGTTGCAGGATAAAACTTGACAAATTCACAACAAATATGAGTCATTCTCTAATATGCGCCATAGAAGGACGTTTTTCCTGTAAGTGGCAATTTCGAGCTTTGAGATTGAAACAGTTTGGAAGTGTTTACTCCAAGAGGGTCAAATCACTCTTTTTTATGATGATACATGGTTTAGAAATCTGCCAGGTAGCATTTGAATAAGTTTGGGCACCTTGTTGTCATTTTACATGCCCCCAATGGTTGAATCCGTTGCATTTCGGGTCTATAAAAGGACGCCCTGCCATTCATTCAAAACACACTTGAGCATTATGAGTTTCGAAAATTCTTGAGCGCCCTTTTTCATCACATTCTATATTGCCTACATTTTTTGTATTGCTAAATTCTTGAAAATACAGTGAATTCATACCAGCATTACCGATCACTGTGTTTATATTATTGAGTTTAGAGTGAAAGATTTAGGAACTGTAGCTGAGTAGGAATTCAGTAGTGGAATCACCTTTGAGAGAAGTGTTGAAAATAGATAGCATCGGTCAGATGATTGATCGTTATTAATGTGAAAGATATAATATTAAATAAAGGGACACATCCCTTGGGCCGACGTGTCTTCACTTTGAGGAGACACATCCGCTCATGGGACGTGTCTCCCACTTTGATATTTATACTCACTCCTTCCTCATTTGGAAACATGGAAATTTATAGATTTTTACCTGTGAGGATCAACAGTTACAGAAAGAAGAATTTAATCATTTAATTAACATGGTATCAGAGCCACGTACGGAAAGATCTGATTAAATTCTTGATCTCTGAGTATGCAAGGAATGAGAGAACTAACTGCCGTTATTTCTTGAGGCATGAGAGAATACATGATTATCATTGGGTTTATATAAGTGTATGAAGCCGGAACAGAGGAGTGTGGTTTATTATATCATATGCTAGTATAGATCAAGCAACATATGGAAATAGTTTGATTAAGTTATCTTCTATTCCCGTGCATGCTGGAGACGCCCTATTCTTTATGTTGGATGGGCTCAATAATGATTGATGATCATCCTTTATGCTGGTCGAGCCTATATCATTCCATCGTGATAGTTGGCAAAAACATTCAAATATCTTTCTTGGCCGATAGTCCCTTATCGAGCGGTATTCAATATTGGTCAACAAATTCATCTGTTTCATTCCGCCAATAAGAAGTCATGACTTGGGGAATTCCATAATGAGATCATGTATGCCTGGTGCTGTGTAATGGCAGGTGCCTTCGTTTATTGGTTCAACGTATTTTATCAACCAGAGAAATCATCTACATTAACAATGATATCTAGCTTATAATGGTGTGAGGGCGCTAGATATATCGAGAGTGTTTATTCTATTTCTAATCTGGTAATCAAGTCAATATAGGTCCAAGACTACAGGCCACGCACCCATCCATGAAGTCAAAGAATTGTTAAAGCCATCACGCGAAGAGCTGGTGAGCGAACACATAGCCAGGCGCTAATTTAACGACTTGGCTTTGGTGGGCATGGAGACGGAGAAATGTCGTGGTGAGATGCTGAACCTACAGCAGGTTGTCATTCTGCCGCAGACAAAAAAAAAAAAAAAAATGGTGGCAAGCAGCGACTACGGCGTCTCCATCGTGTCGAACATGTGCATAACAATGGCGGGTGCCCGACAACGGGAAGAAGAGTCACAGTTGGCACTAGTGGAGGTAACGTGAAACTCCTCATGAGCATCATGTCGTTTGTGGCCAAGCACAGCCCAGACGCAATACTGTTCGTCGTTTCCATTTTGGTCGACATTCTGACCTGCGCGACTTGTGGCGTGGAAGCTGTTGGGCTTCCCATCAAATAGGGTGTTGGGGACCGCCACTAGACTCGACTTGTCACGCTTCCCACCTTATAGGGATTTTCGACGTTGGGTGCGTGCTTGTCAAAGATTGGCGCCACTGAAAGAGTGACAAGCCTCCAGTCCAGTTGTTTGCCTGTAATCGAACTGTGAGACAATTTTACTTTATTTTATTCCGACCCCCTGCAAGAAGTTGATGCTTCGGTATTAGCCTAAGTTACAAGGAGTGTGCTTTGTGTATCGGGCATTATGTTACCTCAGGCAAAGGAATATACCAAATACCAAAAATAATAATAATAATAATAAAAAAATAAAAAATAAAAAATTCATGAATCATGGAAGAATGGCGTTTCTAAGAAGATGCTTCAGACATGACTCCTGCCTTCGAAACACAGATAAAGATGCACAAAGATACATTACGGAAGGATACGACCTTCAGAAATAGATATGGGTTGTGTGATGTCATTATTTGCTTCTATCTTTGCCGTATATGATTCTGGCCGTATTCACATCTGGTTCTTTGGTGGAGTTCTCTATCTAGTTGTGTCAACTTCCTTCAGTCAGCATTTTGTGCACAGGAATCAAATCAGTTTGGAAGATATTTGCATTCAGGTTATCAAAACCATATAGAAAGAGGTTTCCAAGCCTGGGTGTGGCAATTTATATGCTTATTCCTGCACTACCTCATGGAGACTGGGTGTGAGACCTTTTGATAGGTGATTAAAGGCATTAGAGTTGTCAATCAAACTAAGAGCATTCACAAGCAGATTGGACGCCTTATTCAAGGGGTTTAGTGGTTGGATGTGATACTTCCTTACACCCAACCTACGTGCATATTCGAGAGTTGAAAGTTTTCCATTACCTTGATTGACTGGCAACATATTATCTAATTGCTGATTGAAGTCTGAGATATTGTGGCTGGGCCTGGAGTTAAGGTTATATTACTGTGGTATTCATAATTACTGCTCAGATGATTACTGGGCAGGGAATATCTGAGTTGTTTTCTATAAAGTTCAGGCAAGTCAAGCTTTAAACAAAGGCGGTATGGCAGTATGAAGAGGATTAAAAGTGTTGTCATTAAGATAGTGAAGAGGTTGTGCCTTGTAGTGTGATGAGAGCAGATGTGTTCATTCTGATAGTTGTTGTTATAATCAGAGAAGTAGCAATCGAAGCCCTGAGTTTGCATTGAGAGCAGCAGCGATTGATGCCACTGCAAAGGGCGGAGAGAGCAAATATTGTGATCGTTAATATCGATTTTTCATTTTTGCATACAGGATTCTAAACTTAATGAGATAAGTATTGCATGGTTGAATAATGTTCATGAATTGTTATTGATTCATCCTATAACTTTGAGATGGTCAATTATGTATGCTTTTAGCAATGGTATTTTTGAGATAGTTGAGTTTCATGAACTGTTAATAATCTATTCTTAATGCTTTTAGGACGAATAAAGAAGTATAAGAGATTGCTTGCAAGAAGAGCTTGATGCATCCTGTAGGTTGAAAAATGGAGACACTACTTGCAACCTTGAGAGTGTGTGAATGGCTGAAGATATCTTTTGAAAAGGAAGCATTAACCTTCAGAGGGAGTTCTTTGATTCAGTAAAGGGTTGCAATGTTGATGCTAAATCCTTGAAGTACCTCTTCAGCAGTTGAGATCAGAATTCCTCATATCTGTCAACCTAGATTTAGCATTGGTAGCTCTGGGAACCTATTCATAATAGAGTAATCTGGGAAGAGGTTGAAAAGATCAGCCCTGAATCTCTACAAAGGTGTGAGTTGGAAACCATTTCTCTAAAGCAAGTATTGCAGACGATTTTGGTCGAGGAGGTCAGGAAGCTGATGCAAGTACTTAGAGCTTCAGAGGGAGTCACAACATCACTTGTAATGCATAATTCTCTGAGATGGAGAGATATGAGGCGAAAGCCCTTGTTCATCTTTGAGACTAAGATGAGGTGTCATGTTGAGAGACTCCATGACGGCATCACGTTGAGAGACTCCGTGACAAATATGCAGACTGAAGAAAGCCCTCTATGGACTTAAACAGGCTCCCAGGGTCTAGTATAAAAGAATTGACAGCTACCTCTTGGGACTAGGATTCTCCAAGAATGATGCAGACCGAAATCTTTACTTTAATGTAATGAAATGTGAGATGTTAATAATTACTTTATATGTTGATGATCTATTGATAACAGGAAAAGATCATCTCATTGCTCAAGGAAAGAAGGGTCTAACTCCAAAAGAGCCCCTAGAACCCTCAATGTGGCTTAAAGGGGGGGTGTTGGATATAAGCCACACCCGGACTAACGATGGGCTGGCCACAAGGGGTCAATAGCTCAATTGATAGAGCAATCCTGCAGCCAATGGAAGGTCCTAGTGAATGCTCTCAACCAGTTCATGTGTGAGCCAAAGGAAATTCACCTTATGGCTGTGAATTTTATATTGAGATATCTTCAAGGCACTATTGGATATGGTCTTCTTTACAGAAATGACCAACTAGATCTACATGAATACTCTGATTCAGATTAGGCTGGAAGTGTAACCGATCGGAAAGCACATAAGGATGTTGCTTCAGTTTAGGATCTGCTATGATCTCTTGGATTTGCAAAAAACAGTCTTTTGTAGCACAAAGCTCGACAAAAGCCGATTACAATGCAACCTCCATGGGGGCAAGAGAAGCAGTTTGGCTTTGTAAATTGCTTGTGGGACTCCTTGATCTAAGCACATTGAGATCCCCTACCATTATGAGACATGGTAGAAAGGAATGTGATCCAGTTGGAGTATGTTAGTACAAATGATCAAACAGCAGACATTCTCACCACACCTCTCTCCCGAATCAAGGTAGAACACTTTAGGAAGAAACTTGGTATGGTTGAAATGTAATTTGATATTATGTTTGAAATTTAAATTGTTTATAAGTTGTACTAATATATAAAGATGTTTAATGTGTAAACTCTTTTGTCATGTGTGTGACTCCATGACCTTATGGGCCTACTCCTCCTGTGTACATTATTGAAAGGTGACGATCTTTCTAATAATGAACACTTGTATTTGACATTGTAAAGTGACAACTCTACAATGATGAGTTGAACTATCATGATAGATATCATGTGACTTGATATCTGTGGACATGTCATGATAGTATCTCTTGGACACCTTGATGGATATCATGGGACTTGATGTCATCTGAAGATCATTGTGATCCTTAAGAGATAATCATGGTGTATAATTATATATCCGTGGATATGCCATGAATTATGGTAGACATCATGTGACTTGATGTCAGTGCACATACCATAATGAAGATGTCTTATAAAGAATGTCATGTGACTTGACACTTTCAGAAGCATACCATATCTTTTGATATCACGAGTTAGGTGATATCACTTTTACTTGGTGGAAGTTATTGTTCCTAGCTAAGAGGGAGTATTGAATAATGAAGATGTGTTATGAAGAATGTCATGTGACTTGACACTTTCAGAAGCATACCATATCTTCTGATATCACGAGTTAGGTGATATCACTTTTACTTGGTGGAAGTTATTTTCCCTAGCTAAGAGGGAGTATTGAATAATGAAGATGTGTTATGAAGAATGTCATGTGACTTGACACTTTCAGAAGCATACCATATCTTCTAATTTCACAAGTTAGGTAATATCACTTTATACTTGTTTGGAGTTTATCTTCCCTAGCTAAGAGGGAGTGTTGAAAATAGATAGCATCAGTCAAATGATTGATCGTTGTTAATGTGAAAGATATAATATTAAAAAAAGGGACACATCCCTTGAGCCGACGTTTCTCCACTTTGAGGAGACACATCCGCTCATGGGACGTGTCTCCCACTTTGATATTTATACTCACTCCTTCCTCATTTGGAAAAATGGCAATTTATAGATGTTTACCTGTGAGGATCGACAGTTGCAGAAAGAATAATTTAATCATTTAATTAACAAGAAGAACTATAAAGAATTAACTTAGAGTGAATTGTCATCACGAAGAAGTCATTTTTCAGTAGGATTCTGGAAACGATTAGAAGAGCAATTCTAGAAGGAAAAACGTTGGAAAACAGGCATGGGGAAACTCTTCTCATTCTTCTTTGTTTTTGATTAATCAAAAGAAAAGAATTCTTTGTGATTTTAATTGTGCTTTGATTGAAAGTTAGGCATAGCTATTTGACTGTGTGAAAGAAGAATCATGTTTTCTATGTTGTGTTACTGTGTTAGCAATGGCTGAAAGATGTATCTTGAATGCAACATAATTATAAGGGAAAGGAAATTATTTGTTTACCTTGCTTAAAAAGAGAATTTTTAAGTATAGAGAAATATTGTGAATGAAGAAATAGGAAGGAATTGAAATGTATTTGGTATGAATGTTGCTTATTCTATATGATCTTTGTATATGGAGAATACGTAAAAGTATTTATTACCTACTATGATCGAAATGATGACAGAACCAAGTATGGTTTGAAGCTTAAGTTATTAGGTTAACTGAGACAAGCTAAGCACTCCTAGGATAAAGATTTCCGGATTAGGAGTTATGTTACAAGACACTTGTAGACTGTTTCGTTTCTAAGTAGATTGTTTGAAGGTAAGTTGTTTGAAACAGGATATACCTATCTTATGTAACTATTTGAAGTAGATTGTTTAAAGGTAAGTTATCTGAAACAAGATATACCTGTTTTGTGTAATTACTTAGTAGATTAATATGTTGTAGGTTAGTTTGGGATAAAAGATTATCCAAAAGTAAACGACGATACCTATGTGTAGTGTAAGATAGCCTTAAGTCAAATCGGCCTCGAGTAGCGTATATGATAGATGACCTTCATTCGAAGTACTAAATGAGAATACTTTGGCCAAAGTAGTGAAATGTACGACATCCAATTAGACTGCATGATGCTTGAGACTACACTGTTAGTTCATCATGATCCTTGTACTAGTATGAGATTGTGAAATAGCAAGGTTCTAGTTGTGAATAGGACACAACACTATGCTCAGTTGGGTTGCCGCAGCTGGATACTCTACCAATCTCTTCGTTCAAAGGGAGGGCCATCTATCGAATGATAGATGTGCGGGGGACCGCATTAATAGTCCGTGGTTGGCAGAAAAGCGTCTGAGTGATGCTTCTCCTCCACAGCAGGCGATGGATACACCAAGATTTGAAAGAAAAGGAACCCGGACCGTCTTACTACTATTTGTTCTACTGCTCATTGGAGCTAAGTTAGTTAAGGTACATTTTATCGTTACTTGTACTTGTGAAGTTATTGTAATGAAATGGAATCTCTATTGTAATTTTAAATATGATATCATGTTCATATAGTATCAATAAAGGAAAGAAAAATTATATTGCAATGACTTGTTAGCACGTTTATTTACTCTTTTGATGTAAATTGGAAAAAAATTGTTTTACCGAAGGATCGGGTCGTTACACAAACTCTAATGGGTCTAGTGAGCAGTATAACAGTAATCCCATCCTCTTCCTCCCCCTTAATCAGGTTTATGCCTCTCCACACTTTACTTACCCTTGCTCCCATGGTCTCAATCCAAAACACCTCATTCTCTCACCTAGAACACACGCAAGTGGTCCAACACTTGAAGCTGTCAACAATTCTATCATGTTCTATTCTGTGATAAACATACATTTTTTTAAACAAAAAAAAAAGTCCAAGATGTCTTGTTCAAAAATTGGGAAATATTTACCAAACCTTGCTACTCTGAATGATCTGAAGTTGTTCAATATGTCAATTCAACAGTAACATGTAAAGCCCAAATGGTTTTGCAAAACAGCACTCACTATTCATGTCAACCTCAAACAATGGCTCTGGAACACCTATTCTTGAATCCTACTGCTTTAAAAGAAGATACAACTTTCTCACCTACAAAAAACCATAACTGAACTTATCTGCATAATCTCAGCTTCTTTAAGCAACAACAAAATCATAAGTCTTGTTTATCCACATGTTTGATGTTTTCAAACCTCAATATAGAAAGAAGAAATTATTTTTCTCCTTCATTTACCTTCAGACTTATCTCAAACTAGCTTACTTCCAATTTACAAAATTTGGCAGTTTTGTCATTTTAAAGTCCTGTGATACTTTCATTTGCAACATATTTTCCTCCCATTAAGGTTGTCGATAAGAGACATAATATTTCCACAGTCTATATTAGTGATCATGAATGCTTTTAGATTTAATCATGTACAATATTTTTACATCTTTTAATGATCCAGAAGCATTCATGATTATCTTCAAGTCCCTTTTGAGAAAATACATTTTTTCTCCGAAATACTTCTTCCCATAGGTGATAGCAAAAACTTCAAGTTTGCAATCTTCAGCTTCAATAATTCTATGTGATCCAAAATAATTCACAACTTATCATTGAATAATACAATTAGACATCCACAAACCTAAAAAGTATATGTATTGGCAACAAATTAGAAACTGAATCAACATAAATAAATAATTAGTTAATTGGTCTCAAGGAGTAGGCAACTTTAGAATAAATCACAGAAATTTTGTGAAGAAAGAAAGAAATTAAATTTATATTCAAAAGTGAACAAAAGTAGATCAACGGAACTCAAAGGGTATACAAAATCAAACACAAATAAAAAATGGTGTTTGGACATTTTTAAATGGCAATCTAAATTATTTATACAAAGTGTAAAAGCAGGAGAAATAAGGCTAACAACTTCAACATCAAAACTGGAAGAAAGACCACATCATAATCTGGTTTCTTGAGTCTAAGACTAGAAACAATGCTTCTTTCTAACAGATAGATTACATCTCCAATGGATATTCAGATTAATGAAAATAAGAAAACTAAGAAATCATTGTACTTGGATGCCCTTCCCAAAGGTCTTGAATAAATCTGTTGAAGAATCAATACTTCCATTAAACATACAAAAAATTTAAGAACCACAGTATGGTCTATACAAGTAGCAATAAAAAAAATGTTATTAGAGATCAAACCCTGCTTCTAAATCAGTAACGCTTAAATACATCAACTGCCAGTGGCATTTTAAGACAAAAATTTCACATGCAGGCATCTTTCCTCCTATTCTGAACTATTTCTTGAATTTGTCATGTCCTAAAGCATGCAACATAAGTCAAGCGAGGACTCAAATGCCCATTTGAGTAGTGTTTTAGTCTGCTATTTTGCAGTATTTCAACTTACTATACTTACATTGATGTTGAACAGTATTTTCTTTCAGTCTATCTTTGAACAAATCTCACTAATATCTTCCCTCCTATTCTGAAACATTTCTTGAATTGTCAGGTGCTAAAGCATGCAATATAAGTCAAACAAGGGCTCAAATGCCCATTTTACTAGTGGTTTACTCTGCTCATTTACAGTCTTTCAACATACTCTATTTACATGGATGTTGAGTAAAATTTACTTTCAAGCTTTCTACAAACAAATCTCACTAAGATTTAACTTGCAATGTAAGCTAATAGATATAAAATGTTTCAGACAAGGTATTAAAAAAAGCCTCACCTCTAGCTCATTTTTCTTATCATTGTGTGCACTGATATCAGATTGGACATGCCATAGCTGCATAATGATTACAAAGTCAACTACAAAACAGTTGTAGCAAGTAAAATGTTTCCTCTTCTGCTACAGATTGCTATGTTGGCTACCTTTAATCTCCATTTGCTATATAAAACCAAACTCCGCACAACATCAAAGAGTATAAATACAGAAACAAACCTGTTCTTGAAATGCATCTCTTGGACTAGCATGTGGAGACTCGACTTCTTGCATATGACCATCATCACTGTCACTGCCCGAGCTCTTGATGTCATTTGAAACATCACTAGAATGTCCATCTACTCTCTTCCTCTTTCTCTTTCTCTCTCTGCAAATAAATTTCACACTAAACTATAATTTTGCACCCAACCAAGTGTATACTGTCAAAAGAAAAAAGCTACAATAACAATATTGCAAAGATAGAAAGAAATGTAAAATATCAATTTTTGGGAAAATGTTGACTTGAGAATCATCTCAAGCTTCTAAAGAAAAACATGGTAATTACTGCAGATAAGCATGGCTTGCAAAGCATAAATGCCCTTCATGCACTGGGATAGGTCACATAACTGCTTCGAAGCATGCATACTAAACAAGGAAACAAGAAAAGTGATATCTCATAATCATTGAAAGTGTGTTTGAACTGGATAACAATAGGGCTGCAGAAAGCCATATCTCATAATCATTGAACCGTGTATGAAAGCAATGGAGCTGATGTTGAAGCAAGAAACAAGAAGATATAGATAGACATGATGAAAATACAAACAGGAAATATAATACAAATACCATACAAAAAGACAGCCAAGGTGTAGAAATAATAAATCAACTAATAAACCCTTTCTGTAAGCTTGGCGGTTACAGTTGCTGAGACTTTTCTGGTAAAGAATTGATTCTTCTGTTCTAGAATTTACATTTATTGAGCGTATGGTTCATTAAACTTCATCAATTTTGTGAAGCAAAACAATCCATGCACTCCACAAAAGATCTTGATATTCCAATCATATTTCCTAGCATTTTGATAAACAATGAACTCTAAAAGTTAAGCAAATTGAGTAATTTCATACCAAGCATCCAAATAATGATCCCCACATAATATGGGAAATACAAACAAAAGAATCATTGTAATATGTGCAATGGTAACAATTGATATAGAAAAGACATAAACCATAATAAAACAAAAACGGAATTCAAAGGTCATCTGACAGAATCATGACATTATTCAATATAGACAGTAATCTGATGCATGTTATACAACTGAATTAACAACAAGACACAGAAAATGTAAGTGTCCAATACATGAACGTCAGGATGTGACCGTATATGGGAGGCTGGTAAGAAGTGTGGTTTGGACAAATATCTAGCAACCACAAGTAACCCAACTTGAACCAAAAAAAAATAGTAATCACACATACATTACATAACTCTTATTTTATTCTAAGCATAATGCCACTACTTTATTCATAATATAATTTCAAAACATTATAAAAATTACAATATAATGAATACATATTTGTTAGCAGTTTAATTTATCCTTTTCAGGACAACTCAAAATAGAATACATATAAGGTAAAGCCTTTCTTTGAATTTGAAGGGTAAGCTACCTGGTAAAAATAAAACATAACCTAAACCCTAAAAGGCTAGTTTATGGGAAAAAAATTACAATTTGCACATATGCAAAGTTTATTTTTTTGGGTGGGGAGACCAAGGACAAGGAGAGTTCAAAATGTAATAGGAAATAAACTAATCTTCCGCATCTACGTTTGCTTCTCAAGTATGAGCACAAGACTGAACAATTCTTCTGCATAGAGACAAGAGATTTTGTATCTTTTATGACTCTATGAACAACTTAACCTACTACAACACAAACACACACTTTCAAGCTAGCTATGCAGAAAATAGAAATTGTATGTTAACAATAAGTGGGTAGAAAATGACACAAAACAAGATCCTAGAACTTAAATACCCAAATATTGATATTCAAAACTATCAACACCCGAAATAATAACTATTACAATTCAAGGCCTATAATTACTATCAAACCATATCTGATTTGTAAAAATCATTCAGAAGTAACTCAAATTAACCACATATGAATAAATAAACTGTATAAATCATAACAAATTTATCTCACCCAAAACTATGAAAAACAATTTCCATGGCAAGCATAGCAAAAATTTACTATTGGTAATCTATGTGCCAATAGCACTTATTTGTATGTGTTTACAAGGCATGCATGCTCAACTAATATTTTGCATAGCAATGCAATTTATTGAAGCTTAATAATAAAAATATTAATTAAAGTTTTTGTGCTGAAGTAAATTGCTGAAGAGTTAAGCAATCTCTAAGTACAAAAATGCTAGAAATAAATTGTCCCAAAATAAAGAATCTATTATTAGTATTTTCCCTCTAGAATGTTATAAAAGGAGGTTGCAGGCTCATTGTTCGGGTTGGCCATGTTCTAATATTTGTCTCTACTTCAAAGAAAACCTATGTTCATCTCCAATTTTCTTGAGGACGAAAACCTTTTTGAAAATACTGGTTTCAGAGAAAAAAACCCCCTAGCTGGTTTGGGTAGCTTCATATAGAGGTCATAGTTGTGCCTGCAAGTGAAGTTTTATTTCTGGTTGTTGTTTAAGATGGAGATATTTAAAAAAATGAAAAAAAGAGTTTGGTTTGCAAAGTGTTACTGATGTTGATTGTGTGAGTTATTCAGCCTTTGGGAAGTGTTTGAAGGAGCTGTGAGGGGATTGTACTATATGAGCTTGCTGGCTGCACCTCTCCTATAGGCTGTACTACTTAAAGTTATTGTTTTGGGTGGATTTGATATAGTAAAGTCTGTTGTTTATTTCCCTTTTATGCTATTGCTTGTTGTCCATACAAATATTGAGGGAGATCATTGAAAGGTCACACATCATCAATATCAGTCGTACTTGCCTAGAAGGGGCATGTGAAGGAGTTGAAGTGAAGCGCTGCCATTTTCATCAGTATTTTGGGTTCTTTGGTGGCGCCCAGCCTTGGAAAATGTAAACAATCATATTTGATGTTGAGGTTTTTGGTTTTCTAAAGGGGACAAGCAGTTTTGTGAGTTTATGAGCTCAAAAAGGTGTTGTACCTACTGTTATAGAAGTCTATCAGACCTGCATACAGTTTATCAATCTGGTAACGTGCATTTTGAAGCATTAAATAAACATTTAAGTATAAGTGACATTTACATATAGGCATTTACCTCCATATACTTTAAATAATATTTCATGTTTATAGTTTCAGAATTTTTGAGATGGGTTTCAAATCTTTAGGAGTTACAATGCAAATTCTAGTTTTTGGAGGATCTTATAATTTGTAGTCTTAGACAAATTTCTAAAATCAGCAATTTTTAGTGTGTGTTCAGTTCTTATTTGACTGATTATCAATAGAACCAAGTGCTATCGGACTTGCAGCAACATTCCATAGCATTCATATGAGGTATTTTTCTGTTGTTTCACAGTTAAGCTGATTTATTCATGTTATTTGGTTCACTTTGGGATTGTTGCAGCAAACTTTATTTATGATTAGCACTTTATGCCAGCATATCAGCAGTTAATCTTCCTATGGGATGTTTGTAATGCATTTTATCTAATCTTGTAATACTCTGGGTGGTAGTTCCACCAGTGGTCTCAACTTTGCATCTTGTTGTAATCGCACTCACCACTGAACAAGTGGAAGTGACTATGTTTTGTGATTACACTCCGCTGAACAAGCGTGAAGTTTTTGTGCTTTATAAGTGCACTCTTCAAACAAGCGAGAGGTGCCTATGCTTTGTAAATGCACTCTGTTGAATAAGCGAGAAGTGTCTATGCTTTGTAATTGCACTCTGCTAAATAAATGTTAAGTGTTTGTGCTTATTGTAATTGTACACTTCATTGAATAAGCGTTGAAGTGTTTTCCTTTCAATTCTTGCATAGCACTCTACCGAAGAAGAGAAGTTTGGCCAGCTCTGCCGCCTAGTGTATTTCTTTTAGTATTGTTGTTTTCTAGATAGTTGGGGTGGTCTTATACATTGTATGTTCTCACCTTGCCCATCTTGGGAACTAGGTGATCAAAAAGTGATAAGGACATTGCATTGTAATTTTGCTTCAAAAAAAAAAATTGAGGTGGTTATTACAGGGATATTAGAGCTGGTGATCTTACCAACCTATTGGAAGCTAACACTTGTTGCAGAGATCTTCAATTGCATGTCAGAATTTCAACAGCTATTTGACAATACTCAGTGACTACAAATATTTTTCAGTAGTTTCATATCAGAACTTTAATTCCACTTTCTTATGAATCATGGCTTTAGAATTGGGAGAAAAGCTTTTTAGTGCAAATAAGAGACTTCAACACCTGCCTCAATCAAAGGATGAATTACTTTGCATTTTGGATACAGTGGAGAGCTGTTTATCAATGATAAATCAGCTTGATTCTATGGAGATGCAAATTTCCATGGTCCCCACTATAAATTCCTTGGTTAAGGCTGAACTTATGAGACACCTAGATGAAGAAGTAAGAGTTGCAGTCACTTCTTGTCTTAGTGAAACTACAAGGATAACAACTCCTAAAACTCCATACAATGATGAAATTATGAGGAGGATATTTCAGCTGTTCATGGAAAGCTTTCAAGGATTGGGTGATACCAAAAGCCCTTCTTTTGATAAGAGGATCAAAATTTTAGAGACTATCACCGAGGTTAGATTTTGTGTGGTGATGCTCGACCTTGACTGTGATGATCTAATTCTCCGAATGTTCAACTATTTCTTTGCTACTGTCAGAAATGTTCATGCTGAGAATATTATAATAACCATGCAGAAACTCATGTCTTTGGTTGTCAATAAAGTGATGGTGTACCTATCCACTCTTATCAGTCCTATTGGCTAATATGAGGAAGAATAATCAAGGGTCCTTTTCAGTGGCAAATGTTTTAGCTAAACTTGTTGTCAATCAATGTGAAGAAAATTTGAAACCTTATTTGATGAATGAGGATGAGGAAGAATTTGTGACAATGGAGTATGAGAAAGAAGAGTTCACAGAAGAAATTTCTAAAAAAGAGCCAAAATTTAAGAGAGAACATTCACAACTTTCATTTGAAGAAAAAATGTCTTATTTCAAGAGGCATGTATGGCAGAGTCCCATAGAAATTACATTGATGGACTTGTAGCCATGAATGACAGAGTTGTGCTTACTGTAAATTTCAAAACAGCAACCTTTGATAAGAATTTAGATCGATCCAATGAAGATTACTCAAAAATCAAAGGAGAGGCACATGAGACTTTTGACTCCCATGATGACACCATTATAAAATATGAAGAAAATATTGAATTTTGCATGTCTACTAATAGCAATTCATTATCTTTGCATGAATCTGACACTCATGAGGAAGATTGGAAACAGCTGAGAATGAAGTGCAAGTCCTATCAAGGTTGGATTACACAAAAAGGTTAATTGAAGAATTAATGCAAAAGGAGCAAAGAGGTAAGCTTGAACAAATTGCCACTTATACAGATTTACAAACAATTAAGAGAATGATGGAAGAAATCAAGTGAATGTATTTGCACCTATGTTACACGGGGATGCGTCCCCTGCCCCAAAACCCACTATCCTCGTCCCCAGCCGTCCCTAGGACAGGGGGATGCAAAGGGGACGTCCCCTTGTCGTCCCCGAAACAACTCAATTAGCAAGAAACGCCAAGAAACATCCCCGGCCATTTGGGGATGGTTCCCCGTCCCTGGTACGGATGGGGGATGTTGGAAACATCCTCCATCGCACTAAGGACGGCTAGCTATCCCTTGCGGACTGGGAGGTTCCTAACATTAAAAAATCGATTTTTTTAATGTTTATTCCTCCTTTCCAAGGTCATGCAAGGCCCACTATCTCTCCCAATGTTAAAATTTTTGCCTAAAGTCCAAAGCAAACAAAATATTAACATTTTTATTTTATTGTCTCATTCTCACAACACGCGCTTAGCTCATTCTCACGCACACGACTCTCTCAAGTGATCTTTGATCACAGTCTTGAGTCGAACCATTGGCAGCTGCAAAAATTAAAAGTTTACAGTAGCAAGAAACACTAACAGCATTGTGATAAGTGATTTTATTAAAAAAATTGATACTAGGCTCTAACTGCAGCGGCGCACATATTCAGTCAAACCATTGGCATTAATCTGGGTTGTTCAATCTTGACGTGGGAACTACATCTACAAGTTTGAGCTTAGTCTTTGAGTTTAGAAGTTAGTAATTTTAATTTATTTTTCAATTTGCATCCCTTTTTATTTAAATGAAACCCTCACAGCATACATTTTCTCATTATTCTGAGCATAAAAAGCCCTATTTCGAGCCATTAAGCCTCTTAGCTTTTGTTGGATCTCTCCTTGAACACTCTCAGTCTCAGCTTATCTTTTGAAAACTCTTTCATTTTCTGATTTTCATACTTTCTATAAGAGTTTTTAAATTTTTATATCCATTGCTCCTCTCTCGGCAATCAATTAAAAAATAAAAATTTGAGTAAATTTAGTGCTATTGTTGTTTTAAGTTTAAATTTTAATACTTTAATTTTCTGATTTTCATTTTTAATGTTCATTAATTTGGTTTACCGTTTTTTGGTTTCAATTTTACAAACTTTCAGGCTTTCAACAAACAAAAAAAGCATATAAAATGAGCAATAACAACAATAGTGATAGTCATGAGAGTAGTAACAGTGAAAATGAAGCTACAAGAATGCCAATAGACCCTTCTTCTAACTTTGAAAATCCAACCCATGCTTCTCCAGACCATTATGCATGCCCTATACCCTCTCTTGAAAGGTTTGCAAAAGGCCCTTTCAACCACAAGAAACCATTGCGTCAATTTGCCACAGATGTGACTGCCAACAAAAAGAAAAATTCAAGGGGCAGCAAGAAATGGTTTTGTCATGTTTGTGAAACTCATTGCCATGGGAGCTATACTAAGAGATGAGGCCATCTAGTGGGTGACAGTGGAAAGGGTGTTAGAGTTTGTGATGCAATAACATTGGAGCAGTACCTTCAATTTGCAAAGTTGGCTGGAGTAAGTGAGGACCAAATAAATACCATTCAAAATAAAAAACAGCCATTAATTGATTTGCAAGCCTCTTCCAATGTATCAATTGGAGAGAGTTGTGATAGAGAGAAGAGGAAAGCAAGTGAGAAAACTTTAGTCATGGGCTTAATGAATGTGCAAAAACGTGAGCAAGCTGATGATGCAGTGGCCAAATTCTTTTATGCACATTCTCTTCCATTTCATTTGGCAAGGTCAGCTTATTTCAAAACAATGGTGAAAGAAATATTGGCGGTTGGATCCTCTTATGCCCCCCTTGGAGAATATAGATTGCGTACCTCTATCCTTGACAAACAATATTCAAAAGCTACCATGATGATGGAGGAGATGAGGCAAACATGGATTAGGACTGGTTGTTCCATTGGCATGCATGGGTGGACTGATATTCGACATAGGCCACTCATTAATGTTATTGTTACATGCCCTACTGGTTCATACTTTCTTCGAACTATTGATTGTTCTCGAAAGCTTAAGGATGCTGATTTTCAGTTTGGCATTTTGAGGGAAGCCATAGAGGAGGTTGGGCCTTCTAATGTTGTGCAGGTTGTGATAGATTCAGCTCATGTTTGTAAGCTAGCCGGTTTGATGATTGAGAGTGCTTACATTTTGGAAAGACATTGGCAAAATAGATTGGGTGAAAGCAACAATTGTAGAGGCTAGAGACATACAAATGTTTGTATGTGACCATCACACTTCACTTGCACTATTCCGATCTTATTCAAAGAAAGAATTCCTCAAACCAATTGAGACTAGATATGCTAGCTACTATATTTTGGTGGAGAGGATGTTGGAGGTCCAAGATGCTCTACAAGCCATGGTTGTTTGTGCAGATTGGAAAAGGTGAACTCTATCGAAGACAAATGAAGGCAAGGAAGTGAGAGATAGAGTACTTAATGAAACTTGGTGGGCCACTATCAAGTAAGAAATCTGAAAATTTAAATTGTTTTTGAATTTTTTACACTTTGTCTTACTTTGTATTTTAAAAGTTCTAATTTTTAATTTGTTGCTTGTAGGTATATTTGCTCTTTCATATCACCAGCTATGGGGGTAATCCAGTATGCAAATACAGACTCTTCTTGCTTGGGAGAGATATATGAGACTTTTGATAGTATGCTTGACCAAATGAAGCAAGCTATTCGTAAAAAGGATCCTGAGATGAGTTTTTATGAGGACCATATTAGGCCTATTGTGACAAAGAGGTGGAACACAATGAATACCCCTCTTCATATGCTTGCCTATGCTCTTAATCCGAAGTGGTATGTACCTGGACCTGGCCGAATGCTTCCTTTTGAGGATGACGAGGTGATAGAGGGGCTTACAACTGCCCTTCGTAAAATGTATACCAACAAGCAAGCAACCATTCTTAGAGAGCAGTGGCTTGTGTTTTCTAATCTTCCGGGTCCTACATTCAACAAACCAGAGGCTAGGACGGATAGGGCCACCATTGCACAGAACAACCCCATTGGATGGTGGAAATCCCATGGGAAGGACACACCGAATTTGAAACAACTTGCCATTCATTTGCTCTCACAGATTGTTAACTCCTTTGTTGCAAAGAGGAATTGGTCCACCTATGGCTTCATCCACTCCATTAAGAGAAACAGGCTTACTTCAAAATGAGCTGAGAAATTAGTTGCAATTCATAGTACTTTGAGACTTCAAGACCGATAGACTACTGAGTATCGGCAAACTCCAACAGCACGATGGGATGTTGATCCTGAGGATGTTAGGCAAATTGATGAGGAAGAGGTGCAACCAGGATCGGTCGAGCTACCATTGGATGATCCACTCTTGCCAGAGGATGATAGTGACTCAGATAGTTCTAAGTCTTTGGATATTCATAGCCCAAATGAGGCTTAATATCATAGACTATTGTATTTAATATTTAGATTTTCATATTTGAACTTTGAGACTTTTGGATACATGTTTGAACTTTGAGACTTTTGGATATTGATAGACCATGGTTTTATTAATGTTTGATACTGTTGTGAGAAATTTTATAATGCTTTAATGGCATTGCTTATGTTGTTATAGTACTACTCTCACAATTTATTTACATATTGATATTGTCGTTGTCAATTATTAATTTATTGACATATATCTCTCTCTTTCCCTCTCTCTCTCTATAATATATTAATAAATTTAAAAAAAATCATTTATATATATATTTTGTATGTCGTTGCCCCCTACCGTCTTTTAAAAATTGCCCCCTAAGAAACGTCTGGAAAATGCATCCCTTGTCGTCCCCCCATCCCCGTCCCCAAAACGTCGTGGAACATAGATTTTCACATAATCGAAGATAGAGATGTGGCTACCAAAATTGCAGATGAAACCAAGGCAAAGGTTGATGAGCTCACCCTTGAGCTTAAATTAACTAAGAATTCTTTGGGAAGCACTCAAAAGGCATTATTAGAAGTAGAAGGTTAACTTGTTACTGTTACCAAATTCATGGAGCAAGAGAATGAAGAGAGGGCTATGGAAATTATGCAAGTGATTGATGATCTTGATAGGCTTCAAGAAGATTTTGATTTGGAACAATTTCCAAAGATTGCATGTTCAGTTGTGGAACAACGAAAATATTGGTTTAAATAGGAAAAAGAAAACTACCAATTCTATGATACCCCACTCTTTGAAATGGATGCAGAATTATCCTTTGAAAATCCGCTTTTTCAAATGAATGCTAAACATTTCTTGAATTAAGTAATACGGATGATGGCAATATGAAATATCCCCCTTAGTTTTTTCCCCAAGTTTTTGCGCATAAACTTCACCTATTAGCGTTAGCTCAATGAACGATAACAAACTAGAAGCAACCCTTCACTTTCTAATCACCCAAATCCCGGAGTGGGCAAGGTGAGAGCATACGGTGTAAGGGGATCAAATAATAATAATCTGAAAATGTTGGAAGTACAATGCTATTGGTGGCAAACCAACCAATTGAGAAGATGTAAATACTAGGCGGCAAGTCAGCCTTTTCCACTTTTCAGCGAGCTACTGGAAAGGTAAATGAAAGCAAGAACTTGGTGGCATAGCTAGGCACTTCCTCCTTTCAACGGTTAACAAAGTAAAGAAAGTAAACTAGGTGGCAAGCCAGCCTCTTCCATTTTTCAACGGAAGTGAAATACAATGTACAAAAGAAAAAGCTGATTAGTACTACTAAATCAGTGTTACAATATATCATTAGATTTAAAATAACATGAGAGAATCAAACAATATGAAGCCCAACTGTTAGATATGCATCTTTCTGACATTACAAATGATTAGGCAACATAAGAGTATGATAAAACATTGAAATACCAGGTCTGATATGAAGGAGCAGCAATCTGATATAACAGAATAGCGTGCACGAAAACCAACCAACAATCCTTCAAATGCACGTATCTCTTCAACCACACCTCCAAATCACCTCAAACTTGTTGCAAATGGTGCCAATGAGCTAGGCATCCAATGTCAAGTAGCAAAACCCCACCAACAAGTCTGCAAATGCTCAACATGCAACCTAATGCACCCACAGCCAAAGTAGTACAGCCCCTAAGAAGGGCAACCAACAACAAAAAAAATCCAATTCTTCTTCAAAAAAATATGAAATCTCAGGGAAAGGGCGCCCAGGAGAGAGGGAAAGAATGAGCCAGTGCCCACAAAATTCTATCAATTTCGTAGATCAACATTAACATAAACGTGCTTCAGCCCTTCACAAACCAGAAACTAAAAAACTGATAATAACATTCCAAAATGATATCAAACTGATAATAACATTCCAAAATGATATCAAACTGATAATCTAACTCACACCCACACCAAAACATCAGAAAACTTGAAAGTACACATCACCATTGAAACTCAGATTGCAACCTCTAGATGAAGATGCACCAAACGATCAGCTAGGAGTTGTCTTTCAAACCCAAAACTGATGTAAAGCTAGGATGTATTCCAACCCCGAAGCAAGAGTCTGAAATAATTTCAGCAACACTTTGTTATGATATAAAAATGGATAAACAAATGAGAGAGAGAGCATTGTATTTATAGGTTTCCAAACCCAAGAATTTAGATCTTCAATTTCCTCCAAAAGGAATGCCCAAGAGGGGAGAAAATAATACTCTTTTTAAATTTCATCTTTGACTTGACTTTGGGCGCCCAACTTCATTTAGCCAATTTAACTTTATAAAATGCAATAATTTATCCAACTTGGACGTCCACATGAGAAAACACAAGTTAAAAACAACTTAAGTCAATAAGCCTAGGCGTGGGGACCAAAAAGCACATTGGAAATATCAAATAATATGACTTCAGTTATCAACTTTCCAATTCTGACTCCAAGCAAGCTAGAGAAGCTTCTGCCACTTACTGCACTACCAAAAATAGAATCCGAATGTTGAACTGTTGCCAAACCACACAGCCAAAAACAGCACTTACTATAAATAACTTACTGCTAAAAATAGTGACTCCAAACACTGTTTGAGCACATTTTGGTTAGTCATCATAACTTACTAAAAATAGTAAATCTGAAAATGGTCATCGATCAAAATGCATGTGACACCCCCTTGAAGCTCTCTAAAACCCAGAAAGACCCAAAAAATATATTGGCAAATTCTTGCATGCATCCTCTAAAAACTCAAAAAGATACCTCCTAGAAAATAGAAAACCCTAATTCTCCCTCTGACTAGCCTAAAGGCCTCTGAAAATAAGCTAACAGTCACCAAAAATCATAGGGCTTAAAAAGGGACATTACACAATAACAAGATATTGAATCCAGGTGAGGTTTTCATACATGAGATGATGCCACGTGGTTTGCTTGATGGACCACCAAAGACTGTTAATGTTAAGCGGATGGAGAAGAAGTCCTACCATGATTGGTTCCTTGGTTCACATGAAATACTTAATAAATACTAGAGATCAAATTATGATGATGTGCAGAGTCTTGTGATCAAGCACAATAAGATTCTTGTTGGTAATTCTCTTGGAAGACCACCTGATAAGGAAGAAAGAATTGATGTGGTAGAAGAAGTTTCCCCATGGGATGTTGTGATACATGAAGACTTCATCATCTGGAAGACATCTCCTTTGGTTGATTTATGGTATGAAATCAAGGTATGCAATTATTTGAAACTAGCCAAGGAATATTTTCATGATGGGGCTTGTTTTATATTGTATCAAACTTGCATGGTGTTTAAACTTACAAGTTTGAGTTTGTCAAGAACTAGGAAACACCACATTATTGAGAAATGCAGAATTGTGTTGAGACTCTAACTATCTTTGAAGAAGTCGCCATGATTAGCAGATTGAGTAAACAAAAACATAATTATATTGCAATAATATTCAGATTTCATGCAAGAGAGCATCAGCTAAAGCTGTTAGAGATTGGTAGTGACAAAGAGGTGGTTGTACAGAGATCTACAAGTCTGAATTACTTCTTTAATGATGTTGTTTTGATACAGTCCAGCCACCAAGAAGTTACATTTGAGTACTTACAGGTGTTATAGTCACTTGTGGAGGAGGGGGAAGGAGTACATTTGAAATGGTGATTGATTGTGATGAACTTTCAGCTGTACTAAAAGCAATTTTCATTATTTCGTTGCTTCCATTGTCTATGCAAATAAGAACAATTCAATTTTGCAGCTGCTATCCTATTTTCAGATTTTTGATTTTAGAAAAAACAGATCGTGAGTTATGGTTTTCAATCTTGAACAGTTGTGATTATGTTCAATTTGACGTCATAAATTCCAGAGAAAATGTTGGTAAGTTGTTTAAAAGGATGATTATATCGGCCAACGTTGATGGCATTTGGGAGGTAATGCAAGTGATTCATAACCATCATCAGTTGTTCTCAGCATGTATTCAAGCTGGTTTATGTTTCTTGCTGATGTAATGAAGTTTATTTTGAGAAAATTTATGTAATCGATTATACACAATTGGTGAACATCATACAATTCCATGAGAAACAATCCAAATGTTTGCCAACAGTGTTGACTTTGAGATAGATAAATTGTGATGGTGACTCAATGAGATATGTTCATTCATTTGCCCTCAATTTATATGTTGATACAAAAATTTGAAATATTGGGATATATGATTAGTAGAAGGCTTCACAGTGAATAATGAATGATAGATTTGCAACTTTCAATTGTATCAAAGTGGTGCAACAAAAACGTGGTGGAGTGTTTTCCAAATTGAGTTGGGATCTTGGTATTTGCAGAAAAGGTTTCATTGGAAGGAATTGGAGGATTGAGTTGCAACTGCTTGACCACAAACAATCTTGAAGGAGGACTATAATTTCCCCTTTTCAGCATAATTGGTTTGTAAGCAATTAGTCTATTTTCCAAGTTTTCCCGTAGGCTAATTAGTGAGCAAGGGAGAACTTCAAAGTTCTTGGAGACACGAGATTAGTCAAACACTGGTGTTGTTCATGGCAGTAAGTTTAGATGATCTTGTTGAGCCTCATGGTGCTTTCAGAATACAATTTTGACCTTTTGGGAGCTCTCCAAACTTCTTGGAGAAGCATGTTATTTGTAGACAATCACCAAGTTGCTTCAGTTCATCATCCTAAGTCCTCAATGGCATATTGGTATGATCAGAATTTCATATTTGTCTCCATTTTGATGCTTTCTGCAACTTGGGTGATTTATTTAATTAATTAAATAATTATAACTTAAATTGTCATAAGGAGGAAATGTCAAAAAGCAACTAAGGTATAATTATTTATTTAAAATTGTTTTAAGTTGTGCCTATAGAGGGGCGCCTGGGCACAAAGAGGTTTTTTGCACAGTAAATTATTTAATTTGAAAAAAGAGTTTGTGGAGGAAAAAGGGAGATTATTTTTTTATTATTATTATTTCCCTCCAAAATCTTATAAAAGGAGGTTGACAGTTCATTGTTAGGGTTAGCCATGTTATGATATTTGTTTCTACTTCGGAGAGAACCTGTGTTCATCTCCAATTTTCTTGAAGACAAAAACCCTATACTGTTTTTGAGGACGAAACCCCTTCTAGCTGGTTCAGGTGGCTTAATACAAAGGTCACAGCTGCACCTACAAGTGAAGTTTTATTTCTAATTGTTTTTTAAAGGGAGGTATTTGATGTTTTTTGATGATTTTGGTTTGCAAAGTGTTGTTGATGTTGATTGTGTGAGTTATTCAGCCTTTGGGAAGTATTTGAAGGAGTTGTGTGGGAGTCGTACTATATGAGCTTGTTGGTAGTACCTCCCCTACAAGATATACTACTTGAATTTCTTGTTTCGGGTGGATTTGATACAGTAAAATCTGTTGCTTATTTCCCTTTTATGCTATTGCTTGTTGTTCGTACAAATATAGAGGGAGATCGGTGAAGGGTCGTACCTCATTGATACCAACTGTACTTGCCTGGAAGAGGGTATCAACTGTACTTGCCTGGAAGGGGCATATAAAGGAGTTGAAGTGAAGTGCTGCCATTTTCATTAGTATTTTGGGTTCTTTGGTGGAGCCCAACCTTGGAAAATGTAAACAATCATATTTGATGTTGAGGTTTTTGGTTTTCTGAAAGGGACAAGCAATTTTGTGAGTTTATGAGCTCAAAAAGGTGTTGTACCTACTGTTACAAAAGTCTATCAGACCTGCATACAATTTATCAATCTGGAAACATGCATTTTGAGGCATGAAAAAAACATTTAATTCCTTGTACTTTAAGTTGTATTTCATGTATATAGTTTCAGGATAATTAAGATGTATTTCACATCTTTAGGAGCTACAATGCAAATTCTAGTTTTTGGAGGATCTTATAATTTTTCAGTCTTAGACAGATTTCTAAAATCACCAATTTGTAGTGTGTGTTCAGTTCTGATTTGACTGTTTATCAATAGAACCAAGTGCTATCGGACCTACACCAACATTCTATAGCATTCATACAAGGTATTTTGCTGTTGTTTCATAGTAAAGCTGATTTATTCATGTTATTTGGTTCACTTTGGGATTGTTGCAGCAAACTTTATTTATGATCTGCACTTTATGCCAGCATATCAGTAGTTAATCTTTCTATAGGATGTTTGTAATGCATTTGCCATCTGACCTAATCTTTTAATACCCTAGATGCTAGTATCGCTAGTGGTCTCAACTTTGCATCTTGTTGTAATTGCACTCACCACTAAACAAGTGGAAGTGACTGTGCTTTGTGATTACACTTCGTTGAACAAGTGTAAAGTGTCTATTCTTTGTAATTGCACTTTGTTGAATAAGTGAGGTGCATGTGCTTTTAAATGCACTTTGTTGAATAAGCGAGAAGTGCCTGTGCTTTGTAATTGCACACCATTGAATAAGTGTGAAGTGTGTGTGCTCATTGTAACTATACACTCTGTTGAATAAGCATTTAAGTATTTTCCTTTCAGTCCTTGCATAGCACTCCACTAAATAAGTGAAGTTTGGTTGGCTTTGCCACCTAGTGTGTTTCTTTTAGTATTGTTGTTTTTTAGATAGTTGGGGTGGTCCTATACACCGTATGCTCTCACTTTGCCCATCTTGGGAACTGGGTGATCAAAAAGTGATAAGAACATTGCATTGCAGCTTAATTTCAACTGAATATTTTGAAAAAAATTGGGGTGCTTATTATAACTGTCCTCTATAGTGCTATTTTTATTAACAATGTCGAGATGCCTAAACCAATGTGTCAAAGATGAATCATGTAGCCATATGAAAATCCTTCAGATATATTGAAAGGTTCCCAACCAAATCTAATCCAATTTTTCTAAGTTTGATTTTGTTATTTGACTTTGACCAGCAAATAGGGAATTTGTTTTTTTGTTTGTTTTTGTTGTTTTATGAGTTTTTTTGTGATTTTTGGTGGTTTTCTGATTTTTTGAGGTTTTGTGCTAGATAATTGCGAAAAAGAAATAGATGCTAAAGGAACATAAATGACTGAAATAAAATTATGAATTCTGATTTTCCTAGGCCAGCAAATGTAATTTTCAGAATTAATGAAATTGAACCACCGATTACATAGAATTCGCATACCCGGAAGCCAATGCTCAATTTATTGAATATTTAATTGTTGGGGCCAAAGCATATACAATAAAGAACTGATTTAAAGTTTGATTTTCTCCTTAGTGGTTTGAAAAGCCTAATTTACAGCTAGGGTTCAACTAAAAATGACACCCAAATAGTACGGCCAGCTAGTTAATGCATTGAAATGATATCTACTGATAAAAAGCCCCAATCTGAATTATATTCTGATAACTCACTACTGCAATCGATTTTGAATGTAAATTAACCTGTGATGAAGACCAATGATGCCCAACTGGAAACCCTAGGTAGATTTCCCTGTTTTGTGAACTAGGATTTCGTCCAATTCACTATCCTCCAAGGGATTTCGTTCTCAGAAGACCTATATGCTGTTGAAACCCTCTTCTAGAGCTCAAACCTGCAATTTGCTTTTGTCAAAATGAGAATAGAATGCCCAAAAATGAGCCCAACATATTACTTTATAACCTCTCATGAGCTTTTTAATAAAAGCTAATAAAATAATCCTCCCAAAAGGCTATGCCCATCTTGAGGGTCTTTCCTCATCAAAAGAAAGGGCCACTTTTTAAAAACAACTTTGAATTACTAGGATGGGGGCACTTTTCTCTATTCCCTTTATAATTTTTTGTTACTATTCACTTTTCACTATTCCATTAAAGCAAACTTTAACATTTCCAATTTATCCTTGGATTCATCAACTGAACTCCAAACTAAAAGGCACGTAAAGCTCCCACCTAAGCTCCATAGCCCTCGGATTGGGTCCCCTAACCATTCTACTGACCTACGAGTACCCTAATAGTAGGCCAACCTCCACTAAAATCTGAGCTGCCTAAGGAAGGTGTTGCACCCAAAATATTTTTTTGGCATTCTGCTTAAATTGAGCTAAATCATGTAAAAATGCCATCAAAAGTTTGTTTTAAGTCAAACCAAACATAAGGTTTTTGTGGGTTTTTGTCAAGGAACATGTGTAAAATTTTGAAAAATTGAAAATTAGGGTTTCGTGCCCCTATTTTTAGGGAAACCCCTGAAAACAAAACCTCAGAAATGATTGAAAATGATTTTGATAGGATTAATCGACTTCACAATCACACTGGTCAAATCAAAATCATCAAAAAACATGTTTTACTTTGGTGGGTCTATTCTTATTTTTCAGGAACAGAGTTAGGAGCTCCACAGCCATTAATCGCAGATTGGCCAATACCAAGTGTTGAGAGCTAAGCTTCAATGAAGAAGCCATGGCGAAAAAGGTTAAAACAGATGTTGTTTGATAGAGGAGATACTCAAAACTGAAAAATGCCAAAATTTGGCTAACTCTGAAAGAAAGATGCCTTGCTACCAAGGAGAAAATGCAGTCAAAGGTCAAAAGGCGCCATTGTTGAAGAAAGGCGCCCTTTTGTCTCAAAGGCCAAATTGTGATGTCCCCTCGCTAGACAGTTCTCGGGAACAGTGTGTTAGCCCTTTATTGGACCCTTGTGGGCTAGCCAGTTTGGTTAAAGGGTCAATGATATTTTCTGGAGAGTTGATCGTTCTGGTTTTCAAAGCCTAGTGACTGGTTCACAGCAGGCGTTGGCATTTCAGGAGTTCACAGCTTCTGACGGCACAGGAATATTCTGAGTTTTGAGCGAGTTATGGAATTTTAAGTGATTAAGTTAATTATTTAACTTAATGCCTTTTTATTAAAGTCACATCGACTTTAATATATTTTATATCACTTAAAATGTTCAAAAAAGAGATTTAATATTTTAATGACTTAAAATATTAAAAGTGCGCTCAAGTATTAAGTTTTGACTATTGAAAAGACATAATAAAATATTAAAAGATTTAAATGATTGCAAAATGGCATATCTTCTTGGAAATGCATGCCATTTAGGTATAAAGCAATCTTTGGCAATAAAAACTCATCTTTGACAATTTCACTTTGCCTTGTGCTATTTTCCCTGTGCATTCTCCTGTGACCAGTGTTTGAACAATTTGTCCATTGAGGAACGATAACTCTTCAGTGTCGAGTGCTTTTGAGAGCATCACAAGAATATTCCCAATTTTCTTAAGTCTTTAGGTGTTATTTAGTTTTTTAGAGAATTCTTGATAGACAGAAGAGAAGGGGCGCACATCATAAATGCTCATAAAATGTGAATTGGCACTAATTTCTTCAAAAGAAAGTATAGAAGATATTATTTAACTTCAACAAATAGATTAAGACTGATAAACATACCGAAATATCTCCAGATTATTTAATTAAAGAATTTGCCAGTTTGACAACCGGAAATGGTGAAATCAAGCATATAAGCACGCCAAATCTCCAAATGTGATTTCTCCTGCCTCGAAACTGGATACAATCCTCTGAAACAGCTGGACGCCAATGATAGAAGACAAAAATCACACAAAAGGGAGGCGTTTCAGCCTAACCCTTCACATGCCTTTCTAAAGGCACAATATCCAAGGTAGGCCGTACGGCCAAGGAAAGAATGCAAAGAATCTCTGCTGGAAGCCTCTGACTCTGAAGGAGGATGCGCCACCAAGAAGAAACCCTCATTTATTTGCAAACAACAAGAAATCTGAATATATATAATCTCTGTCTGTATCTGTAGAACCTCTGTATGAAGCTCTCAACTGTACTGATTCAGCTGATCTTTCACAGCCTCAAAAGCACTCAACACTGAAGAGTTATCGTTCCTCAATGGACAAATTGTTCAAACCCTGGTCACAGGAGAATGCGTGCCATTTAGGTATAAAGCAATCTTTGGCAAAAAAAAAAAAACTCATCTTTGACAATTTCAATCACATCTGGAGATTTGGTGTGCTTATATGCTTAATTTCACCATTTCCGGCTGTCAAACTGGCAAATTCTTTAATTAAATAATCTGGAGATATTTTGGTATGTTTATCAATCTTAATCTATTTGTTGAAGTTAAATTATATCTTCTATACTTTCTTTTGAAGAAATTAGTGCCAATTCACATTTTATGAGCATTTATGATGTGCGCCCCTTCTCTTTCGTCTATCAAGAATTCTCTAAAAAACTAAATAACACCTAAAGACTTAAGAAAATTGGGAATATAGCTCCAGCACGCACCTTTGAGAGAGCCACACGCCCTACTTTTGTCAGAAATGACGCTGAGGAGGAAGAGGAGGTGGAAGAAGGTGGTGAGGGAAACTTTGCTGACAACATCCTAGCTATGCATGATGAATGGGATGCAATGCCTCCACGAGTTAAGGATCACCTTAACTTTGATCGTTTTATGAGTCAGAAAAGAGAACACACCAGGAACAGGAATGACAGGAGGCCTAGATACAAACATAATGATCTACGACAGGCTACCAATAAGCTTACCTTAGCGAACTATGATGGCAGTGGCAGAGTTACAGCACGTGCTTGGGTGAGTAAATTGGATACATTTCTGACACTATGTCCTATGCCAGAGGAAGATGCTATTAGATTTGCAGCCCTACACCTTGATGGCGTGGCACATGATTGGTGGATTCATGGCATGGCTACTCTTCACCATGACCAGATTACCTCATACCAGGAGTTTACTGATAGATTGGTAGAGAGGTTTGATAAACGTGATCCTGAATTGTTCTTCAGGGATCTAGCACAGTTAAAACAATTGGGTAGCTTGGAATCGTACATTGGAGAGTTCCAAAGACTATCTGTAATGGTGACAGGCATTTCAGAGAGAAGGCTGATCATATTGTTTATTGAGGGGCTTTTCGAGCCCATGAAAGGTTGGATAAAGGCATTTGATCCACCTACCTTACAGGAGACCATGAGGAAAGCTCGCAGTATGGAGCTCACTACACCTCGTAAGCAATTTGGCACCAAACCTTCTCCCTCCTACACTGAGAACAAATCTGATCCAAAGAAGGCTGATAATACTGATCAAAAGAAAAGATTTGCAGCTCCATTAGATCGGGATACAATGAATGATCTACGTAGAAGGAAGCTCTGTTTTTACTGTAAAGGTCCATAGGACTTCAATCATGATTGTCCCCTCAAGCCTAAAGGGCAAAACAGGAACATGGAATGGTTTTATGAGGGAGAAACATTGACTGATTTTTCTGATCAGCAAACTGCTATCTATGACACAGATGAAGAAAAGTCAGAAAATGAGGCAGAGATTGAGGTAGAAAGTGAGCTACAGGAGGCTCATATGTCCAGCATGCAGAGAGAGGGTTCTTTCAGGCTCCGTGGGGTCTTAGCGGGTCAAAGAGTCATATCTCTTTTGGACATAGGTGCAACCCACAATTTTATTGATTCACGGTTGGTGGAGAAAAGGGGAATTCAAACGCAGCAGTTTGAAGGCATTCGTGTGAAGGTTGCAAATGGACACACTCTCACCTGTGAGAGGATGATTCCTGATTTACCATTGAAACTCAACAATTTTGAGTTTAAGGCAGATTTTTATGTTGTGAACATGGGAGGAACGGATATAGTTCTTGGCATGAAGTGGCTTCATGCTATAGGAGAGTTCACACTTAATTTGCGTGATATGGAGATGAAATTCAAAATTGATGGCACGAATCATGTTCTTAAAGCTATCAAGGACAGCAATCTAAAAGAAATTTCACTCCGAAGAATGGAACGTTTGATTCAACATGATATGGTAGAATGGGCTGCTGAGTGCAAATTAATGCCTTCACAGTTAGAGCAGCAAGCTTCTCCTTACCATCCGGATGTACAGGAACTCCGAATCAAACATGCAAAGGTTTCAATGCTATTCCACCAGGTAGACCTCCTGATAGAGGTATTGAGCACATCATTGAGTTGGATGAGGGCACGAAACCTATTATGATCACTCCGTACCGGCACCCCAAACGTTTAAAAGATGAAATTGAGAAAACCATTAAGGAACTTTTAGCTATGGGGCACATCAGGCCGAGTAAGTCACCCTTTGCTTCATCAGTTGTTTTGGTGAAGAAAAAGGATGGTACACTTAGGATGTGTATTGACTACAAGATGCTTAATAGGAAGACTATTAAGAACAGGTATCCTATTCCGCGGATATATGAGTTGATAGACGAGCTTCATGGAGCTTGCTATTTCTCGAAGATTGATTTGAGGACTGGTTACCATCAGATCAGGGTCAGAGAGCAGGATATTGAGAAAACCGCATTCAGGTGTCACTGTGGACATTATGATTTCTTGGTTATGCCATTTGGCTTAACCAATGCACCAGCTACATTTCAGTCTACTATGAACAGGGTTTTCCATCCTCTCTTGAGGAAATTTGTTTTGGTGTTCTTCGACGACATCCTGATTTACAGCAAATCATGGGAGGAACACATGGTTCACTTAGATGAGGTATTGGGTATACTTGACAGGGAGTCCTTGTACGCCAAGGAGTCCAAGTGTGCTTTGGGCATGGTTGAGCTTTTGTATCTGGATCACATTATCGATAGAGAGGGAGTCAGCATAGATCCAGAGAAAATTCGAGCTATCATTGATTGGCCTACACCTGAGACGTTGACACAGCTTAGGGGGTTTGTAGGATTGTGTGCCTTCTATCGTCAGTTCGTTAGTGGATTCTCGCGACATGCTGCGCCACTAACTGATTTGACTAAGAAGGGAGCCTTTGTGTGGACACCTCTTGCACAGGCATGCTTTGAGAAGTTCAAACTTCTTATGACTACTTGTCCAGTATTGGCTTTGCCGGATTTCGTCAGACCATTTGAGTTACATTGTGATGCCAGTGGTGAGGGTATTGGTGCAGTTATCATGCAGGATCGACACCCTATAGCTTTTGAGAGCAAGAAGCTCAGAGGTCCTGAACGGAGTTTCAGTATCTATGATAAGGAAATGTTGGCCATCATGCATGCCATGGCCAAATTTAGGCAATACTTGATTGGTAGTAAATTCAATGTTAAAACCGATCACAATAGTCTGAAACATTTTCTTGGACAGCGAGATTTGAACGAAAGGCAACAGAAATGGGTCAGCAAACTTCAGTCCTATGATTTTGACATTGCCTATGTCAAGGGCACTCAAAATGTGGTTGTTGATGCTTTATCTCGCCGTCCTCACTTGAGCTCCATTTCACTGATTTCAGAGGACTGGAGACACATGATAGTGGCAGAATATGCTAAGAATCCTTGGGCTTCTAGCATAGTGGATGGGACAGTACAGGATGACAGATACTCACTTGTGGATGATCTTATCATTTACAAAGGGAGGATATTTCTTGTCCCAGGTTCTGAGATGAGGGGCACAGTATTGAGGTCATTCCATGATTCACCGATGGCAGGACATCCCGGTTACTTTAAGACCTACAGGCAGGTACGGGAGAGATTCTCTTGGAAGGGACTCAAATCTTTTGTTCTTCAGTATGTCAGGGAATGCCTTGTTTGTCAACAGAACAAGCAAGAACATACATACCCTGCAGGTTTACTTCAACCGCTTCCTATTCCTGAGAGGAAGTGGGAATGCTTGTCTATGGACTTTATCACGGGCTTGCCGAAAGCTCAAGGGAAAGACAGCATTTATGTGGTAGTAGATCGGTTGACGAAGTATGCACATTTCTTCTCAATCACTACTACACACACAGCTACTCAGGTGGTGGACTTGTTTTTCCGTGAGGTATTCAGATTGCATGGATTGCCTCGAAGTATAATTAGTGACAGGGATAGCAGATTTTTGAGTAACTTCTGGCAGGAGTTATTCAAACTTTGCGGTACAGAACTCACTCCGAGCACCAGCTACCACCCACAGACAGATGGGCAGACAGAGATAGTCAACAAATGGGTGGAGGGATACTTGAGGAACTACAGTTCAAGACAGCAAAAGGCATGGGTGAAGTGGTTATACCTTTGTGAGTATTGCTATAATACCACTCATCATATGAGTATTCAGATGACACCATACCGAGCATTATATGGATATGATGCTCTGAGCTTTCTAGACTTATTGCTGAGTGACAGTAGGGTACCTAGTGCTAGTGATTTGTTGCAGGAGAATCAGGACATTATGAAAGCACTTAGGGAGAATATTCAGAAAGCTCAAAATCAGCAAAAACAATATGCTGATCAGAGGCGAGTGGAGAGATCTTTTGAGATCGCCGATTTGGTGTATCTAATGCTACAGCCTTATAGGCAGTCCACCCTTCGTAAGAAGGGCGCCGAGAAACTCAAGCCACGATACTATGGACCATTCAGGGTTGTCAGACGTGTTGGTGAAGTGGCTTATGAGTTGGATCTACCAGTGAACAGTAAAGTTCACAATGTGTTCCATGTGTCGCGCCTCAAGAAGGCGTTGGGACAACACGTAATTCCTTCTATTGATTTGCCACCCCTGGATGATGAGGGGAAATTGGTTTTGATACCTGAGGCCATTCTGGACTCCAGAGAGCGTCATCTTCGGAGGCGGGTTATCAGGGAATACTTGGTTAAGTGTAGGGATCTACCGGCAGAGGATGCTACTTGGGAGAGTGACAGTATTCTTCAGCATCCGGCTTTGAGTTTGCTTGTGGACAAGCAAATTCGAGGAGGGCGGACTGTGATGTCCCCTCGCTAGACAGTTCTCGGGAACAGTGTGTTAGCCCTTTATTGGACCCTTGTGGGCTAGCCAGTTTGGTTAGAGGGTCAATGATATTTTCTGGAGAGTTGATCGTTCTGGTTTTCAGAGCCCAGTGACTGGTTCACAGCAGGCGTTGGCATTTCAGGAGTTCACAGCTTCTGACGGCACAAGAATATTCTGAGTTATGAGCGAGTTATGGAATTTTAAGTGATTAAGTTAATTATTTAACTTAATGCCTTTTTATTAAAGTCACATCGACTTTAATATATTTTATATCACTTAAAATGTTCAAAAAGGAGATCTTATATTTTAATGACTTAAAATATTAAAAGTGCGCTCAAGTATTAAGTTTTGACTATTGAAAAGACTTAATAAAATATTAAAAGATTTAAATGATTGCAAAATGGCGTATCTTCTTGGAAATGCGTGCCATTTAGGTATAAAGCAATCTTTGGCAATAAAAACTCATCTTTGACAATTTCACTTTGCCTTGTGCTATTTTCCCTGTGCATTCTCCTGTGACCAGGGTTTGAACAATTTGTCCATTGAGGAACGATAACTCTTCAGTGTTGACTACTTTTGAGGCTGTGAAAGATCAGCTGAATCAGTACAGTTGAGAGCTTCATACAGAGGTTCTACAGATACAAACAAAGATTATATATATTCAGATTTCTTGTTGTTTGCAAATAAATGAGGGTTTCTTCTTGGTGGCGCATCCTCCTTCAGAGTCAGAGGCTTCCAGCAGAGATTCTTTGCATTCTTTCCTTGGCCGTACGGCCTACCTTGGATATTGTGCCTTTAGAAAGGCATGTGAAGGGTTAGGCTGAAACGCCTCCCTTTTGTGTGATTTTTGTCTTCTATCATTGGCGTCCAGCTGTTTCAGAGGATTGTATCCAGTTTCGAGGCAGGAGAAATCACATCTGGAGATTTGGCGTGCTTATATGCTTGATTTCACCATTTCCGGCTGTCAAACTAGCAAATTCTTTAATTAAATAATCTGGAGATATTTCGGTATGTTTACCAGTCTTAATCTATTTGTTGAAGTTAAATAATATCTTCTATACTTTCTTTTTGAAGAAATTAGTGCAAATTCACATTTTATGAGCATTTATGATGTGCGCCCCTTCTCTTCTGTCTATCAAGAATTCTCTAAAAAACTAAATAACACCTAAAGACTTAAGAAAATTGGGGTTTTGAGTTGAGAGCCAGCAGGGTTCATCACACAAATGCAGTCATCAGGTCCATCTGAAGTAGTCATCTTCTTCATGTCCCTGTTGGATATTCAATGCATCGTCAAGCGAGATCATCTAATTCAGAGATCACCGGTAAACATCAACGAAACATAAAGAGGCTGCAAGCAAGAACATGCAAAATGAATATAATCAGTCAACAAGTCAAAAGTGGCCCTAGTGAAGAAAGGCGCCCAGTCTTTGAGGGATGTAGATGCAGTCTATTTGCTCGATGACCTCCAAGATGACCTTCTCCACTTTGATTGATCTAGACAACAAAACCATCAGCGAAGACATCAGACAACTCAATCATCTGATGACAGAGATCAAACTAAAGCAGTTTATAGCATGAATATAATCAATCAACAAGTCAAAAACGCCCCTGCTGGCCAAGGGTGCCCTTGGATTTGGAATATCTAAACAGACCTTCAAGAGCTAAGAAACCAGTCATCCTTTCCAGGACTGAGCTGGTTACCCAATGCACAATCAAGCAAAGCCATTCGGCTCATCAGTCAACGGTGATGTCAAATCAAAGCACGGAGGGTCTAAATGGTGAAAACGAAGAACAGTCATGAAAATTTGACTAAGTCAAGGCTAAAAGCACCCCTACTGAAGAAAGGCGCCCTTAAATCTGGAGCCTCAAACCCAGGTTTCTGACTTGATGACTCCCAGGCATACCTCTTCAAGATGGTTCCATCTCAACGATAGATCCGTCAACAGTTGCTAAAGATCAATTGAACAGCCAAGAGCAAGGATCAAACAGAGGCAATCCAACCTAAAAAAATGATGAAAAGTGTTCAACACTCAAGGAGGACGCCTAAAAAGTCAAAGGTAATTTGTTGACTTGAGTTATGAGATTTTGGAGGCAAAAAGAGGCCAAACATCCCACAATCAGTGGAAATCAGCTTTTAGAACTCCAGATCAAGCCTAAAACATGAGTTGGCGCTCAAACTTGAAGGATTCGGACTTGAATCATTATATATCAACTCTAGGCGTCCCTTTTTCATTATTTATTTTGTAAGTTGAAGATCAAAACAGCAATTTGCTCTCAAGGACGTCTTTTCAAGATCTGACAAGGGTTTTGGACTGTGGCATAAAGAAAATTCTTCTCAGAGGTTGAATCCAAAGACAAATTTTTACAAGGCAACTAATAACTTCCAATCTACCTCTTGTCTACTTCATCTCTTCTGTCTTAAATTTCTTGCATGTCACAGAAAACAACAAAGCACCACAGATCTAACCAACTGGGTATGATCAGCATAATTTTTCAGTAAAACCCATCTCTTCAAATTTTCAAGAAACAGCAAACTTATTGCCCCTACTTTTAGGGATTTTTTCGGAAAAGTCTCAGAATCAAAATCTAAGGAACTGGGCATTGAAGCACAAGCAAAACCCATGTGCTAGATTTTTTCCGGAAAAATCCTTCTCGGCAGGCGCTATTTTTAAGGGTTTTCAAAAATTGTCAGAACAGCGACATGTGCATAGTTGATCTTTAAGTTTTTCAGGATGTACTCTCAGGTACAATACAACACCAACACGGCCTTGTACCATGATTTCCTGAAAACGACTAACATAGACCTACATCAGAAGAACCCAGAGGTCAATTCAGAGGATTTGGAGGGCATGAATCAAATCACGCTGCAAAACATAGAAGAATCTGGATTGCTTCAAGCCACATCAATCCCTATCACATTGCAAAGTGTGGAGCTTGTAATTGCTTGCATTAACCATTACAATCCTACCACACGAGAAATCTAATCAGTGGATGGAAAGGTGATCTGCAGCTTGAAACCAAAAGACATTGAAAAACGTTTTGCTATTCCACCATGCCTGACCAATAAGGTCATATCGATGAAAGAATGTGAAAAGGCATTCGAAGCATCAAAGGACAGGTGTTTGTAGAAAATGGCAAAACAATGGTTAAAGGTGAAAAAAGCCAACTTGCCCAAATTGGTTGGATGAGGATAATTATGTGACGAGTATGCAGTGTTGATCACTCTACTCAGCAGGATCACTAAACAGGAAGAGGGCAATCAGTTTCAGTCGTGGATGTTCTACATCATTGCCAAGATTATCAACAAAAGAGAATATTACGACTGCGCCACCTTGATTAGTGACACACTCTACCAACAGATTACCGGATTTCTAGAGGCTCATAGGTTCCACATGTGTTCCTACCTTGTATCCCCGATTGCCTTCCAAGGCGAGTTCGGAACACTAAGCATTATGGGGACCTTAGGTGTGCAGAAGGTCCATGAATACTTTCCGTGTCTTGAGTTTACTCTAGCAGAACGACACTTCAAACGGATAAGTGACCTCTTCATCATGCACACCGTACGAGACCTTGACCATGAGATGCACGTGCGTATATCACCTACAGCCAAGGAGGCAATGGTGGACTGGGCGGATTGGTTTATCCAATTCCCCACCTTCACCTACATACGCGTGTATGGTTACAATGGTCACCCCGCCATGATGCCACGCTACCCTTCAGATAAGGTAGTGTTCATGGAGTTCCTAAGGCAGTTGGCCGAAGTTCACACTCACCTATGCCTGAAGAAGAAGACAACTGCGAACTTCCCCATTCAAATGGGACTCTATAGATGTAAAACAGCAGTTGATGCCAAATTAATGACCCAAGAAATGGTGAGACTCAATCTCTCAAGTACCTCATTGAGAGGTGGTCATATGATCCAAGAGGCCTTTATGCAACGAATCTTGAGCAACACTCATCACACGAATCTTCTATGGAAGATTACTGGGTCAATTGTGACAATGAGTTTGAGGTACGAAGAAGGAACTATAGCCGGCTTAGGCTCTCACAAATTGTTGACTTTATGTCAAAAGACATTGAGGGCCTATTTGATGATGAAGGGGAAGTCATTCTCCTCTCGTTCTTCATAGATCAAGTGGACTCACAGCCACTCGAAAGAGTGGATTGGTATGCAAAAGAAAACACATCTATAGAGGAGAGATCGAGTAAAGTTGTCAGAACTGTCAACTCTAACTAGACAGCAAGAGGACAAGGAAGGTAGTACTTTCCCGAACAGAGCCGCCACCGGTCCAATCTTCACTACCTTCCACGTCTAGGAAGAAGCCCAGAAGAAAGCAGTGGAGTAACCCTCCCAAAGGGATGCGGATGTTAGGGCATACATGGGGAAGAATATAGATTGCTGATGCAAATCAGCAAGAAGTATATGTGGAGACGGGCACAGACATGCCTAAAATAGTCATGGGAACCACTGCAGCTGAGCCAATGATTGAGGCAATCACGGTCGAGACATAGCCCATAGCGGAAACAGCAGCAATGGATACAGTGTCTGTGATAGAGACAGAGCCGCCTACTTCACCACCATCACAGTAGTCACAAGTCCCCATCGACTCAGATTCTCCACTGCAAGACATCATACAGCACAGTCTCATTCACTGAGCTTTTAGGGGCCCAACGTTCCTCCTTCCAATGAGGCTAGTCAGAATTCCATCTGGCTTGAGGGTCTCCTAGGAAGGAAGAGGGATAGGCCATCCTACCAGCTTGACTTCACTTAGTTCGATCATGTCCCTGCAAACATGCCAGCAAAGAAATTGAAGAAGCAAGTACATGTAGGAAGTAATGTGGATAATGAGTTCATCATAGAGACTGTTGCCCCACCTGAGGACAGAAACATGATGTAGGGGTTGAAGACTTCACATTGTCGAAGATCAACCTCGGAAAGACCACTCGTCAGGTGGAGGCAAACCTTCTCAAAATTGCCTCAATGAGCGTCCAAGAGAGAATGGCTAAGGATGGCCAAAACAAAGCAGCCTTAAAGGCTAAAAACCAACAGTTGAGGATGTACATTTCCATCTTGATGCACAACACTCCCAACTTCTCTGCTTTGCCATGAGAGTTACTAGACCTCCCCGTGGAGCAAAACCATCACCAATTGATTACATATGGCAAACACTTGAGAAATCAAGTGGAAGAATTTGATGTCAGAGGACAATGTATACTGGCGGAAACATACCTGTTGAGAGACTGAGCACATGGACTCCACTCAGAGATCCAACAGTCAGAACTAAAGACAGTAGAGAAGAGGCCAAGGGATGAAATGAGAGTCGCGGATTTGCAATTGGCATACCAATTAGCTACCACCACAGAGAACAAGCAGCATCTCTTTGCATGGAAAGAACAGCTAGCATACAAAGTGAAAGCCTATGATGCCAATTTGGTGGAACTGATTGGCTACAGACATATTGTCGCAGGTATTATCAACTTCGCAAGAACGTTGGTAATAACCTTCCCTCACATAGAATATCAGCACGAGGGAGGAGAGTACATTGAGCTAGGAACAGTGCAGAATCAATTCTGAGATGTCATCCGTAGCACATTCCTCGATGATCCCGATGGTTGCAAGTTGACCAAAGTTGCAGCCATGTCTACCAAGTTAGACAGTGTGGCTGCCAAGTGCATAGACTATCAGCAACAACTTGTGACAGGTGAAGAAATGCTAAGACGCCACGTCGTCATCTTGCAAAGCATTAATTACCTAGAGGTTGAAGAGGTCAACGACTGGATAGAAGCACTGTTGACCAGTGGTGATGAGGTGTAAAGCACCCCAAGAAGGACGTCCTACCCTTTAGAAAGACATTAATTGTGACTTGAGTTAACTTGATGCCCCTTTCCAAGTTAACTCTGGGTCCCATAGACCATGCATGTCAGATCCTACTAGTTAAGGATGTCTAATTTGACTTCCACGATTTGTGGATCTCAGATCTCCACTAAATGTGGATGTCTATTTTGGAGGCACATTTTGTAATTTAAGTTCACTTATAGTTAGCTTTCAGTCAACTGAGGTAGATTTTCAGTTGACTCTTTGTATAGTTTCAGTTAACTGAAGTAGATTTCCAGTTAACTGCTTGCTCACCTACTTTTAGACAGGAATAATTCTTGTTGAATGGCAAGAACTGATTGTTAACTCAAAGAGATTTTAGGGTTGCCTACTCCTTTGATTTTCTATAAATAAGAGCCTTGGGTTCATTAATTGTTTAACCTTTATTTACTACGCAAAATTCTTGCGCCATTGTTGCCACAAGCTTGCGAGTTTGTATTTGTTCACTCTTGGATGAGAGTTAATTGGTTGATCGCAATTGTGCATGATTTTGTGCCCTTGTTGTCCCAATCTTTGTAATTCGTTGGAAAAGCTTGAAGAAGAAAATCAGATGGCACATGCTTGTTTGATCTAAAGATTTGAGTTTGTTCAACGTCTTGTTTTCAATAGCTTATTGTTTCAATCTCCTCCTCAGACAAGGGTTCCTCCTCGGATATTTTGTCATCGATAGTTATCATTTGATGTTGTTTAATGATCTAGCTTTCAGCCTATACTTCGGACAGGGGTTCCTCCTCCTTAGCAATCCTAATATCCACATCATCATACCTTGTTGTTTCTAGTAAGTTGTTTCCCAACCTATACCTCGAATAGGGGTTCCTCCTCCCTGGCAAGTCTTAGATCCAACTTACTTATCGTAAAGAGTGTTCGCTTGTATAAAACCTTATCCCAGCATATATCCGAGAGTTCAGAGCCTCAGCCATATTCTAAGGAGACGACGGATTCAAGTGATCCAACCCATCCATTTCGCTCCTATGCCCTCATGCTCTGTTTATCTTGAGGAGATAGGATAGTTTAGAAGCTAGTTTAGTCATAGTTAAGATTTGCAGAAACCAAAGAAAACCTTAGCTACGATGCATTGTGTTTATGCACCCTTGTGTCTTGCCGCTGAGTAAAAAAGATAGGAATCTTAGTCTACTGTACTTTTTTTTACGTATAACATCAGCAAAGACAGATCTTCCTCTCTATAATCGGAAGAGCAATACTATAACACTTACAATAGTTGTATGTTTCTAATAAGCACTTCAGAGGTGCTAATTGAAACACCAACAAAAGGGACATTACAATCCTCCCTTCCCGGAATTGCTTGTCCTCAAGCAATCGTATGCCAAACCATTGCTCCACTCTGATATACATGCCATATAACCATAACTTCTAAAGCAACTCACCGCAATCATTGAATACCAATGCACCATCCATGTCAATACCTGGATCCCAAATTGTCTTACCCATCCGACTATAGATATCCATCATAATACAGGCATCACATACCATCCATCTGTATGAGTAGACCATCAAAAAGACATGAAAATCAACTCCCACATGCACATGGAACAAATTATCAACCCCCCAAATGTTGTCGTAACTCAGGTTTGAAGTTAGAACGAAGTCATGGGTGTCAGCATATATGTCCAAGTAACCCATGTCATACTCCCTGTTGACCTCATGGATATGCTCCCAAGTAGGATAGCTACTATCCCATAATAAGTTAATGGGGATGAAGTCACCAATCAGGAAATAGAAAGCTACCATTTGATAATAAATCAGTGACATAAACAAAGAGGAGTTATGGATGCCTTCAACACCCATCCATGGCAATCTTCGCATGGCTGGTCCACTATGAGTGTTATCAGCAAGACCATCAACTGAAAATTCTGAAGTCTCCATTATATCATCCAATTGACATGTCTCATCAACTTCCCAAATGATTAGGGTTGGAAGTGGCTCAAAGAAGTCTTCAACGCTAAGTGTCACAAGGCTGCAAGGTTCCTCATGGCATGATTCTTCAATCAGATCCTCAACCTTTTCAACTCCTACACCATTTACTTTGTCATCTTGTACCCACGGAGTAGCTGCTATACAAGAATGATTTCCTGAATTATGCAAAGAGTGATTGTGCCTACTCAAAAGCAAACAAGGATCTGCAATCTTGCTTCCTCATTTCCTCACCAATTGGATAGCCATGCCTCTAACTCTACCCATCTGTAAGTGGTTTGTTCTTATCAGCTCTAAAACCTCTTTGAAGGGATGCACATGGGGATAAGAAACACCATGCTTTATTCCTTTTTGTCTTTCCTCACTTCGGCTTATCCAAATGATATCTTTTTTGTAGTTTCCATCCATCTCGTTGTCATGGAATAGAACAACAGTATGCAATTTGTATTTATGATTTGTGCCAATCCAAGTGTATGAAGGTAGGATACTATCTCTAATTCCACTTTCAGCCACTACATAAGGATTTCCATCATCATAAATTGTTCTCATCATTGCTGTACCAAGACTGAAGTCACACATTTCAATATCCAGCCATGAAGAGGTATGAACAAGCCATAAAGAATAGTCTAGCAAACAATCCACACAGCCCCTTATGGAATTCTCGTCAATATAAAATGGTGTCAACTCAATGGTTTGACCCAGCCTAGCAAAAGGAACAAATGTAAGTAAACTATCAAATCATCCATGTACCCCATAAGAAGGCACCATCAAAATCATGAGTAGGCTGGTTCAGTTCACCAAATGGAACTAATACCTCCTGCAAAACTGAGCTACCTTCATCTTCATAATTATACTTATGCACAACATCAATGGCTGGCCCAAGGTGAGCGCACAAAGCTGCTTGCCATATTCTTTTAAGTTTTAACAATCTCTAGACGTTGTTTTGCTTGGCCAGCAACTGACTTAGCTTTCCTTGCTCTCTCTAGCCAAATGTTACACTTCTCTTGTGTCTCTTCCACACCTTCAAAAGACTGATTTACCAAATCAGATTGTGTAGCACCCTTTTTTTGACAAAATTACTATATCCAACACTCCAATTTTGTATGCCATCATTAGTAGACCACAAATAACTGTCCTCCAAAGGTGTTAGCATGCCTGTCTCATGAGAGAGCAGAACCATAGGGCTGTTGTGCCTAAACAGATCAGGTATAAGGTCATGCCAGTCCATAAACCTGTCATCCATTTCAACATATCTACCAAGTGTTGGTTCAATACAATTCTCTTCGCATGCATAATGTATGCCTTCATGAAACAAATCATGATCCAAAACTATCATTGATTTTGCTTCTATTTGATGGGGTAAAGTATATTCAAGAGCTTTCTTGATAATGTGTTTCCCATCATGTATGAAACTCAACTCCATTGCTTGTAAATCTTGGATGACCCTTTGTAAAGAATGTAACCAATGCATACCAAGCACAACTTCATTAATCAAGTACATAAAATCCATCACAAAGGGTGTACTCACCAAAGATAATGCTAAGCTTACTCACTTTCTTCTTGCAAAGAATAGTAAGCCCACCTATTATAGTCACATCAAACCCCTCAAAATCTTCACAATGTAAACCTCTTTTCTTTACCAAACCATCGTCAATGTAGTTATGTGTAGCTCCACTATCACATAGTGCCAAAACCTTGTAACCAAATAATTTGCCTTCGAAGACAAATGGACTGTACCTTGGGGCACCTGAAATATAAGAGATTCTAGAACCTTTGTTACCTTCATTTACTAGTTCTAGTGTTGGTCGTTCATGATCATGCCCTTTAGTCTCATCATGAGGCTGTCCCTCATACTCCTCCATAACTGATATGTTTTCCTCTACTAGCAAATTCCAAGGTGTGGTATGCAAGATAAACCAGCAATTATCAAAATGCAAGATCTTCTTAGTAAGAAACCACTTAGTTCCCCTAATCAGCTCTCTCAAGCAAAATGCTTCATATGTCCCTAGCAATTGTCCTTCCATTGGAGATGATGCATGACTAACCATAATGAAATCAATAATGTTCCATTCCACACGAATGGATATAGCACTTGTGGCTGATCCATCAAGTGTGTAACCCATATCATCATTTTTTTGAGCCTTCAAGGGGCTCTCCAAAGGAGGAAGGTTATAAACTTCATGATGCAAACTGGACCAAACTGGATTTCTTAAATAATTCCTCCTTCCTTCTTCACACAAATCCACATGCTCTTCTTGTGGGTTTACCTCAAGAAGCTCTTCCCTTGTATACTCCACATCCACACATTCTTTTTTTGAAAGTAATAAGGATCTAATGTGTGATTTTCTTTGTCTTCTTGCATTATCTATCAGATTGCATCTTTCCTTAAACTCTTGTAAGTGTTGTCTTGCTTGGGCAGCAAACAGCTTGGCCTTGTTAGCTCTTATAGACCACCTATCACATAACCATTGTGTCCTTTTAACATCTTCCACCATATGGTGAACAAATCAAGACTTTTGTGGCTTGAATCCACAATATATATCTCATGTGTAACACTCTCAATTTGAGTACCAGCATAGGAAGACTCAAAAACATTATTAACTTCATGTGAAATGGATGCTACCTCATGATTATAACTGTAGTCCGAATAGGTGTCACACCTAGGTATCATGTTTACAACATCTCTACTGGGCTGATCCATGACTGTCATCTCTCCCACTTTGTGATCACAATGAAGACTCAATGATGCAATAAGTGACTCCTCAAGATCCAAAGTTTTAACTTCTTTAGGATTCCCACACAATGATTGATTTTTGCATTGAACACGATCACTAATAGGCTGCAGATCACAAGCAAGTGATTCCTCTTTCTTTCCTTGTTCTTGCACCTTTAGCTCTCCTTCTTTCCCGAAGCTTTCTTTGCTATCTTTTGATTTTTCTTCATGTGTAGGTGTTGTAACATTATTCGAATCAACTATCACACTAGAAGATGCTTTATGATCACCCAAAGGGTCCATACCATTGCTATCCAAAGCACTGACATCAACTATGCTAGCCTCTAATGTAGGAGCCTCTTGTGAAACCTCTTGCAAGGATGATGTAGACAAATCATTACCCAAGGCTGTCCTAATGCCTTCTTGATTCAAATCAGCATGTTTATCAAATTCATCACGTAAATTTTACATACCTCATTAGAACTTGAAGACACCCAATCATTCTCATGAAGAGTTGTATCAACCATATGTGAAGATTCTCTAAACAATTCATAAGCTATAGTGTGATATTCCTTCCTTGCATGCTCAGTCTTGTGGCAAAGATTCGAGTGCATGTCCATGTAGTTCTTGAAAGGAAAATTCTCCTTAACACGTTGAGGAAGAATGTTATACTCCTCAAATATGCTAATCACCACTACTTCTTTGTCTTGTGGTGTTGGGATTTTGCTAGTTGAAAGTTGTAATGTCCCTTACCCGGACTTGCCCTAGAATCCCTTGGTTGATTAGGTTTAGGGTTTCTTCCTTCCAAATGAATGTTCTTTTTAATGAAGTAATCTTGGTCTAAAACCTGCATTCACCATATTAACCAAATTTCCAAAAACACATATATCTATTAGCATTAATATCTAGATATCCAAAATATAAGCATAATCATAAATACAATTTTAACAAGCAAGAGGAGTGCCTTGTATGGATCTTTCCCTGAAGCCTTTGTGTTGGGCACGGGAGGTTGCCTCTCACAATCATCCTTTCCCAACGGCTTAGTCCCTGCCTATCCCCATACAAGTCAGTACCTCAAAGACACTTGCCCTATTAGGACAAGGTGAAGCCCTACGATCCAAGGGCCTACGACCTACCACCCCTATAATGGTGTAGTTTCCTACGGTGGGACCCCCACCTCTCTATGTCTAACCCGTTCCTTGGCCTACGAACATGAGAGGGGGGTTTTTAGGCTCTCCACTTGGACTCTACTTCACCTGCCTAAGAGGGTACCAATCACGGAGAAGACAATCTTTACATAATCAGATATATTTGCATTCATCTATTTCATACCTATAATCAAGTACATTTTCATGTATCAATGATTTTTTAAGTTCATTATTTCCTAGAATGATTCTCATTATGATAAGATTAAAGAAAGCATTATATCAATAATCAAATTAACAATATCTATTTCTTATATTCAAAATATGCTAAATATTATTGCTAAGTGAGTACATCACCTAATCAGTTGTGTCTTCCCATGTCTCCTTATTCCTTAATCGTCTTCCTTCAACCTTACATTTAATCATAGGATGAGGACAATTCATAAGAATACATAATCTACTTATGTTTATATTAAAGAGTCATCATTAATTATAAGTATCGTTATTGCATAATCATATATATATATATATTATTTCTTATTCATATCAATTAGTATTCATATATATTTTTATTCATATATTATTCATTGTTCAATTATATTAGTATTGATTATTCATTATTCATATATATGTTTATTCATATATTATTACTTATTCAATTATTATTCTCTCCTTATATTAATATTTATATAAATTTTATTCATTTCATATTATTCATTATAAAATTTATCCACATTCATGCACATATACCTATATGTTCATTAAATAATATATACATATTTAATGGCTCTATATTCTAATGCATACCAATCATTGTTGCTGCAGTTCTGAATTGGAGATTGTATTTCTCAATGTTTTTCTCTCCCTTCCTTATTTTCCTTCCTTCTATTTATACCATTCAAGGTAGGTGACTCATGGGGGAATGTATTGTTTGGTAAAAGAGGTGACTTTTCATAAAATATACCTCTTTGTTAGATTTAATTGCTGCCTTAGAAGGCTTATTATCACAATAATATCTATCTTTGAAAATAATATATTATTATTACTAATTATGATATTTCAGATTATATACTTATTTTATTATATTATTTTGATGTTTGATTGAACATGTTAAAGTATAATAATAAAACTAATTTGCTAATATCTTATTATTAAAAAATCTTTGATGTGTAATGATCATAATATTTATTTATTATTATTATTTTTGAGATTAAGTTATTTAATACTAGAATGTAATAACAATAATTTGCCTATATATTATTATTATATTTGTTATTTCATATTTATATATTTTCATATTGATATATTACACATTTATTTTATATATAATATTAATATTGTTATTTTTTTTTTTTATATTCTAATAATAATATTTAAATTGCTAATGTTTGTATTTCAATATTATATTTGATGATTACAATTGTAATACTATCTTGTGATAATTATAATTAATAATTTCTTTCTTTTTATATATTTTGTTATTTATTTGCATCTTCTTATGCAAATTGCATTTAAATGTTTGAGGTCATTTGTTTATTTATTTATGTTTGTGTTGCTATTTTGGGGACATGACAAAAGTGAGGATGATCCTTTAGAAAGTCCCAACCTTGAAAGTGAATCATCTAAACACTGCAATTCTCGTATGGTCTTGTATTGTGTTTGGTTAATTTATTTCCATGCCTATTTATTGCTAAACAACTTTGTCATGATGACCTTTTTCGCTGTCCCAACTGAAAACCAAATCCAAACTGACTTGTGCACAACTGATTTCACACCAATTGAATGCAATTATTACCCAACAGGCTGCCAGGAATATGGCTTTGATACCACTGAAAGGTTCCCAACCCAAATCTGATCCAATTTTTCTAAGTTTGATTTCTGATTTGACTTTGACCAGCAAATAGGGAATTTGTTTTTATATTTGTTTTTATATTTGTTTTTGCTGTTTTATGAGTTTTTTTGTGATTTTTGGTGGTTTTCTGATTTTTTGAGGTTTTGTGCTAGATAATTGCGAAAAAGAAATAGATGCTAAAGAAACATAAATGACTGAAATAAAATTATGAATTCTGATTTTCCTAGGACAGCAAATGTAATTTTTAGAATTAATGAAATTGAACCACCGATTACATAGAATTTGCATACCCGGAAGCCAACGCTCAATTTATTCTCCCAAAAGGCTATGCCCATCTTGAGGGTCTTTCCTCATCAAAAGAAAGGGCCACTTTTTAAAAACAACTTTGAGTTACTCGAATGTGGGCACTTTTCACTATTCCCTTTATAATTTTTTGTCACTATTCACTTTTCACTATTCCATTAAAACAAACTTTAATATTTCCAATTTATCCCTGGATTCATCAACTGAACTCCAAACTGAAAGGCACGTAAAGCTCCCAACTAAGCTCCACAGCCCTCGGATTGGGTCCCCTAACCATTTTGTTGACCTATGGGTACCCTAATAATAGGCCAACCTCCGCTAAAGTCTGAGCTTCCTAAGGAAGGGGCATTACATATATGAGAGGGGAATAAATGAATCAATTATATTGTTTTGTCCAATGCATTGTGCTAATGTTGAATAAATCATTATCAACAACTTGCACTATTTGCTTCAATTGATCACTCTTCCCAATAGGCTTTTGAGTAATTTTTGGTGATTGAGAGAGATCAAAAATTCTATAGGGTACCCAAATTTGTAGCCACATTCAATCCACAACATGGTTGACAACTTGAAATTGGAGCTAAAGTTCAACAGCATAAAATGTTTTCATAATGCTGGAATTAATGTCAAGGATGGGGCTCATTTTCAAAAGATTAATGGGAGTTTGGTAGTGAGTGTAAGTAACTAATTGATAACTAGGGCAAATCCCCTTCAATAAGAAGACGATCAATCCTCATTTGCTTTGCAATTTGGATCCAACATTCAAAGGCTATTAGTTCTGCCATATTGTTGCTTTGGACTCCCAAGTATGGCATGTAGGCAACCACAAATTGTCTGAAGGAGGACCAGAAGGTTACCCGCCAGGCCAATATTTCATTTGGAAGCCACATCAAATCAGTTGTATCTTACATTAAGAGCTGGTTGTTTGTCCCATTCCTAAGTTTAGTCATCATCATCCTTTTTATATTTTCCCATGGGTGAGATGAGCTTTTAATGTGGTGGGGAAATCTTGGACCAGTGGAGAGAAGTTGAACTTTTTATAGACCAAGTGTCCAGAATCTGCTTCCTATATTGCAGCCTGACTTTGATGAAAATGTGCGGGTTGATTTGGATTGGCTGACAAATTGTTCAGAAATTATTTTGGTACTAAGCAAGATGTGCCTTTAATTTTTTGATTTCTCTTAAGAGCAGTGTTGAGAAGAGAATCATAACATCTACAAAGTGAAATCCTGTTAACCTCTGTCCCCTTTCAATTGCCAGTAGCCCAAAAATTCTCTCTTCTGGTCTTTTTGAAAAGGAAAAGAATATATTTATTATTACCTCATCATAATAAAAAGATAAGACTTAACAGGTCTCCTTGTATTAGAACTCTAAAGACCTAGAGACAGTTTTTTATATATTCATCAACTGCTACTCTGAAGTTTGGAGTTGTATTTGGATCCATTGAATAGCAGGTTCAATGAAAGTTTGAAAACATAAGCAGACATGGTGCAAAGTTTGAACAACCCACTAGAGCAGTCAAAACTTTAAAATGTAATTGATATGGGTTATCTCTTGTATTGTCAGTTATATGTCTGGGAACAAATGCTGATAATTGTACAAAATCATCTTTGGGAGAAGCATGTTCACCCTATGTTCCACCAAGTTTCTGGTATGGGGGGACAGTGGAATGGAGGGACGTGTTTCGGGGACGGCATTTTTTTAGGGGTTTTTTTGGGGACGGGGGGGGGACGGCTATATATGTATATAAAATAGGGAAATTTTAGATATTCATATGAGTAATGATAATCATAACAATGAACATTGATAAAGTTGCAAATGTAATCACCAATCATTTTGACATATACATTATAGAGTCAAACAAATTAATACTACAACTACTTAATTGCTTCCACAATTCATGTCAAACAATCAATGTGCATATGATATAAAATTTTAAAAATAAAATGCCCAAAGGCTACAAGTTTGCACTACAAATTTCAAAATGACAAAGTCACAAATGTCCAAACCACAGTAATAGAAAGTATGATGGCTGCCTCTACTCGACATTTGCCAACATTGCATCAAAATCAGACTCAAAGTCTAAGTCACTGCCAATTTTTCTCTTGCTCACTTTCCTCTTAGGTGAAATATTTTTTTTGGAATGTAAAAAATGGCTTTGAAAGCAAGTTTTATGTTTCATTTTAGGCTTGGGAGGGTGTGGAGTCCACTTAGAAACAATTAAAAATAAGCATTTTTAATTTGAGAGTGTTTTTTTTTGTTAAAACTTGCTGGAAAAAAGGGGACGGCTGGCCACCCCTGGGACGGTCGGGGGATGCCTGGGCGTCCCCTAACTGTCCCGGGGACGACGGGTTGTCCCCTTGCCGTCTTGGGACGTCCCCGCCGATCAGGGACGTTCCAAAAAAAAAGGAAACTTTTTGGGGATGCCTGGGAAACGTCCCCAAGGCATTCCCTATCCCCAAAACGTCTCAGGTACGGGTACGGGGAGCAAAAGGGCAAGGGACGCGTCCTCGTGTACCACTATGTTCACCCTTCTCGGGCAGGTATGATTTTGGCAAAGACTTTGTAGGTCATGTTGCATAAAGAGATCTGAAGTTCTAAACCCATCCAAAGTGTTCACTCCTGGGGATTTCAAGGCCAAGACAATTCCGGTTGCATTTAGCTGAGAAAACATTTTCCTATTCTTTTCTGACTCCTCTATGACCTCAAGTAGTTCATCCTTCAGTATCTTCTAGAAATGTTAGATGAAAAGATCCAAAAATCAATCAGGCCCTTGTGCCTTGTCTGATTGAAAGAGATGACAATGAATTTGAGCTCCTCTTCAATGACTGGTGTTGTTATCATCACATTGTCCATGTCAATGATTTCCTTTTGGATATTTACAATAAGTTTACCTATGCTCATTGAGTGTCAACCAATTGGATGATTTAGTTAGGAGTTGTTTGTAGTAATCTGTTGCATATCTCACCATGTCTTGTGGATCACTAATCAGGTAACCATCACAATCTGGGACTGGATCTTCTTATTTGGTTGGCTGCAAAGGCATTTTCCTAACATAGACCATTTAGTTTTCTTTGTCCACTTTTGCAGAAAATGTTCATCATCTAATGTAGAACCTGGGTACAACTTCTACTAATGATAAGAAATGGTTACATGTATTTAAATTTTGGGAAGTCTCCTATTTCCACATGTATATCCTTCGATCACAAGTATATATCTTTTGTTATCTTTTAGTCACATGTATTCCTATTTTTAGAAAGTCACCTATGTTTCTATTTTTAAAAACTTCCTTCTTGTAGAAGATTCCTTGTATACCTTTATATACATAAAACAGGGAGTGTAGAAATTTTACGGTTGTGATAATTCTTGTATCATTGCTCATCATTGCAGTTATCTTCCTTCACTCAAATTAGTTTAGCTTCCAATGAACTCGTTTTAGTTCTCCATTGTCTTCACTTGTGCCCATGTGTTTGCTCTTTCTTATGCTAGATACTAAAGTTTCTTTATAATATTTTCCACAAGCATCTTTGAACTTTCTTGAATATAAAATAATGTTAAACTGCCACTGTGCTTCCATATACAAGTTTTCCAGTAGGTCAGTTGACTTATAGATACAATTCTTTGTCATTATAATTCATGTGGCCCTTAACTACTGAGCATTAGGAATAATGCAACCCACCCATTTTTATAAAGAATCATTATGTCTCCCATAATTAAAGCACTTCTCTACAGACCTCATTAATGTCTCAACTCTCTTGTTCCAATGTTACATTAGCCATTTGCTTTAAAATCCCTACCAAGCTACAATATCTAGTCACCACATTTGAGTCTCTTTTCAAGGCTTCAAATATTGCTAAGCTAGATGCCGATCAAATTCCCCAACCTGCTCAAGTAGGCAGAACCTCTGAAGGCGTGATCACCTTTTGAGCACTTTAGGACAACGAGATGAGAATAGGGAGAAAGAAAGAAAGAAATTATATTCATGTCATGGATGAAAACAATAGGTCAGTTGGACTTAAAGTTACAGCTAGTAGAGATAACACAAGGGACTAAAATGTGGTTAAAGCTAAAACTACTAAAAGCAAAAAAATAGAAGAGTCTACTTAGCAAGGTTGGATTCCAAAGCAGGCAAACCCTAAAAATGTCAAGGTAATAAAGCCATAAACTACAAAAATACAAATACCGAGTCTAGGATATGTGATCATGAAAGAGAGGTTCCCTAAGTTGTTTATATTTATTGTACAGACAAAATCAGTGCCAATTATCATGACACATATTTGAAAACTAACTAGTCGGCCAATCAAAGAATTTAGATCTGAATTGAGTACACGGGTAATTAACAGACAAATGAAAGCTATCTGGCAGGGGAAGACTATATCGAACATAAAAAGAGAAGAGGTAAACATATATCCAGACTCTAGTACTGAGGCAATATAGAAAATATTAAATAAGTTTCCTTTTGCCTACTGGAATAACTTGGTAAATATTAGAAAAGATACCCCAGAGAAATATATGGCACATCAATGTCATATTTTTGTCTTTTTCTTTCAGTCAATTATCATGACAGACATTTGAGAGCTAAGTAGAGGGCAAATCAAAGAATTCTGAGATCTGAATTGTATAGACAGGGATAATTAACAGACAAATGAAAGCTATGTAGCAGGGGAAGACTGGGGAAGACTATGTGAAACATAAAAAGAGAAGAGAAAAATAATTGCAATATCTAACATAGTAAATATATATCCAAACTCTAGTACTGGGACAATGTGTAACATATTAAATAAGTTTACTTTTGCCTACTGGAATAACTCGGTAACTATTAGAAAAAATGCCCTAGAGAAATCTATGGTACAGCACAGTCGTGTATGTCTTTTTCTTTCATGACTACCAAATAAACTAGAAACAGCTAAAAATAATTGAAGGAACATAGACTACTCAATAAGTTGACATATAAGGCTTATGATCAGTAAATAAAAGAAAATGGAATATTTAAATTCCTCACACTTGCATTGGTTGTTTACCATGCAACTGACCCTTACCATGATTCACTTCACTGTTGAAGAGTTAATTGCACCTATGTAGAAAAGAATTAAGATAAAACAACATAAACAGACTTCAATCAGAGGATATTTTGCTAAATGCTTTGTTACCTGCCTCTAGGCAATGATGTTTGTCGACTATGCCCTGCACCAACATTGGCATCCTGCATTAATTGGCATTATCTAGCAGTAAAATGTTTCAAAAAACAGATATCTTCATCTCAATCCTTACCACATCAACAATTTATATTCCATAAGAAGTTTATTGGTATAATAGCTTTTTCAAGCAAACAGATAGAACAAAGCAAACTGATGTCCATAAATGAAGTAAGACTAACTTCAAACGATTTTTCTATCTGCATGTGTTATCCTATTCAAATTGTTTCCAGTTATTCATGGCCACAACATCCCTTTTAATAATACTCTGTGATTCAAAAAAGTGCATGCTCCAGTACATAACTTTACTTATATTTAGTCAAAACTTATGCAACATACCTCTTTCATGAGGTACATATCTCTGATCAGCATATGCTTGCTGACCCCTAGTATCCTTTCTTGGAGAGGACCTTCTGGAAGGAGAAGGCCTTCTATCTAGTTTGTCCCTTAGATCTCCACCCCGATATTGGTGTCTACCTGCCAGAGTCAATTTGTCTGAAGTGAACTTCTGCCTTAAAAACTACAATATGTGCACTCCATAAGCAGCCAAAGAACTTTGCATCAAAAAAAGTGAAACCTTGAATCCTTATCACTGATGCATATGATCTTACCATGAAATTGAGGTATATAAGAAACTTACAGTGGCTGGTAATTCAAATGCTTGTTAGGTCTAAATCCAATATAAAGTACATAAAAAATTGATGGGTTGTTCAGTTAACAAATTCAACTCCAAGGAAGGCACCTAATTGAAAGAGACTTTGAATTCACTTATAATAGAGCTGCTCCAATTTAGCAGACGAGAGCTAAAGATATGCAGCAAAGACCCTTAAAAATTGATGAGACTTTATATGGAACAAGAAAGCTGATTGGTTGATGACAAATGCCCACCCTTTCCAGCAAAAAGATTTACCAAGTTGAAAGAAGAGAAAGAAATCAGCAAGAAGTCAAAAGGTAGAGACAAATATAGCACACAGAGGAGCAATGTCAAAGAAAATGTATTGGACTTCCTTGGACGATACTCTCAAAACAGAATAGATGGTCATTAAACTTATCTTTGATAATATTTTCAGGAGCAGTTACTTACTTTGGGTTACACGCTAGAGCATAATGGTCTGGACCCTTCAAAAATGCACTCTATTAATTACGTCAATGTTAAACCTTCGAACCTCTAAAATATAAAAAACAACAGATTTCACAGTAGTGCTCAAAGATAAACTTTAGATGAAATATTTTGGAATTGAAATTGGAAGCACTGGTTATACCATTATCAAGTATGGCTAAAGACATCTCCCTTACACGGTAATGATTAACAAAGTGGAATCAGACAATACAAACTTAAAGAACTTGCAAGTCGCATACTCCATGAGAAATAAGTTATTGCTATTTCAAGCACCCCCTAGAAAGTGAGATGATATATTTATTATTAATAGGGCATCAATAGAGTTTTTTTAACCATATTTTTATTAACAAACAATAAAAGCTAGAGAAAACCACAATGCAGCGTCAAAGAGTCTTACTATCAATACAACTCCTAATACATTTGTTCAGACAAAGTTGAGAGAAAAACGGAATAAGTAATAATGTTTTATCCACCACTTGTTCAATGTCAATACAATATAGAAAAGATGACTCAATGCATTATCCCCACAAGGAACGATTAATATGTAATTTATATTGGAGAAAATGAGCCATACCCAAACAATAATAAAGTGGCTACCACAAAGCCCAATCAAATGGAGAGCCAATAGCTTAACGATCAAGCACCTCAACATGCAAATGGAAGGTCGTAATTTAGAGTCCTATTGAGTCCATGAAAAATAGCAATATCAAAGCCAAGCTAGGAACCCCAAGGACCAGAGTGTGGCTCAATGGGGGTTGTTGGAGAAAATAAACCACGATTGAACTATAATAAGGAACCTACCAAATATCTTGGTCACCAAGCAAGTCAGTAGCTCTATAGTAGAGCACCTTAACATGTACAGGAGATTCTAGATTCAAGAACTAGTTGAATAGATTCATGAATCAAAAGGCCAAGTCTAGTTGCTCTAACCCGCATCATTTCATTCTAATACAAATCAGCTATGAACAAGGTGTCTGAGGGATATAGGCAAATAAGGTCAAGGGTGGATCATCCTGGTACATGGGTTATAAAAGAAAGATGACACAATCCTGGGACAGCAAAAGAGTCGCCCTTGAACTAGCAAGCCAGTTTCAAGGATAAAAGGTCTTCCAACCAAAAGATGTTTGAAGTGCATAGGGCAACAAGTAGTCAGGATGCAGCCCCAAGAGGCTACACAAAAAGGTGTCCAAGGCACACAAGCTAAGTAAGCCAAGGGTAGATCATCTCATGCATGGAGTACCAAAAAAATAGACAACTGGTCCTAGGGCAGCAAAAGAGCCATCCAAGAAATTGCAAGCAAATTCCAAAGGGAAATGGTGAGCAACCAATAGTGTTGAACTAAATGATCAACCAACTTGATGGATTTAACGAAGCCCACCAAAACAAACAAAGTTGACCCTGAGGTGGCATAGGCTAAGATGGACTAGAGAGCTAGGGATTCCCATAACAAACATGTTGTCCTTGAGGGGCCATAGGTCACAATGGTCAAGGGACCCAAGTGATCCTACACAAAGCAAGGTGTGTCCAAGGTGTCCCACAAACTTAACGGGAAATAGTTAGGAGATCTAAGGAGCCTCACAATAAACAAAACGCCCCCAAGTGGGTACAAACCAAAAATGTCAAGGGATCTAAGCCGTCTCAAAAACAAACACGATACCCCTTAGGGAACACAAGCAATGGATTCAAACAATGTTAAAACAGCAACAAGATTGTAAATTTTCTATTGCCAACAATCACCAGGGTTAATCAAAACAAAATTAAATTACAATCATGGCAGCCCCCAGGACGAATATAAAACAGCTAAAATCAGACTTTCAAATCTGAGACACTCAACAAAATCATTCACAGATATGGCCTCTTCAAACCCTCAACTTCTTGAAGCATCAATTTTTCTTCTTCTACAATTTTCTTTGGAAAATCAAAATACAATGAACATGTAACCCTTGAAACATTATTTGCTGCTGTAGATATCTCCTCAAACCTGAAATAAACCTACAATAACAATTTCCAACACCCTCCCAAGAAAAGAACCACGCTTGCAACAACAACCTTCCAAATCTAGCCAAGAATGGCTATCAAAACCAAGTCCAAATTGTTTGTAATCTTCAAAAACAAGCTCTTGAAACTTCTCCGGCAAAAAGCCACGACCAAATTGGGAAGAAACCTCTAAAAGATCAATGCCAAAAAACTTCCATAATATTGAAAATGATTTTCTCAACCCACTCCAACCAAAATTGCCAAAATGGGAATCCATTTCGAGAATTTAGGGCAGTTTCCATTGTAACTCCTGCCAACTCACCTTTAGCACCCACTTTTGCATACATAATTTTAGGAAATATTTAAATGCATCATTAAAACTTATAACTCTCTCCAAAACCATGCCCAAGTCCATTTTTTCTAATTTTTGAAATTGACAAATTCCGAAAATTCCCTCCTAAATTATCTCCACTCCCAAAATTTGCAACAAAATAATAAGGAAATTATTTAATATTTGTTTTAACCTATTAACCTATTAAATAAATCACCTACCAAACCTTAGGAAAATAACATTAAAAGCCCTCTTTTTTTATTGATGAGGATTGCCCTTCACCTGGATGCTCTTGCATCAACCAAACACACAACTAATACATGGTTAGTAATCAAACAAGATATAGAAGGAAACCCATCTTACCACCATAGGCGAGGCTATTGGGAGGAACCCAACAATGGATCCCAACCAACATCCACCTAAAGGACAACCCTATCCCGAGTGAATACATCCATGTAATCGCGAAACTAAGAAATGAGATGCACTCACTCGCCTAGAGCCAAGTTAGGGCCAACCCTAACAATACAAAGCTGCACTAACACCTAAGTTAAAATTGATGGGATCTTGGAGATCGAAACGATGATTTGTTACAAAGGTATTGAGGGCAGCAAGGAATGTTAGATCAAGGTACACAAAAGAAATCAATAGCACTTTGATGGCTGGGTCACTATGAGAAGCATCGCCCAACTGAATACATCCATGTAATTGCCAAGTAGAGTAATGAGAGGAACCCAATTAGCGAGAGCCAGGTTAGTGCCAATCCTAACAATATGGGGCTGCACTACGACAATCAAGTTAAGACTTGTTGGTGGTAAACAATTGATGTGTTGACTACAACAAGTCAACTCTTTAAGCTCTTCTATTAAGATTGAGGGGATCTAGCCTCTAGAAGATCTCAGAGATGAGTTGTTTCCAAGGCATCAAGGTTAGCAAGGATGCTAAATTGAGGTCCCTGGCAGAAACCGATAGCACTTCTACAATTATGACACTAGGGGTAGTTGTTGAAATGCACAAGACAAATAAGAGGGGGGGTGAATCAGTTGTATCAAATAGCTTTACTTTTAAACTTAATCTTCTCTCTTTAATTTCAATCTGTTATTAAGTGTAAACATGAAATGCAGATAACAAAAAGCAAACACTAGAGACACCAAATTCACGTGGAAAACCCAATGAGGGAAAAACCACGGTGAGGATTAACTCACAATATAGTAGTAATGCAATACCAAATACAAAGGCTCACTGCCCAGATACAAAAGGCTCATTGCCCAAATGCAAGGGCTCACTGTCCAGAAAGGAGGCTCACTGCCTACAGAAAATAAAAAGATATAAATGAAGATCCACCACTAGGATTCCACACATTCGCAACCTGATCAAAAGATTGTAGATGCCATCAGCTCATTGCTTTCAGGAATCTAACACCTTAAAGTACTGTTGCCTTAATTCGCTCTTCCACCCTCTGCTTTTCGCACCTATTCGCACACTTCACTCACATGCTCGATTCGTGGATGGATGGATATCAAATTCACTACAACTTGTTTTGCCTTTATACCATCTTCAACCTTAAGAACATTCTCGAAGGTCGGCTATACAATTTCATTTACAAATTCAAACTAGATCGGCTACTCAACATTCCCGCGGTGGATAAGAATGAGAGAGGACCAATTACATATTTAATTTAGGACCCAAACAACATCTTGGATCAAGCACACGCTTTCTTAAGACGATGCAGAAACTAAATGTAACATGTAGACACTAGGTCAGCCAAACTTAATGAAAACACCAATGATCTTTGAAGTACACGCATCCCCAATAAGATAATCGCACATGGATCACTCAACACGCTTCACCAAACATTTTACCATCTCCGAGAACACCTCAGGTACATCCGCAGCAATTACAACAAACTTCATTCATAGAGAACACTTTATCAATCCAACCGGACCAGTCAGCAAAAACATAGAAGCTCTGGAGCAGGTCTTTCGGAGTGCCAAACCACAAGCAGATTTGTCATAACACAAAAACCATCAAAAAGAGTCATCTCCCAGATCCGCAAGATCTAAAACCAATTATCAGAAGACTGCGGAGCCAAAACATTTCTCCCAATCCACAAACAGATAATTCTACCAAACTAGTTCACACAACGGTGAACACATCTTCTACTCGCCATCGACTCAGAAGCTAAAACTCAGTATATACAATCCATTGAAGCTTATGAACATACTTACAGATCTGCATAAGCATAGGATCAACATAGAGGAAATGCGGAGCACAATACCGGAGCACACTCAGAACACACTTCAACACCGCTTTCATTATTTCTCAAATTTTCTCAAAAGCACTTGGCAAAAACACAACTACAACTTCATAAATATAGCTCCATGTACTCTAAGCACTTCTACAGTATCTCAACTATACAAATACCATCTGTACACAACATGAACTGTGTTGACATCAATGACAACATTAATGACAACACCATCAAACACATCCATACTTGCAACAGTAGCATCATTGCAAAAGGTCTAGATGGTGTCATGGCCAACTTGAATACGAGGAGGAAGGTGCTCCACATAGGATAACTTCATGCAATCATGAGATATCAATAGGCCTCTTGTTCCTTTAGGATGGACTATGCCTCAAAGTGTATGCAATACCGCCCAAGCAAGTCATCCTAAGCAATCCAATCTATTGAAGAGGTGTGCATTACATCAACAAGGCCTAAGACACACCAGACCTACAAAGAGAAGCTCAAAAAAGAAACCCACATAGACAAAGGATCCAAGAGAAGCACTAGTGAAGCAACAAAAGCCTATTGATGCCTCTAAGGGAAACTTGAAGTCGACAAAGGAGTGAAGGCTTGCCTAGGCAAAGTAGGTAGCCAAGGTCTACTATTGAGTCAAGTCACTTTAACTAATCAAGGTTCAAAAGGAGACCACTAATTGGATTGTGAGAGAACCAAAGAACCTTGAGTGTACTCCACACTGAAGCCTCTTGAGGGAGACAAAGCTCATTGAGGAAAAACAAGCTTTGATAAAGATTGATGTGAAGAATGTCCCAAAGCAAGGTCTTGATTGTTAGGGATTGAAGCTCCTTAATCAATAAGTGTGATCAAGGCCTAGCATGTGGAGGAACGTGGCACAAAAAGTCCATACAAATTGTCATGTTAGAGGACCTCAAAGCTAGAAACCTAGATCTCGCACCATCAATAGCATTTGTTTCTCATCTAATTATGGATCATGGAATGTGATTTGGAACATTGGTGAAAAAATTGAGCGCATTCTTTTCCAAAAGCTCTTCCACTAAATCCCATGGAAGGTGAAAAATCAATGTTTACTATCTCTAGAGGGATCGATGATCTAACCTAAGTATGCAACAATAACGCATTTAGAGCTAGGGCGAACTTGCAAGGATTCATCATGCAACAAATCAAAGGGGCTTCCATCTGAGGTGTCAATGAACTTTGGGAATTCGAATAACAAAGAGATAATGAAACTTTTTTTAACACAAGGAGTCAAGGAATTCCTACAAGTATCCTCATAGGGATGGCAAGCAATGGAGCCATGTGAACCATACCCAAGTGGCAAGACCATTGTCCCAAAGAGAGTGATTGTACTACCCAAGATAGCGAGGCTCTAAGCAATCATCCTAAAAGTTTGGGAATCCATGGAGTGGATCCCAAGAGGGATACCTATTAGAAAATATCCCACGACTTAAGAGAGGAGAAAAGCTCCCTAGATGGATATCCACCACAAGGCACATCGCTAAACTTAGGAGAAAGAAGAAGGTCCCTCAAGGAATACTTATCATGACAAGAAACCTTGCAATTAAGGATACACTTCATATGAGATAATTGGTCTTGACAAGCATCTCAAGGCGCACAATCAAGCCAAATACTTGCATTGAGTGTCCCTAGAATTGGGACCAAGGGGATGATCCCTAGAGGGAAACTCATCATAGCAATTATCCTTGAGTGAGAGAACGAGAGGACAATCCTAAAATGAAACTCGTCACAAAGAATACCCCTAGGTGATGCGATAGAAGGATGATCCCTGCAGAGATACTCATCACAACAAATATCCATGAGCAAGGGACCCAAGGGACAATACCTATGTAGGTACTCATCATGGCAAGTATCCTTGGGTGAGGATCAATGAAATAATCCTTGAAGGGATACTTGTCACAATGAGTTCCTTGGGCTTTGAAGCATGCAAGAAATGCCTTACATGATGAGGAGAGAAATCCATGTGGCAACTATGATGGCAATATTCCTTTAAGATTTGAATAGCAATTAGAAGGCCTTCTAAAGAAGGCCACCTTGGAGATGATCATTAGGTTGGATGAACTCCTACGACATGGATCTTGAAAGTGAGATCAATACTTCATGGGGATACCAAAGATCCCTTTGAAGTGGATGTGATCATACTCATCATCATACATAGAAGCAACAGGTGAGGCTCATGACCCTATGTGAGTACCTATAATCTAATTAATGGTCTTTGTGATGGGAGGATCATCATGCTTCCCTAGAAAGCAAGGGAGGATTCTTGAATCAAGGGGAGCTGAAGCCCATGTGAGGAGGTGATACATGTGAATGGAAGCTAGCCAGGTCAAGGGAAGGGAAGATGTCCTAATCAAAGGAAGGGGAGCACTAATGGTCTCTACTGTAAGGCACCTTCACTATCATGATTTGAGGACCCTCAAGGGTTCCCATATCTTCTATGGACATGTTTTGAACAAGGAAGACAAGGTTTGAAAACCTACAAATTTGCTCAAATACAGGTAAAGAGAACAAAGGGGGTCCCACTCGGCATGCCAAATTGTAGACGGAAAAACCCAAACAATGTGTACTAGTGATTGGCAAAAGAGAATGTCTAGCAAAGTAGACAGAAACATAGAAGCATAGCGAAAGGGTTCACCATAACCACTAGGACTAGGCTAGTTTGTCAATTTGTGTTACTAGTGATCAAAATAAGGTTAATCTAACCTACTTTACAAAAACAATTAAAGTAAACCTATAACCAAGCACAATGAAAATTTGAGCAAAGCAATAAGGAGAAAACATCTAACATACAATTTGCTAATTAACCTAGCTTGTAATTTGTAACCTGAAGCAATAAGCATGCAAATATCTAAGATAATAACATAAAGAAATAAACTAAATAATAACATAAAGAGATTAACTTTCTTCTTGAGTAGCAAGAAATCCTCATTGCCGGCTCTAGATAAGTATCTACAAATGTGACCTACCTTGGTCCAAGCAATTTTAGCTGTTGAGGTAGTATGAAGAAAGAAAGAGCTGTCACCTGAGAAGAAATGAAGCAACTTCTTGTATCTCCGTCATATCCAACTTGCAGAATGCCTCATGGGAGAGTAGGATGAACACTGGTGTAGGAATTTGACTGTAATCCAGTGGAACTCTAATGGAGATCTGAGATATAAATGAGAGCAAAATGGACTTGAATGTATCGGTGGGTAGAAATTCCAACAACATTTAAGTAAGGTAATGCCTTGTTACGAAAAACGGAGGGATATAGGTCCTCGTATAGGTTACACCAGGGGTAAACCAGCCGATTGCAAAAAAAATGCGCTCAATAATTACGAATAAAAAGTTAAGAGGTGCTACCAGAAAAGTAGGTTATACATACAGCGTAATAGGATAGAATTAACTTTATGTCTATTCGAGGAGCGGGTTGATTCCACAACAAACTAGTTGGGGTCTGCACGAGGCCAAGAAATGAAGGAAGAATTGTATGGGCATTCATCTTTCCCTCTTCACACTAGATTGAACTGAAAAGGTCTCATTTTCTTATCTATATACCAGTGCCCCTCAAGAGAAAAGAAGAGCTAGTAGAATTAATATTCAACTTCTGTCTATTTTAATTGAAAAGAGAAGGCCCGATTCCCACCAGATATTGATATAGTTAGTTAAGCCAAAGCTGCAAGCATGTGCATAATCACTGCTTGGTGTCTATGGTTTCTGTGGTGTCCATTCACATTCAACTACTACTGGTGATGCAACATAATTTAATGTTAACCAGGAAAAGCTAGTAGCAAGAATCTTCCACAACCCTTACAAAATGAAAATGCGTGAGAGGGGCAGAAGCAGATGAAAGAAGGAAAAAAAAACGATTTTTACCATTGGCATTCCTTAGTTCGGCATGTCCGTGTGCAAATGAACAAGTTTGTCGAGGACAATGACCCCTCCTCTCGTACAGATTACACAACTTTGTTTTATATAAATCTCGATCAAACATCATTTCCTCGCAATTATTTCTCCTCCTCTTCCCTTTCACCTAACGAGCAAACAGACTGACCATAACAATACACACGACATCGCAGAGCCAGAGAGATGATGAAATACACAGTTGTTTTGAGTACCTACATAATTTAGGTTCAAATCGCAATAATAAATATTGTCATTGCTCAAAGATAAATAAAATATATATATTCACTCTTTGTTTTACTCCACTATGCTCGGATGTGTTTGAGAACTTGTCTAGAGTGATTTTGATTGATTTCTTCATTTGACCAAAATATTTCTATTTGAATGAATGAAAGATTTTAATGGCGTCCATGAGACTAAACAGTCTAAGGGACCAAGACAAGACCAGGCCTAATCTGTCTTCATGCTCTTTTCCAAGTCGAGTCTCCTACTATTAATTTTGACTAGAAGGCTAGCCGTCTGATTAATCTTGTCTTCCCCAAAGAGCTGGTGCATATTATCAACTTTCAAACTATTTTCGTGTTGAGTACGGATATCCTCGTAAGCGGTGCATTCCATGATGAAGTGCCATTATGTTTCCACAGTCCCCTTATTGCAGAAAATACAAGTTCTTTCTTCCCAAGTTTCTTTGGGTATCTTCCACCTACTGGTCTCACACCTAAGGTGATGTGATCCCGTCCTCAATTGCGCAATAACAACCTTGATTTTCCTTTAATAGCTGCATCTAGATAAGTTTTTTCACCATGATCATTTTCCGGGTTAAACTCTTTGATGTACTAATTTTTTTTACGCCCAATCTAATTTGCCCACATGTCAGTTCTAAATTTTTCATTAACATAGCTTTTATTTCACTATTGGTGCTAGGACACTCTTGCAAATTGATGTCCCACTTGTTCATCCACTTGTTGTTTTGCTTCATCCAATTTTTTTCCTGGTTAATGATCCAAGGGATAAATTTAAAGCATGTCAAATTGATAAGGACATTTAGTTGTTCTACAATTCATTAAACAAACTTGTTTTTGAGTATGTTACTTTTGTTTCTAGATTTCCTACTCAGAGGTTGACTATGGGGTCTGCATATACTACACCATCATTTGCATCATTTTTTGAGATGTTGATACATGAGCAACAAAATATTATCTCAATGGATTTCATCAAGTCTTATAAATCACAAGCATTATTAGCTAGTTAGGTGAAAAAATCAGATAATATTGATAAGAAGCAAAATAAATCAAAGAGCAATCCACATTCAGATCAACCAAAGAATAAATCCTCTTCCTCAGATAAATCATCTAATAAGGATAAGTCTACTTGTTTATATTGCAAGAAGTTTGGGCATGATGAACATTCTTGTTACAAAAAGGATATTGATGAGTTGAATCATCTTCTCAAAAAGAATTAAATTGTTTTTCCTTCTAGGATGCCTGAGTCACCTTCTTCTTGTTCTTCTTCAAAATATTCTAATAAGGGCGAAGTTGGTTTGGCTTCTACATCGGGAAATAAAGGACATGCTCTTTGTTCTTTTTCAAGTTTAGGATCAAGGAGATGGCTTCTAGATTCAAGAGCATCTCATCATATGGAATCTTCGTAGTCTATATTCTCTTCTTTTGAGCCTTGTAGTATATCTCCTATTTTTATGGGAAACAATACATACATGAGTGTACTTGGGAAGGGGTTTATTAGTTTTAGGGAAAACACCTGCTGGGATGTTTTGTGTGTTCCTCATTTGATGAACAATCTTCTTTCCATATATCGGATTACACGTGGTGGAGATGGGAGGATTGTGGAGATCACTCATGATTTGGTCATCATTCAAAATTTGGAGAGTAGAGAGATTATTTCTATTGGGAGGGTTGAGTATTCATCTTGGTTGTATACCTTTGTAGATTTTTCTCCTGATGGTGACATTGTTCCTTTGGTTGTTGATCACACTTCTAGTCTGAATCATGATTCAAAGGAGACATTTGGCTTCTTGAACTTGGGTGTTCTCACATCTTATCCCATTCTTGAGCCTTGTATTTCACCTCCTCCATATTCTGTTGCATTTGATGATGCTCATATTGACATAGGTTTGGCCTCTTGTGATTCAATGCAACATTATCTACATCATCTTCTAGCTACATCTACTTGGGATGCATACTTGATAAACATTAGTGGGTTATTTGTTGAGTCCCACGTTTTAGATTTGGGAGACACTATTGATTGCATACATCTTCTCTTTAATGGAGATGATTCTTCTTCAGTTGTTGTGAGGGAATTCTTTGATCCTCTTTTCCATTCTTTGCATGATCACTCTTTGCAGCTTGTTGGTGTAATAACTAACACCTCTGGAGTATAAGTTAGTACGGACAACTATACACACTGCGTAATGAGTGCTCTTCAAATTAGGAGGGGAAGCTCCCTCTTTTGTTGATATGCGTTTCTAAAGTAAAGTAATCTAAACCTATCTTTTTCGACTCAGCTGGAAGAGGCACAAGCTTAAAGAAACCAAGGACGTTGCAGCTAAGGGTTTTCTCTAGTTTCGTAGGTCTTAGCTACAACTAAAAACTAAAGCTTTAAACTATCCAATCTCCTCAAGAAAACAGAGCATGAGGAAATGGAGAAGGAATGTGTTTACACAATAAACTTCAAGTATGGATTCTCAACATGAAGGCAAGGTGGGCTTAACTATTTGCTTATCCGGGAAGAAGTCTATTAAAACAAATGAATATACGGTAAACTAGGTACAACTTCACAACATGAAGGCAAGGTGGGCTCAACTATTTGATCTTTTGAATAGGCTTATTATAAACAAAACAAAGGTAAGCAACTAGGACAACAAATTGTATTAGCAAAACACGCATACAAAAAATGATCAAAATAGCAACGCCATTTAACTAAGATTGAACAAATACCATGATAATAACATGAAGGCAAGGTAGGCTCATCTATTTATTATAACAGTAATCACTCATGAACAGATACATAATAGCAATATTATAGGCAAGGTAGGCTCAGCATATGTTTCTATCACGTGCAAAAGTTCTTAAACAGATATAATAATAGCAATACTACAGGCAAGGTGGGTGCAACATGTATGTTATCAAGCAAAAGTTCTATTTACAAGGGTGAACCAATCTTGAGAATAGGCATGTTTCCGACAATGCAACAATTCTTTATCATAGCAAAAGTTATTTACAAATGAGCTGAAAGCTCTTATTTATAGACATCAAAGGTGTAGGCAACCCTAAAATCACCTTGAGTCAACTAGAGTCTTGTGAACATGCAAGATCTTTATTGCTAAACCTAACGAAAATAAACTATTCAGTTAATTAGAAAGCTACCATCACTTAACTGATACAAACGAGACTAATTGGACATGTGCAACATGCACGTCCTTATTGGAATGAAAACTAACTAATAACTCCAACTATATAAAGATGTTTCCAAGAAAGACATGGCATGCAATGTGTAACAACGAGTTAACTCGAAAAGAGGCATCGAGTTTAACTCCTATGTCTAATGTCTATTTTGAAAAATTTGGGACACCCTGAATTGGAGTTCATTGGCCCTGATCTCGGGTAATTAACCCCTCCACGAGGTTGTTGATTGCATCACCATCTAACGGTTGTCACATGTCTCAACTATCAATTCACTACTTGTCAGTAACCCAAGCAAACCTGGAAATATTTGCATACTTAAACTGACAATTCACTGACTGGTAACCTTGGTGGCTCTATAATTGAAGTGATGGCCACTATTTCTTCTGTAGCTCGACGCTTCTCACATTTTTCACGCTTTTCTCTATTGAAGAGTGTTACATGATGAAACCGTGAAGTTTGACTGTCAACCCTCTGGTTGTGAGAAATACAAATGAACTTGTTGCACACGTAGAATTCCAACGATATCAACCCTCTAAATCGACCTTGGAAGACAATCAATTATACGAGGCATGAAACCATGAGGACCTGAGTGACTACATCTATCAACCCTCCGGATGCGCTTGATACAAATCAGTGTCAACTTTTCTGATGAAATCATGAATTAAGACCGATTTGGTCTTGAATTTAGTCTGCGTGAATTGTATTTTGAAAAACTCGCTTGTTGACTGTGAACATGGCTATATTCTGACAACTTCTCCGGAAAGCCAAAAAATCACTCCAGATGAGGCTAAAAATAGCCTGTCGGAGAGCAGTTTTTCACAAAAAAAATCAAAGACGTGGGTTGTGTGTAGAATCAAATTCTAAGATGACCCAGATCAACAAAATTGTGAAAAAGTGAGATTTAGGCCTACATGCAAAAGGTTATCAGTCGAGATCTAAGGGGCTGTGAGGCCAATTTTTTTCAAGAAAATCTGGAACATGGGTTTTGTGCATAAGTGAATTCTACGGCAACCTAGATTGATAAATTTGGAAAAAAAAATTGTTTTAGGCCCGCATGCAAAGATAATTCTGAAAAAAAGCACAATGCTTTAGAATAGAGGCAACGGGGCAATTTTCATGAAATAATCTAAGACATGGGTATTGTTGTTGATGTTGAAATACACGAACCCAAATGCTCTGTCTCTGACAGTTATTGACTTTTACTCTACCATGCAAAGGAATTGCAGTTGAGAAATGCAAAACTTTGAGAATTGAAGCTTCAAGGAAGCTTTTCCTAAAAAAAAATAACACATGGGTTTTGTAGAGAAAGTCGTGCACAACCAACCCAGATGATTAAAACTGTTAAAAGTTGTTGAATTCTTGGACATGCGAAGAATACCTAAGACGAGAATAGAAGAATTTAAGACAAAAGATAGAAGATTTTATTTGTTTGTTTTCTCTACTTCTGTAGAAATTTGCTTATGTTTGTCTGAAGGTTGTTGATTATTCTAGACCTGTATCTGCAAGGAATTTTGAAAAATAATCCTTGCGGTGCCTTCAAATGATGCTCGCATAAGAGAAAACGCATTTGCACTCAACCTGTTGTGAGAGAAATGAACACCTAAATGCAAGTAACAAAGAATTTAAGGTTTATGGCACCAATGCAAGTAGAAACCTTGATTTCAAAAGAAGTCATCTGATTGGACTCCACCTCGTGCAACAAAAACTAAGTTGACGTCTCAAAGATATTAAAATATTCAATTCCACTCAACATGTGAATTGCAGTGAGTCTCAAAATAGGTGCCAATATTAAAAATATTGAAGAAATTCGCCCTTTGCACAACTGACATGCGAAAACTGAATTTTAATATTATTTTAAAGAGTTAAATGAAGTCTCTCTTTCTAGGTCACATTAGAATATTTTCTTGATTCCAAAAAGTCAAAGTTTGACTTTCTAGGCATCCATTTGCAAAAGTTGAGATTTTTTGTGAACTTCCTACCTTGTAGCTCATTGAAAACGTCATGACAGCCTCTGTTGAACATTGATTTCTGGGTGCCCGGGTGATGCTGAAACTGAGCTAAATGATTCATCGCGTAGCCAGATCAAAACTGATGAAATGCTTGTTGGAAGTTGTGACCTTAGAAAATTGAATTTGGTGCCCAAAAAAGAAGGGTGCCTTTTCCAAGAAGATATATAACTTCGTAAGAAATTCCATACTTAGCCATTTTCTTGATTTGCCATTTGGCGCTTCAATCTGTCGCTGTCAATGAACGATGACTCCCTTCAACTGGATGCTAGATCCATTGCATAGTTGGAAGAATTACGCACCTGATGGCTGCATGTGCAAGGCCTAAATTTTGGATTAGGACCCCCAAATGCAAGGGCGCCCCTAGCTTGTGAAGGTGTAAACACCATTTTGACAAAAGTGCAACTTTCAACAGGACGCCATACTTTGACCCCTGACACTGAGAGCTGGAGTGCTCTGATTCATGCACCATCTGTCTTTCTGCGTAGCTAGATCAACTTACAAGAGACGTTTGGAGGTGACGAAGCAAGAAAACTGCTTCTAAGACCTCAACAAGAAGGGTGCCTTTTTCAAGGAGATGTGTATTTTCCATACTTATCTATTTTTCTAGTTGCTTTCACTTTTCAGTATTTCACACTACCTCACACATACGAGCGTTTGCCAAATCCCAGAGGCTGACAGTTGGACTCGTTGGATAGCTAGAGTAATTGCGCACAAGTCTCGTGAAGACTGTGAATGCAAAAAAACCCATCTGACAGGCCTAAAGGTTGGGCGCCCCTGGCCTATAGAGGTACAGGTGTGTATTGCTACATTTCTCCACCCTCTGATTTATGTGTTCGGTAGAACCTTTGTCATGATCACTCAGAATGTCAGACCACCTCACAAACTGATGCATTACGAAGCTCAACTGGATTAGAAAAGATCTCAGGAAGATAGCATCTACAAATTCATTCATCTAAGGGGCCAAATTAAAGGGCACCCCTGGGCTATAGGGGCATAGAAACTATAAACTTGACAGCCTTTGTAACATGCATCCTCCTCGTACCCTCAGCTTATGACCTTGATTGTTGGAGCTCTGCAATTTGGATGTCTTCGCTTGATAGCTCGTTGAAAAGTTGGGCTAATTCTGAAGAGATTGAACCTATTTGCAAGCACATGCAACAAGATATGAGCCTTCAAAAGAAAGGGCACCCCTGTGCTACAGGGGCACAAATCTGCTTTCTGCTTGAGATCTTCATCTGTTCTGCGCTTTGCGATCACCATATCGGTTGTTGAGATGTCCATGTAGAAGCACTATAGCTATTGACGTGTGTGTATGACTATATTTCACCATTTTCACATGTACGAACACTATAAAGTTGATTTGCACTTTGATTGTGCAAGTGTCTCCCATGTTACATAGTGAAAGTATTTCCAAACTTAGAATATTTTTTTTACTTTTCGCCATTTGAAAATCCCCTCCATCGAGAAGCATACTTTTCAACATCTTTCATCATAGAATGTTCTGCTTTGAGTTTGAGGCTTAGATTTTGACACCTGGTATTGGCCAATTGCCATTGACGACCTTAGAGGTCTTAACTTTTCTCTCGAAAAATGAAAACTACCCATGAGAATTAAACTGGCTTTTAACTGAAACCAACTTCACCACTGTGATCATGATGTGAAATAAGCCAATCAAAATTAATTTCAGCCATTTCTAACAAGTTTCTATTTTTAGGGTTTTTGACCTAAAAATAAGGTCTAGAAACCCTCATTTTCAAAAAAAAAAAAAAATTTGCCAGTATCTTCCTAACATCACACTGACCAAAAGCCCATACTTGAATTGCCCAAAAACTGAGTTTTGACCCCATTTTTACAAGGTTTAGACCGTTTTAAGCAAAATGCCTTAATGAAGCAAAAAAATTGGTTTGGGTACAACACAACTTGATATGAGTGTGGATACTTTTGGAAAAAATTTGGAGGAGGATTCTTCAGAGAATGTATCTTTGTCTTTGGAGTATTTTTTATATTTCTCTAGGAGGTTCTAAATTGACATCTTCAATTGTGTGGCCTAGAATGCTTGTTTGGGTTTTGTTAGCTTTCAACATCAACATGGAGACAATTGAGCATTGTTTAGAGACATAAAATATCATTATTCTTCCCTCATATTCCTTTTTGAAATGAAAAGACATCATGCATATCAACCTAGTTTTGTTTCTTCCTAAGGGGAAGAATGTTGTTAGATGAGATTGGATCATCTTCAACATTCAATGTCGATATTCTACCATTGTAGGAGACTCACCATTAAGGGGGGCTACATGGTCTCTCTTCTTCTCTCTTATGGGGGGTCATTTTCCTCAAATGGGGTTTTGTCCCTCTCATGCATTATCGAGAGTATTTTATATTTATCTTTTTGGGGAGGAGTTTTTTCCCACTAGGTTTTCTCCCTTTCTCCATTTGTGAGAGATTACATTTGCATTTGTACATGGGTATCTAACATGGCCTCATAGCCAGGACCCATCCTTGTGTTATTTGCATAATAATCAACTCCTTAAGTTGTACGTAAGGGGGGTGTTGGTGTAAATAGGTACTTTTCCTATCTATTCCTATCTAGGTCCTATTTATATTATTAAGTCCACTTAGGTCCTAGGAGGTGTCTTTCTAGTTAGCATTAATTAAGGGGGAATGTTTCTAGTTAAGCATTAGTTGTCACTTATCTTATCTAGATGGCATTTATTTAATGCTTGTGTCCTAGGTTATTTAATATTGGCTCATGCCATTTAATTATGACACAATCATTTAATTATGACACAATCATTTAATGATGATACATCATCACCCTTTCATATATAAGCAATGCTTCATATGTACATTGTATCCAAGAAAGTCAACTGAGATATTTTAGTTGTGTAACTCCAGTATATCATTGCAATCTTGTGTATTGCATATTGGCCATATCTTGCATCTATTGTTACAATTTCATGTTCTTACTTTTCCCTCTTGTAGAAGGTTGTTGTTGTAGACACATAAAAATGGCCAAGACCTGCAAGCACTACTTTACCACCTTTCGTCATGACATGATTATAACATTTTAATTATGTTTCTAACCCACATTCAACTATTAATTAAATAATTTATAATTATTTAATTAATTCATAATCTCTCATTCTTCATGATTATTAAATAAATAAATCTTATTTATTTATCTAATATGTCACTAATTATCAAAGTCTTCTCGCAATTAAATAAAATCTTATTTATTTAATTAATCCTTATCATAAATGTTCTCCTGATTATTAATAAATATATTTATTTAATGTGTCACTAATTCCTAAATCCTCTTAATTAAATAGATTTGCTAATTTAATTAATTAATTAACCACTTCTTCTAAATTAAATAATTATTTGTAATTATTTAATTATTATATGTGACACTTCTATATTTTTAAATAAAACAAGTCATTTAAAAATATCTCATATACTTAACTGATTCTTCATTTAGTAATTAATTTCAAAAATCAATTACTTCTTACCTCACAAAATCCCTATTTTGAATTAATTTAATTCAAAATGGAACTACTCCTCTACAAATCAAGTAATTTCTAAAATTATTGATTTTCTAAAATCCCATCTTCTTGTCTTCTGATTTTTACTAATTTCATCTCAACTGTCACATTCAGTGTTGATTTAATTCATTTAATTAAATCTTATTCACACATATGGGTATTTTGCCCTAACCCTAATTGAGAGTTGCCTTATTGAATCTTGACCTTTGATTCTAGGGCATTCCTTAAAACTCTCATCTTGTCCGTCCGTTCAAGATTGCATTTTCTATAAAATGACAATCTTGATCTCATTTTCGGATCGATGATCATTTGCTTAATCCACTTTTATTATAGGCATTACCATATCTTAGGCTTTTATTTTACTATTTGCATATTAGGAGTGATTTTTCTAATTGCACATTAGTTCATTTTTCATAAATCCTTCAAAAGCTTTTGTTGAGGCTAGGCATATAGAGTTGCTCACACACAAATCTGAGGGCATCCATCAGTCCAAAGCTTGAGAAGGTGTAATGGAAGTCAGCCATGGAATACTAAATGGGTGAGACCTTTTCAGTTTTCCTCCATTTATTTATTATTCCTTTGCATTCTATTGTTTGATATGTTATTAACTAGCAGGTATTACTAATCATTTGTTTATCTTGCAGAACATTTTATATCATTACAGTTGTTGGTTTTTGAAGATGATCTTGGAGGCTTGATTCCTTGAGTGACTCTCACACATGATGCCCTTTTCCATGTTTTTGATCTTGACTTTACATACAACAATCTTCCAAGTCGCCCGTGGATACATGCCATCTAGGCCACCCTTCCATAGTTCACCAATGTCTTGAATTATTCCATTAAGGAATTGGAATCATAATTACATAGAACCACACCCTTTCTAATATTATAAAATATTGGATAGAAAATTCCAAAGATCAAAACACTACCCAATCATAAAATTTATTGAATCACCTCACCAATAGAGGTCATTATAAATTGATCCTAGTGACATCTCATCCACTTTGTTTAATTCACCTCCTACTACCAAGGTCAATATAATAGATAAAGGGTGTGGTAAATATGATATCCAAGATGTTTTCCAAATTGGGAAGTTACCTCTACTACCAAAAACTAATAGTCATCCTAATATGAAGAAGAAGAAATGATACACCTAATATGGCTCTACCACTTTTTGAAAATATGGCTACTTATGTAAATGAGCAAGTTCAATTGTCAAATGCGCCAGGATTGTACAATAATGTATATGCCTCATGTTTTAAACATAATTAATATCCAATAGTGATCAAAATGTGCAAGAATATGAACTATAAGGGTAAAGGCTTAGGTTCTTATGAATAGGGGATCATGGAGCTTATTTAGCTTTATGAAACAAGCACGTGGGGGCCAATGTGTTTTTCATGGGATGAATCCCATGATAACCTTACTGAATCCAAAAAATATTAAGGATGATTCATTAAATTTTAATCATGTCAAAACTATTACTAATTATGATCCTTATGAAGATATTATTGCTACCAACCTATTCCATGATAATTCTATTTATGCTACGATACTTGAATTGCAATATCCAATCCTTATTGACAAGGATATATTTTGATAATTATTACAAATCTTCTTAATTTTTTTAATAAGATCATACTTATCTTTAGGAGTAGGTAGAGGAGCTCTTGAGATTACAACCCATCCTTGAAATGGGATTACAATAGTACTAGGGCTCTTGATTTTGATCATATTTATGTGAAAAGGGATTTATCAATGTGGCTTATGATAGAATCTTATTCATGTGAGGATATGTGGTAATAAATATTATGATTGTGGTTGTCATGTCCTAAGTTTTTATTAAAAGAAGATTGATCTTGTTTTTACTTCAAAAATGAGCTCTTTTTTATATCAATAATTGTTTACAATTATTTTTTGCTCATTCTAGAATCAACATGAAATCAACACAAGCTCATCATGAGCACAAGCATGAAACTAATATTAGCTCCTTTTGAGCAACCAAACTAGCAATAACCAATGGAAGGCCAAGAGTCACAACTTAGAAATCCACTTATTTATAAACCACTTCCACATTTGAAGCCAACTATGGAAGACCAAGAGTCACAACTTAGAATTTCATATTAGATGTCCACTTGGGATTTGAACTTGGGTCTTCACAATGAGAATTCAATGCTTTAACCAATTCATCTCAACTCCTTGGACTTTAAAAATAAACTTTAATAAATTCTTAGGTTTGTATTAGGCAAAGATGAAGTTGCACCTTTGATTGCCTTGGTCTATAAAACTTGGATGTAATTTTTGAGATTCATGCATGTTTTGGTGGTATTCTCTTAACCTTTTGTATTCATAATATTGGTGATCTTTATATCATGGTAGTTTGGGCTTGTTTTCATTAGAAGGCTTAAGAAGTGGGAAGGTAATCATATTGACTTGTGGAGCTTTTTGAATATATTTTCTAAATATTTGTCCAAGGGATTCTATTGTTGTTTCTTAGGATATTTCTTGGGTTGGCTTGTAGGTAGAATAATGTTATGTGTATTTTGGACCACTTGGATATGATTGTAGTCTAATACTCCATTATTGACTATTTAAATATCATTATCTTTTGATTTTAATTGTTGATTGAGACTTTTGTGAAATTTTTAATCAGTTGTTTGGTGACCAAGGAATTTTCTATTTAGATTCCCATTTTAATTATCTCTTTAAAGGTGGAGACATGATTCCTTGCAAGTGAAAGGGAATTTTTACATTGATGTTTGTGTGTGTACAAGTTGTTTCTAGGGTATGGGACATAAAAACCTAATATCAAGGATTTTCCATTATTGGAGAAAAGATGCAAAATTTCACCATGCTTTTGTTAGGGATTGTATAAATCAATAATTTTAATTTATTTCTCTATATTATGTGAAAAATGTTTGATAAAACACTTGACAAGAATAGAAAATGATGTTATAGTCTCTTTCGAAAAATGTGAGAACTTATCTAAAGCTTGACCCTCTAGGCTATATGGGAAGAGGTAATGTAATTTTTTGTAATTGTAAGATACCTCTTAGCATGCCATTTAATACTCATGGGTGTGATTTATTTGATTGATTTTCCCCTTATATATTTTAAACTTAGGTATTTCAAAGCATGGGGTAAATGTGCGTGACATAGAACATTGAAGGGATGAGGGAAAAGTTCTTAAAAATTGTGCCCTTTTGTGGAGGATGATCACATTTCAAGACTTTTGCATGTATATTTTATGTCTTTAAACTCTTGGTCAAAAAATTCTTATGTGGTTGATGTTGGTTGGATGAGCTATAAAAGCTACCAAAAAAATAATTTATATGTATTTATGATTCTTCATATGGTAATTGAAATGAGAAGTTTCAGCTAGGTGTATTTGTTTGCTTTTCATCATAATTCCCATACAAAGACTTATAATTAGATCAATTATATTAAGCTCTATGGTGTTAATTATTATGTTTATAGTTTGACAAAGGAGGTTTTTGCGCTCTTAAGTTTTTCAAGATGGGGCAACCTAGATCCTACTTCAAGAGATTCTATAATTATGTGATTTCAATTGGATTGGATAAAGCTTTGGATTGGAGTTGATTGGAATAATTTTGGTTAATTTATCACCATACTCACCATGGTTGTGGACATTATCCTCATCACTATCATGATCCTAGGGTGGAATACAAAATTAATTTGGGGTATTCATTTTATTGGATCTTGCTTGGATTCTAGTGATGATAAGTGACATACAACTTGTACTCTTGAATTGATATAAATTTCTATTTATATAATCATGACAAGGACAATATTTCAACTACAAACTCGGTTAAAAAAAGTTATGATTGTGGACTTTGTAAAAAATGAAACTATGCTAAGACTCTTTGGAAAATTGAAGTGAGATTATGTTACAACTATGGATTTGACTTATATTATGACTATTAGATATAGTGGAAATAGGATTATGTTATGACTATTTATTTGTCATAAAAGAAACTATATTATGATCATGGACTTGGATTATGGGAAAGTGGGGTTTCTTCAAAAATGGGATTATGTCGTGATTATAGAAATAGTTGAAATTGGAATTATGGTATGTGTATGGACTTGGATTATGACTTGTTGTGAAATGGGATTATGTTTTGATTCTTTGAATTGATTAAAATGGGATTATGTTGTGATTATGGACTTGATTGAAAATGAGATGATGTTATGACCCTAGACTTGGTTTATAGCTTGGTATGAGAGGACTACATTATGAATATGAGCTTAGGTAAAAATTAGATGATGTTTGGACTACGATTGAAATAGGATGTGTTATGGTTATCAATTTAGGTAAAAATGGAATTATTTTATTGATTATATTATGGAGTATGGATGTGAATGAAAATAGAATGTTTGACTAAGTTTAGATTATGTTATGAATCCTTGATTTGGTTGAAATGGATTATGAACATGGTTGAAAGTGGGATGATGTTATGATCAAAAGGACTATGGTTATGAATGATTCTAACCAACTATGGTTTGAAATGGGATATGGACTATTATTTGTACACTAAAAAATTAATTTTTAGATGAATATGGAAAATATTATTATATGTTTCCCCTTTAAAATAGTTTGAAGTAGGGAGAGTGACCTAATTTTTTAAAATAAAGACAAATAATGTACACCAACAATCTTATCTAGTCAATTAGGCATGCCATGTTCATTTTAGGATCACAAATATACCACCCTTTAAGGATATGGGTAGAATCAACTCTTTATTTAGGACCTTGGGTTGTGATGACCAAGGCCTCACTCATAACTTAGCATGTAGGAGGACTACAAATTCTTACACCCACAACCTAATATTGTCACTTCTCATGGGTATTATGTAACTTCTCAAGGCCATTCACCCATTGGTACACTACAAGAAAAGAAGATTGAGTGGATGCCTATCTAGGATGTACAAGGATCATTAGGGGTATCCTAAATATACTCAAAGGTACACAAGGTTAGGGTATAGGACCTCAAGAATTTTATAAGGTTTGTGATCAATGTATAATCCATCCTCACTTCACTTGGTGCTCAAGTACCACAAAGTTGCACCCAAAATGATAATTTGATATACCCCAAACAAAAATAAATGAGTGATGAAATCCCACTACATACATGCTAAAAGATAAAAAGAAATAAATACATTTTCGACCCCCAAAATTGTAATTACATGTAAGGGACGAGCAACATATCTAACTTCCAAGGTAAAAGGATGAATTAGATCACTTTGATCCTCAAGATCACATAAAATGCTCAATAGGAAAACATACATGAATCCAACCACCAAAACACACGATTGGTCTTAAGAAACAAAGAAAACAAGTTATTTTAGAAACCCACGACTAATTTTTTTATAAAATAGTTTCAAGTTGAAGTCTTTAGAAAGTGGGGATGAATGAAACAAGTTAGTAGTTTACAAATCATTCTTTGAAAAACATCCTACATGAAAAAAGTGTTAGAAACAAATGTTTTTTGGTTTTATTGTTTTGATTTTTTTGACTTTGACTACTAACTACCTACAACATAAAAAATGTTAGAAATTTAAAAATCCCTACAAACAAAATGTTAGGATTTCAAAAAATGTTTACAAGTCCCCCTTTTTTTTCAGCTTACACTTATCAACACAATTTCCACCTAAGAAAAAATGGAAATTATAAATTCTTCACACAATTTTAACCCTCCAAAATTAAAAAATGGGGTAAGTGCACTAAGATGGTTCCCAAAAAGGGGGCTTAAGTGGCCACTTTTTTTTTTCTTCTGATATTAGGAAATACTGACTTTGGATGTGAAATTGAGGATACTTACACTCAAAATTTTGATATGGAACAAAAAGAAGGATTCAAGTGCTCTGAGTCTACTTTCTAAACTACTAATTTATTTTGAAAATGGTTGAGATTAAGGGGTTCAAATGAGGGATGTACACAAATTGGTGTTGTTTTTGTCAAAAAAACATAATTTAGATACTCTTGTACGACCCTCGTACAGTGAAATTTTTTAAGTACTTTTAAAATCACTACGGTCATAAGTTAGCTGACAATATTTAGTTGATGCATGATTTTTCTAATATTTTCTTGATGAATATTTTATTTTTTACTAATTTTCGAAGTGGACACATCCTGAAAAACATAATTTTGGTCGTGCTACCCCTAAAAATTTTAGAAACTAATTGAATTATTTATTTTTTAAATTTGTAGAATGGAGTCTAGTTTCTAAAAATGTAATTTATTTGAAAATTTGATGAACGATTAATTTATAACAAAAAAAAAAACCAAACACTGCTTTTTTTCCAAAAAAGAGACATACAAACAAAAGAAATTATGGATGAACAGCTTAACATTGTCAGAAAGTGAAAAAAATTACATTGTTGGATAGCCAAGAGAGAACCTAACATTACCTAGATGTTCGATTTGTTTGATATTGAACCACGTGCAATCTTGACGGTGAGCACGAACCCGATTATGTGAAATATTGTAGAAATTGCAAAAAAAATGTCGTTGGTCGTTGGGAATGCCCTCCAAGCCTTTGGGTTGGTATTCCAAGGCAAATACCAATCCCAAGGCTTGGGTATTCCCAAAGCAAGATATAACGCGAGCGCGTGATAACGCGCTCCCGTTATAAGTCAGTTTTGACATGTTTTTTTTTGTTTCTGGGAAGCATGTCTTGCTTTATGTTAAATACATATTGAATGCATGTTTATATATTTGTATGCACATGTATGATTGTATGTCATGTATGTATGTATGTATTGTATGCATGTAAGATTGTATGTATATATGTATTATAGTTGTATTTATGTATTTATGTATGTCTTTAGAGAGAGAGAGAGAGAGAGAGAGAGAGAGAGAGTTGTCTAGGTAGGGTGGGAGAGGGAGAGGGAGAGAGTGAGTGAGTGAGTCTAGAGAGAGGGAGAGGTGGTGGAAGTGAGAGTTTAAGAGGGAGGGAGTGGGAGAGAAGGGGTTGGAGTGAGAGGGACTTAGCTAGGTAGGGTGGGAGGGATAAAGGGAGTGAGAGAGAGAGAGAGATGGTGTGGGAGAGAGAGAATTAAGAGAGAGGGAGAGAGAGAGAAAGGTGGGAGAGAGAGAGATGGAGAGAAAGAGAGAGTTATGTAGGTAGGGTACCAAAGGGAGGGAATTGAGAGTCTAAGGGGAGGCAAGAGGGATAAAGGGATAAAGTGAGAGTTTAAGAGAGAGGGAGTGGGAGACAAGGGGTTGGAGTGAGAGGGACTTAGCTAGTTAGAATGGGAGGGATAAATGGAGTGAGAGAGAGAGAGGGGG